>JAIFKI010000021.1:8784770-9984770 GCA_025389145.1 Misgurnus mizolepis
CTGTCTTTCCATCTGTCCGTCTATGTGTCTGTCTGTCCGTCAATCCATCCATCCAAGTATCTATCTGTCTGTTCATCCATCCAAGTATCTATCTGTCCGTCTATCCATCCATCTATCTGTCCATCTATCCATCCATCTATCTGTCCATCCCTCCATCCAAGTATGTATCTGTCTTTCCGTTCCTCCATCCATCCAAGTACCTATCTGTACGTCCATCCATCTATCCACATATCTATCTATCTGTCTGTCCATACATCCATCAAAGTACATATCTGTCCATCCATCCATCCATCCATCCAAGAATCTTTCTGTCTGTCCATCCATCCATCCATCCATCCATCTATCTGTCCTCTCCGTCCCGTCCGTCCGTCCATCCATCAAAGTATATATCTGTCCGTCTGTCCATCCATCCATCCATCCATCTAAGTATCTATCTGTCTGTCCATCCATCTATCCATCCATCCGTGCGTCCGTCCGTCCATCCAAGTATATATCTGTCTGTCCGTCCATCCATCCAAGTATCTGTCTGTCCATCTATGCATCCATCCATCCACATATCTATCGGTCTCTCCGTCCGTCCATCCATCCATCCAAGTATATATCTGTCCGTCCGTCCATCTATCCATCCACATATCTATCTATCTGTCTGTCTGTATGTGCGTCCATCTATCCATCCACATATTTATCTATCTGTCTGTCTGTATGTGCGTCCATCTATACATCCACATATCTATCTATCTGTCTGTCTGTATGTGCGTCCATCTATCCATCCAAGTATCTATCTGTCTATCCGTCTGTGTGTCTATCCATCCATGTCTCTATCTGTCTCTCCATCCTTATAAGTATCTTTCTATCTATGGTATAGGTCTGTGTGTCTCTCCATCCACACATCTATCCACCATTAAAGTATCTCTCTATCTGTCTATCTTGTATCAAAACAGTGCTTTCACCTTGCAGTTGATATTGCACGAGAAGATAAAAGGTTCAAACCCACAAAGATTTGCTTTTAATCACCTCTGATGTCCTACAGGGCCATTTTACCCTATGGTAATTTTACTGGCGCTTTTGGAAATGATGTATTCTGAAAATCGTTTTTTCTGTTAGATTGCTTTTAATGATAGAAATTGCATCTAGATATATACACATCACTGTAGGATTTACCATGTTGTACCCTTGGAATGACATAGAAATAACAGTATTTATTCATCTTTGTTAATTTTTGCTAATACTAATACATTTACATTAATATTAAGGTGTACAGATAAACAGTGTAGTTAATATTGATTCATTTGAGTAATTCATATAATCAATGTGACCCCGTCTGTGAAATCTATCCCTTATGATCTAATGAGGAGGAGTGAAGCATCAACGTTTGATTTCAATCACCGATTCATCCTTTGACATGACTTTACTCAGTCAATATTAAAGATATCAAGGATATTTTTCACAGAATGTTATTTACATCATCTAAGATAATTATAAATTACTTTAGCTGGGTTTTCACAGGCAAGGTTACATATTTAAATAAGTATATTTAATTAACATTAACAAAAGGTTGCTGTATGTATTACTACATACAGGACAGTGGATTCAGTACCATGGACAGCAGCTCGACTCCAATCCACTTTAGGCGAAGCTTAGGAGAGTGTCATCATTTTCATCAAAGCATTCCTTCCATACCCAGTGCCCCCCCCCCTCTCTCTCTCTCTCTCTCTCTCTATATATATATATATATGTCTGTGTGTGTACTGTACAGATAGGTATTACGTCCTAAGCCCTTTTTTGGGCCGAATAATTTTGCCATACTCCTGTAAGACATTAATCATCTGCCACGATGTCAAACCCAGAACTTTACGTTAATGCAAAATTGCACACTGCGTACAGTACGCCTCTTCCCCCTAAACGCAGTTAAAAAAATCCTTAATTATACATGCTGTCAGAGGTTTGGCCCCCGTTCGCTAAGTGACTCATTTCCCCAATAACAGAAAAGTTGAACTTTATCCCCGTGAGCATTTTCTCAGCTGTGCGGCGAAGCAGGGAGATAGCAGACACTTCGCCTCTCCGATTCACACACGTGCATGACATTGATACCGAAATAATAGTGCATCTGCGATATCCAGTTTAATTGCTCTGAATGGTGCGGCTCAACTAGCTTCCAGCTCTGGCGGTTATCCAGTTATATTCCCCCGAAACTCGCTGGGCTTTAATTGTAAAGGGCTTATTAACCCGGGGATTTCTTGTCTAGGTTTGTAAGGGTCTCTTGAGAATCTAAAAATCATTGGTCATAAAACATGATAAACTAATATCGTAAAAACGTTGATGGATCTAATTTCTTAAAAATGCTGAAGTTTTATTCGAGGGCTCTGGACTGAAAAGGGTTAAAGCTTCAATACTCTTATTTCAGGTTACCATGTTTCATGTTGCTAATGGGTAGGGAATTCAAACATTAAAGCATTTCGACTCTATGAATGCTTACAGGTGCCAAAGAAGATAACCAGGGTAAGCTGCTAAATGCCTTTTTTTTGGAAATCAACTTCTTTGTAGTATTATTCTCGCAGAACCACTGTAATCCAAAGGCCCTGCGTGCGAGATTAGCTACAACCTATTTGAACAGGGACCTTCTGAAGAAGCAAGAGAGGCCCTTATGAATCAAGCTTTTGGCTGCAACCTTCTGATGTTTGATCTCCAGAGATGAAGAGCCCTGACCCTTATTTAAACAAACAACGGCGGCCGTCTCCCGAAGCCACTTCAGCCGTAAAACAACATGAATTACCATTCTGCGGCAATCTTCGAGCTTTTCAAGGCCTCGACGGAGGACAGCTAATGCGCTGATTGGATTTCTCCTACGATTAATATTATTCATTGATACTGTTGTCGGCTAATATACAGGAGGGGTTTCTTGTCCACCATTTAAATTAGCCACTTTCATGCAATGCTAATGGATCTCTCTTGGTGTCTGTGTTTGGATGGATATTATCTGCTGGAGTTGCAAAGTTCAATATTGAATTTGCTCTGGCGATCGGTTGCATCCATAGAGTTGCACTGCACAGTTTTTGTGGCTAACTTCTGTGCCAGGATTGGTTTAGCCATAATGTAACCCAACTGTCATTTGGTGGAAGTATCAAATTCACTTCAGTGATAAAGTTAAAGATAACTTCTGGTTATAACTAAGATGCCAAAAAACCCAAAGCATGTTCAGGGACTGCCGAGCAAAGAAATGATGATAAGTATCTGATGTGAGAGATATGGATTGGGCAATTATAAAAAGTAACAGTGCACAGCGTGTCACTTTTCAATGCACTGTAGCTTACTCAGAGCCAAGTTAAACTAGAAATAGTATTAGATGTAATAGAAAACATGCACTTGTCCTTTGGGGAAATCTATAGTGGCGTGATACTGCTGACCAAATAAAAACATCCACTGCTCAGTCCAAGGCTGTAACCAAACCTTGAACATTGGGGGGGAAGCAAAACATTCAATTCAGTAAAAACATCAAATATGGGGGGGGGCAATTTGGCCATTTCAGATTATTGGGGGGGGCATGTCACCCTAACGTCTATTGTGGTTCTGGCCCTGGCTCAGTCCACATTGTATGTCACAGCAGACAATTACAAATCAAGTTTTGCATGCAAACCACATTTATCCTTGCAGATAGAGAACATGTCACAACAGAAGTCCGTGAAAACATTTAGTCGCAGCAAGCAAGTGAACCTGAAAGGTCTGGCGCTGACACTCAAAAGGTGCGTTAATATTCATCGAAAAGATACGGTGAGAAACACAGAGGGGGCGAGGGAGAAAGATGAAAGAATAGGCCGGAGAACAGGGAATAGATGCATGCTGCGAACATGAAAGCGAGAAGGCTAGGACTTGAGCTGGAGAGAGAAGAGAGGCCGAATGTCAACAGGCAAAGAAATTCAAAAGGGAAGACGGCAACTTGGCTAGGACGTTAAGAAAAGTACTTAAGAACCTCCTTTGGAGGATTCACAAAGGCTGTAAATGATTTTAGGTTCACGGTTTGGTGCAAAGACTTGAAATAATTCATGGATGCTAGTAACCATCCACAAGAGTTTCTTTGGGACTAAGATGTTTACTGACCACAGCTAGTAGTAACCTCACTCCCATGGCCTAGCATCTGCTTCTTAGAACCGTGAGCGGCAAATCAATCAAGAGTTATTCTCACATGAGCTATTAACGCCAATTAGCATGCATCGCGTGCTAGCCACAGAGCAGGTAGCAATGGACTTTGGCACTGGACAGTTCGTCCACATGCAATAGTCAAAGGTTAAGTATGAGGGATGATGGGGGTTAAACGGATTGAAAGAACGTTTGACAGTCGAACATGAAAACGACACTTTCTAATTGTATTACGACCCATAAAGTCTGCAAAAAGCAAGTGCGAGCAACTAATTTCTAGTGCCAAGGTTTATTGAATTACATTATTAGCGCGCCACTGGACCAGAAGAAGAATCAAAGGTCATTAATGAAGGTTTGGTGACTTGAAACTCAAATCCTCATTTGCAAATTATTAAAAATCTTTATTCATAAAACAGAGAGCACCTTAAGTGCTACATAATGCACAGCAACAGACCGTTAAACTCTTTAATTATATATGTATATATACCATCCATTTTGATTTCATTTATCAAAACAGTAACCACTTTGAAGTTTGAATGCATTATACATTTCTTTCGTAGGAAACTTCAATTAACATTTCCTCAACGATCTTTCTGCGGCGTGCATTCGTAGTCCCCGGTCTCTCGCAGCGTTGGGGCGTTTGACAATCCCTCTCATGAAAAGCTTTATAAAGTGGAGAGAAAACCATCTGTTCCAGGTAGGAGGCTGTTTTGGGCCTTTCACTTTGCCTTCTTGCTTTTAGGCCTTTTGTTCTTCCCTCCAGCTTTGGACGCATCCTCCTGAAAGACAAGCGATAAGGCTGGTGAAAGGAGAAGCTGAAATGAACCCTTCCCCGCTGAAGGGTTGCGGGGAATGAGCGGATTAATAATTTAATACAGAAAGTAATAAGTACATCAGCTACTGCTGAGCAAACCAAAATCTTGGATGGATAACATTTGTAACATCAAAACAAGTCACGAAGAGGCGCATTTGAATTTCGAAATTCATTTGCGTCCTAAACGATAACAAGATGCATTACGCATTTGGTAGCTGCTTGTATCCGAAGCGACAGGATGTGCTTCTGCCTTCCCACCGAGATATTTTTTAATTGTTTATGTGTGCACGCCCAACACGGACGCTCGCCTCTGACCGTTGTTGTTTTTCTCAGCATCTAGCCCTGCTTCCATAAGACCCAGCGTCATGTTAAAAAAGTTCAACAAAGTGCACCCAAGACCCCTTGCGCCCGCTGTGCTGTATCTCGAAGAATTCGAAGTATACGTTTCGCAAGTTTGCATGAACCCACAACCTTGGCCTAAAGCATAAAAATGCTATGGAATATAATAAAACTGATGCAATATAAAGTAACTGTACCATAAATAATTTGTAGACCGTTTCTTCTTAACAAAAGACAGCACAACTTGTTAACTCGCTTTGACTCCCATAACTGTTTACCATTTGCTTTATTTCCCTAGGGACCAAACAGGGTCCAAATGAATGTCGCAGGAGTATTTTTTATTATTCAACATACGTGATGTCTGCAAATCAACTGCCTGTTATTATGTATTGTACGGTAATTACTCCAGAGCTTTGATGGACAGAAAGTGGTGGACACGACGAGTCACAGGCATACCACTGTGAAGATAAAACAACATTCACCCTCTCCGAGGGGACAGTATGACGTATCCGAAGCTGAAACATTACTTAGTGTCAGGAGATCTATAAGAACTGACGAACCCAGTCGTAAAAAAACACACACCACCGATGTGCCAAGCAGCACAATAATGGATGGTTGTGTTGAAAGCACATTTAGTAGATTGAAAGCTAAAAATGAAGGATGCAATAAACACAACTTTAAAGGGACACTCCACTTTTTTTGAAAATATGCTCATTTTCCAGCTCCCTAGAGTTAAACTTTTGATTTTTACAGTTTTGGAATCCATTCAGCTGATCTTCGGGTCTGGCGCTAGCACTTTTAGCATAGCTTAGCATAATCTATTGAATCAGATTAGACCATTAGCATCGCGCTAAAACATAACCAAAGAGTTAGAGTTAGCGATGCTAATGGTCTAATCAGATTCAATGGAGAGATCGGATGAATGGATTCCAAAATGGTAAAAATCAAATGTTTAATTCTAGGGGAGCTGGAAAATGAGCATAATTTAAAAAAAGTGGAGTGTCCCTTTAAATATGCATTTATACATCTGCCAGATACATAAACGTAAATAAAAAACGTAAACTCGGAGACGCAAAACGTTAAATACTAAAAACTAAATGCACATTCCAGCAGTACTTTGACTCTATGTTCCTGTGTTCCCGTTTACAGTTCTGGGGTGACATAACAAAATAAACTGTAATTAGCGCAATTTAAATTACAGTAATTACGACAACAATTAATTTTTAGAAAAGCAGCAGTTAAGCTATCCAAAGGCGCACGAGTCTTTAACATGATGCATTTGTTGCGCTAATGCTCTCTTCGGTAGTGACTCAGGATAAATGTTTTGGGGGCTGCTGTGTTCGGAAACAGATTCATTAAGTCCCAATCAGAAAAATTACAGGAAACCACAGCTAGAAATTGAATCGGATGCTTTCGTCTTCTGAGAGAGAGAGAGCCATGCGTAACACAGCGTCCCTTTAGATGCATTTAACGCCAGTCACCGCAACCGCGTGCGCCACGACTGGTGCCAATTTCACAGCATGTCATGAAATTGGATGCGAGGGCCTGTGTTCTCCGTTATGAAATGTGACAGCGCTCGTATTGGGTCGTGCAGGAGAACGGCAAAAGGTCTTCCGCATGTCGAGGGGGTCGTGTTTCCCGCAAGCATGCCAGGGAAAAAGTACGCTTCTTTAATTGAGTCGAGGCTTTGTAATGCCTTCTATCAAAATCTTATATAATCATATCTCACTTGTGTAATTGCATGTGTGTGTACGGGACGATGCGCCCCTATTATCCGGGTAACCATAGCAGCCCCTGCAGCTGTGCACACGTCCTCATTTGCACAGAAATGAACGAAAACAACAAACAAATGAATTCACGGAGAAGTCGGGCGCATGCCGGCAAATCTCCTCTGAACTTGTTTGTAGTGTGACCTTATCACTGTGTTTGTTGGATGATTGGGTAGCGGACACTTAAGAGGAGAGCTTTGCTTGAAACAAATTCAGTGCGGTAACCAAAAAATGGCTAAAATCATCCGGGTGACTTTATTTTGCGGATATTTTTTTCAGGACAGGAAAAGGACAAGAGAAAGTCAGGGTTGAAGAATTGAAATGACTTTTATGAGTTTTGGTAGCAGAGATTACTAATAAATCTACAGCACCACAGCCAAGTAAATAATGTTTTATCTGATGTCAGCTCACGGTCTGAAATGAATGTTATGAGATAAAGATTGGACAGTGCAATATAATTAAAGCTGATAAATAGATGGCATTCTTTCTATTACATCTTTCTCGCAAATATGCAACAACAAACATTAAGTGCAAACCAGCTAATCTGTGGCCAATTGACTAATGCAGGTCAATGTGAAGGAGTTGGGTCACTTTAATCAATGTAGCTATCACTGACTGGTTGTTTATAATGATTAATGTCTTAAAAAAACAAGACGAAGTACTAAAACATTATTTTATATTTTTTGTTAAATAAGGTACAAAGCGATGATAAGGAATACTGCAAAAAGGAATGTGTCTGTCTTAGTTTTTGTCTTGTTTTCCGGTATAAATATAAAAAAACCTAAAATCGAGATATATTAACTGAAGAAGCAAATGATCTATAGACTAAGGGTGCGTGCAACCAAGACGTTTACACCGGCGGCCGGCATACGTTTTTAATTGTTTCCAAAAGAAGCGCTGCACATTTCAAAAGAGCCAAGCGCAGAGAGTTGATTTTTTTTTAATTTGGATGAATCGCTCAGATTCGTCACTTCTCACAACGGCCGTCCAAACACAGTGTAGAAGGGGTGGGACAAATATTATAACATCAAACCGGTGCAATCGTTCAGACGGAAGCGCGCAGCTGAAAACAAAGCTGGCAAGTGCCACAGTGGACGTCCGCTTGGTGCTTTCAACTGCGTTTAAACACTTCGCGTGCACGCCCTTAAGTCTTGTTTTCTGAAAATCATATGAGTTTATGCTTTAAACAAGTTAAACTATAGCCAGAGGGGTATAAATACAAACTTAATTCGAGTTTTAACATAATTCAATAATCAATAAAAACTGCAAGCTTTTTCATTTTCAAAAGCATCAACTTAAAATTAAATAAATGAATTCAATAAATACTATTTTCTTTTTTTCCCAAGAAAACAAAACTTAATATTAGGATGCACCGATAGGATTTCTTTGGGCCGATACAGATTTAAACAGATCAACTTCTGGCCGATACCGATGCCGATACAGATTACAGTTGGTCTATTTGCTAGTTTATTTCTGCATCAAATATTTTTACTGAACATGGATTGGATCTAATTAACATTCAAACTGACCAACATAATAAGAGAGGCACAAATTAAGCTAAAACAAATATAATAAGACAGCATGACAACCTTCAAAGGTGGTTTTTGCTATTCAGCATTTATTTTATTAACAACATTAAGTCGTTTTTTACATATAATGGATTTCTTTATGCAGTTAATTAATAAACAATTAGTATCGGCCTTTCTCGTGCTATTGCCGATATGCCGATGGTTTTTTCAAATTCATCAAAATCGGCCGATAAATATCGGCGGCCGATACATCGGTGCATCACTACTTAATATCTTTGGTCATTTTGCTTTTAATTTAAATGCATCTTGATTTAAGAATTTTTTAGATTTGTGACCCTGGCTTGTACCACAAGACTTATGACCACAAAATCTCATGCATATATTTGTAGAATAGCCAACAATACATTGTATGGGTCAAAATTATTGATTATTTTTATGCCAAGAATTATTAGGACATTAAGTAATGAATGATCAGGTACCATGAAAATATTTTATATATTATATTTATATATTTTTATATATAAATTCCTACTGTTAATATATACACACTTTTATTTTTATAAGTGAATGCAGTACTTAATTTGGGAAATTTTAAAGGCAATTTTCTTAATATTTAGATTTTTTGCAGAACATGGACAAAATTTAGACTATATTTATCTAAGCAACGGTATATTTATAAAGCAGACTTACTGAAGTGTCGGTATAGCCCTCTTGGACAAGGATGTTCCTGGCACAGTTGTTGATGTGTTTAAAACGGTCAGGGCCCAGTTGAATCCCCCCATACCATCGAGACACCACCACCAACACATTACGGACGTCCAGGATCTACAAGCAAAGACAGAACTGGATTTAACATTATATATTTTCTGTTATATATATACACACCATATTTAATAATTCTCCATTTTTTTCTTCGTCTTCTTGTAAAGAAATTCAACGTTGTAAAAAAAGTCCTATATAAATCCTATAAATGTGACTTAATAAAATGCGCACAATGATTACGTTTACATGTTCGCCAATAATGCCATTATTTCCAATAAAGTAAGATGTTTAGTTGACTGGAGCTAACGTTCACTCCTGTTTACATGCGTTAAATAAATTTTCTGATTATTCGCTAATGATTGTGCTTATTATTCACACATAGCTCAATGCAAAGCACAAATGATGAACATATAAATTTTTTTCATTTACTTACGTTAAATGGCAAACACGTTCTTATGAACAAATTTCGAAAATATTATGACAGTGCCTGTAAGGACTTTATACAATGCAGGGCTCCAGACTAACTTTTTTCACTAGGAGCACAGTGGCCCCAACTGAAAATTTTAGGGGCGCAACCAGAACATTTAGGGCACACACCATAAATCAACATGCTAACCAAATATTCACATTTCTACTAATTTCCACTGTATTACTAATAAATACTTTAATGATAGATGCAGAAAGTACAATGTGCTGTTTCAAATTCAGTGTCACATCACAAAAAAAGGTCAAATTTACTGGTCGCACATGTGCGACTGGATGTAAAATTCAGTGGCACACTCTCAAATTTTGGTAGCAAAATGCCACCATTTGGTGGCAGTCTGGAGCCCTGCAATGCTGTCACGTTTTTTGAGCTGTTTCTGGATAAAGGCAGACTGCTGAAAGCCAGTCTTGTTAAAGGCACACAAGGCAAGTCTGAGTATAATTTCTCTACTAGCTCCCCCTAGTGTCTGGGAGTAAATGCTTTCTATATCTGAGACTTTACAGACTGAAGGACACCGGGTCGGATACAGCGAACTTGCAATTGGGGTATTCTTCCTACAGACGGTAGGGGCGGGCGAGAGAGTCTTCATTCGTCATGTAATGAGTCATTTAACCATATACCGACTTACGAAGATGATTTATTAACATAAAAATGCTGCCTTGTGTACCTTTAACAGATTTTATGTGCATTTTAGAGTATCGCATCAGAAACAAGTGATGGAAACGCCAAATTTCTAATAAAATCCAAAAAAGTTTTTACGCTCGCTTGAGGTGATTTTGGACTTATGCGACAAAGAGTAAACGCGAATAATAGGAGATGGAAATGAATTTGCAAAAAATTCTGATGTAGCAAACATTAAACTCATCTAACATTTGGATGGAAACCCTGTTGGGTGTGGTTGCCAGTGTGTTCCTAAAGTGTTGAAAATGGGTGTCAGTGCGTTGCTACATGGCTGTTAGGGCATTCAGCGTGGCTGCTTTGTACCCTTGGTGAAGAAAACTCATCATCAAGACTGATATTCTGGTGCCACAAGTCATATGTCTGATTGCAAAAATAGCAGAAGTAATAGCACACTTTTCTTCCAGAAAGGCAATTTCAGGTTTCATTCTTGCCTTTAACACAAATGCTACATCACATTTTAATACTGAACAAAGATTCTGAAATATTCGATGCTTGCGCAGATAAACAAACCAGAGTCAAACATCACAGCGCTTCCCTATTAGAAAAATTAAACATTTTTTAGATGCGTTATTTGACTCAAAATATAAAATCAATTTAGTCTAACTTGAAAGAGTTACACTAAAGAAAAATAACAATTTGGGTATAAACGTACAAATCTTTGACAGCAAAGATTCAATGGATGAAAGCTAGTCATTAAGCAAATGTTATTTTTTAAAATAAATTTATTCATGCTGCTTTATAATACCATATTTATTCCCCTGAGGCATCACGCAGCCCGTCTGCCTCTGTCTGGGAAGCGTTTGCTTCAAAGGGGCAGAATAGCTGAATTTTGCTCTTTGTGAAGAATGACGCTTCTCAAGCATCTTTACTGTCCTCGCCCGTGTTGGTTTTTTTCTAACGCGCCACAGGGATGTAGCTGGCTACCCGCGGTGGAGGAAGGGGGGTTAGAAAATCACAGCCATCTGCACATGCTACCTCTATTAATAGTCGACTCATTTCTCTTTTAAACATGCTGTCACATTTGAAAAAAAACAGGAAATGGTTCCAAAAGGCGAAATGATCATGTAAACGCTTGTTAATGTAGTTAACTTTTATTGGCACATTTCTATGAAGGGGAGGGGTCGGATAAACTCCTAGTGCATTTCATATCAAGTATGGGAATTATCAAAACTATTAAACTATGTTATTTATATGGGTCAGACGAAAAATAAAAAAATATAAAAAAATAACTTGTTTAAAAAGCATGCATCAGGTTTATATCAATGCACATAGTGTATTTATGTTGATTTTATGCTATTAAAAATTACAATTTTTTATGAAAGACTGAATGGACCTGAAAGTGTCAAATGGTGTAACCGCCAACTGCACCAAAGAATGAGAAATATTAAATATTTTATCCACCTTGATGGCATGTGAGCATAATCATAAAAAAATAATAATTTTAAAATACAATTTTATGAGTTATTTCAAAATGTAAATTTTAATGAGTTTTCGTAATATTTGTTCTGACATATGCTGAAAACAGCTGTGTTTTCTAAATAATCTTTGACAAATTATGCAAAAAATTATGTAAATTATGTAAGAAAATCATATTACACTAAACTAGATGATTATATTTTATTCCACATTTTTTTTTGGAATATATTAATATTTTCAATTTAAAAAAGTACTAGTTACACCAACTGACACAGACCGGTTACACCAAATGGACATTTTTGCAATTATCTAATATTCTTCCAAAATGAAATAAAACCAAAAAAGAGAAATTTTAACCCTTTTATTGAACCATACGGACACAAAATAATTAACGTCAAGCCATTGATATATTTAGTGCAGGGCAAAGATTAACTCTTTCACCGCCAGCGTTTTTAAAAAAAGTTGCCAGCCAGCGCCAGCGTTTTCATGATTTTCACCAAAGTTTAATGCCTTCCAGAAAATGTTCTTCTTTAAATATATAAACATACAATATACCAACTGAAAGAACAGACCCTCTGCTTTCAAACAAAAAAAAAAAAAACGTTTAATCCTACCTTTAGTGGTTCTTTTGTAATCAGCTTTTGAATATGGGTAGGTTTCTCAAGATAATTCAATTTTTGTGACGGACTTTTCATAGAGATCCCATTCAGAGCGATCTTTAAAACAGACACGGACATGCAGCCGCTTGACATAGGGCAATACTTCCGGGTTTAAAAAGTTGCGGATAATAGCGGTATTGCAGAAAGACGGAAAATCTCGTCATTGGCGGGGAAGCGTTTTCTCTTAATTGACGAGATATCTCGTCAATGGCGGTGAAAGAGTTAATCGCGATTAACCGCATACAAAATAAAAGTGATTTTTTTGCATATTATATGTGTGTGTACTATGTGTAATTATTAATTAACCACACACATACATGTATTCATTTCAGAATTTATACATATATATATATATATATATATATATATATATATATATATATATATATATATATATATATATATATATATATATATATATACACAAATATATTAGGGCCGGGACTTTAACACGTTAATTAAGATTAATTAATTACACAAAAAATAACGCGTTAAACATTTTTAACGCATTTTAATCGCACTTATTTTTGCACCGCGGAACATTTCTCGTTGGATGAGTTTCGGCGGACCGATTATACTGTAGGACCAACTAGTGTTCATGACTTCAGACAACAACAAACCACAGTGAACATGAACGAAGAAACTGATGAGATCGCTTTGGTTGGCCCCGTGGATGGGAAATTCTTTTATAAAAAACGAACGGATGGAAGCGTCGATAAGAGCATGGTTGTGTGTAAGCTATGCAACAAGGAATTCACATATCACCGCAGCACATCGAGCCTCAAGTATCATCTCAATGCAAAACATATAGCAGCTAGCATGGACATTAGCCCGACTCCGAGTACAACGACTTGGTTGAACAAAAATAAACAATATTTTGTTGCTTAAGCTTATGTATTCAGTCATTATTCATATTATACTAAAAATCCATGTGAAAAAATAACTTAATGTTCTCAGGCCAAATATTTATATGTGATTAAAATGTGATTAATTTCGATTAATTAATTACAAAGCCTCTAATTAATTAGATTAATTTTTTTAATCGAGTCCCGGCCCTAATATATATATATATATATATATATATGTATGTGTGTGTGTGTGTGTGTGTGTGTGTGTGTGTGTGTGTGTATATATATATATAAATATATAAATACACACACACATGTAAATGTTTCTTAAATACATGCATGATTGTGTGTGTATTTAAATATACACACACACTCATATATTATGCCAAAAATCACTTTTATTTGTATGCGATTAATCGCGATTAATCTTTGCCCTGCATTTTTCAATTTTTATATAAAAATTTTTTTGCCAAGCAGCTGTCTGTGACCTACATCACATCTCATTCTTTTCAATTTCATTGTGGTTGTTTTAAACATTCACCTAACGTGCAAATCTTTGACAAAAACCTCAAGTTCACGTCAGAAACTTTTCTGCATGCTCGCTTTCCTTATAAACGCACATCATGGCATATTTGGGGCATGGTTTTGGCCAAAGTTGTACCATTTTTCATCAGGGTCCAAATGAAAGTGGGCACAGATTATGGTGTCATGCCGTATTTCACGCTGCGAGGCGAGCTTTCATCAGCGAAAGAGGAGATAAGAGAAAAGATTATGGATGAATGACACATCTGCGTGAAAATATCTGACATAGCAAGAATGGAAATTGGGATCAGGAAGGGAAAAGAGGAAACTTAATCCCGCCGGCATATCAACAAGCCGGGTTCTGTTGAAGTGTAATACGTGCACAGCTTGTAAAATCATCGGATGCCAAGACAATGATGCTTTCTGGGAAGTGATTAACTTAATAATAATTTATTATTATTAAATAAGGAGTAGTTAATTAAATATAATCTTGATTTGAAAGCTTAATTGGTAGAGCGTTGCATCAGCAGTTTAAATAGTAGAGAACACATAGACTGATGAAAAATGAATACTTTGAAAGTTGCTTTGGATAATATGCACAAATTTAAGTCTTTAATAGTTTCATAATTTTTCTCTGAATCCATAGGAACATAAAAGATGTTGCGAGTAACCATTTTCAGACTTGACTTTTCGATACAATACGCATACGTTTAACCTCAATCAATACTTCTGAACATTCTTGGTTCTTTTACATTTATCAAACTGGTGTCATTATTTGCGTTAAACGTTGGACGCAAGTATTCATGTGAGAAGTATGAATGCGAGATTAAGGGGCTACACTGGAGGCCATTTTTGTGGTTGTTCAAAATTTGCTTGGTTCAAGTTTCTTAACACAATTTCACGCCTAGAAGAAAGTCCTATGTGTTTGGAATGACACACGAGGGAATTTTCCAATCCAAACACATTAAAAGTCCCAGAAGACAGAACAAACAAACACATATCCCCAAATCCCCTTCGATATAAAATCCACAAAGAGAGATCATGCGACACAGACGCAGGTTTACCTGAAGAAGATGAAGCAATCGCCCACCAGCAGCCGTTTCACCATCATCCTCGCAGTCCTGCAGAAAAGAGTTTTTATCCTCGCAGCAGATCCTGTAAACACGAACAAATGTTCAAAATCAAAACTTGATCACAGCTCATGCGGTCACTTTCATCAGAAGGTCACCGGCATTCACACAACGCCGTTTTTGTGATGTGCCCGGGTGTTTGGTGCCTGCGAGTCTATTTTAGAAAGAAAATGGAGGAAAATTTGAAGGAGGCTTGATATCAGGCACTGGGAGGGGTGTGTGATTTTGGGAAACCCTGCTGAGGTTTCTGGATGACATGGTAACACGGAGACTGTGAGGTCCTTCATTTTGGAAACGATCTCAGGGGAAGAAATATGCCACGCTGGCACGCTGACTGTGGAGATTTCAGTGTTTACTGTCAGTCAGCTTTGAAAGCCAAGAGCTCCCGTGATGCCCGATGAGACCTTTCACCACATATGGCTCAATGTAAGCATCATGAATCTTGAATGGCAGCTTCCGGATGCCATTAAGCGCCCAATCAGTGTTAATTGGAGTGACACATTTAGATATTTGTAATTTAGGATGAGGAATTTTCGGCTTCACAAACTTTGTGGCATATCCACTACGCCTCAAGCAATGATAAAGACTAATTTAAAGGAGTATTCCACTTTTATTTAAAAAAATTCTTTTAATTTACTCACTCCCATGTCATCCAAGATGGTGATGTTTTTTTGTTCAGTCGAAAAGAAATTAAGTTTCTTGAGGAAAACGTTCCAGGATTTTTCTCTATATAGTGGACCTCAACAGCTTACAGTTTTAAAGCAGCTTTAAATGGTTCTAATTGATAACAACCAAAGCATAAGGGTCTTATTTAGCGAAACAATTGCCATTTTCACCAAAAAAAGTACTTTTTAAACAACAACTTCTCGTGTTGCACTAGCCGTGCACTGCAAAAATGACTTTCTTGCCTATTTGTCTTGTTTTTAGTACAAATATCTAAACATTCTTAAATTAAGATGCATTTTCTTGATGAGCAAAAACATATAAAATGTAAGTGAATTTGTGCATAAAAAAGTAAAAAGATCTGCCAATGGGGTAAGAACATTTTTCTAGAATGAAGTGTTTAAGAAAAAAGTTCAAGATTTGTTTGCTTGTTTTATGCACAAATTTTATATTTTTTGTCTAAAAAGTAGACTTATTTTCTCAGGTGAATTTGCTGATGTCAGTTTGTGATGTGCCAGCGCGACCTTACCTATTACGTGATCACTTCAAAAGGTCACGCATGACGTATGCCAAACTACCGCTCCAGTGTGGAGAAAGAGGACCATTCCGACTTTGTTGTATGTAAAATTATACTAATTGATGTTTATTGTTTACAATGGTCCACAATTGTACATTTTACATATACATTAACTTTTTAACGCAATTACCTAATACGTAAGATCGCCCTGGTGCGTCACACTGCTAGTGCAAGACGAGAAGTTGAGGTTTAAAAGTAATTTTTTGGTCAAAATTACCCTAGATAAGACCCTTAAGGCCTCGGTTGGGATCGTTTAGAGCCCTTTGAAGCTGCATTGAAACTGCAATCCGTTGGGGTTAGGGCTGTGAATCTTTGGGTAGACAGCGAATCGATTCGATTCACGATTCAAAGGTTTCCGATTCGATTCAAAAACGATTTTTGCTAACCAGAACGATTCAATTCGATTCGATTAACAATCAAATTAGATTTGATTCGAATATTAACGATTCTGTTCTATAAATATTAGTATACATCTGCATCTTAGCAAATAAAAGAAATATTTGGGAAATTCATGACCATTTAATAGATTTTCAATAACTAAATTCAGGACTTTAGTTTAATAGCTTAACTTCTTAGGACTCAAAATACATTAAAGCAAGTAAACCAAGAAAAATAATACTATTCTACATATTCAATGCACCATAAGCTTTTATTGTAAACATTGCATACATTTCCTGAACATTTAGGAAATACAGCAAAGTGTGTAAATACAGCAAAGTCTGTAAAGGAGTAGCACTTCTCACCTCTGACCCTAAAATACTAACGTTAGCTGCTTTAAGTGCAGGTATGTCTATCTTAATGGCATGGCATCTGCGGAGATGGTTGCTAAGGTTCGTTGTATTTCCAATGTATTTTAACTCAGCTATTTCTACAATGTCTGCAAACTGCAACGGCCTTCGGACAATCTTTCAATTTACTTCGTGAAAACTGAAGTAATCTCAAACCTTTGATCGCATGTTGGCTGGTGTGTTGTTCTCCTTCGTGTCCCTCCATTTGTACACTGTCTTCTGCGTTTATTCAAATGACAGCAAACAGGCGCGCCGCAAATTGAAGAGTAGTGACGTAATCCACTGCTCATTTTACGTCGCAGATGTAACTAATTTCAAATTTATTTATATATTTTTTATTATCCATCGTATTCGTTATATAATCACGATTCATTCGATCTTTAAATATAAAATCGAAACAAACGATTCACGATTCAAAAATCCAGGTTTCAAGATCGATGCATATGCATTGGCAGGATTTGTAATCGATGCATCGAGAAAACGAATGAATCGTTACACCCCTAGTTGGGGTTCAATAAGGTCTACACTGCAAAAAATTATTTTCAAGAAATTCTTAGTATTTTTGTCTTGTTTTCAGTAAAAATATAAAAAAAAAAAAAATGTAATTAAGATGCTTTATCCTGATGAGCAAAACGGCCCAAAAATATAAGTCTAGTTTTTAGAGCAAACAAGTGATTTTGTGCATAAAACAAGCAAAAAAAAAATAAAATAAAAAAAATTGCACAAAAACACTAAATTCAAGAAAAATTCCAGAAAAATTTGCTTACCCCATTGGCAGAGTTTTTGCTTGCAGAAAATTTGCAGTGTATAAGCAGGACATGTAAATGGTAATAATCTATGATGACGAACTATATATTGTTGGAAAAGTCTAAGAATGTAGTTTTCATATTTCAAAACCTTTTAGCAATTATAACAATGCAGGGACTGTAATTTATTAATTTGTGAAAAGAGTATGCAACAAACCTCACAGCAAACTAACACAAACCTCATTTTATTTGATAATTTTATGTATAAAATAATACTTTATTGCATTATTTGTATTTATTACAATAAATTTAAACTGCTATAACCTTTTTTCTTATTTAATATTTTCACCTCCAGACACTTCTGTAAAAAACTTTAAAGTTAATTTTTTTATAACAAGACCAAAATTAGGCTTCTAGGCCAAAAAATTATATTAATTTGAAGGGGTACATCACCTTTTCACCCACACTCAAAAAAGGTGAAGCCAGATAAAGGGTTAAGAATGTTTAGATATTGGTATTTAAAACAAGATAAAAATAATTTTTTGCAGCGTGTGATGTGCCAGCGCGCCCTTGCGTATTACGTAATCACATCGAAAGGTCACGCATGACGTATGCCAAACTACAGCTCCAGTTTTTACAAGGGTGGAGAAGAGGACTTTTCCGACGTTGTTGTATGTAAAATTATACAAATTAATGTTTATTGTTTAAAATGGTCTGCAAGCGCGTGTTTTTGATATGCTACACCTTTCAACGCAATTACGTAATACTAAAGGTCGCCCTGTCATACACAGAAGTTGTGGTTTAAAAGTACTTTTTTGTTGTCTCACAAGGTTTCGTGATATAGTCACATAATTTTTTTTATTATCACAAATTTTCTCGTTTTTTTGTGATCGTATAACAAATTCCTATTTTCGTGTGATTATCACGTATTGATTACTCTACTGGTTTTTCCTATTTTCAAACCATTGTTGCTTCGGTTTAGGGTTAGATTTGGTGCTTGCATTAGAATGTCACTTTATGTATTGGTGTATACTATTTTTTCTTATTTTTATTTTTTTATATGTCGCCCTGGGTTAGAGTTGGGTTTGGATGTCATTTTATGTAAATCTAACCCTAAACCGAAGTGACAATTGTAAGAAAATAAGACAAAACAGTTGAGTAATCAATACGTGATAATCACACGAAAACTGAAATTCTTTATACGATCACAAAAAAAGCGAAAATTCGTGAAAATATCAAGAAAAAAAAAAGAAAAAAATTACGTGACTATATAACTAAATTTCGTGAGACTGGGCTGCAAAAATGACACTAGATAATGCAATTATGCCTCGTTTGGGATCGTTAAGAGCTCTTTGAAACTGCAATTTTTAACTGCATTGAAACTGTAGGAATCTAAAGTCCACAATATGTTGAAAAATCCTGGAATGTTTTCTTTAAAAAACGTAATTCTTCTCAACTGAACAAAGAAAGACATAAATATCTTGGATGACATGGGGGCAAATAAATCATCAGAATTTTTTTCATAAAAATGGAATAATCCATAAATATGTTTACAGTTAATGACAATGTAAATATTAAGCACGTTGTAAATTTTAATGCCTACATCAGTATGTCCTATACTTTGGCCTTCTGTACAGCTGCAGGCATCCCCTCAGTAGGTAAACACGGTCTTTATCAGATATTCAACGCCTCTTCATACGCCCGGGGCTCCTGCTACATTCTGAATGTCAATATCACCTGCGGTGTAATCTCACCCAAATGACACCCACTACTCTGTTTGACATTAATCATGTCCTAAAAACCCCCCAGGGTAACACAAACACACACGCGCACACACACAGTCTCATAAACGTATATATCTAAATGCATGAATAATTTAAAGACTAAATGAAATCTTATAACAAACAGAGAAAATAAAGTGTGTTATAACTGCGGCATGAAATACACCTTCATTAGATTATCCTGTAAATAGAAACTAGATATGCAAGAGCAGTGCTTAAGTGAAAATCCACTGTTTAATTCTATCAATAGTTACACGAGGGTTAGCCAAAGTTGAGAAAAGGTTGAAAATAGGTGACAGTGGTCAACCTGCAGGTACTGTTAATCTACATACATTATGAAATGTAATACCTGTATGCGTAGATGTTGTGAGTGGCACTTGCGATCTTCTTGTTTTCGTACAACTTATTCAGGACCATCTTAACCTGTAAATAAAATAGTACATAACAAGTGTGCATCACATACAACTACAGGATGAAAATAACTGATATTCACATGTTCAATAATGGATTTATTTAAAAGCAGAATATTTCACGCCGTCTGTCAATACAGAGCCGAGGCATGTGCACGTGCTCAGAATAACCTCCATTGGCATATTTGTCGTCGTTCAATAAAAGTTGTTTTTATAAATGGGAGGTGATGTTACGTGCTGAGAATGTATGTGTTAGATGGGGTGCGCATAACATATCATCGCAAATAAAACACTAAGACACATGCAGGCTTGAAGCACACTGTATTATCACAGCGTCGCCAACCGATTCTTGCCGTGACACGTCTGGCCTTAACAAAGTAACGACTATGATTGAATACAAGAAGTGTTTATTAAAACTCCATAGGTATGTGATGCAAAGGTACACAAGTATGAATATAAACAGGCCCTACAAATGGTTTTATTGATGTTTGGTCATGTTTTTGAACCATTCAGCCATCTTTAAACTGGTGCAATGTAAATTTACTGATATACAAAATCTTTTATTATTAAAGGGACACTCCACGTTTTTTATATATATGTTCATTTTCCAGCTCCCCTAGAGTAAAACATTTGATTCTTACAGTTTTTGAATTCATTCAGCTGATCTCCGGGTCTGGTGCTAGCACTTTTAGCATAGCTTAGCATAATCCATTGAATCTGATTAGACCATTAGCATGGCGCTAAAAAAATAATCAAAGAGTTTGAATATTTTTCCTATTTAAAACTTGACTCTTCTGTAGTTACATCGTGCACTAAGACCGACAGAAAATTAAAAGTTGTGATTTTCTAGGCAGATATGGCTAGGAACTATACTCTCATTCTGGCGTAATAATCAAGGACTTTGCTGCCGTAACATGGCTGCAGGAGGCGCAATGATATTACGTAGTGCGCAAAAATAGTCGCCTGCTATTGAAAGATACTAAGGGGACTATTTTCGGGCAGTGCCTAATAGCATTAGTTATTCATTGAGTGCAATGCTAATGGTCTAATCAGATTCAATGGATTGTGCTAAGCTATGCTAAAAGTGTTAGCGCCAGACGCAGAGATCAGCTGAATGGATTCCAAAACGGTAAGAATAAAATGTTTAACTCTAGGGGAGCTGGAAAATGAGCATTTTATCAAAAAAAGTGGAGTGTCCCTTTAAATGTCACCAAGTCGAACTATAATACATTTATATTAGGGGTGTAAATCGCCACAGTTCATTACAATTCGATACGAAATCTATTTTCTCAGCCAGCGATGCGCTTTTTGCCGATACATCAAATACTTTTCAATACAATTATGATTCAATCCGAGTCAATTAATTTATCGATATTTTTATATTACATGCCTAGTTAAGCGGTTACATTTTATTTACAAATGCAAACAAAATATACAGTATAACATGAACATTTAATTAAACCCTTTGAAAATGGCTCAATCTCTGTCCCAATTGGAACATTTACAACAACAAACTAACAAAAATACACTTTTTTAACATTAAACGTTTTGTGAAAGGAAACATTGCAGTTGACTGTCTTTCATTTTGTCGTCATGAATGAGATCACTTTGATCGTTGGTGGGCTTTTGTTGCTAAACGCATGACACCAAATTCAAACTTTTTCTAGCAAACTGAATAATTTTTAGCCTCATTAAGATTTAAAAATGAACAATGAAATTCAAAATTGAAAAAGCTGTCCTTATACTAAGGGGACTATTAACACACATTAAATCACATAAAATCAAGCTTATGATGCCAACATTCAGTATTTTGTGGCAAAATATGCAACAGTGACAATCACTTAGGTAAATTTAGAATTTTTTTTATTAATAATTAAATTGAAAAATTAATTTTCGCTGCTACAACCGCTTTGTTGCTGCATCGCATGCACTTGCTAACGCTAGCAAATGAAAAAAAATGTGCGCTTTGGCGGAAATTTGTAGATGGACGTTACGTCAAGGAATGTGGACGTGGAGTGTGTCAAAATAATCGATCGGCCGATAATGCTTGCTATGCTTCTCCATGAATTACGGTGAAATGCCACTACATCCAAAAGCCAGAGGGCGCTCTCGTGCAGAAACTCAATATGCGCTGGAGACAAAGAACCAAACACACGCAGCTATGAAACGCAGCTCCAGGAAATGGCTTAAGAATATATTTAAATTGCTGTTCTTCAAACCTTTTCACGTATTTTCATGATAATAAAATAATATGTATAATAATTATGTTTGACGAGTGTTGCTTTTTCAAATGCATGTTATAAACGACTCAACTAACAGTGATTTCAGATCGATAAGGACTTACTGATCAAAAGCCGTAGTACGTGAAATAGCTGTGAATAAGATCGGCTGTCCGATTCAGAATAGTGATCGGCCACATATTTTTAGTGGATATCGACATTGATCGGAGCACCCCTACTCAAATCGATTTTTTACGTGTGGCATCGATGCATCGGATCGTTAGAAATTAAATCGAGGTATTTGTAAACCCCCTAGTTCATATTTGCACAGTCAAAACGAGAACATGCAAACGATTGGCTGTGATGTCATTTCCTTTTTAGTGTGGACAGAAAACGTCGCTGAAGTCTTGCTGTGTCACTACTTATTAGTGCACGAGTTAATCTTCACAGTTGAGTAAAAGGAGGGAATTCAATTACTTGTTAGAACCGCAAGCAAATTTGGTTCGTCTGTGTTTGGTTAAACAACTCTGCTGAACCTTAGTGACAGAGGCGCACAGATTTAGAGGATTACGAAAGAAGAAAAACATCCTTGATGAAAACGGCATAACATCCACGGCGGCGCTAGAATTTACTCGGATTTAGACGCAATACCTGGCTTTGTTGAAAGAGCCGGCTGGCAGCGAATGACAAGACACCAAGTGTAAATCTGTTTTGTACACAACACCGTGGACTTCGAATATTGCTTTAAAACCCACGGGAAGGACACACAGTAGTCGCTTCTGTCCATCAAATTGGGTTTCAGGCCATTTGTGTTGAGTGTCCTTCCATTATTTACCAAGAAACAGACAAAAATGCATCCATAAAGTGCTTTTCTGTACTGCAGCCCTGGACATACGGTAGCAGAAGGTAATAAACATGTCCATCTAATTCTCCTTCAATGAGAAACTCACGTAATTGTGTAAGCAACGATGGCTTAGTCATGTTTTAACGTCCAAATTCATTCAGAAATCAAAAAGACAAGTGGCCCAAAGCTAATGAATATGTAAGACATCGCCCCCTTCCCAAAAGAAACAGTTGTCACGAATTGAGGCGGCTATCAGCACGATTCATCATCGACGGCGTCTGTTTTCTCTCCGGCTAATATTCTGTCGATGCACACCTGGGTTAAGTCGAGGCTAATGAGACATCTTTTGAATGCTGTGTGCAAATGTTGTCTTTTTATCAATGTTGATCTCGACTAAACAACACAAAGCAAAAAACAATCGTTGATATTTCCTCTGAGGCCGCTTTGAGCTTCTTGTGTGCCTATTGTGAAACGCCTTTGTGCCCGACAGGTAATCTAATTAAATGTTTTGAGATCTGTAGCTTGTGAAGATGGATTTTCCTTGAAGCTTTTTGAACAAACAGCTGTGTGTTTTCACCAAGACATGGGAGCTAGATTGCATCGGGAAAACTCATTTGCAAACTTCTATCAACACACTAACCTT
The DNA here is from genome assembly GCA_025389145.1 of Misgurnus mizolepis. Lineage (NCBI taxonomy): Eukaryota > Metazoa > Chordata > Actinopteri > Cypriniformes > Cobitidae > Misgurnus > Misgurnus mizolepis. The sequence goes on from JAIFKI010000021.1 coordinate 8,808,529, forward strand.
TTATGAAAATTAGAGCACGGCCAAACTTTGAAGTTCCTGCTGATAACACAATATCATGCGAGCAAAGATCAAAAAGCATCAAAATGGCCTCTGAAATCCAAACAGAACTACAAAGTGAATAAGAGATATGCCTCCTTTTTTTTCTTTTCGGTGGTCTTGTTTGTACAGAACAATTCAACGTGTGCTTCTAATGCACTCAGACAGCTCATCGCAGCTGTTCGGCTGAACTAAACATATCCATTGATTTTATATCGAGCTTGTCTGGCTAATTTAGACCTGATAAGGTTGTTCAACCTGCTTCGAGGGGTTTGTTAAGCTCTACTGTTGGGTCTGCCATAACACGGTTGATTTTTAATGGAGTATCTGTGTGACTAAAAGGAAAACACCACCTTTTTCAATGTTTTACTATGTTCTTACCTCAACTTAGATGAATTAATACATACCTATCTTTTTTCAATGCGTGCACTTAATCTTTGTACAGCGCCTTGTGAATGTGTTAGCATTTAGCATAGCCCCATTCATTCCTATGGATCCAAACAGGGAAGAATTTAGAAGCCACAGAACCTTCCATGTTTTCCCTATTTAAAGACTGTTACATGAGTAGTTACACCAGTAAGTATGGTGGCACAAAATAAAACTTTTTTTTGGATCCTAAGGAATTAATGGGCTAGGCTAAATGCTAATACATTCAAGAAGCACTGTATAAAGATTAAAAGTGCACGCATTGAAAAAAGATAGGTATGTATTAATACATCTAAGTTGAGGTAAGAACAACATAGTAAATTATTGAAAACGATAATGTTTTCCTTTGAGAAAAATAACAAATCTAGATTTTCACAAGATTTGCATGCAAATCTTGCTGCTAAACTGCAAATAATGACTTTCTTACTTAAAAAAATCTTTAAAATTCTGCCAATTGGGTAAGAATTAGTTTTTTGATTTTTTTCTTGAATTAAGTGTTTAAGGAAAAAGTTAAGATTTTTTTCTTATCCCATTGGCAGATTTTTTGTTGTTGCTTGATTTAAGCACAAATTTACTCCTGTACGTTAACATAACATATTCAGTTATTTACACGATACACAATAGCATACAGAACTTACCTGGAAAGGCTGAATAGGCTAAATTAACATAACAAGCCAACGAGCATCAAGTTCGCAGGCTCGTCATTCCACATCACTGAATTAATTTAATTGCATAAATACAGAAGCAGCATATAGCGGACTTTCGCGGCTGTAGACAGTAATATTGTCTCTTGGTTCATATATGTAAAAATTAATTCATAGTGACATTCAAGTCTCGCCTGACTAGAAGTCGCAGGACCAGCCAAACTATGAAAAAAGTGCAACTTATAGTCCGGAAAATACGGTATTTGAAATTGTTTTCAACAACTTAATTTGTTAACGGTAAAATTTGTAAGATATTTGCAGTAAAATATCCAAAAACTACAAAGCCCCTAAGGTGACATTGGAGTAAAAAAATCTAAAGTTTAGTTTCATGTGCTCACGTAAAACTTTTACATGCTCACATGAAACTTTCATGTGCTCACGCGAAACCTTCATGTGCAGAATTTTTTAAAAAAAGTTTAGTTTCGCATGCGCACATGAAACTTTTGCGTGCGCACATAAAAAGCAAAAGTTTCACGTGTGCACGCAATAGTTTCACATGTGCACACGAAACTAAACTCACGTAATGATTGTGTTAACATGATTTTTTCGTTTCCGTCTGATTGATGGCCATCAGCTGCTGAGTTAAAGTCAACAAATCCCATAATTCCTCTCTGCTTCAGAGCGTCAATAATCTACTTCATTGTTATTGTTTTGATCGTGCGCCCTCTAGCAGCGGATTCTGCAAATTGTATCTTTAAGTTAAATTAACATGTTAATTTGACAAAAATTTTACAGTGTAACTATAGTGCACTAAGAGATAGGGAGTGGTTTCGGACACAGCAGGTGTTGTTTGTAGCGGCGTATTAGCTACTTAGCTAAGTAAGTTCGCATCATTTGAGATATCATTCAGGTTCACTGTGTCAAAATAAAATACTTAAAATAAAGAATTTCTTTAAATTGCACATTTCTTAGTATTATTATTTATTAGTTATAGTGATGATTGACTTTGCAAACACTGCTAATTGAAATCAAAACACATTTGCATCCGTATCAAATCCTATTTGGTAAAAGAAACCTTGCGAAGGACTCAAAGAAGGAAAACACGAGCACGCAAGTGCTTGACAGGCGAGCATTGATGTTCGCGCGTACATACACGTGTAATGTTTCTGTTCAAAAGCGTCAATTAAAGTCAAAGACCACTGTGTAATCTTACAGGCAAGACAAAAAAGCTTTTCAGAAAAAGACAAGGCAGTGACTAGAAAAAAAATGAGGAAATGAAAGAGAAAAGGGAAAAAACACGTATTATGGGCTTTCTATCAGCATAGATAATAAGAAGTAAACACATCGCAGGCGGATGACGTTAATCAAGCACTCAGCCGGTCTCTAATATCATCCTTCGTCCTATTTTACCAAAGAACTGTAATTTAATTTCTTACTTGTCTAGGGGATTTCAAATGGCTTGGATAAAGCTCCTCATTTGCATTTAGCTGTATTATTCCTTTGATTTGCTGAATATTATATTTGAATGGTAAAAGCTAATTCTTAAAACGCACCTGCGCATTGAAACGTCGCATTAAAGAAAAAGATTCGGAGATGCGCACAATGTGAACAGATTATCTTGATATTGAGGCGTAACTAGCCGGCCTACAAGAACTTCCACTTGATCTTAAATGCGTAAAGCAATTTCGAGACGTAACTTTGTGCATGTAACTACTGTTTAATGATAAACAAAAACAATTCGATTTAGACTCGATGACTCAAACCTAAAAGTATTAAATTCTGGTCATGTAACTTGGCCTGTATTTTTCTTATGTATATCTATATAGCTTACAGAAGACTTTTCTAAGAAATTAATTTAAACCTATTATGAGTCTTTCATTTAGGTGTTTATAAACAATTTCTGTGCTTTATGAATGCGTCTGGCCTGTTGTTTTGACACGAGCTTTCACATGGACGAAAAGTCCAGAGGTCAAAAACACAAACAGTCACCGCTTGACTTCAAACCGTCAATCGCACAAAGGAGCCAAACAAGAGGCAGAAATGTCAACGCGCTCCTTAAAGGCAGGGTGCCATTCAAACGGCCGCTCTCGAAAACAGCAACCCTCTCAATCTTAAGCGCATGATAACTTTCCAGCAGGCATGCACAATGGCGACTCGATATCTCAATCTCCAAACACCTGCGTGCAGTCGATTTTCCAAAAACGGCTCTGTCGAGATTTCACACGAGTGGGAGCGTTGAAAGACAATAAAGTTTGTAGGGGCGTCGGGTTGCAGTAATAATGCAGAAGAGCGGTCGCATCAGGGGCAGGTGCGCGTGAGTCATCTGCTTCCGACCCAGCTGGGCGACGCGAACGACAGGGACGGTTCGGTGACATCATCAAATTGCCCGGGGGTGCATGAGTGGGGGCACGGTAAGTTTTAGGATTTTAAGCAATGCTTAGAGCAAGCCCTGCGAGCGCACTAGAGACCGGATTGATAGACATTTCAAATCAAGCACCAGAATAAAAACAGTGCTGGCTGTTACGAAACACCACTTCTATAAGCATGGCACAAAAAAATAGGCAACTTTATTTCTTTGGCATCTTTTCCTGTATAGTGAGCTATGCAGTGACAGTGAAGGATTGTGGGTAATGAATCACACCTGTTTAGGAGTCACCACCGGGGCTAAATGAGGCTGGAATGTGCTCCGTCTGTCTGTGATTGTCTCACCGTGTTGTATCGGTGGCAACTCTTCATCTGCAAAAACAAATAAAATTGTTTCTTTGAACGAATGTCAAGCTGCTAATTACTCATTAACCCGTTTAACTGAAGGTGCCAATAAAAAATAAAATAAACACACATTTACTTTTTGAACACGTTCTTAGTCTTACTTCAAAGAACGTTTTGTCAAAACAAACCGAACCAAACAAATCAAATCTTGTTTAATACAATTCAAGTACTCTATTTTTTTCAATTGTCACATCATACTACTAAAGTAAAGTTGATGGTAAACGCAATTTCACGTTGACTTAAAGGTGCATTGTGGGACTTTAAAAAGGATCTGTTGACAGAAATGCAATTTAATATATACACAACTATATTATCTGTGGTGTGTAAATATAATACAAAATGAACTAAATAGTTTTTATTACCTCAGAATGAGTCGTTCTTATCTACATACATCGCGGGTCTCTTTACATGTAAGTCGCCGTCATGTTTCTACAGTAACCCTAAACGGACAAACTGCTCTTTTCGTGCGCATTTCGTCTCAGACGATGACAAGTTTGTCCTGTGGTGGCTACCGTAGCTTCTCTATGCATTTTGAAAAGGGAGGGGTGAGCTGTAGACTGAGCTGTTGGTTGCAATTCGCTATCTCAACACTAGATGCAGCTAAAATCTTCATACAGCATCTTAACCCTTAACTGCCGCTGTCCCATGAGCAGGACACTAGAGTTTACATTAATATTTTGCATGTTAATTTTGTAAATCTTATTACGACAAACTATATATTGTTGGAAAGGTAGTTTTTATATTTCAAAACGTTTTAGCAGTAATAATAATGCAGTGACAGTAATTTATTAATTTGTGACGAGAGTATGCAGCAAACTGTTGACACCTAGTGGCCGTTGTTGGTAAAACCACTAAAAGTGTAACACAAACCTATTTTTTGTGATAATTTTATGTATAAAATATATACTTTATTGCATTATTTTATTTATTACAATAAATGCAATAACAATTTTTTTATTTAAAGGGACACTCCACTGTTTTGAAAATAGGCTCATTTTCCAGCTCCACTAGGGTAAGGGGACAATAAGTAGGATTTTCCCCCATCAAGTGGTGAAATTGTATTTTGAATTCAAACAAATAGTGCTCTTTAGCACCTCACTTTTCCAAATGCGTGTTGCAACTACGGAAGCCGTTATGTACTCACTGATCTCCTTGTCCGTTTCAGCTGGGTTTCGTTCAATTCTGAACGAAAACGCGTTGCAGTAGGCTAGTGCTTTTTGTGCATTTCTGCTATTATACTTTTTCAATATGGCGGAACAACATGGAAGCTTAAATGTAAATGTCTTATGAGCGCGATGCTAATGGTCTAATCGGATTCAATGGATTATGCTAAGCTATGCTAAAAGTGGTACTGCCAGACCCGGAGATCAGCTAAATGGATTCAAAAACGGTAAAAATAAAATGTTTAACTAAAATGAGCATATTTTCCAAACAAGTTAACATTTTCACTTCCAGACAATATTCTCACCTTCAAAACAAGACCAAGATATGGCTTCTAGACCAAAATAAAAATGCCAGAGTTATATTACTTTGAAGGTGTACATAACCTTTTCACCCCCCCCCCACTCAAAAAGGGCTTAAGGATATTTTCTTTTTTTAGTAATATGCAAAATTCGTTACCTTGGAATGTTGAAAGCTAAAATAAGCTAAGTGTTTTTCTTACCTAATGTACCATCTGAAAAATTAGAGAAGTTGTCATCTGATTGGCTGGAAGCAAGTTTTAACAAGCTATAATCTTGAACATCATCTTCATCGTAATTGTGACAATCTTCCTCCGTCGTCACCGTTTTGCTCGTCTCTGGTCCGCCTAACAACACACAGGAACACAGACAGGCGTAGAATTACGGATGAAGTAATAATTTAACAGACCGATGCACATTTCATTTACTTCATAGACTAGAGTCTGCGTCTAAAAAGGACACTGAAGACTTTGTCTGCAATTTCGTTACCCATGACATTTTACTTTTGAGAAGATTACATCCAATAATTTCAACAAAGACATTTTAAAGAAGACGAAATAGCAGTCAGTGACATTCTCGACTTTTCTTGACTCTCAGCTAATCAGAAAATACTTGAAATTTGCATGCAGATGCTCCATAATATCATTCTTGACACTTCCTAGTTTAGACAATGTGTTAAATAACAACACAACATCTCATGCAGAGGATTTTGGCATCCAGACACTTGTAGAACAGACATTTCGATAAATCACTGGCAGTCATTTCTTTGGAAAGTCTAAAGCAGAAACTAAATGAGAACTAAATGAAGTCTGCAATCAGTCATTCCAGCTGTTCTGAAGTACTGCATTAGTATTCAGCTGCACGGATGTAAAAACAGCATTCCCACAAAGTTCACACGAAGGAATTCCTTCGGCGTCCAAATCTCATTCCATAGGATTTCGAAGTCTTTTATAGAGACCGGTGGATTTAAATTGACAGGCTGTGTCGAATACCAAATCTTTGAAATAAGGGAGTAGGAACGATCTCATTATCTTCTCTTCATAAGCAAGACATGGTTTTAAATGTCTAGTTGCCACGGATACACTCGTGTGTGTTACTGTCAAAGAAGTATGTATTAAAGTGGACTTCAGGAAGACCTCATGAAGTTCACGCCCTGTCAGCAGCTCAGGGCACAGACTGTTCCAGGTGCAGCTTGGTCCATGAATATTAATTACGATATGTGACGGATGGCAGAGGCTTCTGCTGCTTCTTAAAGTGCTAAATTTACGCGACCAGCCACATTGTTTTCCTTAACAATGTAAATTTTAATTTCAAGTAAACTTCATGACAAAAAAACATTAGAAAAAAATTATATAGAAAACAATAATAACAATTTAATTATACTACAACTTATGTTACACTAACATTATAAATTATAGTCTTTTTCTTTAAATAAATGTTGGCTTAAGGTTCTATGTCAGATTGTATGGTTGTGGTTCCATAAAGAACCATTTTAAGGACCTTTATGAGTTTATTTGCATGTTTTCCATGAACATGGCAACACTAAAAAAATTATTATTATTGACCTATCCTGTTCAATAAAGCCACGCAACGAATATTACAGACAGGCTCTATCCTGCTGGCCACAAAATTACCCTCAACCTCATCTATAAGTAAACATGTCACAAGAAAAAAAAAACACGATTTGTGCTGTGTTTATCTTTTCCCATTTAGTTCAGCAAATTCGAAGCAAATCAATTTCAGAAATTAATTATAGCTCGTCAAAAAATTAAGTCGGTTCCAAAGCTTTAATGACCTTTGACTGCTTTTCATTTCTCCCCGACCTCCCCCCACCTCTCAGCGTCGGACTTGAATATTCATAGCCCACGGAAATATAAAAAACAACCTTTTGATCTCTCCGAGGGGCCCTCACCGCACAACCTGCTGTAACTAGCATCTCATTTGCATAATTACTGTAAAAACAGAGCTGATGTTTGTCGAGAATGGAGGGAGGCGGCACGTTTCATGACACTGTCGAGTATTAAAGCCTCTAATCATTTCGATGATGAGGGAAGACACAAATTACCTTCCCTCTGAAGTTTGATATTAGATTAAGTTACTTCTTCCGAAGTGACGTCATCGCCGAACACAAAACAGAGCTATTTGTTTACTAAATTTGTGTGGGGAACAAATTAGCATCGCTAATGTAATGGTTGCGCAACAAAAAACGAACGGCACACATACTGAGGAGCGCTGTGTGAATCGTTGGGGTTTCGGAATTACGTGCCGAGCCGCCGTTGCCAAAACGTTCATTTAAAAATGAAGGAAATCAAGTTTGAACGAAGCAGCTGTTTGAAACGGGTAATCAAGAGCTTGATATAACTTTGGCGGTTACATCTACGAAACGCTTCTCTGCATGATACGACCAACTTGTTGAACTGTTTTTAAGATTGCCAGTTAAGTAAACTTTAAGTGAAAAAACGAAGTTAAAAATGTTTAAAGAGGACATTTCACAAGATTTTTTAAGATGTCAATTTTAAAATCTTTGATGTCCTAGAGTGAGTTTGTAAAGTATTAGCTCAACATACCCTAGAGATAATTTATTATAACGTTAAAATTGCCACTTTGTACGTGTGAGCAAAAATGTGCCGTTTTTCGTGTGTCCTTTAAAATGCAAATGAGCTGATCTCTGGACTAAATGGCAGCACTGTGGTTGGATAGTGCAGAGTAAGGGGTGGTATTATCCCTTTCTGACATCACAAGGGGAGCCAAATTTAAATGACCTACCGTAATTTCCGGACTATAAGCCGCATCATTCAAAAATGCATCATTAAGATGAAATAACATATATAAGTAATTTAGAAAATTATTTCACAAAATCCAAGGCAAAAATAAGACATTTAATCTGGAAAGGCAAGTTATTTAACTAAACAATAGCAGTCAGAACAGCAGGCTGAATAGATGTCTGTACGTTAAAGTAATATTATCAGTTATTTAAACGATAAACCATAGCATACAGAACTTACCTGGAAGGTTGAATAGTCTAAATTAACCGAACAAGACAACTAGCATGAAGTTCGCATACTCGTCATTCCACATGACAGAATCCATTGAATTACATAAATACAGAAGCAGCATATAGCGGATTCTCGCGGCTGTAGACGGTTATGTTGTCTCTTGCCTCATAAATGTCAAAGTTATTTCATCCTGACTTACAAGGCGCACCTGACTATAAGACGCAGCACCAGCCAAGTTTTGGGAAAAAAAACGCGGCTTATAGACCGAAAAATACGGTATTTTTCCACATGCTTGCAGACAATGGTTTACCAAAACTAAGTTACTGGGTTGTCCTTTTTCACATTCTCTAGGTTGACAGGAGCACTTGGAACCCATTTATAGCACTTAAACATGGATGGAAAAGTCAGATTTTCATGATATGGCCCTTTAAATATTTTAGATTTTATCAATTGGAGTAATTTTCAAAAGTTTTTTTTCACCTTAAAATTTTCACTTAAAGTGAGTTTATAACACTTATTTTTTTAGGTGTTACCAAGTTGAAGTTATTTTTTTACTCTTCACCGCCATTGACGAGTAAACTCGTCAATTCTGAGAATACGCTTTCCTGCCAATGATGAGTATTTCTGGCTTTCCGAAATACCGCTATTATCCACCAGGTGGCTCTCTTCCGCAACTTGTAAAACCCAGAAGTATCGCCCTAGGCCACACAGCTGCATGTCTGTGTAGGTTTGAAAGATCGCTCTGAATCTGATCTCTATCAAAAGTCCTACACAAAAATTTAATTCTTTCAGCTTTATGCTCAAAATTTTGTGTTTTGGAAGAAACCTACCCATATTTAAGAGGTGATAAAAAATAACCAATGAAAGTGGGATTAAACTTTTTTTTTTAAAGCAAATGGTCTGTTCTTTCATTTGATATATTGTATATTTATATATTTTAAGAAGAAAATTTTCTGGAAGGCATTAAACTTTTGTGAAAATCATGAAAAATGCTAGCGCTGGCTTGCAACTTTTTTTTTAAACGCTGGCGGGAAAAGAGTTAAATAGCGCATCTTTCGCTTTTTACAGTGTACTTGTAGCCAATTGCAAATCTCGATTGATCAGACTCAGAAATGTTTTGGACTAGAAAATTACCAGCTTAGCCATGCTGCTTGACCAGCCAACACCAGTATGGCCAGATCTAGGAGCAGCTAATTTATTTTTTAAGTAGGGATATACATTGTGTAGGCAGGTGTCCAAGACCCAGCAAGCATGACTGATTCAAATGGGTAAATGTAGACCCTGTGGGAACCAAAAGACCTGTTTAGCCCCAGCAAGCAGCTCTCTGATTACATGCTTCTCATTTGGTTTAGTAAATATATAATAACACATTGAGCTCTTTCTCCTCTCAAACACTCTAAACGACAAACTATTGCGCATTACCATAACTCTACGAAAATGTTGTTTCTATTTTGGGTTTTAATTAAACAAGCCCCCATATGCTCGCTAACCTACACGACCCTTCAGCGTTTTCAACATGTTAACTGCGTTCGAGGAGAGCGGCATCTTACGAAGGTCTCGTGAAAATGCGAGATTTCAAATAATTAATAGGACTTTGCTAATGAACGAGACGGCCCATTTCCATTTTTTCCCTGTTTTGTTGGATCTCTATTACCCTTCGAGCGTTCCATTCATAGAAGCGCATTTGCATGTTAAAACCATTGACATACATACATAATTTCGATCGCAATTATCACATTGAGGGAAAGGAGTGGGAGAGCTGTCCTTCAAACACAACAGCTTTTAAGGATTCATATAGCAGTGTTTGGAAGTATACTGTCACGTAACCACTTATGACTAGCAATAAATAGAGAGCAAATTATATATCGCTTGTACCTGTAGATAACAACAAACAAGTGGCACTCAAAACCGATAACCAATTGACATTATTAGTATGTTTTGAGAATTATTTTTGATCAATGAATACTTCATTGCATTTTGTTTTCACGGTATGCATAAATAGAACCAGACGTTCTTATTATGAGTTGTACGTTCCTATTATGGGATGCTTAAAAGATATGGCTAATGAAGCCAGACATCATTCAGACACCCATCCAAAAAAAGCTGCACAGAATGTTTTGATTGGCTCAAAGGTTGTTTAGTTTCTTTTGAGTCTAGGGATGTCTCGGAGACGTTTGATTTCCCTAGACAGTTTTTTTAAGAGTGATATCTGTCAGGTGTTAGAGACATTTTCAATGGGGAAAAAGAAGTGGTTTACACCTTTAAGCCACCGCCAACGGTGTGTAGTTGACTCTGTAGTGCTCTCAAGCTAACAAAGCAAGACAAAAAGAAGTCCTTCTTCTAAGATCTGAAAGAACTGCTTTCAAAACAAGATTTTCCCCACATTCTGAAAAGAGCAGGGAATAAGGGGTAAGTGTCAAAAAACATGAAAGTCAATACTAGTCTCGCCGTTGGCCTCATGGGGCCTTTTAGTGCCCCGGTGAAACAGATTAACAAGTTCTGTCAAGTCTTTTCATCGATTACGATTAGATCTCCCCCAGCGCAGAGTTTCCTGCGACGACGATACGAAAGCAGCTCTCTCGAAAAACATCTACCTACACGGCGGCATGCTGTTCTATTCATTTTATCCAAACAATTCAACTTTACAGAGATGGCTAGATCAAAGGCATGGATCCAATATCCAGCATGCAATAATTTGGGAAAACATTATGTTCAAAGAGAAGAGAGATTTGAGGTAGACAATGGCTTGGGAAACAGTGGCTGGGCCACTTGTGTGACAATCCCAACATTTTGCCACCATTCAAAGATCTACGGTTTCAGCAGTGACAACTGTAAAAGTTCAAACTCAGAAATTATCCATCCAGGGAGGATACAGATTGAAGTTGTGCCCATTGACTCATGGGATATTTAGCAGGTTAGCCAGACATCTCCTGTCAGGGGCGGAGGTCCTGCTCAGTTATTTTATCTCGACTTCATCACACTGAACATCACATCAATGCAGGTATATACACACAAATTCGCCAGAATAAATTAAGTCAGCTGATAATATTATTTTTTTGCATGCACCTTATAGGGCATGGTTTACTAAAGGCATTATATGCAAATTTTTGCGGGTTACAGTGCTTACACAGCGGAAAAAAGCTGAAAGCAATTTGCACATCATGAATTCCCATCTTGCAGACTGGTTTGAGGTGCTTGGATATTTACATTTACGCATTTGGCAGACGCTTTTATCCAAAGCGGCTTACAGTGCATTACAAGGTATACATTAATTCAGCATATGTGTTCCCTGGGACTTTCTGCGGTGGTGATGCATTGCTCAACCGCTGAGCTCTATAGTAGCACATATACAAGTACAATAAACAAAGTACGGTTGTTCTCGGCTCTGAGCGCAGCGTCTGGTTATCAAACCTTGGTGCACTTGCGTTCATCTTACATTATCACTCATGCGCACGTACAAAAGAAAGTTAAACACAACTGAGCACATTTTTTATTATTTTGGTGTTATCACACACAGCAGAGCAAGCGACAGCTGGGCATGTGTGCGTTGGAATGCCCAATTCATTAGTTGTCATGGTAATTATGTGTTGTGGAAACTAATGATCATCGTCATTGGCTAAAACGCATGCGCAGGTTACTGTGTTTTTAAAGGGGACAGAGAATGAAAAACCATTTTTACCTTGTCTTTGTTGAATAATGGTAGTCTACCCACATTCACAAACAGAGGCGTCATGCCCATTCAAACTGAGGGGGCACCTGCCCCCTTGGTTTTTTTGAGCCAATGGATTTTGCATCCAACCTCAAAATCAAATAAGCGTCCATTAATCTGTTATTTGACTTTTAATCTGTTAATATGCACAATATTATACATTCTGTGCTGCATCCTTGTCACTTTTCGGAGATTTTCGCCGTTTTGATCGTGTTTTGATCATGTTACATTACTTTTATTCTGGCGGCAGCTGGCGCTGCAGTCAGAGCGCAGTCGCAGACGTCATCAGTGTCTGGGCGCGCTCACGAGCTCTCTGCTGTTGCTGGCTTGCTGCTGCATTTGGCTATCTGAGGAATTAAAACGTGTTAGAAACGCTCACAACATTTCCAAACCCCAGTACGGTAATGTGCAGTTAACCTTCTCTGTGTAGAAAATGTATGGTTTTAAATGTGACCGTCTCAACGTTATATTAGTAGAGATTCATCTTCTTGGCACAACGCCAAAGTTCGCCAAAGTTCACGCGGGCGCGGAATCTCACATGCTCACATGAGGTAAAATTTAATGCAAAAATCCGTTCCTCTAATAATTTTATCTAAAAATATTTTTTAAAATCATTATTGAACATTAAAACCAATCACGTGGCTATAGCTTATGTCATTTTCGTTGTTTATATACTTTATGGATTTAAAATTACATTAATTTTATATGATAATGTAGTTGTTGTGCAAAATGCATTAATGACACAATTAAACAAGCCATTAAGACTTAAATAAAACATGCCGTTTCAGATGTGAATATGATGCAAATGTGTCATTATTCCGATTGAATAGTATTTGATATGAAAGTTAGTCATCACTTTTATTTTGGAGGTTTTTGCATGAAAGCAGGGGTTTTCAGATTGTTAGAAATGTAAGTGCCATGGAAAAGACTGAAAGCTCTATAATATTTCGTTTGATGTCTGTGCATGCACAAATTTCTGTGAGCTGTTGACACTGTGCCCCCTTAAAAAAAATTGGTGCATGACGCCCCTGTTCACAAACATACAAAAAGTGTTAAACATGCTAAACATCTCAAGTCTCATAGAAATTCCTCTTTTAGAAATGTCAGCCAGAAAACAGCCCAATCTGAAAAACTGATGCTCATGACATCACAGGCATCTAACTGCCTCTCCACTTTAAAATAATTGGCTACATTTTTTGAGTGGCAGCAAAGTCAGCCAATCAGTAATGAGATTGCAAGTTAAGCCAGTAGGGGGAGCCAAATAGGTGCAAAACCACTTGTTTAAATTCCCCCTTCTAATAGAGCTTTTTGAGATAGGTTTTTAGGAAGCTTCCAAGGCATTACAGACCCAAACAAATTTTTTTTGTCTACATGTCACATCACAGAACAAGGATAAATACCCCGTTCAATCATTCTATGTCACCTTTAAATAATCACATCAACGTGTGAAAATGATTTCATAAACAAACAAAAAATATATGAGAATTAAATGTCAAGTAATAAAAATCAGACAATTAATCATCATAATCGAAAGAGCCCCAAACAGGCAATTAAGTGTCATAATCGCAAGAGCCCCAAACAGGCAATTAATCGTCATACTCAGCAAAGCCCCAAACAGGCAATCAATCGTCATAATAGGCAGAGCCCCAAACAGGCAATTAATCGCCATAATCGGCAGAGCACCAAACAGGCAATTAATGGTCATAATCGAAAGAGCCCCAAACAGGCAATTAATCGTCATACTCGTCAGAGCCCCAAACAGGCAATTAAGTGTCATAATCGCAAGAGCCCCAAACAGGCAATTAATCGTCATAATCGGCAAAGCCCCAAACCGGCAATTAATCGCCATAATTGTCAAAGCCCCAAACAGGCAATTAACTTTCATAATCGCAAGAGCCCCAAACAGGCAATTAATTGTCATAAGTGGCCAAGCCACAAATGGCAATTAATCGTCATAATTGGCAAAGCCCCAAACAGGCAATTAATCGTCATAATCACAAGAGCCCCAAACAGGCAATTAATCGCCATAATCGCAACAGCATCAAACAGGCAATTAATCTTCATAATCGCAAGAGCCCCAAACAGGCAATTAATCGTCATAAGTGGCCAAGCCCCAAATGGCAATTAATCATCATAATTGGCAAAGCCCCAAACAGGCAATTAATCGTCATAATCACAAGAGCCTCAAACAGGCAATAAATCGCCATAATCGCAACAGCATCAAACAGGCAATTAATCTTCATAATCGCAAGAGCCCCAAACAGGCAATCAATCGTCATAATCGGCAGAGCCCCAAACACGCAATTAATCGTCACAATCGGCAGTCAATTAATCGCCATAATAGGCAGAGCATCAAACAGGCAATTAATCGCCATAATCGGCAAAGCCCCAAACAGGCAATTAATCGCCATAATTGGCAAAGTCCCAAACATGCAATTAATCGTCACAATCTCCAGACAATTAATTGTCATAATCGGCAGAGCACCAAACAGGCAATTAATCGTCAAAATTGGCAAAGCCCCAAACAGGCAATTAATCGGCAAGCCCCAAACAGGCATTTAATCGTCATAATCGGCAAAGCCCCAAACAGGCAATTAATAATAATCACAATTTATTAGACAATTAACCGTCAGCCAAATTTCATAATCATGATAGCCCTACTTCCATTCATACAAATGCGAATGTGTCAGACAGGAAAACCAAGCTTGTGCAACGATATTTTGCAGTTCGCTGCATACCAAAGGTGAACTCTGACCGGCGAATTTGTAACACATGAATTCGCAGGTGAGGCGTGACCTCCTTTCTCTACTGAAAAGAACAAATGGACGAAGCCAAAGATCTCCACGCCCATATTCACAGTAATGTCCGAAAAATATTTTCAAGCTTAAAGTCTAGTTTGACCAAACCGTAACTCATCGTACATCTAAAAACCACAGTAACTGAGACTGCCACCATTTACAGCATAAATAGCCCTATTTTTTTCTTCAACATATATAACTTCCTCATTCTTGAGATGCGGATCTCCACCAACCAGTTTCGAACAATCAGAAGAGGTTGTGTTTTTCCCACTGAAGGGTCTGTTACCTCTAGCTTAATGACAGACTGTGCACCTGATTGCCGGCAGGCCTGGGCACCCATTTCAATTGTGCCTTCTTCCAGTATATTTCCACCGAGAACAGTGTAAGCTTACTATTCTTTTCGAGGGTTGATTTTTTACAGAGAGCACCTATGATCACAGACACATGAAAGATTAAAAGCATGCAAAGGTTTTTTCATCTGGCTCTTCCGGATGCCGAAACAGGCAGAAATTTCCATCTGCCGTCGGAACGCCGTCTTCTCTTAAAGCCCGAGAGAATAAATGACTGGTAACACCCGCCTGACTCCAATTCTCTCCGATCCAGCATTCACTGTATATACAAATGAATGTTTCCAGCATTGCATCACTTAAACATCTCAAAACAAAGAGCACAGACAAACAAACCAAAACCCTAGTAGGGATTCAACAAAAACGGCAATTAGTGAGAAAGAAACTGAAATCCTGGAATTCACACGCGACCCAATCTGTTATTTTAATGGCCAGCCGTTTCTTACCAGCTACAACAAAGAGGCTCTTATTTAACAGTTAATCTTTCGCTGTCTGTCATTTGTACTTCTGAAAGACGCACACTTGTAGCAGATGACTCATATGAACTGAAACCAGGAGCTGAAGAGCTTCTCAACAATCCTCATCCATCCTCGAAATTAACCTCATATACCATTATATCCGTCAAAAACGTCTCTCTGTGCTTATTCAAACTTGACGTGTTACAGTTCACTACTACACCTACAATATGCAGCTTAAACCTGATGTTATGCTTCTTTACAGAAATGACTACAGTACATTAACTGTATCAAAATCAACTGTTGCGCAAACAGCCTTTAAACAAAATTCCATTTGGTTTTTGCGAAAGCGAAAACGTACTAAACAAATGACAGAATTTTTATTTTGCGTGTAATGTCCCTTAAAAGGAGAACATCACCGTTTTTCAATATTTTACTATGTTCTTACCTCAACTTAGATGAATGAATACATACCTATTTTTTTCAATGCATGCACTTTTAATCTTTCTACAGCGCTTCGTGAATGTGTTAGCATTTAGCCTAGCCCCATTCATTCCTATGGCTCCAAACAAAAGTTTTATTTTGTGCCACCATACTTACTCGTGTAAATCCTCATATAACAGTCTTTAAATAGAGAAAACATGGAAGTGTTTGGTGGCTTATAAATTCATCCCTGTTTGGATCCTAAGGAATGAATGGGGCTAGGCTAAATGCTAACACATTCACAACGCGCTGTACAAAGATTAAAAGTGCATGCATTAAAAAAAGATAGGTATGTACTAATTCATCTAAGGAAATATTGAAAAACGGTGGTGTTTTCTTTTAAGAAAGGTACTAGTTAAAACTAGGGATGCACGATATATCGGCCGACATACTGTTATCGGCCGATAACGGCTTATTTTAATATTATTGGTCTGATAGCAAAATTAGGCCGATAAATGAAAGCCGATAAGTGATGGATTATTTCAGTTTGTTGAACCACTTAACTTGCTCATTGCTGGGCATGTGGAGTTTTATTGGTGCTTTCTGTGACATAGCACGAAGATGACACGTGTTGTGGGCTCAAGAAGAGTATGCTAGTCTAGCGCAAAGACAAGATGTCCGCGGTCTGGGAGTTCCATTCCATTACCATTACAACTCTTTTTATATTCTCTTAAAGGTGCAGTGTGTAACTTTTATAAGGATCTCTTGACAGAAATGCAATATAAAATACATAACTATAGTATCAGTGGTATATAAAGATATATAAAGACGTTTTTATCTACATACACCGAGGGTCCCCTTACATGGAAGTCGCCATTTTGTGCCACCATGTTTCCACAGAAGCCCATAAAGGACAAAAGTGTTTACTTATTATTTTGTTCAGAACGGTTATCAAAACAGAGTTTTAAATGTTGAAACATTTGTTTTTGCTTCAGTTTTTTATAAACTGAGTAAGAGCGCCATCTAGTGAATAATAGTGGAATTACAGATTACCGTAAAAACTCATCAGGAAAGTGTCATTGGCTGGGAAATGATTTCTCTTAAACTCTTCAATGGCGGGAAAAGAGTTAAACAAACAGAGACAGAAAGTTAAGTTACATCCGGACGCGTAACCGTGACAACGCACGTGTGTCCGATAAAACTAATTTACTTACTTTTTAACTTCCATTCTTCAACTTTTTGAAAAGAAATACTAAGTTTGTGGAAAGAAACGATTCACATTTTGAGCATTTGAATGTAAACACATCTTGATAAAAAATGGCGGCACGTCAGTATGTAAGACAATATTGGTTCTTGTGGCTATCGTGACTGCGCATTTTGTCACAACGCATATGACCATGGATCACTTGCTGTATACACTTAAAATACGAATTGTTTTCATTTACAAACTTACCATATCGCTTCAAAAGATATGCATTAACCCACTGGAGTTGTTTGAATTGTTTTTTCTGATGATAGATGAGCTTGACTATTCAATGCCGTTACAAAGCTTAGAAGACCAGGATCATATTTAATAATATATCTCTAAATGTGTTCGGCTGAAGAAAGGAAGACATATACATCGGAGACAAAATAATGGGCAAATCTTTTTTTTTTATTCTATTTATTATCAAAACAAACATTATTGTGTGTTTAACTTCTGACCTATCATTTAGATTTGTTTATACATGTGTTAGATGTAAATAGCACATGGTATGGCCGACTACTGCCCCCTACAGCAACACAACATATCACAGACACAAAACATCCAGCAGCCGCTTTTAATAATACATCCTGTAGATGGTAAAGCAGGGATTTCACGAAGAAAACTCAAAGAAACTTGGGCCTAGGTGTCAGGCTCTGAATTTTGCATTCAAGTATTCTGTGATGTGCGAGATCCAGTGGACGCCATTATCTCTGGAAATTATACACGTCATCCCGAGCAAGATCCCAATACTTCATTTATTTACGAAGAACCACAAAGTTTCATAAATATATCGAAATATTCTCTTGAATCTTTTATGTGGCATCGAAAGACTCAAACTGGATTGAATTTTGGTCTCCCAACCAAAAGAGGCTTTGACACTTGATTATGTAAATTATTCATCAATACAGTACCAGATAAAAGCATTTAGTGACTACACAATGATAACTTTCTACATGGAGAACAAAGCTACGTTTTTGGTTCTTACCCGTCATTGAACTTTGGGATTTTTCCACGAGGAATTCTCGGATTTTCTCAACCCACAGGTACAAAATGTTCTCGCCTGCATTTTCCCTATACAACACATGACAGCAAAAAATGAAAATGAAATGAAATATCACTAGCATGATTTCCCTACAGACTTCACAAGATGGACACATTTTGTTAAACTGTCGTCCTTATACCAGTACTTACACGTATAGTTCCTCTAAACTGTTTGATAAAGTTATTCTGTCCTGTCCTCTGAGCCAGGCGGCACTGTTTGGAAAAAATTAAAATATAAACAGATGATATGTAGAAACTTGAAAGTGGATCACATGTCTTTATATTTCTATACTAATACAAGCAATTTTAAACATACTTTATTTGATATATTGGAGGCGCTGAACTTGGGTAATCTGGGGGGAGGATTATCTACAAACAAACAAACAACATAAATCATCTTCAACATACATCAAAGCACACAACACTTCCCATCTTAATATTGTGGTCCCATGGTATTCATAGAGTAAATTGCATTTCAGTTCTGCTTCAAAGGACTCTAAACGATCCCAACCAAGGCATAAGGGTCTTATCTAGCAAACCGATTAACAATTTCGACATTTCGGCATGATAACGTAATATGTAAGGTCAAGCTAGCTCATCACACGGCTAGTACAAGACGAGAAGTTGTTGGTGAAAATGACGATTTTTTTGCTAGATAAGACCCTAATGCCTTGTTTAGATCCCTTTGAAGCTGCATTAAAGCAGAGATCCACTAGAGTCCACTATATAGAGAAAAATCCTGGATTTTTTCCTCAAAAAAAAAAAAAAAACACGTAATTTCTTCAAGACATGGGATGTTATGGGAGTGAGTAAATTATTGGGATTATTTTATATAAAAGTGAAATAATACTTTAATAACCAGAAGACAGCTGCTAAAAAAAAACAATAGAAACCATTAGAGACATTCTAATGGATTTAATGGCTCTAATGGAAATTTATGTTGGTTTTAATAGAGACTATAATGGTCTCTGTGGATTTCTACTGGTACAGTATTGTGTTGGATGCAGCACAATTAAATCCTAATGGAATAAGACCCAAAAGCTACATAAAGGATTTTTTTAATTGGTTTTAATGTTAAAAGCTGATGTGTCATAATGGTATCTGTAATGAAAACCATTAGAAGTTGTATTGTTTTTATTCAGCAGTGTTGACAAAACTTTACCACAGTAATGCACTTTGATTTTACCACGAAGTCAGTGCAAGTTACATGCATGTAATGTTCAATATTACAATATTCATAAATGTAATATTTAGAGGTATATGATGTGTAACCTGTAAACAGACAGTCCATTTGGGCTGTTGGGTTTTCTCTGATATTCTGATGCAGAATATTCTCGACGCTTCGTCAATCACGCACCATTCATCGCCATAGATAGACGACAGGGCTTCAATCTCCTCTATCTGTGATAGAAACATCAGATTAGCTGTCATATTATACGGTTATCTGAAGAGATCAGACATATATCAATCATAAGTTACCTGTGACTGTAAATCACTCTCATGTTCGTCTGATGTGTCCATCTAATTCAGACATATAATAAAAAAATACATTTATAATGTAACTAACAACAAAAAGTGTATGTTAAAGTGTATGTTCACATTCATATTAGCTGTGAAGTGTGAGAAACAACTCACGTGCACCTCATGCTTCCGTCACCAGGGGGCGCGCATATTGTTTCCGGGTCAGAGAATTCACATCTTTGGTATCTAAAATTTGTTTCTTTTTAATTTTTATTAATTATATATACATATATAGTTATTAATATTTTAGTATAAATCTCACAACAGTACTTTAGAATATTATTTTAATTAACATTTTCGTAGTAACTAAAATGTATCTAGTCCATTAATATACATATAATTGTTGCACATTTAACATTTTTGATATATGTAATAATGACAAAGAAAAGATAAATTTTATTTAAAATGTTATTATACTTTTTAAAATCTTGTTATTTATGAAGATTAAACCGAATCTACAAGTGTTTGACTCCATCCTGCGCAGACCAACGGCATATGACATCGACGTACCGCGAGATCGAGATTAGAAACCATTCAGAACTGTTTAACCTGAATCACTCTCGCGGTACTTTTGCGTCATATGGATTAGTCCGCGCAGCACCGTATGAAAACTCTAATGAGCCAAGCCCTACCGCCATCCAATCAAAACGCGCTATTCAAATCAGCCGCCTCTCGGCCTATGGCAGGAAGCCGCCTCATGAATTATTCGTGACAAGCCCATGTTGTGCTTCCACAGGCGGGCGGGTGGAGAAAAACATACGGTGGACCAGAGAAGATTGTCACCATGGCGACAGCGATATATCTCGAGCATTATCTCGATAGTAAGTATAATTGATAATTTTATAATAAACCGGACAGATTGAACGTAATTTCGACGGTTATCGACACGTTTTAGCGGCCGCGAGTTCATGTGGGTTCGATGGCTAATGTCAGATTAGCTTTAGCGAGCTGCAGCTGTTAGCCAAAAATGTTTAATTTGTAAACATAAACCACCGCTTATGTGTTTTCTGGCTTTATTTTGTTATTTAAGCCTGAAGTGTTGGCACTTATATATATTAGTGCTTTGAAACCAAAAAGATAGTTGTCAGTGAAGTGTCACACATAGTTAGCATGTTGTTGACAACATCCTGGCGATGTCAACAAACGTGCTAATGTTTATAAAACGGTTTTCACGTGCATGCATGTTAATAATATGACGTGGCATCGTGTTTTGCAGCCCAGAATAATGAGAAGATGGCAATCTAGAACTTTAATCGTGTGTTTGAATTATTTAAGTCCTTAACATTAACTTATACATGTTGTTTTGATGACCACAGGTATTGAAAACCTGCCGTGCGAGCTCCAGAGAAATTTCACACTTATGAGGGAGCTTGACAACAGAGCTGAGGGTAAGATGACACGTGGGGTGTGTCTCTAAATATTATGTGCTTTCTATCTAGGCAGCATTTTTGTAAAGAGCAAAAATTGGCCAAAAATGCAGTTTAGGTTGGCTTTCTAGGTTTTGAAACTCATGCACCAGTTTATGTTTATATTTAATCAGTGATGAGTTTGAGTTGATTGATAATTATGTTGTGTCATATATATATATATATATATATATATATATATATATATATATATATATATATATATATATATATATATATATATATATATATATATATAGTTTTTGAAATATTGTCCTGTGTGCGCAGAAAAGAAAGAAGAAATCGATAAGCTTGCAGAAGAATACATCTCCAACGTCCGCAATCTGGCCCCAGAACAGAGAGTGGAGCACCTGCAGAAGATTCAAAACGGATTTAGCAAATGCAAAGAATACAGCGACGATAAAGTTCAGCTCGCCATGCAAACGTATGAAATGGTTAGTGGTTTTATCTCTTCTGGTATGGTAGCGTTCCTATAGCTCAATTGATAGAGCATTGTGTCTGCACAGCAAGGGTTAATGGTTTGATTTCCAAGGGAACACACATATTGATAAAAATTAATAACTTGGAGTCGCTTAAAACCTCTGTCAAATGTGTAAACGGTGTGCAAAATTTATTTTAAGCTTGATGCGTATGACTGATAACTTGATGCAGTTTTTATAAATTCCTATTTATATCTACTTTTCAGACACAGGGTTCCCACAGGTCCTTCAAAGTTTGTGAATCTGGAAATTCAAGGCCCTGGGAAGTTTTTGAAAATATACATACATAGATACAGATCATTGAAAGTGCTTGAATCTATTAAGAAGTTTTCTGGAAAAAAAATCCATATTATTCCCTGTGTAGTGTAGGATATATCATAAAACTTCTAGACTTTTTAAGCACACGTGCTAAACTGTTCACTTTAAATGCTTATATCTTCTGTATGCAAATGTTGATTCATACCAAAGTGCTTTTTTCCATAGTTGTGTTTGACACATGAAAACGTCTCGGGTTACGTATATAACTGTTGTTCCCTGAGAAGGGAATGAGACGCTGCGTCTTTCTTTCCATACTTCCTGCGTCCCTGTAACGCCGTCTTTGGTAATACTTCAGATTGCGATATACTTCCTGGCTCCACATCACCCTGTCTTTGTCGTTAAGCCTCACCATTGGTTGAATTTGATAAACACATTCAGACGCACTTACCCCTGGAGGCGTCCCCAAAGTGTCAATGCAGTGACGCAGTGCAAGTTCCCTCGAAAGGGAACTGTAACAATGTATCTTAAAAGGTAACACGATGTAACCTTGCTCTCACTTGAAATGTGTCCCCACATTTACTCCTTGAATTTGAGAGTATTGGACCTGAAAGTCCTTAAAAGGTCCTTGAATTTGAAGTTAACTAAGGTGTGGGAACCC
Organism: Misgurnus mizolepis; assembly: GCA_025389145.1. Taxonomy (NCBI): domain Eukaryota; kingdom Metazoa; phylum Chordata; class Actinopteri; order Cypriniformes; family Cobitidae; genus Misgurnus; species Misgurnus mizolepis. Next base: position 8,831,222 of record JAIFKI010000021.1, read on the forward strand.
TATAGACAGCTTTGTTGTTTCACTTTAAATACTGACTTTGTGCCAAGTTTATTCTCTGTTGGCGCTATTATTGCAAATTGTCTGACTTTTCGCTAGGTGGACAAACACATCCGCAGACTTGATGCTGATCTTGCGCGCTTTGAAAATGAGCTGAAGGAAAAGCTGGATGTCAGCGGCTACGAAAGTCCAGATAACAGAGCGCTTAAAAGTAAGACATTGACATGAACTGATCTGATTAGTCAAGATTGTGAATGTATAAAATTGGTCATTGTAGAAGCATGCAGAAAGTTATTAAGGATATATATGACACAATAACTCGCTGTAGGAATGTACTGCACACTTCTAATAAAGTATGCACTTCTGTTTTTTTTTGTAGAGGTGGGTGGTAGAGGAAGCCTAAAGGAAAAACGAGGATCTAAAGGAAGAGGAAGAAAAAGTTTGGATGAAGAATCTCCCAAAAAGAAGAAAATCAAAAACGGGTGAGTTGTGTGTGATCTTTCAAACTAAAAGTATGTTTGTAGTTGTAAGCACATCGTATACAGTATACCATAATGATTTTCTGCAGGCCTGAGTTCCCTGAAGCAGTCCTTCCAGTTCACCCATCAGACGTCTTAGACATGCCAGTGGACCCCAATGAGCCCACATACTGCCTGTGTCACCAAGTCTCATACGGAGAAATGATCGGATGCGACAACCCCGATGTACGAAACGCTTTTTGCTTTGTGTGTGTCTGTACTTTCCGTGCCTTTCTTTTATATATCCATGTTTAACAAACGTTTATTGCTTTTATTAACAGTGTCCGATCGAGTGGTTTCACTTCGCCTGTGTTGACCTAACGACCAAACCCAAAGGGAAATGGTATGTCAGCCGGCATTTAAAGTAGGAAGTGTTCATAACTCAGTTGTCTAGATGAAAAATTAACCCGTTTCCTTTTCTTGCAGGTTTTGTCCAAGATGCACCCAGGATCGAAAGAAAAAATAAGATGGATTTGTATGTTGAGAGATTACATTTATATGTGAATATATACGTATAAATATATATGTATTTTGTTTAGATGGTAAAATAGTATAATATAATATATATATAAATATATACTTCTTTATAAGGCTATGATATAAATATATTAGGGTCACAAGAAAGTTTTTATTTTTTAAAGTACTTGAAATGTTTCCATAGTCAGTTTAAGTTTCATTTTGTGTTGTCAAATTGTCTTTTTCAGACAAACCTAGGATATATATATATATGAGATATATTTTTCTTTATTCTTTTACGCTTTCATTCGAAGCTTCAAGCATCCAAACCGTCGCTCGTGATGTTTCTAGCACTGCAAGTCATTTAGAGGAAAACCACAAACTTGCTTGTAATTCTAGAGGATTTATGCATAAGATGTTGAATGCAGCCAATGTTTTATGTATTCAGCTGTAGATTTAACGTGACTACTTCTTCATTTTGCCTGGACTCGAGTTTAAAACTAAAGCTTTTGTTAAAACTTATACTACAAGGATTTTTCTTTCTACCCAATCATGTATTGCAAAAGCAAAAACCCAAAATTATGGAGCAGAGATAAGTGGCGCAGTTTCAATGTTTTTCCATTTGAGTTGGACAATCAACATTTTCAGCGATCTGTTATTAAGACTACTGCTTTATCACAGCAATGCATCCGGTGTAGTTACAGTACACGTGCATTTGTCTGTCGTTTCTATTTCTGAATGTTTTAAATAATGAATTTTTTGGGCAGTATCTGCCGTACTTCTCCAGCAGCTGTCATGCACTTTGTACTCAAGGCCTGAATTTTCTCGCAAAAAGCAGCTTTTATTGCTGTAAAGGTCAGAAAAGAAACTGTTGGGATGGCACAAAAATGATCATCGGATGATCTACCAAAGTGAGATTAAGTGGTGTTAGCATGTGAGCTACACCGCTGTTGTATAATTGCATAAATTTTTATTATTCTATACGAACGTGATCCAAATATGAAGCTGAAAATTGTGTAATACTATTGATGTGGGATTAGCATATCAGAGTTTAAAACCTGTGTGAATGGACAGTACAATCTTTAAATTGCGTTATGTTATATTAGTGGGTAGAACACAAAGGTTGAACGTGTGACAATCAAGTAGCATTCTGTTTTGTTGTTTATTTTTTAATGTTTAACTATCCATGGCTATATGGACTATATGTTCCACAAAGCTTTTCATAAAAACAAATAAACCTTTATCATTAAAACTACTTTTTGTTTTGAATAATTTGTCTTAAAGGGATAGTTCACCGAGAAATGAAAATTCTGTCATTGTTTACTTACCATTAAATTGTTCAAACCCCATTTAAATTTCTGAACGAGAAGATATTTTGTAAAGGGTTAATAACCAAACAAATCTGGGGCACCATTCACTTCCATGGTGTTATTTCCTACAAAATACAATGTTGTTTAAAATATCTTCATTTGTATTCAGCAGAACAATAAAATTTGAGAGTGAGTGAATTTTTCAGTGAACTATCCCTTTAAAACTGAGTAAAAGTATGAATTGTGCATTGTAAAAAACTTTTGTGGGTGACTGTTTTTTAGGGTACAATATGGTTTACTAAACAATGTTGACAGAGTTTGACACCTGTTAGTTCCAATTCATTCTTTTAAGATTATGTTTATATTTATTAAAGGCACAATATTTAAGATTTTTGCATTAAAATATCCAAAAACTTCTAGCACAGTGTTGTATATTTTTCCACCATACTTACATTATCCCAATTTTTTAGCAATGTTTAAAGGGACATTCCACTTTTTGAAAAAAATATGCTCATTTTCCAGCTCCCCTAGAGTTTAACGTTTGATTTTTACCGTTTTGGAATCCATTCCGCTGATCACCGGGTCTGGCGCTACAACTTTTAGCATAGCTTAGCATAATCCATTGAATCTGATTAGACCATTAGCATCACGCTAAAAATAACCAAAGAGTTTGGATATTTTTCCTATTTAAAACTTGACTCTTCTGTAGTTATATCGTGTACTAAGACCGACAAAAAAATTAAAAGTCGCGAATTTCTAGGCAGATATGGCTAGGAACTATACTTTCAAACTGACGAAATAATCAAGACTTTTTCTGATGTAACATGGCTGCAGCAGGCGTAGTGATATTACGCAGCTGCCGAAAATAGTCCCTAGGAACTTTTAATGGCAGGGGACTATTTTTGTTGACCTCTAGCGCGTAAAAATGATATATTGTACCTTTAAATGCCCAGAAATATACTTTATGGAAGTAAACTGTAATTTTGCAATTAAAATGCATAGATGTAATAGAAATGCAAACTACATTTCTTCATAACAAACTAACTATAACATAACATCACAGGTCTTTAATCTAATTCAAGTAAATTTCAAGAATAAGTTTCAGTGTTTGTCATCTAAAACTCATCGTCTGAATGATCGTCCCAGCTACACTCTTCTCGTACACTGTTCTCGGGAAACTCCACCTCTAAATCGTACACAAAGTCTGCATCGTCCTTATGTCTGCGGTTACGTTCAAACAGTTGGTCCATCTGGGCTTTTCTGCGGTTTAACTCCTCATCGCTGAGTTTATTCAGGTCTTCGTCACTGGGGCCGGGCCCCTGTTGTGCAGCCAAACTCTCCTCTAAGCTGAGGCCCCGTAAGTGATCACGAAGAATCAGATGCAATCGTTCCAGCTGAGCTAAAGAAACGGACTCGACGTACACGCTGTGACGAACGTGATACTTCAGTCTCTCTGCTGCCCGGCTGCAGTCTTAAAAGAGAGGTAAAAGCTGTTAGGGTAGCATTTGATAATGACTTTCAAAAGCAAAAATTATATAATGCAAAATATAAGAATGAATTATTATGTGTGGTGTTAAGCACAATTTATGAAGCTGTGGATTAAAATCATTCAAACAAAAACATCAATCAAGTGTTTTTTTTCAAACCTGAGTACTGTGAGAAATTTCTGACTGGTATAATTCTTTTTCTCATCCTGCTGGTGTTTTTATTCTCATATACGAGGATGATTGAAGGTGGATCAAACTTCACTCCACATCGCTTTGCTACTATAGACATTGTCACTTACATTGGCATCTGTAGAGAATCAACACAAGCATACCTTGAGAGAGATAAAGAGAGAGAGAATATAGTAAACAAACATAGACAGACAGCTGGAATACAGTTTAGACAGACAAGACAGAACAGCTGGAAGACAGGATAGAGAGACAGACAGCTAGACAAGACAGCTGGAAGAGAGAACAGACAGACAGATAGATAGACAGCTGGAAGACAGATAGACAGACAGCTAGAAGAGACATCTGGAAGAGAGGACCGACAGACAGATAGATGGATAGACAGACAGACAGACAGACAGACAGCTGGAAGACAGGACAGACAGCTAGACAAGACAGCTGGAAGAGAGGACAGACAGACAGACAGACAGACAGAAGAGACAGCTGGAAGAGAGGACAGACAGACCGATAGACAGATAGATAGATAGATAGACAGACAGCTAGACAAGACAGCTGGAAGACAGGATAGACAGACAGACAGACAAGACAGCTGGAAGAGAGGACAGACAGACAGACAGACAGACAGATAGATAGATACACAGACAGCTGGAAGACAGGATAGACAGACAGCTGGAAGAGAGGATAGACAGACAGATGGATAGATAGACAGACAGACAGACAGACAGACAGACAGACGACAGCTGGAAGACAGGATAGATAGACAGACAGACAGCTGAAAGAGAGGACAGACAGACAGACAGAAGACAGAATAGATAGAGAGCTGGAAGTGAAGACAGACAGACAAACAGCTAAAAGACAGGATAGACAGACAGACAGACCGACAGACAGACAGCTGGAAGACAGGATAGACAGACAGACAGCTGAAAGAGAGGACAGACAAACAGACTGAAGACAGGATAGATAGACAGCTGGAAGAGAGGACAGACAGACAAACAGCTGAAAGACAGGATAGATAGATAGATAGATAGATAGATAGATAGATAGATAGATAGATAGATAGATAGAAGAGAGGATAGACAGACAGCTGGAAGACAGGATAGACAGACAGACAGACAGACCGACAGACAGACAGCTGGAAGACAGGATAGACAGACAGACAGCTGAAAGAGAGGACAGACAAACAGACTGAAGACAGGATAGATAGACAGCTGGAAGAGAGGACAGACAGACAAACAGCTGAAAGACAGGATAGATAGATAGATAGATAGATAGATAGATAGATAGATAGATAGATAGATAGATAGATAGATAGATAGATAGACAGCTGGAAGACAGGATAGACAGACAGACAGACAGACAGCTGAAGGAGATGAAAGACAGACAGAAGACAGGATAGATAGACAACTGGAAGAGAGGACATACAGACAAACAGCTGAAAGACAGGATAGATAGATAGATAGATAGATAGATAGATAGATAGATAGATAGATAGATAGATAGATAGATAGATAGATAGATAGATAGATAGATAGATAGATAGATAGATAGATAGATAGATAGATAGATAGAAAACATTAATATGAGCATTTCAAACCTATCTATGAGCTATCTTTAGATAAGTAACCATGGCAACAATGGAAGTCACGAAAAGCCAATATTCGTCCTATGATCAAGACTGAATTATTAAAACACAGACTCACAAATAGTGTGAAGTGCAGAAGATCGAAAACGAAGCAGTAATTCAGATATAACGCAGAAAAATCTTTGGTTGTTGGGATTTTCACAGTTTGTATCTTCTTCTTCTTCTGCGCTGATGGATTTTAATATAAAAACCGCTGCAGCGCCATCTGCTGTATCAGCCTCGCCAAACACGGAAGTAACTGCACGCGATATCTGCATAACAGCATGTCTGCACATCGATCATGATTCTTTTTTATTTATTGTTAATCGTTTTGGGTTTTATTCACAATGGAGGCTCACAAGAAGGTATTAATACAGTAATTTAGTGTCTGTTTGTAAACAACTGCCTGATTTCAAATGAATGACTGACAGCTTGTAATGTAAACAAAAGTACACTCCTTCCGTATACATTTTAAATATAGCCTACTTATATGTATATATTCTTTCATACTTCATTTTTTCTTACAGTGGATGACTGCTTTTCGTCTAAATGGTTAAAGTCAGTGATGATTTCAATGAAGATCACCAAAGCAGGATTTCACAGGTAGCTTTTACTTGTTTATTATATATTCATGTGTGTTTATAACGTTTAAAAAACCATTACAATATGTATTGTTCGCTTTGTAGAGATCTTCAATACAGTGTTCAATATGACAAAGTAGATCATGATGTGAAAGCTTTACTAGTCCAGAAGATGCCAAGTGGAGTCTACATGGATGAATATCAGCTGGCAACTCTGAGAGAGGAGACCGGTTTGGAGGTGATCTCTCTTAAAGCACACATCATTTTATAATATATTATATTATGAAATTTATGAACTTGGGCATCTTGTGTTGTTTTGTGTAGGTTCTTCTGGATTCAAAGGTTGATCTGGAAGCACCAGAATATTTGTCCACTGGTTTTACCGCTTTTATTTATCTTTCCCCATCATCTGAGATCTCTGGGCAACATGAGGCAACGGTTCCCATTCACGCCCGGTACCACAGACCCTCAGAGTCTGGTGATAAATGGGTTAAAGTGGACATCGGGTCACCCAGGCTGTTGATTCGTTCAGATCAATGTAAACACATATAAACAATACTTTTATCATAATTCAGACTATACATTTGCCTTCTCACAAGTTTATTTGCTTTTTAATTTTAGGCAAGACTCAATCTTCACATTTATCTTATGAATTTGTTGATGCTCCATGTACATTTAGTAATGTCAGCATATGTTCATGGTTGGAGATTCAGGATTTAGAGGTAATTAATAAATGATTAGTTATGAATTTTAAATGCAACTTATAGTGGATTTAGGATATGTTTGTATTAGTTTCTGTTTCCTTTTAACTAAACATGTGACCCTTTGTATTACTAACACAATGTAACATCTGTTTAGCTAATGAAATGCATTATGATTAAAGTATGCGTGTAATGTAAATAAATCGATTCATTTGTTTTTCACTTTCTTAGGAAACAGGACCTGTAAGCCTGGATATTCCAGTCGGAGATGCGAGACAAATCTTTATTGTTTGTGTTGGCACTGTATTAGTAACCCTGCTGAGCTGTTTTTTGCTTTTTAGAGCCATGTGGAACCACAGGACCTTAAATATTTCAATAAAAACAAAATAGATGTTTATGAACTAATGGAGATTTTATTTACACTGGACATGGTGTATGGATTTAAATGTAAATCAGAAATTTTTTGTCTGTATATATTGAATTTTTTTTATTGAAAGACATATGTAAATAATAACCATTTTACTATAATAATACTACTGTTAATACAGATCTTTTGACAGGAAATATGAATTGTAAATAAGACGGCATGTTAGTTTTATTAAATAAGTTTAGAAAATATTTTATCTGTGTCCATCTCTAATTACAATAATTTAATGAACTGACATACGTATGTTTTGCAAGTTTTTTAAAGGGGTCATAGCGTGAAAATCTGACATTTTCCATGTTTAAGAACTATAATTGGGTTCCCAGTGTTTCTATCAACCTAGAAAATGTAAAAAAGAAAAAACCTAGAAACTTTGCTTTAGTAAACCATTCTCTGCAAGCATGTGAAAATTTGGGTCACTCAGGGTTGTGTTTTCCAAAAGCATCGTTAGCCAACTACTGTCGTAGGTGACGTTGTTACTGACGAAGGTCAAGAATTTGGTGTTTTCTGAAACCATATCTCAAACGAACATTCGCAAGCTGTGTCGCAAACTTGTGTAGTTTAAACGACAGCTCTTCACCTGTCGTAAGAAGCATAGTTCCTTTTTATTATAATATGTAGACTTACGTTGATCATGCTTTTGAACAAAATGCGCAAGAAACGTAGTACATTCTATATCCATCACTCTAAATATATACAAAATTTATTTTACGTCTTTAAGTTTGTAAACAGAATTAAAGCGCTGCACTTGAAAGCTGCACATGTGCAAAGTCCTACGAGCTTTAAGACCCTGGGGAATCCTTGGGAGAAGTGACGTAAGAGGGAATTTGTGCATTAATTAAATATCTTTAAAATAAACAACAGATAACTAAATCACGATAACAAAATCAGTCTTCCGATGCAATATATGCTATTTACAGCAATAATCTGACATTAAATCGATTAATTAGTACTTCACCTCCCACGTGACATCATCAACTATGTTGACAAATGTGCGACAAAGTTACTATGCTTTTAAGAAACAGTCGTGACAAGGTAGTTAGTTTCTCCAACTATGCATCGTACTATGTTGGTTCAGCAGCAAGTAACGTCGATGTTCGGGAAACGCACCCCTGATTTTGCCTGTTTTGTGAGGTAGATAGCAAGGCCAATTACAATAATACCACCCCTTAATCTGCACTATCCAACCACGGCACTGCTATTAAGTGCAAAGAGAGAAAAGATATTTGACAGCATAATTAAGTTTCAATTGCAACAAACCACCATTATTGTGATCAATGTTTGCATTTCATCTGCTCATTTGCATTTTAAAGGACACACCCACAAATGGCCCAGGCAATTTTGCTCAGGCCTACAAAGTGGGAATTTTAACATGATATAATAAATTATATGTGGGTTTTTTTAGATTAAACTTCACATACGCACTCTGGGGACACCAAATACTTATTTTACATCTTCTAAAAAAATCATAATATGACCCCTTTAATAACAACAAAAAAATACATATTTTTAAATATTAATGTTATTTTAATAAAATATAATTCTGCGTTAATGTTATTTAAATAGAATAATTACATATTTTAAATAATTAAAATAAATCATTTTCATAATAATTTAATTAAAAGAGACTTTTATTTTGTCTGTCGTTTCCCCATAATCCCATCGTACCGGAAACAGTCGTCTGGCTGTTTGCTGCAGGCGAGGGCAGAAAGAGACGCTTCTGGGCGCCTCCCCTTCCCTAAATCAACACAAAAACTACAAAAAAATAAACAATATTCATCAAATAACTGCGCAGAAACCATCGGACGGGGGTTTAACTTTACCCCCACTTCCTTACCTGAGAGAAGAAACGATTGACGGCGCCATTCGAGCTATTTAAAGTGAACTTTAAGCTTAGTTTCACAGGTGAGTGGCGACAAAACGCGAAATTCTCTTCTTGTGTCTCAAAACCAAGTGTGTTCACTACGTGAACGGCACATTTGTGGTCATTTTCATGTTTAGTACCCAAAATGGTTCGTATTGAATGTTTTATCGACACAATGAAATTCACAAATGCAGTCTAGTTAGGGAGCTCGCTAGGATTTGAGACACAGTCTTTTATTACTGTATGTATGTATTTGTGTATGTAGGCTTGCTGGTTTATCTGTGGCAGGTTTCTTCTGCATATCTGTTGCTTGGTCTTGCTGGCCTGGGTCATTTCAGTCTATATATGCAAACATTCAAGATACAAGATCTTAAAAGCACCAACCTTACTGAAAACAATGGGATCCACTCATATGTAATGTAAACAGGTTATTGTTGTATTTATTTGTTAGTAAATCAAAGTATAGTGGAGAGGTAGTTGGTCTGGTATAGGTGTGAAACGCCGTGGTTTATGATTTGTAGTAATAGAAAATCTGGTCAACCAAATTGTAACGTGTGATTTTATATGTGGCCTGATGGTTAAGTCATTGGTTACATTAAGTCAGAAACCACTTAAAACACTAACTTCAAAATTTTTTTTGTTTGTTTTGTTAAGCTATTGGGTACCAGGTATGCTTTAGATTTGTTGGAAGGCCTGAGGTTATTGTATTTGGTTATGAATAATCATAGTTATGTACCGATATATAATTGCATATCGGCCGATATTCAGACTTTATACATTGTTGGCATTAACTGATAAATCTGTTTAATCGACCAATAAATCTTTCCGTTCCTTAAATTTGTGAATTATAATGAAAAGACTTGACAGACAGTTAAATGATATTATTATTCACCTTTTAACGGAAAAAACTCTGGTTTAGCACCAAAATCTTATATAGACAGTACCGTAAAATGTCAGATCCACAGTATACATGTCTTGTATTTTTTTTTTATAAATATTATGCATAACAAATTATTTTTTTTACCAATTTCAAAAATTACATTTGTGTTTTATCCATCTAATATCGGCCACATTACTTTCTCAGTATCGGCTTCGGCCATTAAAAATAAAATAAAATAAAATATTGGTCAACCACTAATTATCGCATGTCTTTAGATTTGGGTGACTTCGTGCTTTAAAATTAACCTGGTGATGAGCGTTTTTATACTTTGGGCTTCAGGTCGACTGCTGTGGGTTTTTCACAAATAGATTCTTTGTTGAATTTAATGAGATTGTCAGGAAAATAAAATAGATAAATTACATTATGAATTAAGAAAAAAATAGTTAAGGACATTTAAAAAATATATTTCACTTTAATGTTATTTTTATTACAATTAAAAACTTACCATTATATGGCCCAGTATTAAAAAAAATTATTTTGGGGGCAATTATAATACTGTTAATATACGGATATGTGCTGTAATATACTGTTCGCACACAAGTTTTACATTTCTAAAGTTTAATAAATATTTACTACACATTTTTTTGACAAAGTTAACTTAAATTTGAAAAAAGTAAAGCTGTGTTTAGGAGATTTTAAAAAAAAAAAAATTGTGTTTGTTTTGTAGCATTTACTGTTTTATCGGTAACACTCTATAAAAAGATTTTATTTGTTAACATTAGTAAATGCATTAGCTAACATGAACTAACAATAACCAATACTTCCAATACATTTTTATTTTTGTGTTAGTTAGTGCCGATACAATAGCTCATGTTAGTTCTTTGTGCTTTAACTAATAAGATATGACTTTTGACTTCTCATTTACTAATTTATTAATACATTTTTAAAGTCAAAAGTCGTAACTGTTAACAATAGTTAATGCACAATAAACTAACATGAACTATTGTATCGGCAATAACTAACCTAAATACTGAAAACTATATTGCTTTTTGTTAGTTCATGTCAAGTACTGCATTTACTGATGTTAACAAATACAACCTCTTTATAAAGTAAGTGTTTCCATTTTATTGTTGTATTCTTGAAATATCATCCATTTAAAAATCCATATCGGTCGACCACTGGTTATGTGTTGTGCATATGGGAGTTGGACGGTCGATGTGCTTTAGTGTTTCCTGCTGAAGCTTTACGTCCGCATCGCTCATCTCTCCGTCTCTCCCTGTTGTGCTTCTCCTTCGCTTTTTCTCTTCTTCTCCAGCTCTAATTCCTTCTCTTCTTTATCTTCTCTCGCTTCGCTCCGAACGTTCTCCCTGAACCCACTCCTCCTTTATTTCCTTCTCTTTTCCTAAACCCTTTCTCCGGGACCATGTGTGATAATGGGGACGTGGATGACAAGCCGCCCGCTCCGCCCGTAAGGATGAGCAGCACTATCTTTAGCGGTGGGGGGAAGGACCACGCGCTCTCCGCCAATCACAGCTCCAAGCCCCTTCCCTCGGTGCCGGAGGAGAAGAAACCTCGCAATAAGATCATCTCCATCTTCTCAGGGGCCGAGAAGGGTGAGTGTCTTTATATACACTTATTCAAACACAACCTGAACCTTATATTAAAACTTTTAACTTTGTGCCTAATTTGTCTGTCACTGTAAGACTTTGCATAAGTGAACTTTTAAAATCTAGTCTGTGATGATGTTGCATAAAGTCCATCTTAAAAGTAGCAGCCGGTTTCGTGTGCATTTTTGTAGCTGTTTCGTTTTGACTTTTCAATCCGTTTCGTGTGTTACTGTACAAGCCGTGGCCTCTTGAGATGCATCACCTGGTTTCACACTAATACACAGTTGCAATATCACTGCACTTTAGACGTGTTAAAGTGAGACTCGGCAATGTGGTGTTATGATGTCTGTGGAATTTATGTCACAGGTGGTCGACGGAAAGACCGAGATAAAGAAAGACCAGAGATCTCACCACCCTCAGACTTTGAACACACAATCCATGTGGGATTCGACGCTGTTACCGGGGAGTTTACGGTACGAGTCTATGTGTTTGTATATATATATATAGCTGTGGATTATAATCATAAATTCATAGATAAGTGTTTAAAATTTTTTTTCTTTGAACCTACATTTTTTATTTATTAATTTGGCAGACGCTTTTATCCAAAGTGACCTACAGTCTTACTTATAAGCTATACATTTTTTGTTATTGAATGTTATCATGATTATATGGATGTTGTTGGATGTTTCATCATTAGCTGTTTTTAAAAAAGATTATTGTGAAATCTCACATTCGGCTTTGACTTGCATGTAAAAAGGTATTCAACGTTGTTGAAAATACTGTGCTATTGATCGTGTATACTAGGGGTGTAAATTGGACAGTTCGGTGCGATACGATACAGTATCGTTTATCTCCGCCAACGTTTATTCGATGCAATTTCGATTAATTTATCAAAACTTGTCTGGTTAAGCAGTTACATTTATAATCACTCCTAATGCAACCAATAGGGCTGGGCAAAAAAAAAAGATTTTTCGTTTAATCTGGGTTTTTTATGTGGTCGATTCAAAATCGATTGTCAAAGGCCACAAATAATTTTTTTTATGAAATAACCTGATCCTGTTTGATCAAGGATTTGACTGTTCTGACTTTTTTCAGCATACATTTTTGTATTTAACATAATTGTATGCATTTTAAAATTAGAGATGGGTTCTAATGTTTTAATGTACCCAAGTGTACCTAAAATAAAAGTTTTTAATATACAGGTTTGTGGCTATTAATTTATTTTTATTAATTACCCACTTGTAAACTTGCTGTATTTTTTTTATAAATATAGAATTTGTATTAAATCTATATTCATTGAGTTGAACCAAGAATCGAGTATAAAAACCGAACCGTAAATCTAGCAGAGAAATGGAATCGACTTGATAGCTTGTGAATCGAAATTGAATCGATCTGGAAAATCTGAATCCATACCAAACCCAGCCCTAGCAACCAAAATATATAACATGAATTAAATTGCACATCTCTGCAAAAAAAATTTGGGACATTTACAACAACAAATTAAGAAAAATCCTTTTTTTTTTAAACAAAGAAAAATAAATAGTAAGGTAAAATGTGTCACATAAAATTAAACTTATGATGGCAACAGTCAAAGTCTTTGGTGTTTCAGCTGACAAAGGTTTTCTGGCAATCTGTTTGTCCAGTTCATTTTCCAAATACAAAATATTTCCAAACGCACGATTTGCGTACGAAAGCAGTCACAACGTCTTTTGTCTCTTTCGCTGTGTTTTCGTTGCTACAACACTTTTGTTGCGGCATTGCATTCACTTGATGACACTAGCACATAAAAATAAATGAAAATTTGTTATATGGCGGAAGCATGTAAATGGACGTTACGTCAAGGAATGAGGACATGGAGAGTGTCAAAATAAACGTGCATCGATATTTTGTGCGTGGCATAGATTATTCATATATACATTTATATATTTTTAATTTTTTTAAGGTACGATGCATAACATAACGCTGTGTTGTTACAACCGTTGTATATACCCCCTTTCGGCGCTAAATTACAGAGATATGAATTTTGGTCAGTTTTGTCCAGCCCTAATATATTTACATGTTTATTTTGTTATCCACCCTTAATCATTTTTTATACAATCTATATAGAAACAGTTATTGTTGTATTTAGTTTGGTTTTAATTTGGTTTATTTATGTATTTATTGCTGATAATATTGTTATAATGTGGTAATTAACATAAATGTCCAATATTTTCAATCTATGCTATTCAAAAACAAAAATGCCACATTAATCCATTCTTGCTACACAAACTTGCTTTCATATGTTGTTTTGTAATGTAACTGTCTAGTTAAATTTGGTATACAGATGTGGCCTTTAAAAACGCGCGTTTTCTCCCGCGGCATTCGCCAAATCGTCTCGCGGAGTCACGCAGAATTCTGCAAGTCTTTTCGGGGGGGCTACTTTCCCTTTTCCCTTAATGTGTTTCGCTTCACAGAAAATCCACCAGGTGGCGCATAAAAAACTACATTTTTATATGCGTTGTCATTGCGGTTGTTTCCAGAAGTTAATAAGGGCATTGCTGAATATTTAATATTTCTATTAAAACAGCAAAGTGACGTCAACCCCTTCTTGCCAGCATAACAGCGCATACATATATTAAGATGACTGTACGTGCAATGGGCATTTATACTAAGTGCAACAAAGAATTTAGTGTGAGCCTAATACACTTAACTCTGTTTACAATGAATATCTTAATTATTTGTGTTGTCGAATTTTGACACCGTTTCATTGTTTGTTCATAATATTAATAATTATGTCCGTTTTTCTAAAAGTATTAATATTTTAAAGAGATTCATGTGGTATAAAAATACATGTTTTAAAGTTAAAAATGTTGTAAAAATATATTAGTATTATTGTTCTTAAAATATTAAGAACAATAATATGACACATGTATATTGCGCTAAAATGCTATACATATGGAAAGAGGAATTATTCTCAACCACCACCAATAAAGTTTAAAAAATATTCTTTAAAAACGGCGTTTAAACCCATGCAGAGCGAACAAGAAAACATGGGCCTATGCTTACATACTGTACAGTGGGCATATGATATCTTTATTTAGTTTTACATATTTAAAACTTTAATAATACCTTTCTTGCGCATATAGGCAGTCAGTGTTATGATTTTTTTTAATCCTTTCAGCCGTTATTCATAACAAAAAAAAATATTTTTCAGTGGCTTTGTAAATATATTACTAAAATAATGGATTAAAGTAACTTTATAAAATCTCTTAATGTCACTTATGTATTTTTTAGTTGGTCAAAACAAAATAAATGGCTAGAAATAGAACAGACATTTTAATTAAAAATGTACATATATTATAGGCGTATATTATAGGTCCTTCCAGATATCTTATCTCAGACGTTCGCAGTCAACACTTTTAAAACTTTTTTATATAAAATCTAATTTATAAATTAAAAAACAAAGTTTTAAGTTAAGACAATAATAAATATGTTTATTTTTATTGAAAGAAAAACGTAGAAAATGTTATTATGGGTATAGTTGATGCAAATAAAGTGTGCAGTATACAAAAAATGCAAACAAATTATTTCTAAAAGTGGCAAGATTTTAAAAAGATAAAGGTGGTATAAAGAAAGACATGAGAAAAGTAGAGGTATGCAAAAGAGCACAGTTATTGTTAATTAAAGCGGTTTTATTCACCTTTGTTTGAATTGACAAGCATTTTATTCGCCACTTTCAACACATTTTGTGATTCATTTACTGATTTATTACAGAAAATTGTTGTCAGAAGCAAAGCTATTGTACAAAGCATCTTTATATGTATGTTTTAAAGTTAAAAATGTTGTAAAAAATATATTAGTATTCTTTTATTTAAGAATAACAATATGATACATTTATATTGCGCTAAAATGCAATATACATTATTCTGCAATATAAATTATTCTCAACCACCACCAATAAAGTTTAAACATTATTCTTTAGAAAAAAAACGGCGTTTAAACCCGTGTTGCGTGGAGCGAACAAGAAAACATATGCTTACATGCTTATTCGGCATATGATATCTTTTTTATTTAGTTTTACAGTTTTAAAAGTGGCAAAAAAGTTCTTAAAATCTAATGAATACTGGTTTTGTAAAATGTATATAACTGCAGATGCGTGCGTGGGATCCGGGCAGGTATCATTTTCCTCCAGACCTTGACGCATGGTCGCGGGAAGGCGAGAAATATATTTTTTTTAAGTTAAAATATTTTGCACAATTGATATATTACTTATGAATATTTTAGGAAATTATTTTTGACACACGTAGGTTATTACGTGTATTTTGGATTTTAATTTCATTACTGTGCCTATCCGTGGCCTCATCCGAGCGCACTTTCTCCGCCTTGCATCTTTTGAAGACATTGGTATGCAGCACCATGACCCAGAAAAGACACACCTTTCCCTGATGCATGCCCACACAGAAATACTGAACTCCCTGGATATTAGTCCTCTAGCTCATGAGAGACTTTGGAATCTCTATTATACAACCGGCGCAATTCGCGAGGCGAGTTTTTTTCTGTTCGAGTAAAGAGCGCGTTGATAATATGCGTATTAACGGAATGACAACGCGGGTTTGTTTATTACATGGATGCGCAGCAGCACAAAAACGCTTTTTAATATGAAAAATTAAAGGATTAAAATGTAACAGATTATTATTGAGTCTCTTGGACATAAATGATGACCAATTATGAGACGTTAGAAGGCGCAAAGAGCTGCTTCATCTGTAGCTAAGTAAATAAATGCTTTGCTTTAAACAAATGCATCTACTTTTAAATGTTTTTTTTAAAATGCTACCCAACGGATTTATTGTATATAATGACTCTGCACCTGTAGATATGGTGAAATGAGAAAACATTTTAAGTAATGCTTTTAAAAAAAACATTTCGCTGTCCAAGTGCTGAAATGGCTCTCCACACGTTTGTAAATTCTTTATCTTTTGTTTGTAACAAATAAAGTATTTTTACAGTACAAACCTTATATAAAGCCTATATTCTAAAAATGTAATTATACACCATGTTTTTCTTTATAAAAGTATACAATATCAGAACTAAACCCATCATTATTTTTGTTCAAATTATGAATTATTTATATGTTTAAAAAAGACAGTAATAGTACTATTTAGTAAAAAAAGATCTATATAAAAATATACTAGGTATGTTAATGTGAGAATATTTTACATCTGTTAATCGACGTGTGATCTTAACTTAAAAACGAAAGTAAAATATGTTCGTCCGCATGGACATTGAAAACTGTGAAGTTTAATTAGGCCTAATATTATATGTTGTTATAATATTATATGTTGTATGTAAATTGTAACGAAAGTAATTCCCCCTGGGATAAGTATTTTTGCTTCTGGTTAATAGCGCATATTCATCTGAGAACTGATGATGTCTGTGTGTTTCAGACCCTGGCTGTGTGCCCTGAAGTGTATATGACAATAAAGTAGTAAATCTCAATGTATTTATTTTTAAAATGTATTTTAAATAGGCCTATAGGCTCATAGGTTTTTTGGTTAAAAAAATTCACAGCACCCCCTGTTCAAAATGACTTCCAGCGGCCCTGCCTTGACGCTTTGTGTGTTCGACTTTAAATGGTGCGGCGCTGACTGGTCGGCGTATGACATCAGAGTACCGCGAGAGCAAAGGTAAAGTCGGACCATTTGTAACATTTCGACTTGCTCTCGCGGTACTTTGATGTCTTCGTTGCCGAACTGTCTGCGCAGCGCCACATAGAAACGCCCTTTGACTCTTTAAGGCAAAGTACCAGCAACATGAGAAGTGGTGGCACGCAAAAGAAAGTGAAGGTACGCAGTACGCTAAAATATAAAGTGTCTGTACTGCGAGCACTGGTATAGTTATTTACATCGTGTGTTGCTCTTTCACCATTGTGCACCCGCGCACTCGCTCTGTAGTTTGTAGCTCGCGCTCCGGCTTCGATAAACAATGCCCGTTTCTCAATACCAAGTAGGGGAGAGTGGGGCAAAGTGAGCCAGTGGGTAAGTTGACCCACCCCCTTTATCTAGGCAACCATACAGATTTGTAGCCGTGTGACCACAAATACAGGTAGCAACCATAATTTATATTTGGCTATGTTAAAGAGAAGGACAAATTAAAGAGTTATGATTAAAGTATGATTTTTTTAACAAAAATATTTTTATCCTATCAAAGTAAAATTTATACATACCAGGTATAAAGGCTGTTATGTTAAAGTAGATTTATCCAGGTCTAAATATTCATACCATAAATATTGGTGATAGGCTAATGTATAAAACCATGTGAATGATTTAGCTAAAGATTAGCCTGAATTACTAAGCTAGGCAGTTTCCCAAAACGGTGGCTGTGGGGCAAAGTGAACCAGATGGGGTAAACTGAACCAGGGGTTCAAATTAAGGGTTGAAAAAGAGGGGTTCAAAAAAAGGTTTTAATTGGGTTTTAATTTCAAAAAAAGGGTTGAAATTAAAACCCAACACGCTGGTGAAAACTGGAAACTGTGTTGGGTTTTAATTTCAAAAAAAGGGTTGAAATTAAAACCCAACACGCTGGTGAAAACTGGATAAACCGGTTTTCTTTTGATTCCCTGATGATGAGGTGATTGATTAGCATTGGGGGTTGGCAAAGAATTGGCAGACCTAGGGGTGGGTGGTTTTTAATTTCTTGACTCTGTGTCACTGGTAGCTGCTAAAACAAGCAGCTAAACCATGTACAATTAATTACATTTTGGAATTAACTTCCTTCATGTCTTTTTATTTATACACTGTAAAAAATATTTTCTGAATTTTTAAGTAGTTAGCATTAAATATGTTTACAAACAATTGGTTTACAAACTCTGGGATGTTTGTGATTATCATCATTCAGAAAAGTGGTGCTTGTGTTTAGACTTGTGTTTTACGTGATTAAATCATGAAGATTACATTAGTTTCTTTTCAGTGTAGAACAGTTTGTAATCAAAATGCAAAAATATAGTATATTTATAAACATCGCTGAAACAAAGAGTGAATTAAAATTAAAAAAGTAATAAAGTTAAAGCTGCTGATAATTTTGTTTATATTTACTAGCCTATTCTGAGTGAAAAATGTTTAGATTTTGTTAAGTAGCCTAATACTCCAATTTATTTGAGTGTAGGTTTCTCATTTTTATCAGCTTTCTTTTGCTTTTCAAAGGGCCGTCTACCTTTGCTACAGCCAGTGCTTTAATGTGGGCCGGTAGGCGCCAGTACTCAGAACCGCCACTTCCAAATATAGCTCTTGCGTACCACCACCTATCCCTGCGCCCAGAACGTACTTCTAGCGTACCAGAACGCTCATTTGCACATCTGTTTAAATCAGAGGCTTAATTTAATCCTTTGGCTGCGCTGCCGCTTTTCAAAGCGCCCTTCACAATGCAAGCTACCTAAAGCCGAAAGTATACTAGGGACGTCCGCGTAATTCCTCCCACCGAGAGCAGAGACTACATTACCCATACACCTTTGAGTTTTACAAGTTAAAAGCGCATGCGTAGCTTTTGCTGCTGTCAATAGGCTTGTTCGACTTCATGCGGCGCCCCGAAAATCGACAGCCGGAAGACGTCACAGTATCGCGAGAGCGAGGCGAAATATGATTTCTTGAATCATTCTCGCGGTACTCTGACGTCATCCGGCTGTCGGTTCTTGCGGCGCCGCATGAAGTCGAACAAGCATAGTGTTAACAACTTGGTTTGGAGAGGTGTGTGAAACGCGCAACCATAGCTGCTCTGTTAAAATGAAAATACAATGAATACTTAATATGCCCTCCTGGTTTTAGACTCTGAGGAGTAAAAGACCAAGGTCAGAATCAGAGGACTCTCGCTGGCTGACATCCCACCAAGCCAGAATGATATCGCTGCAGGTACCCTTTTGTAGGTACGTGACAATCTCTGCTGTCGCGGCTGTCAGCTTGGTTCCCCTCGACGCAACTTCGGATTTCCTCAGACGATGTGCAGTGTAAAAACATTATTGAAATTGTATTAGACATACTTGCTAAACTACAAGTGAACGAAATTTAAATTAATTTGAACGACACGCACAGGAGTTTTATCACCCGCAAAATGGAAAACAATGGGACAATATAAAGTGATGATTTTCGAGTTTCAAATGGCCAATATTTTGTTATTCTTGAACCCATAGACATGGTCTTGGTGTCCAGAGAGTATCTTTGCCCGACAGCGACAATATGTTATTAAAAAATAAATTACATCATTATGGATAAATGAGTGCTTGCAGAATATATGTATTTGAGAATGCTTATCAGTACTTTTTTGTTTCTTTAACTTTAAAGATGAATATTCTCCTTTAGAGATGGGCAATTTTCAGCAATAGCACATTATATTCAACATTTTGAGCTCATAAAAAAGATTTTTCGCTTATTTTATGATTTTATGTTTTTATGCACGTTTAGTTTTGGTGCAATTTCATCAAAAGCTTATAATTAGGAAATAAACACAACACGCTTAACGTATATTTTCTATATGTTAAAAATGTTGTAAAAATTGCGTATTCTTATATAATAAGAATAACAATATGATACATTTATATTGCGCTCAAAATGATTTAGAAATGGAAAAAGGAATTCTTCTCAACTGAGTGCTTGCAGAATATATTTGAGAATGCTTATCAGTACTTTTTTGTTTCTTCAACTTTAAAGATGAATATTCTCCTTTAGAGATGGGCAATTTTCAGCAATAGCACATTATATTCAACAATTTGAGCTCATAAAAAAGATTTTTCGCTTATTTAAATTACTTTTTTATGTTTTTATGCACGTTTAGTTTTGGTGCAATTTCCTCAAAAGCTTGTAATTAGGAAATACACACAACATGCTTAACGTATATTTTCCATATGTTAAAAATGTTGTAAAAATTGCGTATTCTTATATAATAAGAATAAGAATATGATATATTTATATTGCGCTCAAAATTATTTAGAAATGGAAAAAGGAATTCTTCTCAACTACCACCAATAAAGTTTTAAAATTCTTCTTTAGAAAAACGGCATTTAAACCCACGTGCACCGAACAAGAAAACGTATGCTTACATACAGTCCGTGTATGATATATTTTTTATTTAGTTTTACATATTTTTATTTATATGCATTTACTAATAGTCTACCGTAAGGTCATAATGTACACACTGTTAAAAATGATTCAGTGGCTTTGTAAATATATCTAAAATAAATGATTAAAGTAACTTAATAAAATCTCTTAATGCAGTTATGCGATTTTTTTAGTTGGAAAATAAATTACTTAAAATAGAACAGATATTTTGTTTAAAATGTACATATATTATTTGATGTATACGCCTTAATAATATAAGTATTACATTTACAGATTATTTTAGTCAATATATTTAAAAAGGTCAGAGTAATATATTTAAGTTTTTTAAACTGTAATAATTGCATATTTCAAATTATTATTATTTCTATTTGACATCAAAAATGTGTAAGTGAGTATTTGAGTAAATGTAGGCAAAAAATAAATTAATAATAAGTAGAAAAAATGTCAATTTTAAACAATCACATAGCCAACGGTTTTTAATCAGCAACAAAGAAACTGCACATTTTGCCGATGACAAACACCTAAGAAACTCCTCCAATTTATGAATATTTACACTCACAATATGATTTTATTTCCTTAGTACAAAAGTATAACATATTATACAAATTCTCAGTGAAATGTATTAAACACCATTGCTACTTTTTATCGTGTTTCATACCATGTAAAGGGAAACATGATAATATAAAAAGTAGCCTACTGTTCAGTAATGCAGAAAAGCGCAACAGAACCATGTTAAAGCTATTAAAACGTTCAGATGCAAAAATGAACTAAATGTAAAATTAGATAAACTAGTTAATGATATTGCGTAAATGCGCTCGGTCTCTTCAAAGGTCTTCGCGAATTATTTTGTTATACTGTAAGACTCGATTATCATACATCACGTCGCTTCTACTGTAAGTACACGGAAAAAATAAGACAAATGATGCGCGTTTGAGTCGGATTTTTATGAAGAATATGTGACTGTTTATGTAACTGGCAAAAGAAAACTTCGCCAACAAAATGTTTGCCAAAAAGCATGCATTTGTATGACATCAAAGTCTATCGCCTAAACATTGATAATCCGTGTCATGTTACTTCAATATCATACAGTATACGCTAAGCATGAAGTCGAGCACACACATTGTCGTCAGTATGGCCTACATGAAACACGCCTGCCCTCTACAGGTTTTTATATTTCCTGCGTCCCCCACCGAACTCCCCTTCTGCGGGATCTCGCAGAATTTCGGAAGTCTCCGCGGCATTCTGCTCTCAGAAACGCGCATTTTTAAAGGCCACATCTGTATAGCCCAGTCACGTCATGTGATGCAATGCTTTTGCTGGTGTGTTGTTTTTTTAGGGAATGCCAGAGCAGTGGGCAAGGTTACTGCAGACCTCCAACATCACCAAGTCCGAGCAGAAGAAGAACCCTCAAGCTGTTCTAGATGTCCTCAAGTTCTACGACTCCACAGGAAACGGGCGGCAAAAGTACCTCAGCTTCTCTTCAGGTCTGAACTGTTTTGATGTTAACATAACATCTAATATCCTGTAAGATAATGCAGAAGTATCAAGTGACTCATGCTTGATTTTTATACAGATAAGGATGGATTTCCCTCTGGTGAACAATCGGTATGTATCTAAACCTAAAGATTGACAGAATGACAAACTGTTTCAAACAAACTCATTCTGGTTGTCTTGAACCGCAGCCTGTAAAGAAGACACCAGAGCCTTCATCTCCAATCAAAACTGCTGCTGACGATGATGAGGAAGATGATGACGAGGAGGCGCCACCACCTGTTGTCGCACCCAGACCAGAACACACCAAGAGTGTAAGAACCCATTAGTCACATTAAAGGAACAGCTGACTTGAAAATAAACATTTTGTTTTATTTACTACATGCATGTACCAAACCAACATGTTGTTGTTTCATTTTGGAACATACAAATAAGAAATATAAAAAATCATAAAATAAATTGTTTTCTATACAATTTATAGTAAAGCGAACATATCCCTGTGAGAAATATTTTTTTAATCAAGTTAATCCAAACATAGTACTATGATTTTTTTCTAGTCCAAATTTATATAATTACACTTTATTCTCGCCATAAATATAGCCATAGAAGCTGGCATGGCGTTTAAAAGAAAAGAAAGAAAGTAAAGGCAAAAATGAAATGTTGTGTCAAAGCTAACATATAAACTAAAAACCACTTCTTCCACATGTTTACACGACAAAGTTTTCATCTGAAAATTAGAAAATAGTTTTTTGGTTTGACTTACACGCCAATGCCTTTTTGGGGTCCTGAAAATACATTTGAAGATGGGTTTCAAAGTGCAATTTTTTGTCACCTTTGCATAAACTACAAAAACACAAATATGTGATAACGATTACGTCATGCGCCTGTGTTGATTCAGTCTATATGCATGCGTGAGTATAACCAAAAACCATCTTGATTGATTGTATTTATCATTCTGTAGACGAATGTGTATGTGCACGGCCGTGTAACGTTTCTTTACAGAGTTACATCGACATCTAGTGGCCTGGCACACGTAATAAGTCATTTTTTGGAGATCTGTGTAACTCTTTTGGACAACGTTGTGTGACATTTTATAAAAACGGCAAGCAAAATCTAGTTTGATGTCTAAAGCTACAAGTAAAGTTCAGTTTTTACGAATACGCGAGGGTCCGTGTAGTGCGCGTGATGCAAATTTTGTCATCAGAATAGTATGCGCTCACTGTACGCGCACAACGGCTTTTTGCAACTGGATATGCGTGAACAGGAGAATGTAGTACACTGCAAAAAATGATTTTCAAGAAAATGTTTCTTTGTATTTTTGTCTTGTTTTTAAGTAAAAATACCTAAAAATTCTTAAATTAAGATGCTTTTTCTTGATGAGCAAAACGACACAAGAAAATAAGTCTAGTTTTTAGACCAAAAATATCAAATTTAAGTGATTTTATAGATAAAACATGCAATCTACCAATGGGGTAAGCAAAAAATCTTGAAAATTTTTCTTAAACACTAAATTCAAGAAAAATTTGCTTACCCCATTGTGAGATTTTTTTGCTTGTTTTATGCACAAAATCACTTAAATTTGATATGTTTGGTCTAAAAACTAGACTTATTTTCTTGGGTCGTTATGCTCATCAAGAAAAAGGACCCAAGAAAATAAGTCTAGTTTTTAGACCAAAAATATCAAATTTAAGTGATTTTTTGTATTAAACAAGCAAAACAAAATCTGTCAATGGGGTAAGCACATTTTTCTTGAATTTTTTTTGAATTTAGTGTTTTAAAAAAAAATGTTCAAGATTTTTGCTTACCCCATTGACAGATTTTTTTTGCTTGTTTTATGCACAAAATCACCTAAATTTTATATTTTTTTGTCTAAAAACTACTTATTTTCTTGGATTGTTTTGCTCATCAAAAAGAAGCATCTTTAAGAATTTTTAGATATTTTTACTGAAAACAAGACAAAAATACTAAGAATTTAATTTTGTCGAAATGTGCATGCGCCAAATGACGTACGAGTCAATTGAATTGTGCTTTGCAAGTACACATGCACGTACATTTGCATACGCTTAAAAAACATACTATACTTTGGGCTTAACATGTCTCCATGTAATTTTCAGATGTATACTCGACCATCTGTAATTGACCCCCTCCCGCCGCCCGTGACGTCTCCGGATAGCGAAGTCGCGTCGAAGGCCACAGATCGACAGAGACCCAAAAAGGGCAAGATGACAGACGAGGAGATCATGGACAAGCTCAGTACGTCACCGCACAACTGCATCAGAGATGTTTTTCTGTAGTTTCACTTCTTAAACTATATGCGTGTGCTTTCTTTGTTCTCACAGGAACTATAGTCAGCATTGGAGATCCAAAAAAGAAGTATACTCGATACGAGAAGATTGGCCAAGGGTGTGTAAATGCTAGTTTTAGCGACTTTTAAATAGATAACTAAATTCATAGTAAACTTCCTTTTATGCTTTTAAGTTTACTACTATTTAGGTTTACAGATTTAAGTTTAACCCTAAGTGTTATTGATGCTTGACTTGGCAAACACTACAGTTGAATAACTGTGTCACAATAAATTGTGTTCCCACAGAGCATCAGGAACAGTGTTCACTGCCATAGACGTAGCCACTGGACAGGAGGTAATGATAAAGAAAAATGGAGATCATATTAAAATACATGGCGCCTATTCTCATTTGAATGTCTGTCTGTATTGTCAGGTTGCGATCAAACAGATCAACCTCCAGAAACAGCCCAAGAAAGAGCTGATTATCAACGAAATACTTGTGATGAAGGAGTTAAAGAATCCAAACATTGTCAACTTCTTAGACAGGTAACAACTTTTTGACATCCAAAACAACACAACTTAAAATAAGCTCAAACTCATTCTGACATGACACGCCCACTTTTACCATCCAATCAATTCACAGTGGAGAAATGTAAACCCTGCTCCTCATTTTTTTTCCTACTTTATATGTAATTTAAATGTCACGTTACAAATGCTGCAAGTGCAATTTCATATTGACTAACTTGAGACTGATATGCCAATGAAACACTTTGCTGTATCATCGATACCCTGTGGGTACAACGTGTTAACCACATGTCTGGTACAGTTTTTTGGTAGGGGAGGAGCTGTTTGTAGTAATGGAGTATTTGGCTGGTGGCTCGCTCACAGACGTTGTAACCGAGACGTGCATGGACGAGGCTCAGATCGCAGCAGTGTGCAGAGAGGTTTGTTTAAAAAATTTCCTTTAAAAGATTAGCTCAATGTGAACGTTATGGATCAATGAGCTAATTCTGGTGTATTACATGCACGTACGTACTAAATATAGCCTCAAAAGTGTTATTAGGAAGTTAACGCGTCACTTTGCTAATGAACTTCCTCTTTTTTGTTATCTCGCAGTGTCTGCAAGCTCTGGAATTTCTGCACGCTAATCAAGTCATTCATCGAGACATCAAGAGCGACAATGTGCTGCTTGGAATGGACGGTTCTGTCAAACTCAGTATGTTCTCATATCTACACAGTAACCTTTTTGTTGGATCACACTGAAGCATACTCGGATGCTTATGGTTTAGCATGGTGGATAAAATGTGACATTCAATATCATCCAACCCCTGCTTTCTTTGGTTTATAGATGTCCGTTTCAAAATCCCACTTCTAACTCAACTTTTATTTTATCTCCTTTGCAGCGGACTTTGGCTTCTGTGCTCAGATCACTCCAGAACAGAATAAGAGAAGCACTATGGTGGGCACGCCGTATTGGATGGCTCCCGAGGTGGTGACCCGCAAGGCCTACGGACCCAAAGTCGATATCTGGTCCCTGGGCATCATGGCTATCGAGATGGTGGAGGGAGAACCACCATACCTCAACGAGAATCCACTGAGGGTATGTTGACACAGCTTGCATCAACAATGTAACCAGAGGTCAGATTTGTTGTGGAATTTGAAGCAACATGAATAACAGCAACAAAGTTGACTTCAAATGAGCAGATTGCCAATACGGATGCAGATATCAAATTACTTTATTTAGTTCCATGCTGCAGTTTAGCGTAAATGAGTAATATTAACTAGGGCTGCAGCTAATGATTTATTTTTTATTTTTGGCTGATTAATCTATAGATTATTTTTAATTAGTTGACTAATCTATTGATTATTATTATTAATCGATTAGTTGACTAATCTATCAATTATTTTTCAATTAGTTGACTAATCTATTGATTATTATTACTAATCGATTAGTTGACTAATCAATTATTTTTCAATTAGTTGACTAATCTATCGATTATTATTATTATTATTATTATTATTATTTGATTAGTTCAATAATTTATTGATTATTTTTCAGTTTAGTTGACTAATCTTCCGTATTTTCTGGACTACAAGTCGCACTTTTTTCATAGTTTGGCGGGTCCTGGAACCTATAGTCAGGTGCGACTTATACGTCAAAATTATTTTATATTGACCAAGAGAAATTACCGTCTACAGCTGAGAGAGTCCTCTCTATTCTGCTCCTGTATTTATGTAATTCAATGGATTCAGTGATGCGGAATGACTTTGGGACCTTTTTGAACTTGATTTTGCTTGTCGTGTTAATTTAGCCTATTCAGCCTCTCAGGTATGTTCTATATGCAATTGTGTATCAGGTAAGTAACTGTTTATGTTATCTTAACATGTACAGACACCTATTCTGCATGCTGTTCTGTGCTTTTGGTTAGTTGAATAACTTGCCCTTCCAGATTAAATGTCTGTTGTTCGGCTTGGATTTTGTGAAATCATTTTCTATATAAACACAATTTATAGTCCAGTACGACTTGTATATGTTTTTCCTCTTCAAAACGTATACTCCGTAGCAACTTATAGTATGGATTTTTTATTTATTTATTTTCCCCTGATTGATCTAGTGAGTATAATTGTTTTACCATTCAACGTTTTATCATAACGTGGCACGTCAACGTATTTTCCTAGTCGACATAATTAATGGTGTCTACGTACCGTCGCAGCCCTTCTACCAATCATAGGAGCTACATTGCTTGATGTGACATTTATTTTGAAAAAGCTATCTTTGTTTATTTAATTAGGCCGCATTTGCATATACAAGATTAGCCGCATTTATGTATACACGCGTTCATCGTTACGAGTAAAAATTAGACCATTCAGCGTTTCATAATAATGTGCCACGTTGACGTAATTTCCTAGCCGACGTAATAAATTGTGTCGTTGTAGCCCTTGCTACCAATCATAGGAGCTACATTGCTGCATGTGACTTTTATTTTGAAAAAGCTATCCTTGGGATTTATTTATTTAGGTGTATACTGCCCTACAAAGGCAAAACACCTTAACTCGTTATAGTGTAGAATTGAGAAAAATGACTTTAAAGTTTAGACTTTTTAGTGACTTTAGTTGTCAGTTATTTTCTTCTTGATTTTTATGTTCTTGATAAAACAACAAAATGGACTCAAGATACTTATCCACATGATAAAGGAGGTCTTGAATGTACCAAAAATATCAATAACGCATTTTCAACCAAAAACAAAGTTACAGCCTTTTGCCTTTGTAGGGCAGTATACTCGTCAACGTCTGTACATAAAATTATCCGAATTTACGTATACACGCGTTAATCATTACGAGTAACGTCAAAACAAATTAAACCATTCAGCGTTTCATAATAATGTGCAATGTTGACGTATTTTCCTAGTCGGCGTAATTAATGGTGACTACATGTCGTTGCAGCCCTGCTACCAATTATAGGAGCTACACTGCTGGATGTGACTTTTATTTTGAAAAAGCTAACTTTGGGGTTTATTTAATTGGGTGTCTACGCGTTAACGTCTGGAAACAAAATTATCTGTTATACGTATACACACGTTTGTCGTTAAATGTAACATCTAAACAAAAATGAGATCATTCAGCGTTTCATAATAATGTGACATGTTGATGTAATTAATGGTGTCTCTGTATCTGTTACCAATCATTTGGAGTTGTAATACAACATTTTGACCCATAACTTTCTCTTCTAGGCGCTCTACCTAATTGCAACCAATGGAACTCCGGAGCTGCAGAGTCCAGAGAAATTGTCACCCATTTTCCGCGATTTTCTGGGTCGCTGTCTTGAAATGGATGTAGAGAAGAGAGGCGGAAGCAAAGAGCTTCTGCAGGTAACCCATCAAAGACCCAGCAATTTTTTGCAGTAATACCATAAAAATGTGTTTCTTATGTAACTGTTATGCACTGATCACACCTTCTGCTTTCTTTAGCATCCCTTCCTGAAGCTGGCTAAACCTCTTTCAAGTCTCACTCCTCTTATTTTGGCTGCCAAGGATGCCATGAAGAACAACCGTTAGCCTCGCTCCCTGAACAAGCTGTGTCTGCAAAAGCACACACACACACACACTCTCTCTCAAAGACTGCTGAACACACTCAAAATCTGTGCCAGGTGTTGGTTTGTGTTTTTACCAGTGTGCCATCTTGTCCACAACATATCAGTGTTGCCAAAACAAAACTCCAAGCATTTCATTTGGGTCTTTGCCTGTTTTTAAATCTGTTTGGACCGCTGTGGTGTTGAGGGATGTCATCCCTGTCCTTCTGCTCTCATTACACTTGTACTGTGGATCATCAGGACTTTAATTTGTGTTTTATGACTCTTTCACTCTTCGGCTTCTAAAGACGAGACCTTGTATGTTCCATGATAGATAAAAAGGTTAAAAATCCAACCTGTAGCGAATACCAAGACTGAAAACTGTGTAGCCCACTCATGCTCCTGATCCTAAAAGAAGAGCACCTTACATGCCAACTGCGATCGGTGACTAGTTTTCGTAGTCACTCGTGCCTTCGTTGTTATTCCAGCAAACACCTTTATACTCTGTCTGAAGTGGCAGATTGAACTTCCTCTTAACCTGAGACAAAACTTTCATGTGATGAAATCGTGTATGTTGCGTACATCGAAGAAGAGTAGCATTTTCAGTTGATGTAGTTAACCAAAAACAGGATTCGTAGTTTAGATGTGTATGTTTTGTGTAAATGAACACTCTTTTTTTTTTTGTCGTTTTAGTAACTAACAGTTTGTTACGAAGTAAATGCAGTTGTCTAAGTCACGATGTAAGAATTGATAACTATTTTTATGCTTTTCAGTCACTTGTTTTGCAAGTAAAAGCCGGATTCCTGCAACTTCAATGAATAATGGTGTTTTTTGTGTACATCTTGGTCTTCATGAACTCACTTCACTGTTTAGATACATTTATTAATTTAGCAAAGAGATATGAGATATAAGCATTATTATATTGATTCCTAATAGTGGTTGACCGATATGTGTTTGGTTTTTTTTTTTTTTTTTGGCCGATACCGATATTAAGAAAGCTGTATGGCTGATATAAAACAAATGTAATCACAGTAAATAAGAAACAAACAGAAAATTGGTGAAAATAAATGAACATTTAAATATACCCTTTTAAATTACTTAAAACATAATTAATGTGGATCTGACATATCACGGTACTGTTTGAATAAGTGTGTCTTAAAAAAAGTGAATAATGATTGGTCATTTTGTTGTCTGTCAGAATTTGGCTTTACATTAAGTCACACAGACTGTCTTTTAATTTCAAACAACATATTTAAATATTAAAGAAATTTACTTGCAAATTGAAAGAAAAAAAATTTCGGCCAATGATATTAAAAAAATTATCCAAATACCGCCCGATACATCTGCAATATATCGGTCTATTAATAATTGATTCAAGGGAACTGTTAGCAACATGTCTAGTTTGGGATCTTAAACAGTTTTGACATGAAGGTAGATTTTTAATAGTTTCATATACACTGTCATTTTTACATTAATATTAAAGTTGTAAGTAATAATTAAGTTACTATTGATATTTTAATAATTAAATTAAAACTTTAAAAGACTCTAAAATATATTGCATATAGTAAGTATAAAATAAAATAAAAACATTTTGGGTTATTAAATGTGTAATAAATGGACTGTTGAATTTAATTGGTCGGTCGCGTGAGTCATGACGACGTAACCGTCAGTGTCGCACTCACTAAAGGCTTGATTGACTGAGGAGGCTCCCTTGAAAATAAGGGTAAAAATAATCATTTTCGAGAA
The DNA here is from genome assembly GCA_025389145.1 of Misgurnus mizolepis. NCBI lineage: Eukaryota > Metazoa > Chordata > Actinopteri > Cypriniformes > Cobitidae > Misgurnus > Misgurnus mizolepis. The sequence continues at coordinate 8,861,527 of JAIFKI010000021.1, forward strand.
CTTTTTGCTTTATGTTGGTTTTTATTGTCTACAATGAGCTCCTGAACAATAACTTAACTTCATTTTAACAATTTGGCGTCGAAGTCTACATTTAAGTGAATACGTAACGTTAGTTGAGGAGCGAGACGTGTAAGTTACCAGACACTCAATCTCAACTAATTAATTTCTTCATTTCGTAAGTTTATAAGCTTTGAGTAAATAACGTTTGTACAAATTTTGGTTGAAATCATCGTTCATCATCTTTTTGGTTATTTTGGAAAACATAAATCCGCTTTTTAATGTTATTCATCGGTCGCCTGACAAAGTCGCGCGCGCCAAAGGCCTGACTAAAAACTCTTGAATATGATTGTAAAAATGCGAGATTTCGACAGGTTTCTTATATGTGTATGCTCTTCTTATCGGAAATAAACTTATAAGCAATAATTTAATATTATTTTGTTAATTAAGCGTCGAAATCTGCATCAAGGTAAATGTTAAACGTTATTTGAAGAGACGTATTTTACTTTTAAGTATCGGAACTGACGTTTCTACATATTTGGTCAAATCTAAATTAAGATATTTTTCTTTTAAATGTATTATCTTTGTTTTATTTGATAACGTTTGAATATATGTTGTTTTTAATCATAGTCAAACAAAAATGACGAAAACATATAAACGATTTAACTTATATGGGTGATGTACACGTATATAGATGAAATACGGTATAGACGGTTTCATCGGACGCACGTGATACACGTCTGGATCCGAACCTTACTTCCTGTTACGTTTTTTAATGGTCTGACTAGTTGCTAAACTAATCTCTTGAACAAATGCCTCGTCGAAAATAACAAATGTTTGGTTTCCTATATAATCTATGTTTTGTTTTGTTTGCTTGTTATATAAATAAACTATGTTTAAAGAACTTTGTTGTTATTTAACATTAGCGGAGTTTACCGGAAGTTACATGCGTACCGCGACAGCGGCTTGTTTATGTTGTTACTGCTGAAACGGTCTATACAAAACTAATGTGTCTAAATGGTTAGAAACAGTTTAAATATGAGCCGATATTAAACACCCCAGACAAATATTCAGCTGGTATTTAAATCCTGTGACATCGATTTTAATCAAGTGTTGTTTTTTACATTTATATTGTTTTTGTTTTATATAAGGTAAGTTTTATTTGTTAACTGTAATATTTTTAAGGTTAAAGTGTGTTGTGCCCAAATGTGTTAGATATTTTACATCTGCTTAACGCAGATCTTTGGTTTGTAAGTATTACATTTTTATTTAAACTAGATATTTAGCGATTATCTCAATTGTGTATTCAAATAAACAAACTACCATTAAAGGTAGGGTAACAGATTTTATCCTGAAACATTTTTAGTTATGCTGGTTAAAAGTCTCCTCACATTCTGATAGCAATCACTGTGTTAAGTTGTTTAAATGTATTTGTAAAAATTTATGTCATCTGTGAAAGGCGTAGGACCAAAAAATGTTCAACAAATCATAGATTTCGGTCCGAACGGACCTTTCCTTTTATGTCCCTCATACGTAAGCGTAATTTGAATTCCCACCGCGCAGCGAGTCCACGCAGATACCATACGTCATCGGCGCGTTCACGTCCGCTCTGTCTGTAAACAGCGAGAACAGCAAACTTTTCTGCTGAATTGACAACCTACACAGGAGCAACAAAACTAAAGACATCTTTTATAACAACAACAGCAAAAACTGCCTGGATCAGCAAGAGCAAAAACCCAAATTAACATCGGTAAATTTACTGCTTTACCACGAGATGAAAACAGCTACAGGAGGCAAAGGGTCTGAAAGGGTCGTTGCACTGTTTATTTTGGTAAGGTAGGTACGCGATATGTTTGTATTGAGATGGATTCAGATATTCTACTTTGATGAAACGTTGTGTTGCTTATGAAATTTGTGTTCGTTTTCCGGATTAGCATAACGATATAGTTACTACGTCTACACAATCGAACGTGTGCTTAAACTAATTCTGATGTAAACCAGTTGTTTATGTTGGTTATTTTGGAAATGTTATTCACTTTGTACTGCAAAGTTTTCTCACTGGTAAATGAGACATGAGATGTGACCGTCTGATCTGTGCGTGTTCATGTGTTTGGAAAGAGGCGTGACTTTGGATGGCGATTTGACTTGAGGGTGGGATCGGGATTTCATTGCTAGGCGGCTACCGTTAGCATTTTTCAAAATGTGTTACCCTACCTTTAACCCTACTGATTTTAACGGGTCGTGTAATAAGCACGTGGAAGCATGTCAAGGTAATCTTTTTGTGAACAGCACCACCTCATGGATGATTTATGTCATAGCTGTCTATGAATTAAATGTTAATTTAATAATCTGAAATGGCTTCGTTTAATTGTCACAATTGCAAAAAATAAATAGCAAATAATGCAGATATTGTATTATTTAAGTGTATTTAATTATTCCAAAAGTACAAATATAATTTCTAAAACCCGTATACACACAAGTCATTCAAGCATTAAGACAAAAATCTTTTGCCATTTAGCTTACTTATATTGATTACTTAGTGATATATTTTTGATGAGAAAATCAAAACTCTGCTTTTAAAAAACTCATAGTAAAAATTGGCCATATTGTTTTTATAGTAAAACAATTGCAGATTGATGACAGTATTACTCTAGTTTTACCAATTGCAAATGTCATGGTTAAGCTATGTTTGCTGTAGTGAGTCAGTGATAAATTTGTGGTTACTTTGTTTATACTTCAAAGACAAAGAATAAACTATGGTTTCAGTGGTAACTAACACCAAGGGTATGAAAAAAGACTCTCTCTCTGGACGAAATTGTCCCATACGAGCATTGGTGGTTCAGTGGTAGAATTCTCGCCTGCCACGCGGGAGGCCCGGGTTCGATTCCCGGCCAATGCAGTAACTTTATTTTGTTTTAAGCAGAATTTCAAACGTTTCCATTTGTTTCTTTTGTAGGTACTTTTAACCAAAGGGACTTGAAAATGAGGAACACTACATTAAAGGTGATAGATCCCGAAGATACAAAACAAAAGTGCTGCAAAAGAGCTTCCAAAGCTATTCAAGGAAGCATAAGGTGGGTTTTGTTTGTGGTTTTGGTTTGCCACATTGTTATTATCTAAAACATAATCTGTACATTTTAGCTTTAAACAAGCATTTAACCTAACAAAGGGTTTAAATGCATGAAGGGGTTTCCTGGAGTGAGACACAAAAGAGCACGCTCACAGCTTTATACTCACTCCTCGTTAGTATAGTGGTAAGTATCCCCGCCTGTCACGCGGGAGACCGGGGTTCGATTCCCCGACGGGGAGACAATGTTTTTTTCTGTGTACACATGAAAGTCTCTCTTATAGACTTCCCCTCGTGTCATAATATAATCATTTTTAAAAAGGGATTTATATATGTATAACAAAAATAAATACTTTTTAACTACACGAACAGGAATCAAAATGTATCCATAAAAATCGAATAAGCAGCTTTGTACACTCATCTTGTGTGTTTAAAACCGAGGCGACTTCTCCTCAATTCGTAGTTTCGTCCCAAACCACCCACTTGTGCACTTTTCTACGCCATTTTGTAGTATAAATAGTGTTATTAGTGCGTTCACACAGAAAGTCCAAAAAATAAGTGCACTTTCATTACCTGGATGATTCACTCATTCAACCGATAATTTAAAGTGTACAAAGCCGGAAACTTCATGCACTCAACGGTCGCACAAACGCATAAAGTGCTGTCACATTCACTCCCTCTCTCATTAGCTACTGTGAAAGTAATAGTGAAATCCCGATTTAAAATATCAAACATTGTTGGGAATTCAGGGCAAATTTGTGCTGATAATCCTGTGCTGTGAGCCCAGCTTTAGGACAGACCTGCTCTTTGGAACCCACCGTCCAGCAAAGTTTAGTTTCAGCACACCTGTCTGTAATATTCAAGTGATCCTACAGAACTTGATTAGCTGGTTCAGGTATGATTGATAAGTATTGGAGCTAAACTCGGCAGGAGATTGGGTCCCCAGGAGCAGGGTTGAACACCCCTGCATTGAATTTTTATGTAAACTGTTAATAGAGCGAAAATGTCAATTAGGTTTTTAGGTAAATAAGTAAAACTAACATTAGATCTAATTGTTGGATACATGTGGCCTATATAATAAGTGTGTGGGAGCATGTAAAAAAATCTTTGGTGAACAGCACTACCTAGTGGATGAAAATGTCATAGGTAAATGCATTGTGTCTTATATTGTATTACCGCAAATACAGGTTCTGTAATACACGTGTCAAAATGTGTGTAATGTTCACAATTGTGTGTAATAATTGTGTGATCGGCACACAACATCAGACACCACAACAAACAGGTAGCACTTTATTTCAAGACCTTAGCGTATGGTATATTCAAAGTATAAAACAAATGTCTTTCTCCAGAAATATGTTTACTTTTTTTTTAAGGTCCTTTGAAGCTTAACGTTTGATACAGCCAGCTTGTGTGTCACCAGTATTTTTAATGTTCAACAATATAGAATTAAAGTGTAATGATGATTTGTTTGATTTTTTTTTTTTTTACAGTGGACACAGCTGAGAGACAAACAATTTGGACAAATAAGAAAAGGAAAGCAACGTTTTGTCTCATCAAGTGTCCTCTTTTGGTGAGTAGTCTGTATAACAATTTCTTTTTCTTTTGGAGATGGGGTCTTTCATAAGCTGTGAGCACAAAATGTTTTGCATGACGGTTTTCTTCATGTGAGCATTGGTGGTTCAGTGGTAGAATTCTCGCCTGCCACGCGGGAGGCCCGGGTTCGATTCCCGGCCAATGCAACATCCTTTTTTAAATTTATTTTTTACATATTTTCTTGTGACAGATTTTTTTTCACAAAAAAGTTACATTTGTCCTTTTTATAGGTACTTATCATCTTACAACTGAGGAGTGCTGCAACAAAAGCGACAAATGCCTGGGATATAGAAGCTACAAGATTTTCCAAAACTACTTGAAGAAGTGTAAGGTAGGTGCTGTCTCTGGTTCAGTTTTGTCAGCTTGGTTTTAACTAAAACACAGCATTTAAATATTAGCTTTAAGCAACCGTCTTTGCTTGCTGAAATAATGGTGTGAGTTGGTTTTGTGATAAAAAAGCAAGCTCAATGCCGTGCACTCACTCCTCGTTAGTATAGTGGTGAGTATCCCCGCCTGTCACGCGGGAGACCGGGGTTCGATTCCCCGACGGGGAGACAATGTTTTTCTGTGTATACACAGGAAATTTCTTTTTTAGACTCCTATTTGTAGACGTTAACATACAGCGTATTTTCTATAATATTAATTAAACTATACATAAAAAATGTAATTATACATTAAAAATGCTTACTATTAAAAAATACAATTGTTTCTTTTAAGGGATGACTTTACTGCTTTAGCAGACAATATTGACTGTATACGACATTAATTGGCTTTTTAAACATTGTTTATATATATATAAAAAAGTGTCTCCTATGCTAGTCATCTTTCCATAGCGTCAACTTTATTTTTACATCTAAACATAACTTTGCAGACTATGCCTTTGTTATCTCCTTTGATAAATGGGATGTAAATTTCTGTATGTAAATGTTTTCCATTTGGAAACAAAAAGTCTACAATTTAGGTAATAATTTTATTTGTAAGCCCTAATATTTTAGGGGTGCACCATGGCCGGTTAGCTCAGTTGGTTAGAGCGTGGTGCTAATAACGCCAAGGTCGCGGGTTCGATCCCCGTACTGGCCAGTGTTTTTGCGTCAGTTAGTGTTTAATAATGTTTTTACTCAACACTCTGACAGCTAAACTATCAATAGAAGAGTAGTGTATTTTAGCTAACAGTGCTTAAAAATGCTATTATAGGGCTGGTGCGTGTAGATCAAAATTGGTGCAACTTTTAGGAGTTGCACCAGATGGCGCCATTTAGCAGTAGAGAGAATACATATAAGCTTATTAAAATGTATTAATGAGTAAAGTAGAAAAATATAGTTTAAGGTAAAGGTTTTGTAATGTATATTCACCAAATTAACTAAATGTTTGTTTAACAAAACAAAAACTCTGCCCCGTGTGAGGCTCGAACTCACGACCTTCAGATTATGAGACTGACGCGCTGCCTACTGCGCCAACGAGGCTTAAAGCTCATGCATGTAATGGCTTGTTATGTTACGTTGACTGTTACGGTTGACACAGAGTTGTTTCCACAGACATTTGATGTGTATGGTTGCATGTCCAACTTAAAATGATAGTTTGAACTAAGATAATCAACAATAGATCAGTAGATCAACAATAGATTTAGGGCTGAACAAAGACATTTAATACTTAATCTGTGCCACTAGAGGGACCCGAAACTAATGGTCTGTTTCAAAGGTGGCCTTGAATAGGTCACTATGTTTTTTTGGCTCAAGATGTGGGACAAACCAGCATTAGAAAAGCCCCCCAAGATAAGAACACGGCATCTCTGTGTGCCACGTTATCACAAGCTTTGAGCAAATACAACATTGGTGAGCTCGTAGCTTTCTTTCTGTTTAGCACAGCCACGCCGTGCACTTCATCATCCAGAAAAAACAGGCATCATGTCAGGGCTAAACACATCATTGGCATACTTTTTTACTGTTATAAGCGTCAGTGCAATCGGTAGGGTGCTACTATGGCGCTGGAAACCTCGCTGGGGTTTCCTGACAGAACTCATAGCTGCCTTTGCGCTCGCTGGATGTAGGTTAGAAGTAGAGACCATTGCAGAGGTCGGTATGTGGGCCGGTATGTTGGGTCCAGATGTGACCTACACTATGCTTTTTATATCTATAACCATTCACGCCATCATCATGCAAGGGGTGAGCGGCAATCCGGCCGTGACCGTTATGGGACTCCTGGAGAAAGATATCGGCATGGTAAACGCCGGTCTCAGTGTTGCTTTGCAATTTCTCGGTGGGTTTCTCGGCCTCTTAGTCGCAGGTAAATATTGGGAGATGGAGCTCACAGACATGCACATGATAAAGAATCTGATGATGTCAGAGTGCAGCACAACCTTGCGAGCTCCGCTGCTACAGGGCACCATTGCAGAAGCCATCAGCGCAATGACGTTTTACCTCGTTTACCTCGTACTAAAGAACAGGACACAGCTGCTGAGAATTCCCATATTGGCTCTGTTGCTGACTTTCTTTGCCTATGCAGGTGAGTACACATTGGAGCATTCACAGACAACAGATAAGACACAGATCTTACTTTTTAACTAAATAAAGTTCAATTGTATATATCTATGTAAGGTCATTTGTTTACTTTTATGAGTTCACTAAAATTTGAAAGGTCTCAGACGGACCTGGCATTGACTGAAAGTCCCAATTGTGAATTTTAGTATTTCAAGGCCACAGACATTGTATTAAGGGTGGACATAAAATACAGTGTGTGTCTACTTATCTATATTTTAGGGATAAATTTTTACCCAAAACCTCCCTTTGGGGGTGTCCCTAATTTGTATTAAAATATAGTAAATCAAATAAAATTGTAAAAATGCAGAAAACTTTCTGTTAGCATTTGAGTGTGTTAGGGCCCTGGTTTACTTGAATTGTCTATATTTTAGGGATAAGTTTGTACACAAAAGTGAGCAAAACCTCCTTTTGTCATTTGTAAATCTCTATTAAAATATAGTAAATATATATTTTTTAATTTTTAAAATGCAGAAAACTTTCTGTTAGGGTTTGAGTGTGTTAGGGCCCTGGTTTTCTTTATTTATCTATATTTTAGGGATAAATTTGTACCAAAAGTGAACAAAACCTCCCTTTGGGGACGCCCTCATTTGTAAATTGCTATAAAATATAGTAAATAAAGTTTTTTTTAATTGTTTAAATGCAGAAAACTTTTTGTTAGGGTTTGAGTGTGTTAGGGCCCTGGTTTACTTTAATTATCTTTTTTTTTAGGGATAAATTTGTACACAAAAGTGAGCTAAACCTTATTTTGTCACTTGTAAATCTCTATTAAAATATAGTAAATAAAGTTTTTTTAATTGTTAAAATGCAGAAAACTTTCTGTTAAGGTGTGAGTGTGTTAGGGCCCTAGTTAACTTTAATCATCTATATTTTAGCGATAAATTTGTACCCAAAAATGAGCAACACCTGACAAAACCTCCTTTGTTTTTTGTAAATCTCTTTAAAAAATAAAGTAAAGTAAAGTAAAATAAAGTTTTTTAATTGTTAAATCGCAGAAAACTTTATTTTATGTTTTGAGTGTGTGTTGGAGCCCTGTTTAAATTTAATCATCTATATTTTACCGATAAATTTTTACCCAAAAGTGAGCAAAACCTGACAAAACCTCCTTTGTCATTTGTAAATCTTTATAAAAATACAGTTAATAAGTTTTTTAATTGTTAAAAAGCAGAAAACTTTCTTTTATTTTATAAATTTGTACTCAAAAGTGAGCAAAACCTCCCTTTAGAGATGTTCTTATTCATAAATCTCGATAAAAGTATAGTAAATAAAGTTTTTTTTAATTGTTAAAATGCAGAAAGTTTGTTGGGTTTGAGTGTTTTAAAAAAATATATATAATAAATAAAGTTTTTTTTAATTGTTAAAAAGCAGAAAGCTTTCTTTTAGGATTTGAGTGCGTGTTAAGGCCCTGGTTTACTTTACTTTTTTTATATGTTAGGGATAAATATGTACCAAAAGTGAACAAAACCTGACAAAACCTTACTTCCTTATTTGTAAAATGCTATAAAATACAGTAAATAAAGTTTTTTAATTGTCAAAAACCAGAAAAAACTCTGTTAGAGCTTGAGTGTGTGTTAGGGCTTTGGTTAACATTACAGTGTGAGGACTAAACATCCCCAAAAAGATAGTAATACCAGTCATTTTTGATCTTTCTGTGCTTGTAATGCTTATAAATCATACTAATCTATATATTTTTTTAAATGTTAAATGCAGAAAGTTTTCTGTGAGGGGTTAGTTTAAGGGTAGGGTAAGGGGACGAAGTATACAGTTTGTACATTACAATTCATTATGTCAATGGAAAGTCCCATAAAATATGGAAACCCGACATGTGTGGGTGTGTGCATTTAAGGTGTTAATTGTGTACTTGTTTTTTAATGCTATGGTGTTAACCCATACCTCTCTTTACATCAGGAAATAGCTATACCTCTGGGATTGTGAATCCATCCCTTGCTTTTGCACTAACATTCAACTGTCCTGGTCATACCTTCCTGGAATATGCTCTTGTCTACTTTCTCGGGCCTCTTGTTGGTAAGATGTCATAAATATTGGAAAAAAGTCCTGTAGATATTGAAACAGTTTAATAATTTGTGTAATGTGAATTTTATGCTAATCAATCTGGTTAAATCTTCTTCTGTCTTTCTCAGGTATGACTCTTGCACTGTTCCTGTATTTGGGAAATATACCACTGCTGTTTAACAAGAATCTACTTTACTCCAAGAAGGCAAGATTTCGGGTACCTAAAGTGAAAAATTCTGAGGAAAAGACCAGCTGAGAGAGAGAAGACAGAGAAGTCAGCATTGATGATGTCACACTGCGGGTTTAACTGCAAAACGTATTTTATTATTAGCAGGAACATTTTGGCTGTTTACACTTGTAATTTACAAGTCTGTGTAAATTCAAAGTTTGGAAAAAATACTTTTTTAGCAAATGCAGACATAAAATGTATGGTCTTACAGAAAAAATAAACAAAATGTTGATGTTTCACAGTCATGGTCCTTTATAGCTTAGTGGAGCATTGTGTTACCACAAAAGGTCATGGGTTTGAACCCAGGGAACACACATACTGATAAAATATGTATACTGTGTAATACTCTTGTCTATTTATATATATTTATACTATATTAAATATAGCCCCTTTAGGTAACTAGATTCTATGGAAATACTAGTTATATAAATAAAATTTTATTAAAAAAATAAAATTCCTAGTTTTTTAAATATTTTAGCATTTAAGTAGTGAAAGCTGGTTTGTCTTTACAGATGTGATCATTGGTTCCCCACTGTTTTCCTGGTCCCAGTAAAAAAAAAAAACACTGAGCAATGTGTAAAAAGGTAGAGATCAGTTGCTACAAAGTGTGTCTTCAAAAATGAAGGACATTAAGGTCTACATGTTAAGAGTTTGTTGAATATGTTTAATGTCCTGATTCAAGTGCAGAGCATTTTTTTACCCTAACTTTTTGTTACCTCTGTAAAAACTTTCGTTTTCCATTACTGGATGCTTATTTGCACTTAACATGCATTTTTGTTCAGATGGTGTGAGTGATAACAGCAGAAATGACGTTGTTTCTGTCTGAAAGAGGGAGATGTATGATGATAGATTTATATGTAGATATGCATTGGGCGTGTAGATTAACCGTGCATTTGATGGTTACATTTAGATAACAAATTACCCCATTCATTTACATTAAAAGCACAATTAACTCTTAACCTTAAATGGATAGTTTCCCTAAAAAGGAAAATTGTGTCAACATACATTTACCCTTATGTTGTTACAAACCTGTATTAATTTCTTTGTTCTGCTAAACACAACGGATGATATAATCAAACCATTTTTGAGCACCAATGACTTCTATAATAGTATTTTTCATACTATGGAAGTCAATGGTGCTTCTTTTTCCACATCAAAGAAATGTATACAGGTTTAGAACCATTTTGGGGTGAACTAGCCCTTTAAATATAAAGCCAAGCCATTTTTGAGCACCATTTACTTCATGTTTCCTATTATGGAAGTTAATGGTGCTTTTGTTTCCTGCTTGATTACAAATATCTTACTTTGTGTTCAGCAAAACAAATACATTTATACAGTTTGTAACAACATAAGCATGAGTAAATGAAGAAAAAGTGATAAATAGATTATTTTTTTTGTGAATCTCTTTAGATATTATTAAGAAAAACCATTTATAAGCACTGTTGACTTCCATAGTCATATTTTTTCGTACTATGAAAGTCAGTGGTGCTTCTGTTTCCTGATTACAAACATCGTCTTTTGTTTTCAGAAGAACAAAATTTATACAGGTTTGTAATAATTTTTCAGTGAACTATCACTTTAAATATTCGGCCAAACTGTTTATAAGCACAGTGATTTTTCAGAGGCGGATACTACTTGAGTATTTAATAAAATATACCAAAAATTGTGTTTGTCTTGTGAAAAACTTTACTTTACAAAAAAAATTTCACTACATTCTAAATCATAGAATCACACTGTGTATTCCTTTTATATTGCATATTAAAATTAATTTAATACCTAATTGCATTAAAACGGTTTTACTTTTCTTGAGTATAAGTACAAAAGTACTTTTTACTTAAGTAAAAGTAAAAAAATACTAGATGTTCAATGTACTGAAATATTAAAAACGAACCAAAAACTTGAAATTATGAAATGTAGTGGAGTAAAAATTATGATAAGATGCTTTGGAATGTATGTTTTCCAAAGAAAAACACTGATAAAATACAAATACTTAAAAATGTACTTTTGTGTAGAAAGTTAAAATACTTAAGTAATGTCCGCATCTGACTTTTATACAAGTATTTTCCTACTATGGAAGTCAGTGGTGCTTCTGTTCCGTGCTTGATTACAAATATCTTTGTGTTCGGCAGAACAAACAAATTTATACAGGTTTGTAACCATTTTTGAGTGAACTATCACTTTAAATATTACGTTTCTTAATATTGATGTCACACCACACACACACACACACACACACACACACACATTAAATGCATATTCAGCGCTAGGATGTTTACCCAACTTTACAACAAACCGCAAGTATCATTTGTATGTGACCAGAAGTCAAAATAGTGTTTTTGCTGATATACTTTCAGCCTGTTTATCCAAATGATGAAGATTATGCTCGTCAAATTTCTGTTGTTTTTTGCCTGTCAGCTGGTAAGTAATAAAGTGGTAAAAATAAATATTTTTTCTCTAATCTGGATGAAAGGTTGCTTGACATTTCCTCTTTGTGTTTCAGGTGTGTTTGGTGTTGATGGAGATAAAGTGAAGTCAGTGTCAGTGATGGAGGGAGATTCTGTTACTCTACACACTAATCTTACTGAAATACAGAAAAATTATACTGTCATATGGACTTTTGGAGAAACTTTTCTAGTTAATGTCCATAAAGAGTTTCAACTTTTGTCTTCATTTGATGGTGCCGATGGGAGGTTTAAAAACAGGCTTGGGGTTGACAGTAAGACTGGATCTCTTACGGTTAAAAATATCAACACCAGCCACTCTGGAAATTATTATGTCTTTCATAAAAATGCCTCAATCATGTTCAGTGTTGCTGTGTATGGTAAGTTGTTTATAATTTACAGTGGGGCAAAAAAGTATTTAGTCAGCCACCAATTGTGCAAGTTCTCCCACTTACGTAAAAAGATGAGAGAGGCCTGTAATTTTCATCATAGGTAGACTTCAACTATGAGAGACAAAATGAGAAAAAAAATCCAGAAAATCACATTGTCAGATTTTTTAAGAATTTATTTGCAACTTATGGTGGAAAATAAGTATTTGGTCAATAACAAAAAAGCAAGATTTCTGGCTCTCACAGACCTGTAACTTCTTCTTTAAGAGGATCCTCTGTCCTCCACTTGTTACCTGTATTAATGGCACCTGTTTGAACTTGTTAGCAGTATAAAAGACACCTGTCCACAACCTCAAACAGTCAGACCCCAAACTCAACTATGGTCGAGACCAAAGAGCTGTCAAAGGACACCAGAAACAAAATTGTAGACGTGCACCAGGCTGGGAAGACTAAACCTGCAATAGGCAAGCAGCTTGGTATGAAGAAATCAACTGTGGGAGCAATTATTAGAAAAAGGAAGACATATAAGACCACTGATAATCTCCCTCGATCTGGGGCTCCACGCAAGATCTCATCCCGTGGTGTAAAAATGATCACCGAAATGGTAGCAAAAATCCTTGAACCACACGAGGGGACCTAGTGAATGACCTGCAGGGAGCTGGGACTATAGTAACAAAGGCTACCATCAGTAACACACTACGCCACCAGGGACTGGAATCTTGCAGTGCCAAGCGTTTCCCCCTGCTTAAGCCAGTACATGTCCTGACCCGTCTGAAGATTGCTAGAGAGCATTTGGACGATCCAGAAGAGGATTAGGAGAATGTCATATGGTCAGATGAAACCAAAATATAACTTTTTGGTAGAAACTCAACTTCTCGTGTTTGGAGGAGAAAGAATGCTGAGTTGCATCCAATGAACACCATACCTACTGTGAAGCATGGGGGTAGAAACATCATGTTTTGGGGATGTTTTTGTGCCAAGGGACCAGGATGACTGATCCGTGTAAAGGAAAGAATGAATGGGGCCATGAATCGTGAGATTTTTACTGAAAACCTCCTTTCGTCAGCGAGGGCATTGAAGATGAAACGTTGCTGGGTCTTTTAGCATGACAGTGATCCCAAACATACCGCCCGGGCAACGAAGAAGTGGCTTCGTATGAAGCATTTCAAGGTCCTGGAGTGACCTAGCCAGTCTCCAGATCTCAACCCCATAAAAAATCTTTGGAGGGAGTTGAAAATCTGTGTTGCCCATCTACAGCCCCAAAACATCACTGCTCTAGAGGAGATCTGCATGGAGGAATGGGCCAAACTACCAGCATCAATGTGTATAAACCTTGTGGAGACTTACAGAAAACGTTTGATGTCTGTCATTGCCAACAAAGGGTATATAACAAAGTATTGACATGAAATTTTGTTATTGACCAAATACTTCTTTTTCACCATAATTTACTAATAAATTCCTTAAAAATCAGACAATGTGATTTTCTGGATTTTTTTTTTACATTTTGTCTCTCATAGTTGAAGTGTACCTATGATGAAAATTACAGGCCTCTCTCATCTTTTTAAGTGGGAGAATCTGCACAATTGGTGGCTGACTAAATACTTTTTTGCCCCACTGTAGTAGTAAATGTTACAAAATCTATTAAATAATACATCAGGTAGAGTCTGTAGAAGGTTAAAAGTTTGGCACATTTATTGGGATTTGAAAGATCCTGGTAAAAATGTATTGTACTTTTTTATTTTTATTTTTTTCAGCTCATCTACCCTTTCCTATCATCAGCGGAGAAGCTTCAAGCTCAAAATGTGTGTTGTTGTGTTCAGTGTTGAATGTGAGAGATGTGAGTTTGTCCTGGTACAAAGGAAACAGTTTATTGTCCATCATCAGTGTGTCTGATCTCAACATCAGACTCTCTCTACCTCTGGAGGTTGAATATCAGGATACAAACACATACAGATGTGTGGTGAACAATCCCATCACAAACCAAACTCAACATCTCAACATCACTCATCTCTGTCAGATGTGTTCAGGTGAGTCAACAGTAATATTAAAATCAGTCATTTCATGTTTTACTAAATTGACTAAAATTACAATCTGCTCGATTCAAATCGGGAACAGAAATGTATTTTGTAAGTTAACTTTTTTTGAGAGTTTATGAGATATGAAATGTTGTATTGCACAGACGGGTCTGATTTAAGGAGTTGTTCTGACATGTTAAATCATTTCAGTCAAACTTGCATTTAAATCCCTTTTTAAAAGCAAGTGTAATACTAATGTTTCAGTGTTGCTCTTTTTAATACTTTAGATTATATTCATTGTTTGGGTTTTACTGAAGCTGTGATCCGATTGGTCCTCGCTGCTCTGGTGGGTGTGGCCACGGTTGCTGTAGTGGTTTATGAAATCAGATACAGAAGAGTTGAACAGGACCGGAGAGATCATACATCAAAGTCAGACCTGGACTGATGCGCTTAAAGAGCAACTTGTAAGTTAAACCACCCATTCACTCAAAGTACAGAAAAATACTGTAGGAAATAGATTAAAAAAAAAATATTTTTCAAAATGCACTAATTAGGCTTCTGGGGTCATTTTTGTAAGAAAATTTTAGACCCGCCTTTAAAAACCGCCAAACCGGAAGTGACATCACGAGAGGCGCACGATGGATCGCAATGACAGTTCTTCGGACGCTGAGGAACGAGTAAATGTTTATTCATACTCGTATGGCGAACTACAGCCATACAATTATGAGTTTGCTATGCAGCCAAGAGTGCAGGGACTGGTCAGGATTAAACAGAACGGTCAGAGGAGACAAATTGAAGTGTTATGTGAGGAGAAAAGGACAGACGTCTGGGTGAGATCAGTGATCTGGCGAGATGTAATACTGTGCTCAGATCACAAGATTGTACAGATTATTATCATATATCATGCAATAGCCAAGATAGTATTGATACCTTACCGCTTTTTAATGCTTATAAATTATGTTAATAACTTATATGACTAAATGTAAATGTTAATATCCATCCACACTTACGTTACATGATATAGATGTTGCTCAACACCGCAGGAGAGGTGAGCTGTCTGAACCCATATGTGCTACAGGCCAGGCCAGTAGAAATGAGTATGTTTATGGCAGAGATTATTTATTAGTAATTTATTTAATATGCATGTATAAATGAACAGTAAACTAAAGATTTGAATGTTAAAACAATCTTAATAAATTTGTTTTAATTACAAGTTGCCTATAGGTCATGACTAAGTCACAATTTTTGCTGGCACTAGTCAATATTCAAATTAACAATATTAATAGTTTTCCCATCTCCAGACAATACCACTAAATACAGCATAGGCAAGTTATCCGCTGGGTGTCTAAGGAACTCTGTGCAGGCGCCCTTACCTGCATGTGTCAGCCATTCGAGGACAGGTTCCAGAGGAAGGAGGACTTTATAAATCGTTTGAATACCCCCATTTTGTGACAATCAATAAACAATAATCACAAATTGTCTTACCGTATAAAAACTGGTTTATGAAGTTTAGATCAGATATATACAAAGTAGATCTGCATTTGTAATTCGATTTAGTTTTATTTATGTAGCACCGAAAGAAAGATATACAATCTGACCCATTTAAAAACATAAAAAAAATTCAGTATCTTTCCATCATATGTGCGGGTATTATAATAATGTGTTAAATTGTGAATGCTGTGATTAATAGATCCCAACAGCTTCATCCTTGTTGATCCTCTGGATGGCTCTGGAGAGGGGAGCAGGTGTAGTGGAAGACAGGACAGTGCTGCATTCTCGTAGAGCCTGTGGTGACCTGGAGTATTCCAGAACAGAATATTTAAATAGATTAAATTTATTTGTCCCTGTTAACAGTGTACACCAAAGTAATACAGTTCTGATAAAAAATTATAGTCAAAGTGGTTTTGATGGTTTTGGTGATGAGTCAGTTTTATATTATTTTTTGAAAGCGATATACAATGCTATTGTTCAAACATTTACAGTCTTTTAACAAAAAACAACCGCTTACTGCAAATCTCTCATTCTGCCACACCTTCACGATGGTAGAAATTGTGTACATGGTGGAAGAAGGTGCTGACAAGATGCTCTGAAGCCCAAACAGCTTTAACATCTTGATGATCTGGGTCAGTGTCGGCCGGTGACTTTTTTTCGAGGGCACACGTTGCGAAGCTGGTCACATGCATTGAGCTCGTCATGTGTGTTGCTTGTCATTTCAAAATATGTGTTCAGCGCGTCATGTAAACTTATGTGCATCACACGTGATGTCAAAATCTGCTGCACACGCATGTAAAGGGTTTATGATAAAAGATACGCTCACGTTTGCCTGATACTCACTTAATCTCCTGTGTAATCACAGTTTAGTGTCAAGTTAGTGTCTTGCGAGTATTTTGTGAACATGAGTGCTTCTTTTATCATAAACCTTTTTCAACGCGTGTGCAGCAGGCACGTATTGTGACAAGAGGCATGATGCACATGGTTCACACACGTCACAACAAACACATATTTGGAATTCACGCCCCTCAGAAGAGAAGTCACTGGTCACAAAAAATGCTCATACATGCATGCTGCATAGACCTAAGAGATGTATATAAAAAGCAGAAAATTACTATACCATAGCATATAAAACAAAAAATACAGGTTATGGTACAACAGACATCAGCTGGCTTTAGCAAACAATGAACTTGCCAACAGCCCTGAATAAAAAGAAAAAACATTATTTTTGATTTTGATAGACATGAATAAGTCTTACTTGTGTGAACAGGATGAGGTTCTTGCAGTGGTTTCTCATCAGATGAGTCTTTTTTGTTTTTTCCTCCTCCATAACACATCACCAGGTTCATCCATGACAACAGAGGATGATTAATCATACTAAGCATCTTAATCTGTAGCTGGACAACTAGAATTAAAACAGATTCACCTTTATATAATTGTATAACAGCATGTCACTTCTTGGTTACATACATGAACACACCACATGACAAAAAACGAATTACGAATTAGCTATGCAAACAAAGTAAATAAGATGTAACTCGATTTGATGGTTATACTATTTGCAAACTAAGGTTATCAGTTAGTTGATTTCCTTATTTATAAGAAACTTGAATGAAATCATTATGTTAAATGATTTGGTAGTTAGCAAATGTTAAAAAAACAAGACTTACTGTGCATAGTTCACGTTATCTTCGAGCTGCATCTCAGACGGACCGTGATCGATTCATGTTTTCTCGCGGCGGCAAAAACACAGGCCTCACGTGGTTCTTGCTTCGGCATCCAATGTTTAACTCCATCATATTGCCGGGATGATAATCCTCCGATCAAATGTGAACGCTATACACCACCGCGTTTTTCTGAAGCACATGCTGAAGTGAAGTCGCGTCTCTCGTCTCTTTCCTCGTGCTGCGCTAAACACACCCAGACACGGAAGATAGCGCGGTCTTTATTCTTCAAAAGAAACCTGTAGACTCATTGTCCTGACAGGCTGGAGTTTGTAAAACCTCCACTAACACAATTATTAACCATGACGATGCTAAATTGAAACTACGAAGAATCACATCAATTTGCGACTGCTTTTGCTTAATACAACCGCAGCACTGAGCCAGTAGAGCCTGTCAGAAGAACGCCTCTGACTACGTAATATGACGCGTTGTTAAAAAAAACAGGGAATTTGAGAGCGGTCTTAGAAAATTTCACCTTTTTTACTAAATTTATGCGCTTAGAGTATTGTAAATGTTTTTTTGCTTTCGCATTTAATTTTCATATGGTACTTTCATACAAGGTTATATATTTATCTCACAGAAAATGGAACCTGAAAGTTGCACTTTAAGACCGCACTTTTACTTTGTGTGTTTTCTTTGATCAAATGCAAAATTAATTGTTGCTTGAAGATTTATTGAATATTGTTTTACAACAAAAAAATGTAAATCGGTCACATTGATATCTATTACATGCAATGAATACAAAAATAAACATATTTTCCCAAATACTATGAATGTTATATGTCTTGTTATAAATCAATTATGACATATCCCTGACACCCCAACCTGGAAAAGCATTTGCTAGTTATGCATTTTGCGTTCATTTAAGTAAATAAAAATAATATACTTATTCATGTCATTTACATTATATTAAAATGTGAGCAATACAGAACCAGTCTTGAATGTAATACTGAACTTGTTCAGTCATTAAATCATACTTTAATTTTCTGGCACAGTAAGTTAAGACATTTGTGATATCATTAGTCGTTTTTATGTTGGGTAAATATGAAGTGCCTGCACTATTCCAGTCACGTGCCCTGTGTCTCAGACTTCATTTGAATCTGCTAGAGGTGCAGAAGTCTCATCTCTGTTGAGTCGCTGTAAAACACAGAATCATTCACAATGTAAAAAAACAAAAAATAGCAACCTCATCCAGTTTAATGTCTGTAAAACTTGTCTCTAGTTAATTCATATTTTTATTGTCATACAAATATATGTGAGGGCTCTTTTTTGCAGAGCAAATAAGTGTATTGTGCAGGTGTTGTTGACACATGTAACGACATTATCTTATAATATTATTGTTTTTGCGTGATTCATATGTGTCCCCTTATCTCCAACTGTAAAATAAAAGATATAATAAAAACCATCACGTAAAGGACAGTTGTTGCTTTTTTCCAGCGGTAGGTGTGGGCTCAACAATGCTCTACTGCTTCATTTTCCTGCAGTGTTTAGGTTGTTTAACTCTAATCAAACACATTTGAGTCTTTTATGGGTGGTTTAATTTCTTAGGAAAGTAAGAACAAAACTCAGGAAAGAAGGTGATCATAGCAATGTTCGGCATATTTGTTATAATACTTACCCCATTGTCCTGATTGTGTTTTCTCTTACAAAAAGCTATTGCTGCTGCTGCTGCTGCTGCTAGACTCATGACCACAACCAACACTACTGCTATGCCTATCAAGTTTGAATGAGTGTGGGAAGTCTCTTCAGAACCTAGACATCATAAAACACAGTAATCATTACAATAGATAAATCTGGCCTAAAATAAAACAGACCAACTGCATAGCAGTCTCCTAGCACAGATAAATTGCAGAATACAGGGTTCCCATGCGTCCTTGAAAGTTTGTGAATCTGGGGGAAAAATTGAAGGCCCTGGGAAGTTTTTGGAAATATACATAAATAGATACAGGTCATTGAAAGTGCTTGAATCTATTTTATACAATAAGTTTTCTGGAAAAAAATCCATATTATTCCCTGTGTAGTGTAGAATAATATCATAAAAATTCTAGCCTTTTAGGCACACACGCTAAACTGTTTGCTTTAAATGCTTATATCTTCTGTATGCGAAAGTTGATTCATACCAAAATGCTTTTTTGCATAGTTGTGTTTGACAAATGATAGTGTCTCGGGTTATGTATATAACTGTTGTTCCCTGAGAAGGGAACGAGACGCTGCGTCTGTTAGGATTCTGCCTGTATCTTATCTTGTTGTATATCTAGTTCTAGTATGGCAGAGTCCTGACAGTACAATGTTTTATGTGTGAGATTCGTGGTTTTGGATTGAGACCACGTATTTCCTGTGTCTCGTCACTTTTTACCCGCTCCCTTACCTGTTATTATTTTCAGCTGTTCCCCTCATTAGTTCTCTCTATTTATTGTCCCTGTGCTCTTTGTTCTGGGCTTGTGCGTTTGTCTTTTTTACTGTGAGTATCGTGTCTTGAAATATATCCTGTCTAGTTTATTGTCATTTAGTGAAATCTGTTTTAGTTAGTGATGGGAGAAACGAAGCTTTTCGAAGCTTCGAATCAATTGAACCAATTGCTTCGAAAATTGATTCAGTTTTTCGAAGCAGTTCGAAACAGCACACACGCTGGCGACCCCTGCTGGTCAAAATAGTGTAAAGCAGATATGGCCAAACATTTTAGACTTTTTTTTGACAAAAAATAGCAAGATTTTTATTAAAATATGTTTGAAAAAATATTTAACTTAATTAAGACATAGTTAAAAGTGTATTATGTGTTTTTAGTTTTATTTAGGGCAAACAAATCATTAAAACTAACTGCCCTTTTAATTATGCACATTTTTGTCATTAAATCTGTCTATAAACAATAAATAGACAAAATGGCAGTGTAATTAGTCAGAAGGATAAATGTTTTATGAACTTTTATAATAAAACTGACCCGAGTTCACCGAAACATATTAGACACTGGTCATGTGATCAACTCCCCCTAGTGGTGAATCGTCGGATTTTCGAAACGTTTCGAAACAGTTATGACGTAATGAAGCCTCGTTTGATAAAATCACGTGACTTGGGCCAGTTTGAAACACGCTTCGAACCACTGATTCGAAACAAAAGATTCGTAAATGTTTCGAAGCCTCATGAAGCAGTGCTTCGAAAACGACCATCACTAGTTTTAGTATTGTTCAAGTTTAGTCAGTGTTTGTTATCTAGTTTTTGTAATGTTTTACCCCCTCGTGGGTTTTTGTTTTGTTGTTTTTCTTGTTAATTAAAGTCTTCAGTGTTTTTGTATACATCTGTCTGCGCCTGGGTTCTTGCATTGCCATTTCCTGACAGCGTCTCCCTTGCCATACTTCCTGCGTCCCTGTAACGCCTCAGTAAACAAAACGTCACACTGGCAATAATGATTTCATTGGTTGTGATGATTTTTGGTATAACATCTCTTTTAACATCAACTAAACATTAATCATTTTAACATACCTGGAAACGGCTGACAGAGATGAGTGATGTTGAGATGTTGAGTTTGGTTTGTGATGGTATTGTTGAGTATACAGCTGTATGTGTTTGTATCCTGATATTCAACCTCCAGAGGTAAAGAGATGTTTCTGTTGTTGAGATCAGACACACTGATGCTGGACAATAAACTTTCCTTTCCTTTGTACCAGGAGAGACTCACTTTTGTCACATTCAACGCTGAACATAACAACACACATTTTGAGCTTGAAGATCTTTCTGATGATGATGAAGAGACTCTGCTAATGTCAGGAATGGGTAAAGCATCTGAAAAACAAGAGTTTTTGAGTAACATTAATTCAGCATAAACAGAGAAAATAGTTTTACATGTTTATAGACAGGGATTGATAACTACTCTGCCTATTTTGGTTAATAATTTCCAAATCACAAATTTCACCCTTTAGCTAAACCCACATAAACTCTCCCACAATCACTGCACATCATTCAGCAAGTTCTACACATCCATTGTGCCTCTATTTATTAAATATTTTGGATAATTTGTTGAATGAATGGAAGGATCAAATAAGCATTAGACACAAACCCTTACTATTTTGACAACTTTTTTTAACCCTCATAAGCCCCTATTTTCCTTTAATGTTAGAGCTTTAATGATACAAATAATATATCAATTTTGTTTACTTCCCATCTATAAATTAATGCTGTGTTTAGGGAGATATAGGGGCCTATTTTAACGATCTAAAAATGGTTTGTGCGCTGAGCGCATGGTCGAAAAGGGTTGGTCCTATTGTAATGGGAGTATTTTGGGTGTAACGTGCAATAAACTAATGAGAGTCTCAGCTCCTTTAAAAGCCAGTTGCGCTGGGCTATGTGTAATCCCTATTTAGATGACGGACTTTGTAAACTGAAAAACTAAGCAGAGGAAGAAGATCCCCAGTTTAAGATTAATGTTAAATTATTGTGTTGTTTTTCACTTGTATTGAAATTGTTATTTTTTTATTAAAACCTCTAAAAATCGTTTTTTTTTTCATGGAATTAAAAATGAAGGCTTTTAATTGCTTTAAATGTATGGCTATCCAATATCATAAAAAAATTATTTACAAGTATGTAAGAGAAGGTTTGTACTCTAAAAATTCTTTATTTGTAACAAACATGAGATAAAGAATTTACAAACGGCTCTCCGCAAGGTTCATCACTTGGACAGCGTTTTTTTAAGCAAAGAGTTTTTTTAAGCAAAGAGTTTTTTTAAGCATTACTTAAAAATGTTTCTCATCTCACCATATCCACAGATACAGAGTCATCATATACAATAAATTCGTGAGGTAGCATTTTAAAAAAAAACATTTAAAAACAGATGCATTTGTTTAAAGCAAAGCATTTATTTACTTACCAGACTGCAGGTGAAGCAGCTCTTTGCGCCTTCTAACATCTCATAATTAGTCCTCATTTATGTCCAAGAGACTCAATAATAATCTTTTACATTCTATCCTTTAATCTTTCATATTTAAAAGCGTTTTTGTGCTGCTGCGCATTCATGTATGTATTAAGCAAACACGTGTTGTCGTCCTGTTTAGGCGCATATTACTAATGCGCTCTTTAAATAACAAAAAAACATATTGCGCCATTTTAGACTTTAGACCAGGTTTTTGGTCAATGGCGTAGTCTATTTTAGTTGCCTCAAAATGGAAACGCTCCAACAATGCGCCTGAACACACCTCGTTTTCGGACCAGATCACCCATGGGCGCAAAAGGGGGCGCAAATGCATTTGCTATTTAAACAACGTGGCGGTAAACGTAAAAATTATAGACTGGTTGCACGGCGACGTCATTAACTGGTTGCGCGCGCAACCGAGAGGCAGAAAGAAGAGCAGTGCATTGTGTTGTATGCTAGTAGCGGTGTCTGTAAGTCAAAATGCCAAGGAGTTGTTGCGTGGAAAATAGTACCAACAGAGTCAGTGCTGGGTGCCTGATGTTAACATACCAGTAGATGCGACTATTAGGTTACTAGCCTAACATTATCATTCATACATGTATCACAGTAACACTGCAAAAATAAAGACAGAAAAACAGATCCAACTAAAATCAAGTTTTATTTATATACAAATAATAAAGAACTCTTCAATAATTAAGGTTGTTGCAGTAGCGGATCAGCTCACCAAGCGGGCTTTCTGCCTCCTGGATGCGCGCGCACCCGGTAATGTTTGTAAACTTGCAACCCGTCTATAATTGCGCAGGGTGGAAACTAGCAAAATACACTTTCGTCGCGCATTGCGCCGGGTGTAAGATAGAGCCCAAAATCTTTCTGTTCTTGACAGTGCACATACAAACAAAATTATCTTCACACACAGCAAAATCTCCAGTGTTAAATTAACACTGCTCGGTGTTTATATAATCCACACCAAGATTGGTGTTAAAAAAACACTAAATCAGTGTTAAACTTAATAAGATAATGAAGTGATTGAGTCATTAATAGTGAACACCTGCTGGTCATTCCGTGTCAAATCAACTTAATTTTGGAATCGTTCCTGTCGTAAAATTTTTATTTTGTTGACTCTTTTTCTGGAGAAAGTAATACTAAAATGAGGAAGAAAGCCAAAATATTAAATGCAATAGATAAAATGCCTAGAGTTTAATGAACACTATCATCATCTCTGTTTGAAAATTAAAATTACAACTTGCTTGCAGAGTTACATGGATGATAGGTTTAACTTCTAAAGAACTGCTGTAAATCTGGTTAATAAAGTTAGTCACCATTGTGCCGATTAGTGTTTCCTTTAGTTGGGTACTTGGGTCTTGAAGTTTAGTGTTAGTTTTCTTCTGCTCATTGTGGCAGTGTGTTTATAAAACACATCTGTTAAAGCAGAGGAAGATGAGAGAAATGAAGTCTATAACTGTTACTATGTTAATTAGTATGAAAGTTAAGTCCTGGGATTCAATGATATCATAAATAGTAATCACTGAATATAAGTGTTTAATTTATGTTCTGCCAACCCTGTGAAGCTCCCATGAAATCCAACAGTGCTGTAAAAGTCCACATACCCTGAAGAGTTAAATATTGTTTACCCAAATCTAATCTGTGGTTTCAGTCAGACACACTGAGACATCAACAATCAGCCTATAAAACACAATCATGGTGACAATCAACAACAAAACGTCATGCCGCAATGCATGCTGGGTACCAGGATTGTAGAAAACTTATTCATACATCCCATCATGCATTGCAACATGACAAAAATTTTGCACTTTTCTTACCATTAACTGTCACCATCGTTGAGATTTGTATCAGAAATCATGAAGTCTCTCTTAAGCAAAAAACAACAACAACAAAAAACACTGAACCATGGTGGCAGTCTTATTCAATACAATGTCATTTGCATAGAGCTTTTCTATATGCCTGTTTCTCCATAATTAATTTGTGATCAAATGTTTCAATGATTTGTAGAATAGAATAAAAATAAACTGAGATGGTCTGGAAGGGCTTCCCTCTACATGAAGCCATAAACAAATGGTCTCACTAAAACATTGTTGCTATTGCTAAAAGAGGAGAGTTAGATCAGTGAAGGTCAAGGGACAAATGCCTAACTAAATGAAACACTAATCACAATAATGGTGACTTCAAATGAACTCATAACAAACACAAACTTAAGATTTAATGTGATACATTTTGTGATAAATGTCTATTTGACTTGTGATTACAAAGAAGATTTGTCTACTAAATCACGTGTGTGGATGCTGGAATAGTTGAGCACTTGTATTTTGTTCTGACAGCTGTTTAGAAGTTAAACTTATCCATTTAGAAAATTACTCTGCAAGTTATCATTTTATTTTTCAAACAGAGATGCTGATAGAGAGGCAAACGTGAAAGATTGCAGCTTTTGGAGGCATACACCCAACAGTATTCATCTATTGCATTTAATAATTTGTCTTTCTTTATTATTTTAGTATTTGAAAACGAGTCATCAAAATAAAAATGTAGAGACAGGAAAATGTCCAAAATGTAATTGATTTGAATGACCAGCAGGTGTTCACCATTAATGTCTTAATCATCACTTCATTATCTCATTAACTTTAACACTGATTCAGAGTTATATTTTTAACACCAGTCTTTTTTAACACTGATCTTGGTGTGGATTATATAAACACCAAATAGTGTTGATTTAACACTGGTAGAGTTAATTTAACACTGGGGATTTTCCTGTGCAGTATTATTTTTCTAATAAAAACTTTTGTGTATGTCTTAAGTGTATGTATAAATTACAGTCAGAAACCAGTCTGTGTTCTTAAAGAGACAGTAACCTCAATTAACCTACTTAAGTCTGTGTCATTAATGTTAATCAAACAACCCAAAGAGAAAGAGAAAATCAAACTTCTGTAGCTCTAAAAATAATAATATTATTTAATTTATACAATAAATTATTATTTATTTAATTTGATTTCTGTACCTAATGCTAATTTCAGACCTTATGTGCTAATGAACTTTGTTCTTTTTATAAATGTTTGCAATTTCTTTATTTGTTATTAGATTTTTCCCACCCCTTTTTTGCTGATCCGAAAAATAATCTGATCCATGCCTCAAAAACTCTAATGTGATCCGAACCATGAGTTTTGTGATCTGTAGAGTTCACCCCTAGTAAAGTTAGTACACAGTGATAACACCCCTAGTAAAGTTAGTACACAGTGATAGCCGTAAATGCAATGGTACTAATAACTGGCATAATAATTTTGGCCTGTTTTCCAGCTGTCTTTTGCATGCACAAGGTGGTTGAGGCTCACAATGTGTCATTACAATGTACAAAACTCATGCCTAGATAAACACAGTTTTACATTCTATGGCACCTTTAATGGTCTCTGTTCTGACATACACAAATAACGGTTTATGGAAACATTATTGACATTCAATGTAAGATGTTTATCCTAACGTATTTATAACTGCACAATGAAATAGACTTCATATATTTTGCTTACCGTAGACTGTAACAGTAAAGCACTTGGATGATCGTGTGTTCCCTTTTTTGATGTTGCATTCATAATCTCCAGAGTCTGTGGTTCTGATGTTCTTGATGGTTAGAGATCCAGTCTGATTGCCTAATTCAATTCTGTCTTTGATTTTGTTATCATGTATAGTCACACTCTGTTTAGTGACTTCAGCTATTTCTTGACTTTTAATCCACCACTTTATCAAATCACCTTCATGTAGTTCAGCAACATCCGTGTAAAAAGTAACGTTCTCTCTTTCTATCAGTGGAATATCTGTAGCAGCCGGTAGTGTACTCAAGGAAAATGCTGGAGCAAATTCACAGTTAAATGTTAAACTTAATATTGTCTGAATTTATAACTCTATAATGTAAGAAACACTGTGTCCTGAGTGGCCGATTGCTTAAACTGCTTAAACTTGTCCTACAACTTAGTCATCTTTTTTCCAAGACTAATAGTAAGTCAGTAACAATAATAGATATATTGGACTTTATGGCCAGGTGTTAAACATCATAGCTGTTAGCATATTGAGGGTTTTATCACTTCTTCAATGGCCAACCAGAACCTAGGACTGTAATTGTTCTTCCTTACATTGATTTGTAAGGGTTTTTTTAGGTCTGTATTTCAAATGAGGCTTTGCTGATGGTTTGTTAGTCTTTCATACACATTACTTACCTGACCTTGCGAACTTGTCTGGCCTGGAGTTTTCTCCACAACCATAGCTGCTGTAGTTCCAGATTGTGTTCCACCTACTCTGCTTATCTTTAAATCTCACATGACTGTCAATTTTAGAGATGATCCATTCATAACCGTGAGGATTGTGAATGTTTTCAGCTCCAAACATCCACAGTATGTGATCGTCTGGCTTTGTTGTAGTAGCATCATTGTGAATGACGATGAAATGTCTATTATTTGATACTGCCGAAATCTTCTCCTTGAACTCATTCACTCCTGGAAAATTAAAGCCATATAATGATATAAGTTATAAAAAACAGATGTCTGTTATTTGATACACCGATAATGGATTTATACCACAGTTATGTTAATTCATAATGGTAGGATGTTTCTTAAATCTAAAATAATCTTGCATTTAATTGTTGTGGTGCAAAGTATGGCAGATTTAAAATTATTCAGATTAATTTTTCAAGAGAGATGTTATTGTGATATGATTTAGTGAGAATTGCCATTTGGTGGAAGAAGCAGCTGACAAGCATTTCAATACATTCAAATCCTTGCAAATGGTGTATATATGACACACCCAGCTCATTGTCTCTATGCTAGCAAGATAATGATTTAAATATAAGGCTTGTGAAGAAGACAAATGAACCACTGATATCATAGAGTAGACACTGCATGAAGACATTTGACTTAAGTATCACATATGAAACTTGGTTATGGTTATGCAATGAATTATATAAAGCTACAAACTGATCAGAAGTGAAGAATAGACAATCAGTTTTTGCAGATCAATGTACAAAATTCTTATTACTTACCCCTCATGCACAATACACTAAAACAGAATAAAACCAGCAAAATATCAATTTTGTTCAGCAGTTTAAAAATATAAAGATCATTTAAATTAAAACAGAGCAAGGAAAGAAAGAAATCCATTTTGTTCAGCAGTTTGAAAAGACGAAGGCAGGTTTGGAAGTGAAAGTAGTTTCACCTGTGCGACCAGTTTAATCTGTGTATTGATGTGTTGTGGCTCTTAAAGTGATCAGGCTGAAGATGAAACATGTGTCAACACATCCGATGATGTATGTTGAACATTAGTCTGGTATTATCATTTGGTAATTTTTATTCCAGCAACCAGCATTGGTGTTGAGATCCAGACATGCTGGATCCCTTCATAAGAGATAGAAATGTTAGTTAAAGGAATAGTCTACCCTTTTGCCATATTAAACTATGTTATTACCTCAACTTAGACAAATTAATACATAACTATCTTTTTTTCAATGCGTGCACTGTACAGCGCGTTATGAATGTGTTAGCATTTAGCCTAGCCCCATTCATTCTTATGGTACCAAAAAAAGTTTTATTTTGTGGCACCATACTTACTGGTATAACTCCTCATGTAACAGTCTTTAAATAGGGAAAACACGGAAGTGTTTGGTGGCTTCCCTGTTTGGTACCATAGGAATGAATGGGGCTAGGCTAAATGCTAACACATTCACGACACGCTGTACAGTGCACGCATTGAAAAAAGATAGATATGTATTCATTCGTCTAAGTTGAGGTAATAACATAGTTTAATGTGGCCAAAGGGTAGACTATTCCTTTAAGTCAATCTAGAGTAGTGGATATTTCCATAAAAATCTTTTATTATATTGGTTTATGGTAGGGTAACACATTTGATCCTAGTTAATACGTCTACACAACCTAAAGTGTGCTTGAACTAATTCTGATGTAAACCAGTTGTTTATGTTGGTTATTTTGGAAATGTTATTCACTTTGTACTGCAAAGTTTTCTCACTGGTGAATGAGACATGACATGTGACCGTCTGATCTGTGCGTGTTCATGTGTTTTGAAAGAGGCGTGACTTTGGATGGCGATTTGACTGGAGGGTGGGATCGTGATTTCATTGCTAGGCGGCTACCGTTAGCATTTTTCAAAATGTGAAACCCTACCTTTAAATGTCTCCTCAGATCCTGATATCGAATGATAATTTAAGTAGTCTAAATATTAAATAACTTTAATCTTCTGTTGAAGTCTCAGATGCAGTAAATGTTTATCCAATCATTGCATTCGGTCCAAATGCAATAATGCGATTTCTATGAACCACTTCAATTTCAAAAAGTAACTGTAAAGAGGTTATATTTATTAAATGTGCTTTGTACTGTAATGTTATCTGATCATGGAGAGGTTAAATTGTTTCAAATACATTCTGCTTGATTTCATATGGGGCGCAATCAGATGGTATTACAGATGTAATAATGCAGAACTGCTAAAAATAAATGCTAATAACCATTGAAAAGTTTTCTGCGGATGTATTTAAAAGTAAACTTATTAACGTTTTTGAGAGTGTATGACAAATTAGATGATGTATTGCACAGACAGATGGTTCTCTAAAAAATGCTAAGTTGTTTTTTAATGATATCTGGGTAACTTTTGGACAGAACACACTGCCGGGTTAAAAATTACCCAACTGCTGGGTTGTTTCGACTCATGATTTAATTACAATAACCCAGCAGTTCGGTTAAAACAACCCAGCAGTTAAGTCATTTTAAACCAGCAGTGTGTTATATATGCAACACTGTAAAAATAAAGCGCTATATATATAGCTTAAGCGCAGAAACAGAAACTGGGAAAAAATAAAAATATAAAGTACATGAACTCTTTAGTATCAATAGTGTATGTACTTCTGAGGTACTAGTATGAACTTTGTAGAGTACACAAATGTGTCCTAAACTGCTGAGCTGACAGTGGTTATGTAACTGTTTATAGGGGGCTATGACTGTTTGTAAGAAGGTGTGTGTGAAAAATATGAATTATTAATCTCTACAAATATACTGAAGAATATATAAAGGATTAGTACATTAAACAGAAACAATCTCATTGGAAACCAAACTCAACATCTCAGCCTTACTAAACTCTGTCAACCATGTGGTTAGGTATGTCGGTAATATTAGGTTTAATAATGTTTTACTGAAGTTTAATATTATATTCATACATACTGTACCACAACGGCAGTGTGTGGTAAGCACTGACCATCCACATTTGACGAAAAATGTTTTGTGAAATTTGTGAAAACGCGTTGTAAAAGCAGAACTGCTTTGATGAAAGGTTGAAATGGTTGAGAAATAATTATTGAAACACACAAGCTTCTGCTTGAGCCAGTATGAGATCAGATTCGCCTGAAGTTGAGACACGATCTCAATAAACACCACAGTTTTGCTTTATTTAAATTAGTAAAAGTACCACAGTAATACCATATTTGTTCTTATTAAGGTACATCATCTAATCCTATTACTGTTCCACTGTTACAGCCCAGGTGAAAAAGTAGTACACTTCCATAGTGTACTTAAAGTGCTTTATTTTCGCACACTAATTTTGTACTTAATATACTAAAAATTCATCTTTAGTACTTCTTAAGATGTTCTTAAGATTATCTAAGTGTACTTCACTGTGCTATTTTGAGACACCATGAATATGAACTAAAATGCACTTTTAACATAAGGGGCCCTATCTTGCACCCAGCGCAATTGACTTTGTCAGTGACGCATGTATCATTCGTATTTTGCACCGGCGCACAGCGGGTTTTTCCCTTCACAGACGCACGTCGGCAAACTAGGGAATGAACTTGCGCTCCCTGGGCGGTTCAGCGCAAAAAAGGAGGCGTGTTCTGGCGCAAACCATCCCTGATGCTATTTTGCAGTTTCAAAAAACAATTGCGCCACTAACCAGGAAAAACTAGTCTAAAGTCAGTGGCCCGTTGTTCATTATGCTATTTTAAGGGCGCATGCTTGACCATAATGTATAGCGTGCACAACGCGCACACACTTTGCTTATCTAATCTACACATATGCAACAGTTATTTTTGCAAATCATAAATTGTTACAATAAAAAATATTAACACATGAGATAAGGGAAATCATTTTGGCGTTTAGCATTGTGGTGATAGTTTTTATTTATTTTGTGTGGCTGCGTTAAAAAATTATCATGCAAATAACAATTAAAATATTTTCATAAGTTTGTTGTGTGGCTGTATTATGTTTATTTTATGTAAATAATAATTAAAATGTTTTCATAAAAAACCTTAATGTATGTGAACTCGATTTGTAAGCAGAGCCGGCGCCAGACCATAACTAACAGGGGGGCACTTGGCTTCCAACAGGGGGGCACGCAATAGAAACAATAACTTGCAAAAACAAGACATTAAAGCAACAAATACACACTCATACAACTGGTACAGACTGTCAGCTCATTTCCCGTATAAAGTGCAAAAGACCACAAACTATGCGCAAAACTACTGAACTTCGACCGCGGCGTGAGCGCAAGCTGAGCTCCGCTGCGCTCGCTCTTTGCTTGAGGCAACAACCCGCCCTCGCGCGGCGCAAGCCATTGAAATGAATGGGTTTCATAGCACAGCGCAATGAGCGCATCCTAGCTTTAAAAAAGCCGCTTTACCATAATCACGTCGTAATGCTGTTAACGGTCTATAGCCACACTTCACATTTAAGCTTATGTAATTTAAAACAACGCTAACTTACCTTTAAAATAGCTAAAGACAGCGTGTACAAACATTAAACTTCCTTAAAACAGTGTCCTGTAGATTTGTAAATTCCACCTCGACCTCTAATGTCTGAGTTTGAGCCAGTCTGTGTTTGCATGAAGATGAAGCAGGCGGTGCTGGTTCGTTCTAAATGTTCTAATATCCATATTTTACACGATCCATAAAATGCCGCGAAAAAACACGTTGCTAGTATCAAGTCACAAATATGCTTAAGCCTGATGATGCATGAGACCCGGCAATACAACCAATCAGAGAAACTGGTCTATTTTAATAAAAGAAAACCTATATTAACTATTTTTTCCTCATTTGATTACATTAAAAGTCATGAAACATTCAATGTTTAATTTATTTTAATTATTCTTGATATGTATTAAATTTATAAAAAACTTTGTAGGGGGGGCACAACAACCTGTTTGGTCGGGCACTGCCCGCGAATGCCCCCCCTTGACGCCGGCCCTGTTTGTAAGTGTACTTTGGGGTTGGACTGCTTGCGTTTCTTGGCTTTCAGCGGTGAGGGTGGACGCAGCGATGTCCTGTGCTGGCGTCTGTGTAGAGGCAGATCCACCTCCCGTTACATGGCGTGCCCGATTTCTGCTGGCAAGCTTGGGATTCCCCCGTCTCCTGACATCATTGTAGTGCTTGCGGCACAACGTCCTGGGGATGCCAGCTATGAGACAATTGCGGCTATTTCCTCTCACACCTGTTTAACCGACGCTGATTTGGGCGGGTTTCTCCCATCCCCATACAAAACAACTTTTCTGTCTTTCTTACACGAACGTCGGTCTCCTCGGCTGTGAACCGCTCCTGGCGTGCGCCTGGTAAATCCGTCATAATAATAGCAACCCGCCATGGAACTTGCGCACTTGCGTTTAAAGGGAATGTTGGATGACGTTTTGATTGGTTTATTTGACGTTACACCCAAACCACACCTATGAATAATGAACCTACTTCAGACCAACCCCTTATTGATTTGCGCCTGGCGCAAGAGAGTTATTTCTCCCGCCGGGAAAGTAGCAACAGCGCCCAAGATCCGCCCACAAACTCACTTGCGCTTTGCGCTTCGCACTTGCGTTTCAGATCGTTAAAATAGGGCCCACTATCTCTGTTTTAAAAATGTATTCAGTTAACACTTGTATTAAACTTGAACTCAACTTTCATACAAAGATGGGTTCAAGTTTACGGCAAGTGGTACCTAAATACATTTTTTAAATACATTTTTAGCACATTTTAGTTCATATTTATGGTGTCTCAAAATAGCACAGTGAAGTACACTTAGATAATCTTAAGAACTAAAGAAGAACTTAAGAAGTACTAAAGAGTATTTTAAGTACAAAATTAGTTTTTTTAAGTACACTATGGAAGTGTACTACTTTTTCACCTGGGAGTCTCAGTCTTAGATGTTTGTTTGATCTAAATGTGAATGAGCTTCACTCACTTGGGCTATTGTTGCCAAATAATGAAATAAAATGTTGAAACAAGTTTCCTGTGAAGTAATATGGGATGTGAATAAACCTCAAGATCCAGGTTAAAGTTCTTCAAAGTGGTTCTGCACTTCAGACATTGAGTGCTGAGAAATACAGTGCAGAAAATGTTGACTTGTGTGTTTTTACTTTGCTTGACAGGTAAGAAAGTGGTTGTTTATTATTAATTCATGTGTTAGTTACAGGCTTGATTTCGGTGCGTCGCTCACATTTATCGTACAATGTTGTTCTGCAGGTGTGTTTGGTGTTTATCCAGATCCAGTGGACTTCAAGTCGGTGACAGAGGGAGATTCTGTTACTCTATACACTGATCAAAATGATATACAGAGATATAAAGAAGTACTGTGGACGTTTGGAGATCATGATCATTGTATAGCTGAAATCAATAAAGTGAAAAAAATAAGTGAAACAAAAGATTTTCGGGAGATGTTCACAAACAAACTGAAGCTGGATGGAACGACTGGATCTCTTACTATCACAAACATTGAATTTAAAAACTCTGGACCATATAAACTACGACTCGTTGACAGCAAAAGAACTTCTGAGTTTAAATTCAACATTACTGTCTATGGTGAGTAAAAGACTATTTTATATTTTGAAATAATCCTATTTTAAGTATTACCATTTGTTCCATTGTTGTTCCCTCGTTCTTTTTTCTCTACTGGATGTATAAAAGTTGGATAAACTTTAAAAAAATACTTAAATTGGTAACGTTTAAAATAAATAAAAAATTAGTGAAAATTTAAGGTGAAAAAAAATTACTTCAATTGGTAACACAAATGTGTAAACATTTTTAACTTAATTTTTGTACAAAATTTTGTTTTAGGCATTTTCAGTTGAAGTAATTGCTTTTTACAGTGCAAGTGAATTACTGCATGCACTAAAAATTGAAGATCCTTTACATGTGATTCTGTCTCAGCATTGTTGTATAGGTAAAGACAAAACTATAAAGTGACATCAAGGGATTTATAAATGTTTAAAAGAAATTTCATATTATATTTAACACATTGTTTTTGCGTTAAACTATTATTATTATTGACAGTTTAATATCATGTTAGCATCAGTTGTGCCATTTTGTGAAATAAAAAAGTGCTTTTATTTCCAGCTCGTCTGCCCATTCCTGTCATCTTCAGCAAAGTCTCATCACAATGTTCATCATCATCGGTCTCAAAATGTGTGTTGTTGTTGTGTTCGTCAGTGAATGTGAAAGATGTGAATCTGTCCCTGTACAAAGGAAACAGTTTATTGTCTAGCACCAGTGTTTCTGATCTCAACATCAGACTCTCTCTATATCTGGAGGTTGAATATCAGGATACAAACACATACAGCTGTGTACTCAACAATACCATCACAAACCAAACTCAACAGTTCAATGTCAATGATGTCTCTCAGATTCATCCAAGTATGACAGTTTTGATATTAAAATGTATATTTAATGGTGCTTATTTAAAGCGCATATCGATTTTGTAATGTTTTTTTACTTATGTGTGTAACTTAGCAAATGTTTGTTGAAGTTCACTTATGTTTCAATGTTCTTTTGTTTTTAATTCTCAGACTCTAACCGATGTTTCAGTTTTACTGAAGCTGTGATCCGAATGGTCTTCTCAGCTCTGGTGGGTGTGGCCATGGTTGCTATAGTGATTTATGACATCAGATCCAGAAGACTTGAACTTAATCCGAAGGATCAGACATCAACGTCAAACCCGAAATGATGCACACAGTGGTGGCTCGTGACTTCTTTAACGAGGAGGCACGGATGCAAAACTCGCGAAAACGTCAAAATATGTGTTCCGTGCGTTGTGAACCTACAGTATGTGCATCGCGCGTCATGTCAAAATAAGTGCCTGCTACAGACGCTTCGTAAGGGTTTATGATAAAAGAGACGCTTGCGTTGGCTAGATACTCACTTAATCGTATGTGTAATCAGAGTTTAGTGTTAAATTAGTGTCTTGCGAGACTTGTGAGCGTGTCTTTTTTCATAAACCCTTTGGAGACGTATGCAGCAGACACGTATTTTGACATGAAGCGCAATGCACGTAGGTTCACGAATCACGGCATTATATTGTGAACATGTATAAAAATGCAAAAAAATTTTTAGTTAATGATTTCTTTGAATAATCACAATTTTTATTTTTTTAAGTAATTTAAAAAAAATTCATTTACATTTTCTGTAGTGTACGTAATAAAGTAATTTGAAATTCATTTACAATAAAATTTCTCCTGCATTTATTTGCATGCTTTTAATTTATGCTACATTTGAAGAGTTTCGTTGCAAAACGAGATAACCACCGTTTTTTTAATTGTTCAGAAATCTATTTTTTTGGTTGTGCATTCCAATTAATTTCAATGCAACTGCAGTTGGTTTGTTTTGATTTAAACCTTCATAACTTAAAAAATACAGTTGAGTAGCACCATAAAACAAAATAATAACATGATAACATAATAATAAACATGTTTTGACAAAAATGTTAAAAAATGGATTTATCTCGTTTTGCAATGAAACTCTTCATTTACACTTTTAATGGTTTGGGTTTGTGCTGTTTTCTTTACTAACAAAAACTACCAAAAGTATAATGCTAATAAGATAGTTAAAATGCCCCGTTCTCTCAGTACCATGTAAACCACAGTTTGTGAATATGCAAAATATTCCTGTTTACTATTAAATGATACCAGTACAGTGCTTCTTCCCAAACATTCATAATCTGATGCATTAGAGAAAATGTTCTGTAAAACAGCTAGTTTCAAACATTTTAAAGGACTTAGGAAATAATAAAGGAACATACAAACTTCATGTGGACATCACATTTTCTTGCACCATATACTTAACTCTGTGTAACTGGAACATGTTGTACACAAACATGGACAATTACACTGCTTCATGTTCAAAGAAAAATATTTTGTTATATTTATTGGTTCTTCCTAACCCCAAAATAGCTGGAAGAAATCTGAAAAAAAAGACAAACCAAAGCTTGGGTGTTAAGAGGTTATGCCATTGTAAGATTATATAAGGATGTAAAGAGACGTAAGCTGCATGCAGCGTCACAAGAACTGATATGCGGAGATTTCAAACGCTGTTTCACAATATGTGTTCTTTATAGATCTTGCGTCCATGTGTTCTTGCGCTATGTCATCATCATTATTCGCGTGTAGCCGTGTTAAGGTCTATCAGTAATATTATGTTCATTAATGAATACATATTGCACCACCAGAGCAGTGTGTTGTAAGCACTGACCGTCCACAGTCCCAAACATTCACTTATTGATGAATCAGCAGCAAAATTGCTTTGTAAAAGCAGAACTGCTTTTAGGAAGTTTAAAAGGATTGAGAAATAATGAAGAAGCCACACAGGCTTCTGCTTGAGTCACTTTAAAATCTGTGGCCGTTGTATTAAGTACCTAAAGTATTCTTGCAAAATTAGACTGGTCATAACTTTTTAAAGTCAGTTGATGGAATATAGTACTTCTCTAAGTTATTTTGGCAAACATGGCATGTAACCAAATTTAAGGTAATTTAGGGTATCTATGTGGGTTATTCATAGCCGGACTATATTGGGAATATAGTTGCCTGTCATTTCACTGTCTTGGTTTTGCTTGCTAGTAGTGGTCTTATTTGAAGCTGAAAAGTAATACTGTTTAATCATAAACTAATTGCTTGTTGGTCAGATTAGTTCTTAAAGGAAAACACCATCGTTTATTAATATTTTACTATGTTCTTACCTCAACTTAGATGAATTAATACATACCTATCTTTTTTCAATACGTGCACTTTTAATCTTTGTACGGCGCTTCTTGAATGTGTTAGCATTTAGCCTAGCCCCATTCAATCCTATGGGTCTAAACAAAAGTTTTATTTTGTGCCACCATACTCGTGTAACAACTCAGGGTTCCCACTGGTCCTTGAAATCCTTAAAAGTTTGTAAATCTGGGGGGATCAAGGCCCTTGAAAGTTTTTGAAAATATACATACATAGAGACAGGCCATTGAAAAAGCTTGAATCTATATTTCTGAAAAAAAAATCCATATTTTTCCCGGTGAAGTGATAATTTCATACAAATTCTAGACTTTTTAAGCAAACGTGCTAAACTGTTTGCTTTAAATGCTTTTAAAATATCTTCTGTATGCAAATGTTGATTTATACCAAAATGCTTTTTTTGCATAGTTGTGTTTGACACATGAAAACGTCTCTGGTTACATATGTAACTGTTGTTCCCTGAGAAGGGAACGAGACGCTGCGTCTCCCTTGCTATACTTCCTTCATCCCTGTAATGTCGTCTTTGGCAATATTCCCACATCACCCTGTCTTTGTCGTTAAGCCTCACCATTGGTTGAATGTGATATACACATTCAGACGCACTTACCCCTGGAGGCGTCCTCAAAGTGTCACCGCAGTGACGCAGCGCAAGTTCCCTCGAAAGGGATCTGTAACAATTTATCTTTAATGGTAACACAATGTAACCTTGCTCTCACTTGAAATGTGTCCCAACATTTACTTCATGAATTTGAGGGTATTGGACCTGGAAAGTCCTTGAAAGGTCCTTGAATTTAAAGTTAACTGCGGTGTGGAAACCCTGCAGTCTTTAAATAGGGAGACATGGAAGTGTTTGGTGGCTTCTAAATTCATCCCTGTTTGGAGCCATAGGAATAAATGGGGCTAGGCTAATTGCTAACACATTCATGAAGCGCTGTACAAAGATTAAAAATGTGCCTGCATTGATGTATCAATTTGTCTAAGTTGAGGTAAGAACATAGTAAAATATTGAAAAACTATGGTGTTTTACTTAATTTAGTGGCTATGTTTGTTTAATTGGCCACTGATTTAGCTAAGGCTAAAATATGATCCTGATCGGCACAATAGATTCAGCTTTATTACAACCTCCTACATTGCCAGAACTGACTAAGTAGTACCACCGAAATACCATGTTTGTTAGTTAAATGTAAAAGAGCTACACAGACCTCATTGGCTTGTGCTGTTGTTTTCAAAAAAATGAAATATGATGTTAAAAATTTGTTTCCAGGAACTAGTGGTATGTATATAAAACCTCACAGTCCTCTCTCACTAAACTTCCCCATACACTAGTGGTTCTGTACTGCAGACACTGAATACTGAGCACAAATTTGGACGTATATGTTTTTAGTTTGTCTGGCAGGTAAGTGTTTGTTTTTTCATTCTTGTTTATTCTTTGTAGCTCAGTGTGTCACATCTATTATAGTTGATCTATTATTTTTTAATGTTGTGTTTCAGGTGTGTTTGGTGTTGATGGAGTTGAAGTGAAGTCAGTGATGGAGGGAGATTCTGTTACTCTACAAACTGATATTACTCAAATACAAACAGCTGATCACATACTGTGGGTGTTTGGTCCTAACAAGATTCATATAGCTTAACTCCATAAAGGGACTAATGTAGGGTTTACATATGAGTTAGAAGATTGGAGATTCAAAGACAAACTGAAGCTGGACTATCAGACTGGATTTCTCACCATCACAAACATCAGTATCAAAAACTCTGGACTTTATGAACTACAGATCTTTAGCAACAAAGGAGATTCATCCAAGAGATTCAGTGTTACTGCCTATGGTGAGAAAATTACTGTGCTATTTACGCATCTGTTATTTTTTATATTAAATTTTATATTGAACGCGTTTGAAATCTTGTTAACATTTAGAAAGAAAGAAAAAGACCAATGATTTAAAATGTATTTTATAGTTCCAGCTCGCCTGCCTGTTCCTGTCATCAGCAAAGGCTCTTCACAATGTTCATCATCAGTCTCAAAATGTGTGTTATTGTGTTCAGTGTTGAATGTGAGAGATGTGAGTCTGTCCTGGTACAAAGGAAACAGTTTATTGTCCAGCATCAGTGTGTCTGATCTCAACATCAGACTCTCTCTACCTCTGGAGGTTGAATATCAGGATACAAACACATACAGATGTGTACTCAACAATACTATCACCAACCAAACTCAACATCTCAACATCAATGATGTCTGTCAGACTTGTTGAGGTGAGTCAGCTGTAATATTAAAATTAATCTTAGCAAGTGTTTGTTGAAGTTCACACTGATGTTTCAATGTTGTTCTGTTTTTAATTTTCAGACTTTGTCCCAGGTTCCAGTTCAGAAGCTAGGATCCGATTGGTCCTCTCAGCTCTAGTGGTTGTGGCCATTTTTGGTATAGTGATTTATGACATCAGATCCACAAGAGTTGAACAGAAGCGGAGGATGCGTTTGTAATCGCATAATGTAACAGTAGGTACTGAATTGGATGAAGTACATACTCATTGACCATTAAAACATTAGGGACCAGGGTCAATGTATAAACAACCCGCAACCGATCGATGCTTTTAACTAACCTGCCTGCAAAAAAAATATTGTACCAGACCCGCTTCCTGGCCTGCATTTTTTAGTAGTAATTGTTTAAAAAAATATTTAATACGCATCTTTATTTCAAACGACCCGACCGACGGCAACCCGAATATCATAAAAAAAAATATTTTCGAGGGGCGCAAATTCAAAATAAGTGTTCGGAGTGTCATGTGTGTTGCTCGTCATTCCAAAATATGTGTTTGTTGCATCATGTGAACCATGTGCATCATGTGTCTTGTCAAAATAAGTGCCTGCTGCATACGCGTCGAAAGGGTTTATGATAAAAGAGACATGGTTTACTTGATGCGATTAACATATTTTGAAATGATGAACCACACATGACAGGTTAAATACATGTTGTGACGAACTTTGCGTCGTGCGCAAAAAGAAGTCACCAGCCGCCACTGGTATGAATATGGATAGTACAAAGTGAATTTCGGACATATTACATCCACCATGCGGGATCTTTCGCCTACAATATAGTATGGAAGTAGGCAGTTTCGGACACAGTCGGAGAGATGAGACATCACAGTCAATCCCGAAATGATGTGCATGAGAATTAACTTTTTTGATGTTGTTTTATTTTATATTCTGCTTCTCATTATCTGGTGAAAATGTATAAAATTGCAGAAAATGTTTTAGCTCATGATATTTTGTATAATCACAATATTGATTAATAATAATAATAAAATAATTTGCAAAAAATTAAAGAATTGTGAGTGAGTGTCAATACTTTTTTAAAAGCAATTTTATATAATTAATTTATGTTTTCTGTAGTGTATGTAATAAAGTAATTTTAAATTAATGTGCAATAAAATTTCACCTGCATTTATTTGCATGCTGTTCATTTTTCCTGCATTTGTGCTTTTAATTGTTTAATCAAAAAGATTCATTAGCATTAGATGGTAATGTTGTTACAATCGGTTCAGACAGGATTAACTGTAAATTATTTAACAGTAAATATACATTTGGTTTCTTCAATCTTTTGGTATGAAAGGTCCACACTAAAAGTATATGAGTTTGAGTTTTTGTTGTTTTCTTTACTAACAAAAACTACCAAAAGTATCCTACTAATAAGATGTTTAAAACGCCCCATTCTCTCAGTAAATTACCATGTAAATACCACGGGTTGTGAATATGTAAAATCTTCCTGTTTACCATTACATAAAACCAGTACAGTGCTACTTGATCCCAAACATTCATAATCTGATGCATTAGTGTAAAACAGGTAGTTTAAAACATTTTAAAGGACTGAGAAATAATCTAAGAAACATACAAACTTTATTTGAGCCACCATAAGATTAGATAGGGATGTAAACAGACGTAAGCTGCATACAAACGTCATTCGGCGCCACAAGAACCAACATCCGGATACGTCAAAGTAACGCGAGAGCAAGTCAAAACTAGACTTTCGTATGATTTTCGAATCAATCTCGCGGTACTTTGACGTCATGTTCTCGTCGGTTCTTGCAGCGCCGCGCGAAGTCCAACAATCCTATTGGCTGGATCCTCTGAAGGTCGCATTCGAAGGACACTGACGTCACCACAGCGCGAGGAAGGCTGTCCTCGTCATTCGAAGACTACTTCAAATGCGTCCTCCGCATGCGTCCTCCATTTTCCTGAATCTTTGGATATTTTGAGATTTAAAACGCGCCGAATTTCATCTGACAATGGAGGACTCACTTAAAACGACTGTGGAGGACTCACTTAAAACGACTTTGGAGGAATCACTTAAAACGAGCGTGGAAGACCGGTATCAATTAAAATGTAAGTTTGTGTTTAACCGTACTCTGTTTGTAAATCATTATCTGAGCGTTTGTAGTTGTGTTTGGTCGACTGCTATCTCATTTGCCTGTCGTGTGATCTTTGTAAAACTGCTCCGAATGATCGGGTACGGGTCTTTATCGTCTGATTAACGTTTAAAGGCGTTCGTTTGATCGGTGGTCTATACAAAGGCCGTTCAGACGACACAAAACTCGCGAGTCTCGCTTTTAAGCGAGATGTGGAAAACGTCATACTCGCGTCTGTATGCGCAGCTTTGCATGAAATCGAACACGCCTACTGACTTAACTACATTCACGGTTGTGCAGGAGAGTTGTACTTTTTCGTTTGTATACCTTATGCAATAAAATAATTTAAATATTTGTACACTTTTTAAATAATATTTTTAATCATATAAATAGCATTATGCGGATTGTTTTGTCTAATTTCAATTTATTTTCATGTTTACTCTGCATTTATTGCTGCTTCTGTTAAGTTGAACTTGCATTTGGTTTTGTTTTAGGGAGCAAGGAGCAAACTAGCAAATTCATTAAACTGAGGGCAGAAAATGCGCATCTGTTCACCGGGGTGAAACATTCTGCAGCTTTGGCTTGGGGGTAAGACAACAAACCGTTTGTAATATCTTAATTTAAAGGGACACTCCACTTTTTGTAAAAAAAAAAGCTAATTTTCCAGCTCCCCTGAAGTTAAACATTTGATTTTTATCGTTTTGGAATCCATTCAGCCAATCTCCGAGTCTGGCGGTACCACTTTTAGCATAGCTTAGCATAATCCATTAATTCTGATTAGACCATTAGCATCGCGCTCAAAAATTACCAAAGAGTTTCAATATTTTTCCTATCTAAAACCTCTATGATATAACACAGCACCTGAAAATAGTCCCCTTGGTAACTTTCAATAGCAGGGGACTATTTTGGGGCACTGTGTAATATTATTGCGCCTCCTGCAGCCATGTTACGGCAGCAAAGTTCTTGATTATTACGCCAGGATGAGAGTATAGTTCCTAGCCATATCTGCCTAGAAAATCGCAACTTTTAATTTTCTGTTGGACTTAGCACACGATGTAACCACAGAAAAGTCAAGTTTTAAATAGGAAAAACATCCAAACTCTTTGGTCATATTTGAGCGCGATGCTAATGGTCTAATCCGTTTAAATGAATTATGCTAAGCTATGCTAAAAGTGTTAGCGCCAGACCCGGATATCAGCTGAATGGATTCCAAAACGGTAAAAATCATATGTTTAACTCTAGGGGAGCTGGAAAACGAGCCCATTTTCAAAAAAGTGGAGTGTCCCTTTAAGCCTCACCCTATTCAACAAATCCAGCGTGACTGTAATTGTTAATTGACTGTTAATTGCTTACTTTTTGTCTCGGTTTAGGACAATTCTGGTGAAAATGGGCCTGCAAGGGAAGGTTACACCCATGCAGGCCAAAAAGAAATGGGACAATTTAAAAAGAAAACACAAGGTATGTACACGAAACTGGATGATTTCTGTAAAATGTGGCTTTGATGTTTTTTCTCATTGTTTATTTCCTCTGCATTAGCATTGCAGGTCTGAAGAGACCGGCGATGATGTGAGCAAGAAACCGTCGGCTGCAACATGGCCCTGGTTTAATCTCATGGAGGAGGTGTTAGGAGGACAGGGTCATGTCACCAGTTGTCCCATTGTAAATGGCTCTGAGGAGACACCAGGGCCAAGTTCAGCAGTAGAGGGGCAGAATGAAGATGATCCAGCTGTACCAGATAGAAAGAGAAAGCGAGGGAGAGAGGATATAGTGGAGTTACTGGAGCTGATAAAGGAAAACATGAGATGCCAGAGAGAGGTAGAGGACAGAAGAGCACGAGAGAGTAGAGAGAGGATGGACACACTCTTTACTCTCCTCGAAAAATTAATCGAAAAAAATGTTTAGTTAAGTTTATTTTGAAATGTCACTGAGAAAAAAAATAATAAAGTGAGTTCATGATGTTGTATTTACAGCCGTCTCTTTAAGACAATTATAATGTGAAAAAAGTAGCAAATTATTTAGAACAGAGAAAATGATGAAAACAAAAATTTTTAGTTTTTTGTAATGCTTTTTTATTTTTTGTTTTGCTGTTCAATCTGATTGGGCTGTCACAATAAAGGCACTGTTTTTCTCCCAGCAGGACATCAGAGGGTTGTTTTTTATTTCCAAAACGCATTGGCTGCGTCTGAAACCGCATACTGTTCAGTAGGTACTGTATAGTATGAATCCTAGTAGTATGAATGCGATTCGGACATACTACATCCGCCATGTTGATACATACGTCGTCGTCATGTCAAATCAGCGCGAAAACGGCCGCATCGCTGCTTTCGCCTTCTTTGTTGCATAACTCCGCTCGTGGGGCATCATGGGATAGTGAAGTGTCCATCGTATGCACGCTTCGAAATCTAATCGGAAGTAGTAGGTCATCTGGGTCACCTTTCGCATACTGTTTTTGGAATACTACGTATTCGGACATACTACTCGCCTCGCCTACTGCTTTTCGCCTACTATATAGTATGATAGTAGGCAGTTTCAGACGTAGAAATTGTCTGTAGATAGGTTTGCAATGGCTGACATGTATGACATCACACTCAGATACTTACTGGAGTAAAAATGTGATTTTGGACCACAAAACCAATAATAAGGGTCAATTTTTTGAAATTGAGATTTATACTAGAGGATGACACGGGAGTGGATTTTCACTCCTGTCCCGTCCCACTCCCATAGAAATAAATCTTGTCCCGTCCCACTCCCAGACCAAAGTTTAAAAAATAATCCCATCCCATCCCACTCCTGGTAAATTGACTCCCACTCCCATCCCGCTCCTGTTTAAACTGACTCCCGCTCCTGTATCGCTCCCATATATTTTTTTCATCAACTAGTGTTTAGTTCATACAAAGAATTTGATTTAATCTGCTCTCCATCCTGTTTTGGACCAGCTGCTGAGGCTGAGCCGGTTTCTAGATTTTCTCCAGAAAATGGAATACAGCAAATAAAAGAAAAACAAAACATAGTTCACTCCATGTCTACAATAGTTTAATAAACCCAAAGTCTGGAGTCCAGAACACAAGAACCAGACGAATAATTGGATTATGGGTGTTTAATTCACAGTTGCAGTATGGGCATAAAACCTTCCATTAATATGCACTTTAGTATCTGTGTTTGTGTGGTTCTGCAACAACAAATACAAGAATAAAAGCCTTATGAAAGAACATTACAAGATATACATTTGTTTAAATAACCAGCATTAACAGCTGTAATTAAGTTCAAAATATGCAAAAATATACAAGATACCGCGAAATGGTGTCATATGTTCTAAAATGTGACTAGCACATGTATCAGATAACACATACAGTAAATAACTATATTTGTTAGAATTGTTAAATAACTGTATAAGTATTAGAACTATACAATCTCCAATATAAGGAAACAATACTGAATAAATATGTACAAGATAAACTAACACAAATATAAACTGGGTACCATGACTATTAATGAGAAGATTCGCGCTATCTAACAGCTTCATTTACATGATGAATGATAACTGACAATATAACATAAAAGACGCGGTAATCTTGCTGCTAATTTAAAGACAACTAGAAAAAACTTACTATTCGGCACTGACACACACAATAAAGCACAGAAACTATCCAAACAGCAGGAACACAACTCTTGTCACACACTTATCTCTCCGTTTGATCAGAGCCGCTATACTCTTTGCTGCTGTTC
The DNA here is from genome assembly GCA_025389145.1 of Misgurnus mizolepis. Taxonomy (NCBI): domain Eukaryota; kingdom Metazoa; phylum Chordata; class Actinopteri; order Cypriniformes; family Cobitidae; genus Misgurnus; species Misgurnus mizolepis. The sequence goes on from JAIFKI010000021.1 coordinate 8,906,050, forward strand.
CCTTTTTTCATTAGCGCTCAGGCTGCGTTGGAGCGCTTATGCACCAGGGAGACGCATCCGTGAACATTCATGCATCCTTTCTTACACATGCAAACACACACACAGGCACGCACGCACACAATATATTAACTACGTTTATTTATAGAAACTGCATATTTGTGTATAAAGTTGGGTATCATAGTTTTATTACGATCCCGGTCCCGTCCACTCCCGCTGACATTTTTTCCTGTCCCGTCCCAATCCCGTGATTAATAGTGATTTTGTTCCCGATCCCACGGGAATCCCGCGGGACCCACAGGACCCGCGGGATTCCCGAAAAAATGTCAGCCTCTAATTTATACATAATACAACAGCTGAAAAAATGGGTGTGAGGATAGGACCAGATTTGAGAATCTGGAAATATTAAGAAAAGCGCCTTTAAATTTATCCACATTAAGTCCTTACCAACACATATTACTAATGGTTAATACATTTATTTATTTATATATATATTTATCATAGGACATTTACAAAATGTCTTCATAGAACATGATCTTACTTAATATCCTAATTAGGAAAATATTGTAAATTATAAAGAATAACAAAAATTTTAGCTCTATATTTCTAATTGGGATGCAGCCTTGGTTATAACCAGGACAATATATACAGGTCACCTAGTTGCGGTGTGACTACGTCAGTGTTTATAAGAGTACAGTTTTCCATTTTTTTGTTTTTTACCATGGTATTATCATCTGGTCCCATCGCTGTACCACTGTTACAATCTCAGTCCTAGCTGTTTTTCTTGCAGTATTTCATATCTGTGGTTTGTGTTATTTTTGCACCAATATTAAATGGGATGTTGAAGTTTTCTGCCCCCTAGTGAACAAAATGAATATAACCTCATATTCTGCTCTCACATACTGTAAACTTCCTCATAACGGATGTGTATTAACATTCCATCACTAAAGGCAGAATAATACAGAAATGTGGAGATTCTTGTTTTTCAATTGTTGTGACAGGTAAGAGAGCTTGTTTCCTTATTAATGTCTTTGTATCTAAAAGTTTTTAAGCCAAACTACGTGTCTTTTATATTTTATTATTCTTTCAATGTGTTTCAGGTGTGATGGAGATGAAGTGAAGTCAGTGTCAGCGATGGAGGGGGATTCTGTTACTACACTAAACAGACTGCATCTCTCAACTTCACAGACATCACTATCACAAACTCTGGACTTTATAAATAAATCATCAAAAGCAGAGGAATTTCATATAAGAAATGCAGTGTTGCTGTCTATGGTGAGTTTTATTTGTTTTTAATTTTAAGGAAAAGGTAATACACTTTCCTTTTTCGATTTTGACAGCAATAAACTTCTGTAAACTGTTTGTTTACTTAAGGGCAATTACCTCTCATATTCACTTCCTAGAGTGACTTCAAACTTTAATTGTAGCACATGTTAAAAGACACACAAGTAGTTATTCAAGTATGTTTATTTAAAAACAAGGCATTTTTATTGTAAACAAGTAAGACATTTTACATGGCTTATGTTCCCCAAGCCATAGTGCACTTGTACAGTACTTATTCAAGTATGTTTATTTCACATATGTTAAAATACTGCATCTTTTATTGTGGACATGGAAAGAAATTTTTCATGGCTATTCCCCATGCCATAGTGCACCTGTACAGTACTTGTTCAAGTATATTCATTTCACATATGTTAAAATGCATGCACATTTTATTGTGGACATGAAAAACCATTTTACTTGGCACATATCCTCCAAGCCATTGTGCACTTGTACAGTATTTGTAATATTTTTCTATAGTGCCTTTAAAGTACATCCCAAAGCATGCTAGAAGTACAATTAAAACAACAAACATAAAAATCCGCTCAAAATAAAATACAAAAATCAAGTAAAAGCTACCATAAAAGAATGAGTTTTAAAATGCACTCTAAGCGAATCTGTGTGACATCACTTCTTGTGGACGTTTAAAATGTTGTCAAACTACATGAAGCGTAGCTAGCTCCTCCCCCTCCCTTCTGTGCTTTCTGAAAGAGTCATGAACGCGCCCCCAACCCCACTCCCAAATCCTTCTTGTTGTTTATTGGCTGGAACACTTTGTTATGTTTCGGGGTGGTAGGTTTGACCACTTTGTTTTTGTTGCAGTTTTTGGAGCCTGGGCTGTCTACAGAGACCGCATTTTTTTACAGTGTGTTCAGGGGACAGGCATCTAGCAGATAGGCAGGAGATGTTTACTGTATAAAACAAAACATGTTTTATGGCCTAAAATGCGTGAATTCGCTTAGAGCACCTTTAATGCTGCATTCACACCAGCCGCGGTAGAGGCGTCAAGCGCAAGTGATTTCAATGTTAAGTCAATGTAAAGACGCGTTGGCGCGTGTCTGGAGGTCTCGTGGCGCGAATGAGGTGTTTAGTGCGCCACAGTAGATGTCATTCCTCATTCGAGTTGAAAAATTTGAACTTTGGCGGAAAAACATGCCTTGTTAACCAATCAGAAGCTTGCTCTAGTAGTGACGTGATTACAGGAAGCGAGCGGAGTTGGAGAAGCCCCTCCCATGACGCATATTTCCACGTGAATGTCTTGATGACTTGATTTTTATGCCCGAATGAAGGGAGTAAACTCAAAATGTTCAAGCGGCAAACTAGACGCACATTTGACGCCTCAAACACGGCTGGTGTGAACCCACAGTAAGACTTACAAGTGCTTTATTGTAATATCTTATTTGGTAAAGCATTTGATTATATTGGAGCTAATGAAGAGCAAGCCCTATCACCTATCGATCTCAGCCGGGTTGATATAATACTTAAAAGACAGGTTATAGATGAGCAAAGGTCATACACTGGAGTATAGGTAATTTCAAGCTCAGATAGATATTTAGGTGTTGGGGGTAAAGGCAGGGTTCCCACTCTAAGTCAATAGTCAAATTCCTTGGCTTTCACGGACTAACAAGCTAAATTTTCATGACCTATGTCCGGGATGCCGTGAGCCTGGAGAGCTTGGATAATGCCGTGTACACTATGGGGCGGTTTCCCGGACAGGGATTAGCTTAAGCCAGGACTAGGCCTTAGTTAAATTGGGATATTTAAGTAATTTTTAAAAGCATAATTTATAAACATTACTGGTGTGCATCATTAGACACAACACTCACAATGATATACAGTATTTTAAGATATGACAGAGCAAGTTGTTTTCGGGCAAGACAACACTGACATTTAAGTTAGTCTAGGACCAGGCTTATGCCTAATTGGTGAAATTAATAAACAGTGCCAATAACCAGCTGTTTAAATTGTAGTCAGTGGAGGCTTGGACCCAGAAATGTTAGTCCACAAAGTTAACAAGCGGATTACATTTTGATGAAATGCTAAACTTAAAATTTTTATGCTTTAAATTTAAAACAACAAACAAAAATTCCTGATATTCCATGACTTAAAACAATATAAAATTCCCTGACTTTCAGTGTCTGGAAAAGACCTTTAAAAATTCCATGATATTCCAGAAAATCCATGACCCGTAGGAACCCTGTAACGGATACATAATCAGAAGCGAGCTGATAAAAGACATAGAGGTTCTGTTTCTCAAAGTTCCTTGAGTGATTATATGTACACTCTAAAAAAATCCATTAAAAAACGGACAAAGAACTGTGTAAATCTGAAGGAATTTTCTGTATTTATGTTTTACAGGCGTTTATCCGTTTTTTTTTTAAAACATGTTGCATTATGGGTGCAACAACTAATGCTGCAATCTTTCACTTTTGCCTCTCTATCACCATCTCTGTTTGAAACCTAAAATTACAACTTGCTTGCAGAGTTCTTTTCTAACATGGATGATGTTTAACTTCTAAACAAATGCTGTCAGAACAAGATACAAGTGTTCAACTATTCCAGCATCAACACATGTGATTTAGTAGACAAATCTTCTTTCTGACGTGACGTGTAAGTCAAATGGATATTTACCACAACATTTATCACATTAAATCTACAGTTTGTGTTTGTTTTAGATTCTTTTGAAGTCAGCACTATGGTGATTAGTGTTCCCTTTCGTTAGGCTTTTGTCCCTTGACCTTCCAGAACCGACTCTGCTCTTTTATCATTGCAACAGTGTTTTTGCTTGTAGCAATTACAACTTGTTTGTTGCTTGAGTAAGGAAAAGTGTCTATTATGTCATCTGAGCTTTGTTGTTTTTATGTTATTAAAATATGAAGTGGTAAAATAAGAATAAAAAACTGAAGTGTGTAAGAGTGACACGCTATGCTGATCTGATAAGACACTGTATTGAATAACATTGAGGTAAGGTATCAGTTGTATATTTTGCTTCACAGAGACATCAACATTTTGGATACAAATCTCAACAATGGTGAGAGTAAATGTTAAGAAAGAGTTTTCTACAATCCTGGTACCCAGCATGCATTGCGGCATAAAGCTTTGTTGTTGATTGTCACCATTGTTGCGTTTCATAGGCAGATTGAAGTGTCCCTAAAGCCTACGACATTGTTCTGTAAATCTACGGAAAGTGTTCTATAAATCTACAGAATGTTCTGTTTTTGAATAAACGGAAATGTCTGTGAAATAACGGAATACATACTGGTAATTTTCTGCCAGGACATTATCCGTTTTTTTACGGATTATTTTTTTAGAGTGTACGTTGTGCAGTTCTTATTTCTTTGGTATTAAACTTACTGACACACATACTTACTGACAATATCTTACCGTATTATAGTTCATGCGAAACATTGGTGTTGCTTCTGCTTGTTGATCTGCAAAGTAATACAAAATTAGGGACGTGCGAAACTAGTCGACCGAACGGTACAGCTGCTACTAGTCGATACTAAAACACTAGTCGTCTACACAAAAATAAAAAAATACTATTGTTCAAATTCCAGTCATTTAAATTTAGATTAAAAACATTCTTTTAAAGTAACACATAAAGTGAAATATATGAAATATATAATAAATAATTTTAACAATATCTGAGCAGAAACAAAATCATTTTACCTCTGATCTTGCGTGCATTTGGTTTGTTTTCAGTAATATGGGTTTCATCCAAACGTCAAGCAAATCTTTTCAAAATTCGCAAAAAAGAAAAACAAAGAAATGCGAATTAGGTACATTTCCATCAAGTTGTTGTAGCAAATGACTATGGTATTGTAACCTACCCTTAGGAAAATTAACCATGGTTTCACTACAGTTAAAAAAAAACATGGTTACTGTTAGGGATGCATAACGATTAATGGCGATTAATCTACAGCGGAATAAACGTTTTTGTTTACATCATATATGTGTGTGAACTGTGTATAATAATTATGTATATATAAATATGCACACATGCATTTATAATTTTAGGAAAAAAAATATATTTATATATTAAGTATGTATATGTGAGCACGCAAAACTAAACTTTTAAAAAAAAATTCTGCACATGAAAGTTTTGCGTAAGCACATGAAACTAAACTTTAGATTTTTTCTACTTTAGTGTCACCTTAGGGGCTCGGTATTAAACAATCATAACACAAGCGCACTGCATATTTATTATAAACTGTATTTAGCTGCAATAATGATGAGATGGCTGTTTATTAATACATTTATGGATTGTATTTATACATGCTGCGCGTTCAAATATGCAGGTTATTGGACTGTCTTTATGGGCATTTTATAGTCGACTACAAATGTTTAGTTTAAACGGCTGATAAATTAGTCTCATCGCACATCCCCAATACAAATATATGCAATAAAACTATAAATGAAAAAGGTATTTGTTGTTGATGTACTTTAGTTGAACTCAATGAAACACATTTCATCAAAGTGTTTTTGAGTTAGGCTACTTAAGTGTCTAACAGGAGGGTGATAACAAAACTGTACTGTTCTGTTTGTTCATATTTCTTACTGTACTTGACAGCGGCTGCCACTGCTGCTGCTAGAATTAGGACCACAGCCACCAGTACTGCTATCCAGAAATAGCTGCTGGAACCTAGACATCGTGAAAGACAGATTTGTCTAAGTAAATGCAAATCTAATACAGTTTATTTTAAAAAAAGATTTTCTGTTTGTTTTTGTTTGTGTGTGTTGTTGTGATTATTTTAAATATCGGTGCATTCACTAGCACTAGAAAACAACTAAAGCAATAATTATATAAATGATAAATTATTATTATTATAATTGAGCTTGAAAAAGTTTTGAACATGTCTATTTTGTATAACATCACTCTTGCTTGACACTTCTTAAAGGATAATTCTGGTATTTAACACTTTAAGTCTCATTTCTGGTTTATTTTGGATGAACTACAGTGATGGACACTGAAATTTTGACAATGGGTCGTGTCTTGACTTTTTGACACGTTTAGAAGCGTCTCTTGACTGCTTCAGAATGGAAGTCAAGGGCCATGCACAAACATGTCATTAAAACAACACTTAACGTTCTGTGCTACTCACCGAATGGTTTGTGGTGTTCGTTGATGATTAAAAACAAATATATCGGCGCAATGTATGATTTCAATCCCTGTTATTTGCTATAGTGGAACTATTTTTTTCAGATACCTCACAACCGCGTATATACTTCCGCTCTATATTTGAGTCTGAAGCGTTAGCACACTCCCGACCACTTGATGGCGACAACCACTTTGCCGTACAAGGACGCTTAATGGAACTCGGTGTCTAGCGTATAGACAGTCACAATCGAGCTCAACTTCAAACCTAAGGCTGGTCACTAAGCCATCAAATATAGGAAAATTTTGTGCCCTACTCCGAGGGCACAGTTGCTCTGCTCACGCTAGCCTTCTGAGGGAAACTGAGCGAAAAAACTACAACCACATGTAAACAGACCCCTTTTCCGTTTCCGGCGGCGGGGTGATATATCAGCGAGCAATGAGTCTTCCAAGAGAAGTCAATGGAATTTTACAAAATGCCAAATAAAACACGACAGAAACTGTATTTCGCTACAATACTTGTTTTTAATCATCAACGAACACCACAAACCATTTGGTGAGTAGCACAGTTTTGAAAATGAACGTTAAATGTTGTTTTAATGACATGTTTGTGCATGGTCATTGACTTCCATTCTGAAGCAGTCAAGAGACGCTTCTAAACAAGTCAAAAAGTCAAGACACGACCCATTGTCAAAATTTCTGTGTCCATCACTGTATTTCATCCAAAACAAACCAGAAATGAGACTCGGAATTATCTTCTTTAAAACATCACTACTGACATGCCTAACTAAACTACATAAACATGATTGTAACCAAACTGAAAAAAAACATGCATTGTCAATTTTCATCCCACATTCCTAGAAAGGCTTTACCCTTAAAAATATAAAAGAATACAATCCCCCTTAGTGTTTATACTAAAAACTAGAATATACCAATAATTCATGCATGCATATACACAGGTAAAAAAAAATCAAAATCACTGTTTTAAGGATACTTCAAAAGTGTATCCCGGAAACATATAAATAAAAGCAGTACATCATATAAAGCCTTTTGTATTGATGGTAAAGCACTAATTTACAACATATTGGTGCTGTATACATATTTCTTTTAAACCAGCACTTTACAATTAATATAAACTGCTTTATATGATGTAGTGCTTATATTTCAACTGGAAACAGAGTATTACTGCTGACTCACCTGAACACATCTGACAGAGATGAGTGATGTTGAGATGTTGAGTTTGGTTTGTGATGGGATTGCTCACCACACATCTGTATCTGTTTGTATCCTGATATTCAACCTCCAGAGGTAGAGAGAGTCTGATGTTGAGATCAGACACACTGATGCTGGACAATAAACTGTTTCCTTTGTACCAGGACAGACTCACATCTCTCACATTCAACACTGAACATAACAACACACATTTTGAGCTTGATGATGTTGAAGAGGAGCTTTTGGTACAGGTGATGTCAGGAATGGGCAGATGAGCTGAAAAACATTAAAGAGAAAGACAATTATTTTATTTTAAATGGTGTAAATCCAGCATCTCTTAAACCTTGACGTCCTGTTTACCACTGTACACATACTGACATTACACTTTATGTTCTGAGATGCCTATACTACAGTATCACAAACACATTTTTTATTCACATTGCAAAATCATTACAACATGACATGGCTTATTCACTTTACTCACCATAGACAGTAACATTAAATTTCTTGTATGAAGTTCCATTGCTGTTGATGATCTGTAGTTTATAAAGTCCAGAGTTTGTGATTGTGATGTTTGTGATGGTGAGATATCCAGTCTGATTGTCCAGCTTCAGTCTGTTCTTGAAGCTCCCACATGGATCACAGACAGTGTACACTTTATAGATTTCAGCTATACTTATATTATTAGGTCCAAACTGCCACAGTATCTGATCATTTGTCTGTATTTGAGTAATATCAGTGTGTAGAGTAACAGAATCTCCCTCCATCACTGACACTGACTTCACTTCATCACCATCAACAACAAACACACCTGAAAGACATTTAGAAAGTATTTCCCAATGTTATTATATGCAGTAAATACACAGTTCTTGAGTTCTTGTAGTAGAAGAGTAAATAGTTAATAGATCTGATTTTACACAGCCAATAGACATAACATGTTTAATGGATTAAGTGTCTGAAAAAAGTTGTGAAGTGAATGCAGATGGAAACATTTTAATGATAATGGTGGGTGACACTCCCTCCTCTCAAGCACATAAACCACAACAGACTGGTTACAAAAATACACATCAGTTTTCATGACTTGTTTAAAAATATACATATACCATCCCAGCAAGCAATAAGTGCCATTTCACTGTCTAGTTTAACTGTAGACATGATATAGTCTGGCTAAAAGTAAAACACTTCTAGCCAAAACCAACTTGATTTTGGTTACATGTCGTTTTTGCCAAAATAACTTGCGAGATGTTTTATTTTAGCAAAGTCAACACTGATTACTAAGGTGTTTCTTTTAATTTATTTAATTTAGCTTGGGGCTATGGTTAGACATCTACAAAATTTTCACCAACACCCCAGATTTGGCCTTGTTTTAGCCCAGACATAAGGCTTTAAAATGCAAAATTGTTTGCTGGCATTATGAAAACCAACTATCTCAAGTTTACACAGCCAATTCTGTTAATTTAAAACATACTCTGATTTCTAAGTCAGTGTTTAGGATTTTTTCATATTGATTTATAAACGTTTTACATTTAGGAAAATAGCGGTTATTCTGATCTTTAATGTTTGATCTTTGCATCTGTTTTCTTTTTGAACAACAGATGATACAAAACAAAAACTGATGGCACAGGGCCAACCCACACTGTAAAACAAACAAATGAACTGCACTGCACTGTTCCACTTAGTTTCAAAAAAATGCTTAGTTTGTGTTTTAGTATTTATTCGTTTTTATAAAAAAAGTTTTTAAACTAATTAAAACTTATTTACATTAAACATAAATTGAACAACTGAAACAGATGAAATACCCACATTATAACAAATGAATAAAAATCTTTGGATTGTTTCTTTTTGTAAATAAATTCTTAGCATGTGGTTAGTACTTTACTTTTTAATAAATACACAACAACAATTAAACAAAGACAAACTCACTTATATTAAACAGAGAAATCATTTTATTACCAAAATTTCCTCTTTGCCTTTGTCTGAAAATTCACTGGGGAGAATAGTTTGGAGGGAGGGGAATTTTTAAATGACAACATGTATTTAAAAATAACTTAATATATTTAATTTTTTAAATATAATTTTTTTTAATTCCGTTTCAATTCCACCATTTCAAAAACCTAACTAGTTTTAGGTGGAACTACCCTGGGCTTCACCATGTTCTCATAATCTTTGCTGCTTTGTGCTGCATACTGTAGCTTTTGTTGAAGCAGATAAGTGACCTTTCATGAATTCTAGCCGCTCGCAATCCTGAGTATAGGAAACCCGGAAAACTTTCACTTTTGGCTTTGATTATAAAAGTAACAAAGATAGCTGTGTGTAAAATGACACCAAAAGGATTTACACTTGGCAGGATAAAAGTTGTGGTAGTGTATGTGTGTCACATTCCCAGTTTCCCCATTGTATTTTCCCAGACATCGCCCTCCGGACTCCATTTTCCCACAATCCTCTTCACTTCTCATATCAACTTGACAGTCATCACCACATCATACATTTGCATGTGCAAAAACCTTTGTAAATGTCTGTGGTATAGCTATGGAATTTTTTGTTTGATAAATGTGCAAAATATTCTGTGACTATACCACAGAAATTTGTAATTTATAAAACGATGCGTAAAACCATCCTACATTTGATCTTACGATCATTTATCAAAAATGCGTACGTGTGATTCATAAACCGAACGTACGCGCAGAAAACTTGCGTACCACTTTCAAATCTATAAATTGCAAATTAACTTGAACTTTTGCACCCCTGAGCAGTTTCAAGATCTCCGCCTTTAAATGATGCCTAATTATAGACATATAAAGAGAGCTTGTGAATGTAATGAGCAGCAAGAATCGCTTTTATTTCCAAAATCCTGCAGCAATATGGACTTTGCCGTGGATTTTTGCATACGCACACTTTACGATCAAATCTGTGCGTACGCACACTTTATAAATGAGGCCCCAGGTTGCTTTGTAAAGGTGTAAATCAAGTTGCAAGCTTACACTGAAAACCCTAATAAGTTAACTCGCTGCGTCAATTAAATTACGTAATGGGTCTCCCAAAAACTTATAGGTTCACCTAACTTGATTTTAAGTTTAACATTTTAAGTTCCCCAAACTTAGAGTTTGTACAGTGGACTTAAACAATTAAGTTCACTTGGTGTTCATAAAGACTGAACTAAAATTGTCATCAGAAATTTAAAGTAAGCTTATAAAAATAAATCAATATTCTTCAAATATGAACACTTTGAATGAAAAGCCCAGATGGACGTTGTTTTGTTAAGTGCTTTCATGACGACCATGCAGAAGTATTTTTCTCAGTGATTGCTACTGAGGGTCACATTTCAATTTATAGGTATGTACTCATTTTTCATTTTCATATTTCCTGACAAAAATGAAGACATTACATCACTATAAGATTTTCAGAATAAAATAAATGTCAAAAACTGAAGCTTAAGTCTTAACCCTTTTTAATGATGTGTAATGGTTTGAGGGAAGTACATTTTCATACCTTCATAACCCTTCATACCAGCCTCATCCCGTGCAGGTTGAAACTACATTAATGTAAACTTGAGATTATTGCACTTGTTGTAAAATGTGCAAACTTGTATAAGAGCTGAAAATTAAAGAAATGAATGAAATGTTACATATCGGTGACTAAATGTAAACCACAAAAACATTCTTACCTTTAACAAAAATCACACAAAGCAGAAGTTTCTTCAGATGCGACATCCTGGGAATGTTGTTGTGTTGTTTGTTGATCCTGATTTCCAAACCTCTCAGCATCTTTAATGTCTTTCTTCTCTGAGCCCAAAGTACTGTACTGATAGACACATTGTGCTTATAAAGAAAGATATCATGTGCTCCTCCCCTGCCCAGCAAAACATGGTTTCAGAAATTCCCCCCTTTAGTTAAAACAACAACAACAGAAGTGAAAATAGAACTTTGTTTTATATTTGTATTTTGACAGCAAAACAAACTACATTTATTCAAATATGCAATTATATATTAAAGTCTATATTTTTGCATTTTTAATTAATAGACTTTAGCTTAATCTAATGTGACAAAGCTAATCTTACATGTCAGTATAAATCCAAGCATTTTTGGAGAATGAATTACTGTAATGTCTTTCTTGTAAGTAAATTAATCTGTGTTACAGACTGCTCGCGTCAAAGTGCACCAAAACCTAATTCGGCGCTACGCAGCGACTGGTAAATGACATCAAAATAATGCGAAAATCACTCTGGGTAGCGCGGCGTGATGTCAAACACATTTATTTCGAACTGCTTTGCTCAACAATGGTGGCCCTAGCTACGCCCCTACATTCTTAAATCAATATGTATTTTCTTGATGAGCAAGAAAATAAGTCTAGTTTTTAGACAAAACATATGAAATTTAAGTGATTTGTGCATAAAACAAGCAAAAAATCTGCCAATGGAATAATATTTTTTTCTTGGGTCGTTTTGATCATCAAGAAAAACATCTTAATTTAAGAATTTTTAGAATTTTTTTCTGAAAACAAGACAAAAATACAAACAATTTTTTTCTTGAAAATCATTTTTTGCAGTGTACACTGCAAAAAAATGACTTTCTTACTTAGTATTTTTTTCTGGTTTTCAATAGAAATATCTAAAAATTCTTAAATCAAAATGTATTTCCTTAATGAGCAAATGAAAATCAGTCTGGTTTTTAAGACGTATCAAATGTAAGCAAATTTGTGTTTACAACAAGCAAAAAAATCTGACAGTGGTATACGAAATTTTTTGCACACTGCAAAAAATGATTTTCAAGAAAAAAATTCTTAGTATTTTTGTCTTTTTTTCTAGCCTGGTTAGCCAGACCTACATCAAGATGTAAGGTCTGGCAACTCTTCACACAAACGGCTCAATGCAAGGGGCGGGATATAAGGTTGTCCCTCAAAATGCCTCTGCACGCAATAGGATAGCGCTATGAACAAACAGAGCAACGAAGAAGGTGACGTAGTTACCGTAACCAGTCGGCAAAACTCCAAACACATCTTTCTTGCTTAAAAAGGACTTCAGTAGGGTTATTTGCTCTTCTCTTAAAGAAAAACATAAGTCTAAAGTCGCGGCCAAAGCCGCTTCAAAAGAAAGCTGTTCGCCAGCAGCAGCCAACATTGTTTTCAAGTAGGAACCGTTGCAGCTCTGTCGTCATCATGTTAAGCCCGCCCCACAGACGCTACACACGATGTGATTGGCCTGACCAAATTTTGGTTTTTGGAGCTGTTAAGTGTATTGTGAGTGCCTAGACTAAACCCTGGCAGCAAATATATTTTGCGGCCGCTAGGGTGCATCTAGATTTCTAGGCTACTTGTTTTCAGTAAAATAATCGAAAAAATTAAGATGCTTTTTTTTGATGAGCAAAATGACACAAGAAAATAAGTCTAGTTTTTAGACCAAAAATATCAAATTTAAGTGATTTTGTGCATAAAAAAATCTGCCAATGGGGTAAGCAAATTTTTCTTGAATTTTAGTGTTTAAGAAAAAAATGTAAGATTTTTTTCTTACCCTATTGGCAGATTTTTTTGCTTGTTTTAAGTTAAATAAGTTAAATAACACTAAATGTGTTACTGAAAAGAACCCTGCTGTGGCCACTATTAGAATATGAAACACAAAGGTAATAAATAACTGTCAGGTCAAGGGCAAGAGAAATAATAAACAAAGAGTGTATGTCATCTCAGATAAGAAGTGTTGATTGTCACAGTTTAAAAAAATTGAGTCAGATGCTAGAGGGCAGGGACGTCACTAGGATTGGAAGACAGGGGGGGCTCAGCCCACAGAGTATTTGTAACTTGTGTTTGCAAAATTTTTGCACTCACATCTGAGTTACAATTATGTCAACAACCAGTCAAGAAACCAAGATGTTAACAAGTAAAACATGACAGACATATCCTCCTCTTCCATTTCTACTCTGTTAAATAAAAGTTACTGTAATGTTAGCTTTTAGACACATCAAAGCTGCATGGGGGAATTTAGGCCAGACTTTGCTCCTGATTAGTTATTCTATAAGCAATGACTTAAATGCTATCTGCAAATTGGTCACATGAAACATCCAAAATGTCCATAAACAGAGGTCAGACAGCTAAAAAGTTGGTAAGTTAAACAAATGAGAAAAAGCAGTACAAGAAATAGAAAAAAATTGGCATCACTGCATACTTTACCAGGTAAGCTATTGACCAGGGCTCTCAAGTTTTGAAGACAGGCAAGAGTGACACCCCTCCAAATACCCCCCCCCCCCACCACCCCAAATATTATTTAACTATTAGGTTGTATACTACTAACCTTATTGCAATCCACTATTCCATTGTATTCCCTGTGTGTCATATATGGGACTAGAAAATGTTCATTTGGGAATGGAGATTTTTTTACAATGAAGACTTCCTGATTCATTATTCACTGTGTAAATACACGTACACATTTCCAGTACAAACACATCATTTTACTGTTTGCATTTCTATGCTCACATAGAAACCTTAGCCAAGGATTTTTTTTGACAAAATAAACTTTTAACCAGAAAATAAGATAAATGTGTGTGTTCACATAAATGTAAACATAAACCGGATTTGCTAATCTTATAGGTTAATATTATTAGTTGATAGCCACTGTGTTAATCTGGAAATTATACAGATCTAAAATTTAGAAAAGGGGAATGACCAACAAGTGATCTACCTTAATACTGAGTTGTCAAGATGCATTATGATGTGGTTTTCAGGACAGGGTTTAGATTAAGCCAGGACAAGGCCTTAGTTATATTAGGATGTTTATGTAGTTTTTACAAGCACAAAAATATTACAGGTGTGCATCTTGAGACAAAACAACGTGACTGATGTATTTTAAGATATGTTAGTGCAAGCTACTTTTAGTTAAGAACTAAAACTCAAACAGGCATTTTAGTCTTGAACAAGACTTAAGCCCTGTTTGGGAAACAGCCCCTATGTCTATACTGTAGGTCAGGGGTCTCCAACCTTTTTATAAGCAAGGGCTACCACAATGGATAAAACAATCTGGATGGGTACTTACTTACTTTCTGATATAGTTTAATCAAAACGTTTTTCTTTTACTTGTTGTTTTATTTTACTTTACTTGTTGATACGTTTTAGTATTGTTTAAAATGTTAAGATAGGTAAACCAAGCCAAGCTAATATTAAAAATACCATGTTGAACCCTCAAAAACTTACTAGGAATACACATTATACTACCATACCAAAGACAAATACACAGGTGCCTTACACTTTTTAAAAGGAAGGAGTTCAAATGTTAAAATATTAATATTTTAAATGAAATGAAACAAACATATTTAATAAGCTATAATTTAATTATATTATTAGATTTTAAAAAAGCTATTTTACTGCAAATATAAGGTGAAATGCCCATTAAAAGCTCAATTTGCACGTTTGATCCAGTTTTTCCACAAAAAAAACTAGTTTTATAAAAGGATACACTTCACAATCACCTGGGGCCTCATTTATCAAGCGTGCGTACGAACAGAAGTGTGCGTAAAGTGTGCGTAGGAACAGTTTTACGCAAAGTGTGGAATTTATCAAATTGCACTTATACGTAGAAATGTGTGTAAATATACGCACACCTCGGAGTATGCGTACGCAGAGCATCTAGTGGTAGAATAGCGATACTACACAGGACCGTCCATCCCCAGCGTTAAAAGAACACTTTGCCTATTTATTATCCACCCCAAGGTGTTAAAAATGATTACTGTTAATAAAGTAACTGCAAATCAGTGTTGATGTTAATTAATGAAATTAGTGTCTAACCCTATATTAGAAAGCTCCGTCAAATGCTTGACACAGTGGCTTATCTTGAAATATTGGAAGACTTGGCAAATCATCCATTCCGCCGGGAGCGCGTTTTCAGAGATCGCGCCGATGATGCTGGTTATGCGGCTGTCCAAGGAAAGTTCTGTCATTGTCTGTCCTCCTACAGATTTCACGTCGGTGTGCTGTGACGCGTTTTTTTTTTTTTTGGCTGATCATTTAAAGGAACAGTATGTAGGATTGTGGCCAAAACTGGTATTGCAATCACAAAACGTGTGGCTAAAACTGGTACTGCAATCACACAGCTGGTGGCCAATATACCAAACGACAACATAAACATCAGTTGAGGGCTGCAACTCCACTTTTTAAATGACAATATCGTGGCCGGACTGCTGTTGTGAGTGATATAAGTATTTGAAATGAAAATTATTTCTTAATGTCTAGTGACATTTCAGGGCCATTTAATGATTAATTGATATAAATTTCTTACATCCTGTTCCTTTAATGTCAAACCACTTTTTTATTTCTAGAAGTGTTCTCATACCCAACGGAATTAATCTCACTGGTAACAAGTTCCCATGCAGATTTGTTTTCTTTTGTTAGTCATCCCTCCCGTACAAAGTGAACCAAATGTGTTATTAACCTCATCCACCAGTTACTCAATTTCTATGTCTGTAAAGTTCCTCTTTTACGCTCTCTTTGCCATTATTGCGATGAGGGAAAAAGCACAACCACGTGACTTATAACGGGAGGTGTTGTCACCATATATGGTTCATTGGAGGCGTTTCGGAATGCAAATGACCATGAACGTGCACGAGCATGGTGCTTAAGAACAAGTGGGATTTATCATCAAGGATTACTTACTGATGTGCGTACGAACCCCGTGCGCACGTTTGATAAATCCCGATTTTTTTGTACTTAGGCACATTCTAAATTTCATTCGTAGGTACAAATATAGAACATTTTCTACGCACTGTTGATAAATGAGGCCCCTGGTGTTTCGCTGCATGAAATGATCTGCCTGATGCGTTCAGTACAACAACTGTACATAATGCAATGCATCACGCCAGCACATGACTTTAAAACCTGTTACGTTAATAAGCAATATATAGACGCGTGCTTTTACTGGTGACTGACCTGCTCCCTTCCTGGAGAATATTTCTGTGATTGATTTTGCAGCATCTCGCTGCGTCTGTCTCTCTCTCTCTTTCACATGTCAACCTGAGACGACTGCACGGCGGGTCAGAACAGCCGCCAGGTCAACATGGCCAGTCCGCCCTGCACACACCTTGTACTACTGATGTTCGCTCTGCTCGGCCCCCTGCGGATTGATAAACGCGCTAAATCCATGCTGCTGACTCAGATCAGGGGAGGAGACGAAACTTGACGCAGCATGACGCCTTTCATTGGTTGTTGCGTTAAATCTTACCCAGATACAATAGTGCTATTTTCTGATTGGCTATTGTGTAGCCTATTTCTTTTTTTTTGATTGGCTGATAAGTGGCAGGCTCTAGGGGATACGCGCTTGATTCCTGCCGGTTTCCATAGTGAGAGCGGCGCGACCAGATAACTTTTGTGCGCTGCGGGCCTGCGGCATATATTAAATATATTATAAATAGTTTTCTGCGTGAGAAATACAATGTGTGGCGGGAGTGCGTGACAAAAGACCGAAATGAGTGACTGTCACGCTCAATGCGTGACACTTGAGAGCCCTGTCATTTAGGGGGGCTTAGGAACATTTTGGGGTAGCTTCAGCCCCCCTAAAATAGGCCTAACGACGTCCCTGCTAGAGGGTCAGAAAAAATGATCTTTGAATACATGCTGATGTGTTTTGATTGTCTGAACTTTGTTGGCTCGAGGTAATAAAGTCATTTTTGTTTGGCACCCGGAACCTTTGCTCTTGAGTTTTTCTTATGAAGATTTAAGCTAAGACTTTTTCCCACTAAATATTTGGTGACCCCGATTGAAAATTGGAAATGAGGCTGTGAAGCAGAGTCAAAATTTCAGGGGCCTCATTTATCAACAATGCGTTGAAAATGTTCTGTTTTGGCCTACGAATAAAATGTAGTATGTGCGTAAGTATTAAATTCGCAGACCACACAACAGTGGTTGGGCTAATAACAGGAGGAGATGAGTCAAAAGGGAGGAGGTCCAGGCACTGTTCAAGTGGTGTGGCAAAAAAAATATGGAGCTGAAAGCCAAATTGAGTTTAGGAGGAAAATAATGTTTTAGTCCCACTCCAGATTAATGGCGACGAGGCAGAGCGGGTTTCCACTTTCAAGTTCCAGTTTTCCAAATTGAAAGTCCCAGCAGAGGTTACACTTCCTGAGACTACTCCAGAAAACTACTCTGCAGGGAAATCTGCTGGTGACCTTTTATCGCTCCATCATAGAGAGTGTCCTTGCATATTCCCTCACAGTTTGGTACTGTTAGGCAATATGCAAGGACACAGTTAGAGTTTTGATGTTGAATGGAGCATGTGGCACAGCGCCACATGCTCCATTCAACATCAAAACTCTAGTATGATCTTATCATAACATACTTATTTTGTGATAATACCAGACTCTTTATAATCTACTGGAAATTTCTGAAGAATTTAAATGAATCAAATGTAACAATTTATAATACCAGACAGGCTCCAGCTTCAAATATCAATTAATGAATACAAACAGAATATGATTCAATTCCAAATATTTAAAATGATTAACAGATGCAAAAGTTAAAAAGTCATACCTTGCAGATGACACTTTGGCTATAGAGCACTTCCATAATAGATATAACGCACACAAAGTGTGGAAAAGATTCTTGCTGAAGAATGCTCTATTTAATACAGACTGTTGTGTGGGAAGATTCTGACTACAGAATCACACGAGTCTCTTGAGAAGAAATCATAAATCAGGATTTGGTTGGTCAGGTTCTCATCAGAAAAAAGGTTTAAAACTGTACCCTCAAAGGTTTTGTACCTTTATGGGTATACAACACATTGAAATGTTGTACCTTTTGGGGTACAATATTATACCTTAAGCACCTATTTTGTACCTTTAAAGGTAAAGTTAAATGTAACATTTATCTGGTACAAAATTGGTCCTTAAGAGGTACACAATAGGTCCTTAAGGTATAATATTGTACCCCAAAAGGTACAACATATCAATGTGTTGTATTCCCATGGACAATATAGTCAGTAGGCCGGTCTAAGGCATGAAACTCCAGAGCTGAAAATGAGTCCCATTTCAAGTCTTTAGAAATATTTAGCATGCAAAAATGTCATTATTAAAGCAAAAGTATTTTAGTAAAAAATAAATCAAAATGATGGACTCCTTCACATTGCATAATACAGTTGGCAGGCCTGGTACTAGGATTGCTGGACTGTTGGGGGGACTTTTTCGGTAATAGCATTCATGCACTAACAAATGCTGTGTTATCACACAAATAAGTTGTGTTCCTGGCTGTCTCATGTTCTCCTCAAGCAAAGGGCTGCAGGAAATAAAAAGCGCAAGATTAATAACACACTACCCCTCACTAACTACTGTCCTCCTTTCCGGCTAGTCTTATCACTGCAAAATCACTTTCCTTTACCGCAATGGTGAGTATAGCGTCAAACACGCAGCAGCTTTTCAAATCTTTCCACTCTCTTGTGTCCTCCTCCAGCCTCTTGATTATTGTCAGCTGAAGACTTGGCAAAACTTTCTAATAAAACATCCATCAGCAACCTATCTTAGCATCACATTTCCACTGAACACACAACCCTTATATCCAACATAAACTTGTTCTCCCTTCCCTGAATTTCTGTGGAAATCAACATCTGAAATAATTCTCAAAAAGTTCACATTTACCACCAAGACCATCACCCCACTGTACACTGTACGACTTTCCAAGCATACTCACATCTGTTTCTCGTCTCTCCTCATTCTCTCAGCTCAGAGCACCTTTAATCTCACTTGTAAACTGTGAAACAAATGTTAGATTTTACATGCACTTGTTTGATATCATTTCAAATGTCTCAATACAAGTGATACAATAGTCTTACTCCTATAAAAACAGAACACAATGATAAAGTTTACCAATAAATTAAGTTATAATCATGGGCTACCAGAGTGGTATTCATAACCCCTGGTCATAATCCCTGTAACATTAAGTAACGAGGTAAGGCAAAATAAACAAACATGTATCTAAATTCCATAATTATCGAAAATGGAAAGACAGAATGCGCAGGACCCTTTGTCATGCCGATTGGTTTCCACCATTGGGCCAACGGATTTTTCCCTTACAGGTTCAATCCGGGGGAACACACATACAAAATGTACATTTTGTAATGCTTCATCATGAGAAGTCTGCAAACTGGACTGAAGGCCGAGGTATACCTTTTCTCCACGTCCGGCTCGCGCGCGCACACGTCCGCACAGCTTTCCAAGTATACTCCCCGCGGCTACACGTGGATGCCTGCGTTCGACACTATACGAATATAAATTATATCTTATTCAAATTATTACCAGGCCGTCAGTGCAGCACAGATTTGGAGACATTTACAGTACATTAAAACATTCGGATAGGTGAAGAAAAGTAACCGATCCACCATTGCAAACACAGTTTAGAACAAACAACAAGACAACAAAGAACAGAAATCAAACATTATGGTAACGGCATGCTCCACAGCTTTCTGTTCTTGGTAGAAATACAAATTTAAGAAGAAAAACGATAGTTTGTGCAAATGCTTTTTATTTCCTTTGTATTATTGTTTAGTGGAGTGTCTAAATATTTTCATGCGCATGCGCCGTTGTACGCGGAATGTACTCACACTGTCCACGCGGTCTCAAATTTTGGGCTGCGCGCGGACCCTCCCGATGAAGAAAATGACGTGATGCGGACGGCGCGCATACGTGGACGTCCCTAGTATACTTTCGGCTTAACACAGAGATCAAGGAGCTTGTCATTGCAGATTTGCACAAAACTTTAGCATTATTTTCTACATGTCGACAAAAGCCTGTTGCAAAATGATGTTGTTTTTATTAACAGATGATATGCTCTTGAAACGTATTTTTTTCTCTAGCAATAAGTCATTCCAAACATTAAATCGACTGATCTTGGTAGGTTTTCTAATTTACATTCACCGCACTAGGCATTTTTTTTTAACCGAAGGAGACATAAGATTATTATCTAAACACCATGGAAAGCCCATTTAAGAGCGGCAATGTATTGAGGTGTTTCTGGGAGGTTTTAGTACATACTGCATCATTTCAAATAATAATTATGTGATTTACTTGCATCTTACTTGCATCGGTTTCCATTTCAGTTTTGCAAAATAAACCTTTTCCTAATTGCCTGAAAACTATAAGAGTTTTTTAGAAATTGACACGTTTTTACTGGCTATAATTTCAATTAGCAATGTTTGCACCATTTACTGTAAAGGTTATTGGAAACACAGCTACTGTAAAGGGGAACCACCCACTTGTCCAATAATGGTATTGTAGAGGCGTGGCGAACGATTCTCGTGTGTTGCAGTTTTTCTTTTCAAATTAGATATTAAGATTAATTTAAGATTAATTATAAGACTCAAATTGAATAAAACATTTGTTTGATGTTTGAATAATTTATTTTTAGTTCTAACACAATTTAAATGGATATCTGTTTATTCTGATTAAGCCCACCACTGCATCTGTTAATTCAGTAAAACATTGTTGTACAGTATCCACGCAACGGCCGTTTATTAATTTAATAATAATGTGGGTCCCTGAACACATTCAAAGCAGTTGCTGCCAGAGGTTGGAATATACGTTCAGATGGCTGCTCCATGTCTGATCAGTTCGAAAGGTATTTTAATTAGTCCCCCAAAAAACCTGACCTCCAAGAATAATAGATCTCGTGTTTGTTAAGTTAAACCAAATTATTGTTATATAAGTAAGAAAGCATCATAGCAAAAAACCTAGTAAACTTAAGAACTGTAAGTTACCCTCCAATTAACATTAGCACTTAATATATGACATGGATACTGTAGTAATCAGAGGGACAACCAGGGGCACGTTCAATCTCACACCGGTGCGCAAAGTTTTGCTACGGTTTCCGGGTTGAACGACATGTTTCCTTGAAACGGTGTGCAACGGAATGCAACAGGTTTTAGAAGCGTTTTCTCTTGTTTGGTGGGTGTGTCAGAAATGTCAGCCCAATCAGCGGCAAGATGTATAAAACCCACGCGATAGTAAAGAGACAGCTCGCTCAATGGGTTCAAGTTGGAATGTTGTCTTTCATTCTGGACGGCAAGGTCAGTGACTGTAACATCGAGGGTATTTTACAGTATTAAACACACATTTATAACGATTTCATCAGGCTTTAGAAACATTTAAAAAAGAACACAAAGCATGGCCTCTCAGCTACCGTAGTTGCAACTCTTGCGTCATCACAACAGGGTGTTAAATGCATCACCGTTTCAGTTTAATAAACGTTGTGCAACGTTTTGTTGGGGCTGAACGCAGCCCTGATCTCACGAATTTCTGTGTTATACACAGCAAAATCCCCAGTGTTAAATTCACACTGCTCGGTGTTTATATAATCCACAACAAGATTGGTGTTAAAAAAACACTAAATCAGTGTTAAAGTTAATAAAATAATGAAGTGATTGAGTCATTAATAGTGAACACCTCCTGGTAATTCCGTGTCAAATCAACAAAATTTAGAAATTGTTCCTGTCTTAAAATTTTTATTTTTATTAAGAGACCATTGTGCCCATTAGTGTTTCCTTAAGTTGGGTACTAGGGGCTTGAAGTTTAGTGTTAGTTTTCTTCTGCTCATTGTGTGTTTATAAATCACATCTGTTAAAGCAGAGGAAGATGAGAAAAATTAAGTCTATAACTGTTACTATGTTAATTATTATGAAAGTATAAATCTTGGGATTCAATGATATCATAAAAAAGTAATTACTGAATATAAGTGTTTAATTTATGTTCCGCCTACCCTGTGAAGCTCCCATGAAATCCAACAATGCTGTAAAAGTCCACATACCCTGAAGAGTTAAATATTGTTTACCCAAATCTAATCTGTGGTTTCACTCAGACAGACTGAGTGCGTTTACATGCACAGTCTTACGCCGATTATGCTTAATAAACTGATAACACGTGGGGTCATGTAAACGCGTAAATCGTTTTTTTTAATCGGGGAAAGCCCATAAACGGCGTAAGCAAAAACCGATCGGCACAGGTAGTTTTTTGCTCATTACGCTGATTTCGCGTGGCATGTAAACACCTTAACCCGCTTTCTTACGGTTTTGTCCATGTGCGCATGTCTCCGCGTATGAAAGATTAACGTCACACGCGGAAGCATACGCAAGGTAACGCATAAAAGTCTCCGCTCGACTAAAGCAGTTGGCAGAGAAACTGTGAAAATAAAAGCTCATGTTACATTTACAGGTTCTGCAGACACGAGGAGAGATACAACAGTACAGTTTAAGACAAATATGTCGTTGACTTTTTGATCGACTACTGTGTACTATAGGTGGTGATGTCACTGCCTGCGAGAAAACTGATAATTCTTCAACTCCCATGTAAATGCAGTTGTCTGCATCACTGGTTTATTGATTTGCATGTAAACGCATGAAAACAGTTTTCTATAATAAGCAGATTTTTAATAGTTATCCGCTTATTCTGTGCATGTAAACGTACTCACTGAGACATCAACAATCAGCCTATAAAACACAATCATGGTGACAATCAACAACAAAACGTCATGCCGCAATGCATGCTGGGTACCAGGATTGTAGAAAACTCATTCATAAATCCCATCATGCATTGCAACATGACAAAAATTTTGACAACTTTCTTTATTAACTTTCTACCATTAACTGTCACCATTGATGAGATTTGTATCAGAAATCATGAAGTCTCTCTTAAGCAAAAAACAACAACAAAAAAACACTGAAGCATGATGGCAGTCTTATGCAATACAATGTCATTTGCATAGAGCTTTTTTATCTGCCTGTTTCTTCATAATTAATTTGTGATCAAATGTTTCAATGCTTTGTAGAGTAGAATATAATAAAAATAAACAATCTGAGAAGGTCTGAAAGGGCTTCCCGCTACATGCAGCAATAAATAAGTGGGCTTCCTAAAACATTGTTGCTATTGCTAAAAGAGGAGAGTTAGATCAGTGAAGGTCAAGGGACAAATGCCTAACTAAAGGAAACACTAATCACAATAATGGTGACTTCAAATGAACTCATAACAAACACAAACTTAAGATTTAATGTGATACATTTTGTGATAAATGTCTATTTGACTTGTGAGACATCACGTCAGAAAGAAGATTTATCTACTAAATCACGCGTGTGGATGCTGGAATAGTTGAGCACTTGTATTTTGTTCTGACAGCTGTTTAGAAGTTAAACTTATCCATTTAGAAAATAACTCTGCAAGTTATCATTTTATTTTTCAAACAGAGATGCTGATAGAGAGGCAAACGTGAAAGATTGCAGCTTTTGGAGGCATACACCCAACAGTATTCATCTATTGCATTTAATAATTTTAGTATTTTCTCCAGAAAACGAGTCATCAAAATAAAAATTTAGAGACAGGAAAATGTCCAAAATGTAATTGATTTGAATGACCAGCAGGTGTTCACCATTAATGTCTTAATCATCACTTCATTATCTCATTACCTTTAACACTGATTCAGAGTTATATTTTTAACACCAGTCTTTTTTAACACAGATCTTGGTGTGGATTATATAAACACCAAATAGTGTTGATTTAAAGAGGCCCTTCCACATAAAACCGTTTTTACTTGTATTTTTTGATATGTGTTAGGTCCATATGTGTTTGTGTACACACTTTAGTACTATGTGTTACTATCAGTTGCGGCCATTGAATGTGATAAAAAACACATGTGTGTGTTTGTGCATTCGTTACACGCGCGTCGAAGGGTTTATGTAAAAGACGTGTGTGTGTGTGTGTGTGTGTGTGTGTGTGTGTGTGTGCTGCTACACGCGCATCGAAAGGGTTTACGATAAAAGACCATGTACGTTTGTGTTTGT
This sequence comes from Misgurnus mizolepis, assembly GCA_025389145.1. Classification (NCBI taxonomy): domain Eukaryota; kingdom Metazoa; phylum Chordata; class Actinopteri; order Cypriniformes; family Cobitidae; genus Misgurnus; species Misgurnus mizolepis. Next base: position 8,930,457 of record JAIFKI010000021.1, read on the forward strand.
GTGTGTGTTTTTGTGCATGGGTTTACGATAAAAGACACACGCGTGTGTGTGTCAAAAGGGTTTATGATAAAATATGCGTGTGTAAGAAAGACACTGTGTCTTAAGACACTCACTTAACATTAAACTGATTACACATGAGATTAAATTGAAAGTTAGTTTGAACGAAAAACTGTTATCCAATCATAGCAGTGGGCGTTTACTTCCAAGTCGTCAATGCAGCCCGCCCATTAAAACGGATCATTTCTCTAACCAGCCTCAAAATCAGGGTACAAAATGGCCTATTACTTATTGCTTTTGATGTTTTTGGATGTAAAAACCATGCAAACGTCATGAGTGGACCTCAGACAACAGTCTAAAACAATAAAAACGCCAGAGGAAGGGCACCTTTAACACTGGTAGAGTTAATTTAACACCGGGGATTTTCCTGTGTAGTCATAGAATATTTTCTTTATTTATCTGTGTCATTGTCACGGATCTCCAAATTTCCCCTGCCCGTACCACATACTTTCTTTTCTGTGTCAGTTTCACATATTGGTTACTCAATTGTTTTTCCTATTTTTAAACAATTATTCGGGTTTCATAACATAAATATGTAATTCAGAATGCTAGTGTCTTTAAACGAGTATGAAGTCAATAGGTGATGGTTTAAAATCCATTGTTGGTCAACGAATGTAAAGATTTGTCATTTGGTTTAACAGATACTTTTGTAAAGCCATGCTTAAGGACTTAATGATCATCCTGGTTTCGGAGGAGGTTCAAGAGGTTTTTGATGGATGAGAAGGAAAAAATGCTGTGGACCATCCTCCCCCTTCCCAGTTGACACTGAAGTTGGCCATAAAAGATTTACGAGCAGCCTCTTCTCTGATTAAATTGGACACTTGTTTATGTGAACCTACCAAAATCCAGTCCAAATGGGGAGAAGATGTGGTGTTTGTGGACCCCGCCTCTGTAGATTTGAAGTGAGTCATTTTTATCTACGGATTTTATACAAAGTTTCGAGAGAGGCGTTTTGGAGTTTCGGCTCGCTGTTGTAAGTTCTGGAGGAAACTTGTTGTGGTGTAAAGATCTCTTTAGATATCCTTCCCGCCCAGGCTGTGTTACTCAGGAAGTGCATCCCTTTTAATCAGGATCTGGCACCATTCTTAAAATATTTAAGTCAAGTTCTCTGAAAGAGGTTTGTTTGATATCTATGTTCAATGTGGTCGAGTCAGCAGACAAATAATGATTATAACTCTAAGCACACAGGCTGGAGACAGGCAATGGTCTGTGAGTCATGTTGCATTTATTTCCTGTTGCAGGATGTCAGGAATTAACAACTTACACTCTGAGGCTATTTTGTGGATTTTCGCCTGGATTTGGCCTACCCAATTTCAAAAGCTTCCCATACCCACATGCAGAGGTGCACATAGAAAAGTTTGGTATCATTTTACAGGAAACCCTTTGAAATTACATAAAACGCTGTTAAAAGTGCTCAACATGGTTGTACACTCTAAAAAAAATCCGTAAAAAAACGGAAAAAGTACTGTGTAAATATGAAGGAATTTTCCGTATTTATGTTTTACAGGCGTTTATCTGTTTTTTTTTAATAACATGTTCACTCTAAAAAAAATCTGTAAAAAAACGGACAAAGTACTGTGTAAATATGAAGGAATTTTCCGTATTTATGTTTTACAGGCATTTATCCGTTTTTTTAATAACATGTTGCATTATGGGTGCAACAACTGCTGCAATCTTTCACTTTTGCCTCTCTATCACCATCTCTGTTTGAACCTAAAATTACAACTTGCTTGCAGAGTTCTTTTCTAAACATGGATGATGTTTAACTTCTAAACAAATGCTGTCAGAACAAGATACAAGTGTTCAACTACTGTATTCCAGCATCTACACATGTGATTTAGTAGACAAATCTTCTTTCTGATGTGACGTGTAAGTCAAATGGATATTTACCACAACATTTATCACATTAAATATACAGTTTGTGTTTGTTTTAGATTCATTTGAAGTCACCACTATGGTGATTAATGTTCCCTTTAGTTAGGCTTTTGTCCCTTGACCTTCCAGAACTGACTCTGCTCTTTTAACATTGCAACAGTGGTTTTGCTTGTAGCAATTACAACTTGTTTGATGCTTGAGTTAGGGGAAGTGTCTATGATGTTATATAAGCTTAGTTGTTTTTATGTTATACTGCCTAACATTCAAATATGAAATTATAATATAAGATTAAAGAACTAAAATGTATAAGAGTGACACTCCAAGTTGATCTAAAAACACACTGTCTTGAATAAGATGGCTGCAAATATGTCAGCTGTGGTTTTTGCTTCAGAGATATCAACACTTTGGATACAAATCTCAACAATGGTGAGAGTAAATGTTAAGAAAGTTTTCTGTCCTGGTACCCAGCATGCATTGCGGCATGAAGCTTTGTTGTTGATTGTCACCATTGTTGCGTTTCATAGGCAGATTGAAGTGTTCCTAAAGGTTACGGACAATGTTCTGTAAATCTACGGACATTATATTGTAAATCTACAGAATGTTCAGTTTTTGAATAAACAGAAAAGTCTGTGAAATAACGGAAAAGGTGCCGGTAATTTTCTGCCAGGACATTATCCGTTTTTTTACTGATTTTTTTTTAGAGTGTTGCATTATGGGTGCAACAACTCCTGCTGCAATCTTTCACTTTAACATCTCTATCACCATCTCTGTTAGAAACCTAAAATTACAACTTGCTTGCAGAGTTCTTTTCTAACATGGATGATGTTTAACTTCTAAACAAATGCTGTCAGAACAAGATACAAGTGTTCAACTATTCCAGCATCGACACATGTGATTTAGTAGACAAATCTTCTTTCTGACGTGACGTGTAAGTCAAATGGATATTTACCACAACATTTATCACATTAAATCTACAGTTTGTGTTTGTTTAAGATTCACTTGAAGTCACCACTATGGTGATTAGTGTTCCCTTTAGTTAGGCTTTTGTCCCTTGACCTTCCAGAACTGACTCTGCTCTTTAACATTGCAACAATGTTTTTGCTTGTAGCAATTACAACTTGCTTGTTGCTTGAGTAAGGGGAAGTGTCTATGATGTCATCTAAGCTTGGTTGTTTTTATATTATGCTGCCTAGCATTCAATTATGAAATGATAAAATAAGAATGAAGATCTAAAATGTTTAAGAGTGACACTATGCTGATCTAATAAGACCCTGTAGTAAATAAGATTACTGTAAAGAGCTGTGTTTTTTGCTTCAGAGAGACATCAACATTTTGTATACAAATCTCAACAATGGTGAGAGTAAATGTTAAGAAAGAGTTTTCCACAATCCTGGTACCCAGCATGCATTGCGGTGTGAAGCTTTGTTGTTGATTGTCACCATTGTTGCGTTTCATAGGCGGATTGAAGTGTCCCTAAAGGCTACGGAAAAGTTCTGTAAATCTACGGACAGTGTTCCATAAATCTACAGAATGTTCAGTTTTTGAATAAACAGAAATGTCTGTAAACATAACGGAAAAAGTGCCAGTAATTTTCTGCCAGGACATTATCAATTTTTTACGGATTATTTGGTAGTGATGGGCAGAGCGAGACTTTGTGAAACACTGAAATAGTTGAATCAATTGTGTCGAGGCTTTGAAACATAGTTCGAAACCACCTCCACAGTGACACCTATTGGTCATTTGCACGCAAGCCATAGCGCAGCCTTGACAAGGTTTTAGACGATCGCTAACAAATTTTATCCCACATGTTGATTGATTGACACAAGTGATCGGGTGGGAGAGTGGATAGGGTTGTCGACTCTCATACAACATTCCTTTGGATCGAACCCCGGGAAACGCATTACTATTACCGTTGTCACAATGAAGTTACATATTTTTTGTTGTTGTTTTAACATCTGTTTGACAACTAGCTTTTAGGCTCATCATTGTCAATAACTATAAGCTGGTCTATTTAATAAATAAATTGAATAGAGATAAATACCACATAAACAATAAGAAATTAATAAAATATATCAAGTCACCATGTCACATATAAATATCTGCTGTGTGTGGAAGGACTTAGCTACTTCTTTTTTTTACAGATAATTTCTCCAGCTTTTGAAAAACTCCTCTCACAAAACCCACAAGGTCAATATGCGTTTATTTCACTTTTATACAGATGTGCGATTGTGTTGTCTGTTCCCGACTGTGCCAATCAAACGCTGATTCGGCAGACCACACCTGATGAAACACTTAGTGAAACACTTCGAGGCTTCGTTTGGTCATAGTCACGTGACATGGGTGTTTTGAATCACGCTTCGGATCAGTGTTTCGACACATCTGCGCTTCGGGATCTCGCAAAGCTTTGGAACGACTGTTTCGCGTCAGCCATCCCTAGTGTAAGAGTTAAAAGTATAAGAGTTAAAAGTGAAAAAGTTCAAAGTATAGCACATTATATTAAAAGATTAATGCTGATGTTATATTTGAATATCTGAATATTAATTCTGATGTTATATTTGAATATCTCAATGTTAATTTAGCAGTATATACTTGTGTTAAAGTGGATGTTGTTGTGCGGACTTTTATTATGAGGAGGGGAAGTCGGAAGGAGGAGAAGAAGGAAAATAAACAGGCGGTAAAGAAGAACTCGTCCGTGTCCGAGGGTTTTATTTATATATATATTCATAAAGTTATATTTAGTTTTAAGCCCCGAGAACTCCCACAAGCAACTATTACACTATTATTTGGTTGTGTATGGTTGCAAGTTCTGCTGTCACTAATAGAGTTCAATGGCAACAATGACTATAGTTAGCTAACAATGCTTTTGGGAAACACACCCTTGTTCATTTCAGAAGACACAAAAATGTGTGTGTACCACAGTTTTGGCAGGAATACCAGATGTCTTTGGCAGTCATCACAGAAATACAAGCAGGCTAAATAACAGGAATAGAGCAACTGATTCCAATTAACTTATGGTCTCACCATAAAACAGATGGGTTTAATAAAAATTTGCCAGAACTGTAAGAATCAAAATAGAAAACAACAATACCCATTATGACAGGAGGCAATAAAAGCTATAAGAAGCACTATTGAGTGATTAGGAGTTTTTAGAAGAAACAATAACAAGCTATTGTAATTCACCAATACTTCCTGTAGCTAAATCTGATAAGTCAAAATGTCGCTTTGTACATGATTTGAGAACTATCAATGTTCTTCAATGTAGTTGAAGATTAGCCAGCTGAATTTTCAAATGCACAAAGCCATGGAAAAGCTAAAAAAGCTAAGAGAGGAAGTAAAACTGAGTCAAGAATCGGTTGGCTTCTGTCTTTGATTCCTGGGAGATTGGCTCACCATTGCTATCACATCTGGCCTTGCACTTTTTGTTAATCTTTTTCTCTTGATCTGGGGCTGGTTGCACCAGCTTGGTGTAAACCCGGTCGTAAGACTACTTTGGGGTGCGTTTCCTAAAAGCATCGTTAGCCAACTACTGTCGTAAGTTTCGTCGTTACAGACAAAGTTTAACTACACTGAAAAAAAGTATTTATTCAATTTACTCAACTTTTTTAAGGTAAGTGGTTGCAATCAATTTATTTATGCTACATTTACACAAATTATAAAAAAAATTATATAAAAAAGACTCATAGATTTGAAAGTTCAGGTTTTAAAGGTCAGAGGTCCAAAATGTAATTGAAACAGACCAGTGGCTTTGCTGTCATCAGGATTAAACATGTTACCCCCCCCAAAAAAAACAAATCCCAATTTAACCCCTGTACATATACTATACATTCTCATTATTTTTTAACACATCTATAGTTATTCACAGAATAATGAATATCTTAAAGCAACTAGATAACGTGTAGTCATTGTAACAGTAAGTTGTAAATACCAACTGAATTATTGCACATAATTCAGTAAAACGTTTGAAATGGAAAAGCTGATTGTTAAGTACATCACCAAGCACGGCTCACAGGGAATATTTAATGGGAAAGAGAATGTTGTTGATAAGCCATATACGTTTGAAACTTATCCTAAAATGCCTAAAAATTAAAAAGGAAAGGTTGCCAATGCACTTCAAGTAGTTTTTGCTTCGTATAAAGTAATTAGGAAGAGAGTAGACTTAAAAGCTGAAAATGAGTGCGTTTACATGCACAGTCTTACGCTGATTATGCTTAATAAACTGATAACACGTGGGGTCATGTAAACGCGTCAAACTGTTTTCTTTAATCGGGGAAAACTCATAAACGGCGTGAGCAAAAACCAATCGGCACAGGTAGTTTTTTGCTCATTACGCCGATTTCGCGTGGCATGTAAACACCTTAACTGGCTTTCTCACGGTTTTGTCCATGTGCACAGCAAAATCCCCAGTGTTAAATTAACACTGCTCGGTGTTTATATAATCCACACCAAGATTGGTGTTAAAAAAACACTAAATCAGTGTTAAAGTTAATAAGATAATGAAGTGATTGAGTCATTAATAGTGAACACCTGCTGGTCATTCCGTGTCAAATCAACAAAATTTTGGAATTGTTCCTGTCTTAAAAATTTTATTTTGTTGACTCTTTTTCTGGAGAAAGTAATACTAAAATGAGGAAGAAAGCCAAAATATTAAATGCAATAGATAAAATGCCTAGAGTTTAATGAACACTATCATCATCTCTGTTTGAAAACTAAAATTACAACTTGCTTGCAGAGTTACATGGATGATAGGTGTAACTTCTAAAGAACTGCTGTAAATCTGGTTAATAAAGTAAGTCACCATTGTGTCGATTAGTGTTTCCTTTAGTTGGGTACTTGGGTCTTGAAGTTTAGTGTTAATTTTCTTCTGCTCATTGTGGCAGTGTGTTTATAAAACGCATCTAAGAAAGCAGAGGAAGTTGAGAGAAATGAAGTCTATAACTGTTACTATGATTATTAGTATGAAAGTATAAGTCTGGGGATTCAATGATATCATAAAAAAGTAATCACTGAATATAAGTGTTTAATTTATGTTACGCCAACCCTGTGAGGCTCTCATGAAATCCAACAGTGCTGTAAAAGTCCACATACCCTGAAGAGTTAAATATTTTTTACCCAAATCTAATCTGTGGTTTCAGTCAGACACACTGAGACATCAACAATCAGCCTATAAAACACAATCATGGTGACAATCAACAACAAAACGTCATGCCGCAATGCATGCTGGGTACCAGGATTGTAGAAAACTAATTCATAAATCCCATCATGCATTGCAACATGACAAAAATTGTGCAACTTTCTTACCATAAACTGTCACCATCGTTGAGATTTGTATCAGAAATCATGAAGTCTCTCTTAGGAAAAAAAACCCAACAAAAAAAAAACACTAAAGCATGACAGCAGTCTTATTCAATACAATGTCATTTGCATAGAGCTTTTCTATATACCTGTTTCTTCATAATTAATTTGTGATCAAATGTTTCAATGATTTGTAGAGTAGAATATAATGAAAATAAACAATCTGAGAAGGTCTGGACGAGCTTCCCTCTACATGAAACAATGGACAAGTGGTCTTACTCTAACATTGTTACTATTGCTTAAAGAGGAGAGTTAGATCAGTGAAGGTCAAGGGACAAATGCCTAACTAAAGGAAACACTAATCACAGTAATGGTGACTTCAAATGAACTCATAACAAACACAAACTTAAGATTTAATGTGCTACATTTTGTGATAAATGTCTATTTGACTTGTGAGATATCACGTCAGAAACAAGATTTGTCTACTAAATCACGCGTGTGGATGCTGGAATAGTTGAGCACTTGTGTTTTGTTCTGACAGCTGTTTAGAAGTTAAACTTTTAGAAAATAACTCTGCAAGTTATCATTTTATTTTTTAAACAGAGATGCTGATAGAGAGGCAAACATGTAAGATTGCAGCTTTTGGAGGCATACACCCAACAGTATTCATCTATTGCATTTAATAATTTGTCTTTCTTTATTATTTTAGTATTTTCTCCAGAAAACGAGTCATCAAAATAAAAATTTATAGACAGGAAAATGTACAAAATGTAATTGATTTGAATGACCAGAAGGTGTTCACCATTAATGTCTTAATCATCACATCATTATCTCATTAACTTTAACACTGATTCAGAGTTATATTTTTAACACCAGTCTTTTTTAACACCGATCTTGGTGTGGATTATATAAACACCAAATAGTGTTGATTCAACACTGGTAGAGTTAATTTAACACTGGGGATTTTCCTGTGTGCGCATGTCTCTGCGTATGAAAGATAAACGTCACACACGGAAGTAAGCGCAAGGTAACGCATAAAAGTTTCCGCTTGACTAAAGCAGTTGGCAGAGAAACTGTGAAAATTGAAGCTTATGTTACATTTACAGGTTCTGCAGACACGAGAAGAGATACAACAGTACAGCTTAAGACAGATATGCCGTTGGCTTTTTGATAGACTATTATGTACTATAGGCGGTGACGTCACTGCCTGCGAGAAAACTAATAATTCTCCAAGTACCATGTAAACGCAGTTGTCTGCATAGCCGGTTTATTGATTTGCATGTAAACGCATGAAAACAGTTTTCTATAATAAGCAGATTTTTAATAGTTATCCGCTTATTCTGTGCAGGTAAACGCATTAATTGAGCGACTCAGTTTTGAGGTAATTTCTACAAAAAATGTCCAGGCTATTGAAACAATATGGAAATAAGAAAAGATCAAGATGCAGAATGAGACTGCTTTCCTTAGAACTAACAAGGACATGCTTAAATCATCAGTGGAAATTTTGGCCAACAATTTGGAGAAAGCAAAGACAGCTTGTCAATGTATGATAATGAATGGCACAATTGTGAAAAATGCTAGCAAGACATTGTAAGATGTTACAGTGTGTTGTCCAGTTCAAGATATGCCAGATTTGCAGGAAGAAAGTGCTGAGGGTTGGGAAAGAGATTCTCAATCATTCAGAAGTCAGTACTTTGACTCTACAGTTAGATTTCCAATGGCACCAGTTCATGTGACTACAACTATGCATGCTAGTGAAGGAAGGGAAGAGCAAATGACCTCTACCATGGTCAAAGCATTTAATCCCACTGAACTAGAAATTGTGATCAAGAACATTGGGAAATTTGATCCTGCCAAGCAGGATCCATTAGATTTTCTGAAGAATCTGAAACGATATGCAGATCTGTATAATTTTACTGATGGTGATGCCTGTGTTATGCTAACCATGTGTCTGCCTGATACTTTGTCTGGAGCCTTAACTCAGAGAGTAAAGGACAGAACAGCAAATAAGTTGGAGAGGAAACAGGCACTTCTTGAAGTTTTGGGTATGATGTCAGTTGATTGGCATAAAATATCTGAGATGCACTTGAGGAAAGGGGAGCACCCAGCAGCATTTTCAGAACGATTACTGGAGACATTTAAAACTTTCAGTGGCAATCCTGATATTATTAAGAATGATGTTAGATTCAACTATGCCTTGATTAACAAATGTGATCCACTCACCCATTCTGCTGTGTCAATGTTTGTGACGCCTTTCTCTGAATATGATGACATTACTGCTAAAATGACACAGTTTTACAACAATAATGCTAATGCTAGGGCGGCAGTGGCTCAGTGGGTTATGTAGGTTGTCTACAAACTGGAAGGTTGGTGGTTCAATCCTCGGCTTCACTGGACCAAGTGTCGAGGTGTGCTTGAGCAAGACACCTAACTCCAGCCGCTCCCGATGAGCTGGATGGCGCCTTGCATGGCTGACACCGCCGTCGGTGTATGAATGAGTGAATGTGAGGCTAATTGTAAAGTGCTTTGGATGGCCATAGGTCTGTTAAAAGTGCTATATAAATGCGGTCCATTTACCATAACAGTCATATGAAAGGTGCCAAATCTAGACATCCAGTTGCTGCTTTTGGCAGGAAAGAATCTTCTAGATCAGTAATTCTCAAAGTGTGGTCCGCGGACCACTAGTGGTCCGCCAAAAGATGACCTAAACAAGGCACGTGTTATACAATCGTCACTTATTTAAGTAGATTTTTAATGCACTTGCAAAACTGTGATATCAGTTCTTGCCATTCTGTTTTAATAACGTCAAAATGGATCGGTGGCTAAACCAAAGAGGAGTCAAAAATAAAGATCAAGCGTCAACTGAAAGCAGCTAAAATCCACAGATCTATTAGTTTTGTAAAGTACTAGTTTTTGTTTCATGTGTGAAATCCCTGTAATTTCAGTGATTTTGGACAGTAAGGGGAACATTTTTTTCAGCATTTTATTGTTACCATAGTTACAACCATAGACTTCATATACCCACCACCTCAGTTTTAAAGTATAAGCGCTCTTTGGAATGACATTAAGTGGGACCTTGGCTGTTATAGTATGTTTAATTGCAGTTTTTTTCACATGTGCAGTTTGTTGTTCATATTAAGATGTAACTCATTTCACATTTACTTGTTCAAATGAAATAAAATTCATATAATAATTTCTGAACATAGCATTGCATTTGTGTTTAAAAAATTAGTTGCATATTAAATTTAAATTAAGCTTATCCTTCCTATTTTGTTGTTTTTTGGGGGCGTGTTAGAGTGGGATTCTGTTAGGTGGTCCTCAGAAAAAAATTGGAGGATAAAGTGGTCCTTGGGCTGAAAAAGTTTGAGAAACACTGTTCTAGATTAACTGATGGCTTCATAGACAAAGTAGATTTACAAGAGGAAATTCAGAGGGTGTTATTCTTTGCTATGCATGTGGAAATGCTGGTCACATTGCTAGTCATTATCAAGACATTAAGAGACATCAAAACTTTGCATGTCATGCATGTGGAAAAGATGGTCACATTGCAAGGCATTGATGGAAAGATCAGGAAGTTGTTTGCTTTAGATGTGGAAAGATTGGACACAAGGCAAGACAGTGTCACTTTTCACATAAAAGAAAGATGGTTTGATGATTTGCTTAAGGAAAAAGGCAAGTTTAGAAACCCAGTTAGCACTGTTGAACGGAAAGAAAGAAAAACCTTGCCAGACACATCTCTGTGTGAACAACATGACTGTAACTCAGTCACAAGCAGATGTTGATGTGAAGATATGTGAACTGTTTTATGATAGTACCACATTTTAGGAACAATATGTTTACTATCAAATGGGGGGGGGTGATTCTTTATCATTTATGAAATGTTTTAGTGGCATTAATTTGAAACATTACTGATGTTTGATGTTCTGTGATTAAACGTATGTAAATTTGATGTTTTAAACTTGAAAAGTTTCTTGTGGGGGAAAGAAGGGCAACTTCTTCTTTGGTTCTCGTTTCAGATGTAAGCATGGAGATGTCTGAAATGTGTAACCTTAGGTAGAAAGACAATCTGGACATAAAGGACAAGGACCAGAAGGCCAACAGGACAAGCGATGGCAGGGCACTTCCTTAAGACAAAGGAATCAGCCCGATCAGACAGGACTTCCCCAGAGTTACCACTAGAAATCCAAACATTTCCAGAACGACAGGCCTGAAAAGATCCAGCAACTCTGTGACATAACACAGCATGGATGGAACTGAAAAATTGCATTTATTTGAACATCAGCTATAAATGCTTCATCTAGGAAGAACCCAGTTGCCACATTGAAAATATTGGACAATCGATAGGAGAAATACAAAGAGATCAAACAATTTCCAGAGAGTATTTTGTATATTTTTGATCTGAAGTTACATAGTCCCATTTACGGTTGTGGTTCTTGAGTGCTCCTCTCCAAACCCAAGAAAACTTATTCATATTGCCAAACTTGAGACAATCTATGATAATCTTGCCTAACTGGATGAAGCGATAACCAGTGTGCAAATGGCCTGCGGGCCGGGAGTTTGAGACCACTGCTCTACACATTGATATTAAAGATAAACTACAACTAAACAGACTGCATCTCTCAACATCACTATCACAAAATAAATCATCAAAAGCTAAGGAATTACATACAAGAAATGCAGTGTTACTGTCTATGGTGAGTTATATTTGTTTTTATTTTATTTGTATGCTATTTAAGGAAAAGGTAATACATTTATCGCAATAAATATGGCACTGAAATATGGCACAGGTGGTTAACAAATACAAGCAAGTCAGTCATCAGATTATGATCACTTCAGTTACATCTTTCCTGACAAGTCGAAGCGTTCACACTGGGCTAAACCCACAGGGTTATCCCCAATAATAGGTGCGCTTTTTACCCCCAAACAACATACTTTTACTAATTTTACATTTAGTCCCTCTATAGTCAAAAATTGTCTCAGTTAAAAGTCATCTTTGAGCATCATAATAGCTTAATGTGACAGTAATTTCTTCATGCTTTAAAATGGCTTGAATGCAACTCTACACCCTTGCATCATTTAGGCCGCATTTACACTGCCTGTTTGAAGTGACTCAATAACCGTTTTTTTAAAGGGGCACGGATCGGATATGACTCATGGACATGTAAGCAGGAAAAAAAGCATACATTCCATAAATCTCTGATCATTTTCAGGCCTCCTTCTTATGTGTAAATAAATCGGATATGAATCAGATAAATGCATTCACTTGCGCAATGTAAGCGGACAGATCGGATATTCACGTGTTGTGCGTCATTAAGAATGTGATGCTGGCAAATTACTTCAAATCAGATGGGCACCACCCGCAATCACATGACTCTTTTTAGCAGTGCAATGGAGAACGACAGCTCCCCTTAGTGGGGTAATTTTGAAGTATTATGTCTTGTTACAGAGATAAAGCTCTATAATCTTGTATAATGATTTTGTTTTTGTCTGTTGCATATCGCAACATTTTTCTTCCTCTGTGGTTTAAGCTGTTTCGGGTGAGTATTGTTTTGGCAAGTGTTTAGTGTAAATGCAGATATCGGATAAGTCGCTGTTAAAAGATGATAAGTGGGTCATCAAAAAAAAAAAACAAAAAAAAAAAAATCGGATACAGGTAACAAATGGGAATTGGGCATCAAGACTTGGGTGAACTATCCCTTTAATATGTATGTAAATTGACAGTAATGAACGTTTTTGTTTGTTTTCCTAAGGCCTTAATTGTAGAGACATGTTAAATAACACACAAGTAGGTATTTCATTATAATATTTATTTAGCATATGTATAAACAAGGCACTTTTTATTGTGAACAAGTAAGACATTTTACATGGCTTATGTTCCCGAAACCAAAGTGCACATGTACATTACTCTTTCAAGTATGTTTATTTAAAGGGGACATATTATGAGATTTTTTTAAAGATGTAAACTAAGTCTTAATCTAGGTCTGAGCAAAAGTGTGCCGTTTTGGGTGTGTCATTTAAAATGCAAATGAGCGGCTGAAGTGCAAACACTGATCACAATGATGGTGGTTTGTTGTAATTGAAACTCAATTGTGCTGTCAAGTCCTTCTTTTCTTTCTCTCTGCACTAAATGGCAGTGCTGTGGTTGGATAGTGCAGATAAAGGGGGCGGTATTACCGTATTCTGACATCACAATAGGAGCCAAATTACAAAGACCTATTTTTTCACATGCTTGCAAAGAATGGTTTACCAAAACTAAGTTACTGGGTTGATCTTTTTCACATTTTCTAGGTTGATAGAAACAACTGTATCACTTAAACATGGAAAAAGTCAGATTTTCATAATATGTCCCCTTTAATATATGTTAAAGCAACACTAAAGAGTTTTTTTTTACCGAAACAGGGTGAACGGCACTTTCACATTCGCTTTGCAGCCCTCTATCGGCTAAAACCGCACTAAAGAAGTTTTCCTACAATCCAATCAGAGCCAGCTTTGCTGCAGTAGGCTTAATTATTTACGACAGTGGTAATGGACAATTCCGCTTACAACCTGTAGGAGGAGCAAAGAGCAAAAACTCTTTAGTGTTGCTTTAAAACACAGCACATTGTAGACATTGGAAGACATTTTACATATTACATAGGCTTATTATAATAATAATTATATAATAATTATAATAATAATTATATAATAATTATATAATAATTATAATAATAATTATATAATTATATAATAATTATATATAAATTATATAATTATATAAATTTTCTATAGCGCCTATACAGAAACAAAAACAGTCACACAATAAAAACAACAAAAATTAAAAATCCATGCAAATATAAAATACAAAATTCAAGTAAAAGCCATCATAAAAAAGAGTTTTAAGAAAAGATTTAAAAGTGCTTCTTTGTCTTATCTCGTTTTGTAAACAGAAACGGCGATGCATTGAACATTCTGTTCTGATGATGTAAGGGTTGTAACTACAGTACCTGAGAAGGACATTCTTTGTGTTCTTTTTTAATGTTTCTGGAGCCCGAAGAAATCGGAATCTTAAACACATCTTGATCAAACATTTTCAGATGATGTAGTACATATAAATTGTTTTAATATTTAGAGGAAAGATAGAAATAAATATGGAAATATAGAAATAAAAAATAAATATATTTTACACATAACTCATCTTGTAAATATACATATAGTTATCTTGTCTGTAACCGAGCAGCTATTCAAAAATTATACTGTATAACACTTGTTATGGTGTTGCCAATGCCAATGGCCCCTAAGCTAATAGGATTTCGTTTCTCTTTCCCTGTCTCCTTTTCGAACCCGAGGACACTGAGACTAATAGAGTCAGTTCCTGCTGCCGTGAAGCTCATCACAACACTAATATAAATACATAAATATATATATTTTAAATATCTATATAGTATATATCTATTATACAATCTTAGCCGCTGTACTATCCCACTTTTGTTGTCCCCTGATTGTTCTGTTGTTCTCCTGCATTCATTATTGTAACTATACAATATATAAACACTATATAAATAAAATAGAAAATCCACCTCCTTGTCTTGTTTGCCTGCAACACTGTCCTGTAACTCATTTGTACACTGTAAAAAATTGCTGTTAAAAAACAGCCAAATTTAACAGTATGATTCTGTTTTTTAACAAAAACAGAAGTATACTGTTAAATTCTGCATTCTGTAAAAAAACAGTTTTCAGAATAATGTGAATTTACAGCCCTGAGAGTCCACCGTTTAAGACTGCGTCCCAAATACCACACCCTACACCCTCATTCACTATTCCCTACATTAGTTTCCTAATGATCCACCTGAAATCAAGTCAATGAGTTCAGATACTGAAGCATTAATGATTGACACCTGCTGCTAATAAACAGAATCACTGAAGAAAAGAGAAATAAAAAAGAGAAGAGATGAGCAGAAACACTTACAGACACAAAGACTTAGATGAACATCAACTGAAAATAACACAACACATTAAATCTCTCCATATATCACCAGAGGAGAATTAAACATTTACACAAACACCATTACCATCTTCACTTATAAACCACTTTGACTTTATTTCTGTTATACATTTAATAAAGTTCTTACTGAGAACAAACAGGTGTTTACTAGACTTTACAAGCATTTTCTTTAAAGTCACCATTATTGTGATCACTGTTTTCATTAGTTGGGCTCTTGACTTGGTTTACAGTCTGGTTGCTATAACTGTGTCTTTATGATGCATGTTTGTTATGGCAAAGAAAATCAAGAGATGATAGACTCTCGTAAGTTTGGTGTCTGATTATTGATCAGTAGTTTGTCTTACCAGCCTTATGAAGCTTAATCATAACATTTAGTAGTACTTAGGGATGTTAATGACTAAGTATTTACATATTTGAATGAGAATTATTTTAAGAATATTATTAAAGTAATCTGATATCTTGATAGTTGTATACATATGGATTTTTGCAAACTTGAAACCAGTCCTCAGATGACACTCACAGACATCAAGAATCAGCCTACGATTCTCAACTAGGGTGACAAAAGAAAATGGGAAAACAGTTCATCGGCCTAATGAGTTTTGTACTATGCTGATACCCAGCATGCATTGCAGCATGAAGCTTTTCATTTGATAGTCACCATTGTTGAGATTCATAGCCTGATTCTTGATGTCTGTGCATGTAACTCGCTTGTGTTTTTTATTTCACTTGTTCACAATGATTATAAGATTCCTCTGGCTACCTCAACACTCAGTTTCTGTCACATTATTGGACTACTTATAAGGGGTTGCCACCCATCTTATCAGTTATGAGCTTCTGTATAAAGTCAGTAAATTACTTTTAACTCATGAAACTAACACCATAATAATTGTAAATCAGTGACAATAGATTATTTATACTTTTTTGTCAAATTCAATGCCTTTCAAATAACATTGATAAGGCATGACAAAATATAACACCAAAGGGCCATCCAACGGATCAAGAGTCCTACTAAAGCAACCGCTGATCACGAGAATGGTAACTATTATTTAGGGATTAGACTATTAGACTAGAGCTGTCCAAACTCAAAACAACTTGCACTGACATATCTTAAAAAACATCAGTGTCCTTCGTTTTGCCTGAAAATGCACAAGTAATGTTTTTATTTAGGCATGTTTGTTAAAACTATTTCCTAATTAAACCAAGGCCTATTCCTGGTTTAAGATAATCCCTGTTCAGGAAACCACACCTTATGATTTACTTCTGAGCTAATGTACATATAAAATAAAATCTAACTGGTTTGTAATAAATGAAGATGTTAATGCTGTTTGTGGAGTTGTTTGATGATCTTCTTGTGAAATCTTATGAAATCTGAGTAAGTTTGAGTCTCTTCTTAGTCTGTAAGTTGAGTTTCTGCTTGTTTTCTCTTTAATTCGGTTCTTGTTCATCTTTCATTCAGTGATTGTGTTTGTTAACAGCAGCTGTTCATCATTAATCACTCAATCATCACTTCATTATCTCATTAACTTCAACATTGGCTCTGTTTCTTTTACTCTTTGTAGTGTGGACACATTAATCAGTGTTCTTTTGACACCAAAGATTTTTAAAGGGTTAAATGTGTAAGATATAAAAACACAGAATGCTAATGTTTTTTAACAGTCCGAAGGAGACCGTAAAAAAACATTATCTTACTGGCAACCAAGCTGCCAGTTGATTACTGTTATTTAACAGAATGTGCTGTTAAAAAACAGAAAACCTAACAGTCAAATTTGCATACAGAAATATGTTAATTTCACACAGACATTAGAGAAAAGTCCTTGTATTTTGTTTTTTAAATCATGTGAACTTAAAAACTGATCAGGGGATTTACACAAGATGATAATTTGAGATATCTCTTAGTGTTTAATGTTCTGTTTTGTTAGGATTTGACTCAGTTTTTGGGTTACCATTGTGCTGAAGAGTAGTGTGGTTGTTTAGGTCAAGGATGGGCAGTAGATCATTGATGTTATGCTGCCTGTTGTTTTATTTTAAAGCAGTAACTATGTAGTTTGCTCATGATGAACTACATGAGATTTGTGTGAAAGTTTAAATGTTTGCAGTTCAATTTTAGAAGTAATATTTGTTTTCAGTGGACTCAAATTAAGTAAGTTCATAATACTAACACCACCATATAAATATATATATTTATAAACTTGAATGGATCCTGCAATTGGTTTCCTAAATGAAATTAGTTGCTTTCAGGGCATTATAACATTAGCATACTGTTAAAATAGGGGAGCTGTAAATTAACGGAAGTAGAACTGTATTTTAACAGAGGCAGAACCGTAAATTAACATTATCTTGCTGGCAACCAAGCTGCCAGTTGATTACTGTTATTTAACGGCACAATTTTTAACAGTGTATGAAATGACTGCTTGAAAAATCAACATACTATGGAGGGCATTAAACGTGGTGTTAGACTCCATTTGAAACCAGATGTCCAGAAACTTCATCACTGTGACCCAGAAAACACAGAACCAATTTCAATGTAAAAAAGAAAGGGACTGTTAATCTAAATATGTTATTATAAATCATCATTCAAAGATAAAAAAGCTGAAAAAACAGACTTCACTATTGGGCTTTGAACTCTGTTCCCTTTTTACTTGGCTGCCCTTAAACTATCTAATTATATCATTTGGTTTTAACATTATCTGTATAATTCTCTACAAATTCTGATGATATGTATATTGTGTAGTTCTTATTTCTTTGACACACACACGCACACGCACGCACGCACGCACACACACACACACACACACACACACACACACACACAATATCTTACCATAATATTGTTTATGTGATTCATTGGTGTCTCTTCTGCTTCTTGATCTGCAAAATATTATACATTTATGCAATAAAACTATAAATGAAATACAAATCAAAAGATAAGTATTTGTTGTTGATGTGCTGTAGGCCAAGGTGCTCAGCACAGCTCTAGAGCGCCATCTTTCTGCAGTCGTAATTTAGTAATTTAGTAGAACTCAAACACATTTCATTAAAGTTAATCAAAGTTTTTTATGAGCTATTTAAGTGTCTAACATCAGTATGATAACAAAACTCTTGCAGGAAAGCTTTGCTTTGGCATATTTGTTGTAATACTTACTGTCTCTTGCTGTTTGTTGATTTCTCCTACAGTATTTGACTGCTTCTACTGCTGCCAGAATTAAGATCACAGCCACCACTGTTGCAGAGACAATCCAGTATAAATAGCTGCTGAAATCTAGATACCATGAAACATAGATTTGTTTAAGTAAAAACGAATCTAATACAGTTTAATTCAAACAATTTTCCATTTAGTTTTTGTGTGTCTGTGTTGTTGTGTTAATATTATTTTAATTGAGTGTATTGGTATAGTGGTATACAGCACTTAGAAAACTATTATTATTATTGAGCTGGAAAAAGATTTAATAATGTATATTTCGTCCAACATCACTCTTGCTTGAAATTTCTTAAGACATCACTACTAAATTTTATCCCACATTCAAAGAAAGGCTTTACTCTTAAAATAAATATTAAAAGTATACAATCCCCCTTAGTGTTAATACTGAAAACTATAAACCAATAATACATGCATGCATATAATATATAGTATATTATACACATTAAATCACAGTTTAAGGATACTTCAAAACCTAGCAACATTCAAATAAAAGCAGTACATCATATAAAGCCATATATTGATGGTAAAGCACTAGTTTACAACATATCAGTGCTTTATATGCACTCTAAAAAAATCTGTAAAAAAACGGACAAAGTACTGTGTAAATCTGAAGGAATTTTCCGTATTTATGTTTTACAGGCATTTATCTGTTTTTTTTAATAAAATGTTGCATTATGGGTGCAACAACTCCTGTTGCAATCTTTCACTTTTGCCTCTCTATCACCATCTCTGTTTGAAACCTAAAATTACAACTTGCTTGCAGAGTTCTTTTCTAACATGGATGATGTTTAACTTCTAAACAAATGCTGTCAGAACAAGATACAAGTGTTCAACTACTGTATTCCAGCATCTACACATGTGATTTAGTAGACAAATCTTCTTTCTGATGTGACGTGTAAGTCAAATGGATATTTACCACAACATTTATCACATTAAATATACAGTTTGTGTTTGTTTTAGATTCATTTGAAGTCACCACTATGGTGATTAGTGTTCCCTTTAGTTAGGCTTTTGTCCCTTGACCTTCCAGAACTGATTCTGCTCTTTTAACATTGCAACGATTTTACTTGTAGTAATTACAACTTGTTTGTTGCTTGAGTAAGGGGAAGTGTCTATGATGTCATCTAAGCGTGGTTGTTTTTATGTTACACTGCCTAGCATTTAAATATGAAATTATAAAATAAGAATAAAGAACTGAAATATTTAAGAGTGACACTCTATGCTGATCTAATAAGACACTGAATTGAATAAGATTGCTGCAAATGTGTCAGCTGTGGTATTTGCTTCAGGGAGACATCAACATTTTGTATACAAATCTCAAGAATGGTGAGAGTAAATGGTAAGAGAGTTTTCTACAATCCTGGTACCCAGCATGCACTGCGGCATGAAGCTTTGTTGTTGATTGTCACCATTGTTGCGTTTCATAGCCGGATTGAGGTGTCCCTAAAGGCTACGGACAATGATTTGTAAATCTACGGACAGTATTCTTTAAATCTACAGTTTGTTCTGTTTTTGAATAAACGGAAATGTCTGTGAAATAATGGAAAAGGTGCCGGTAATTTTCTGCCAGGACATTATCCATTTTTTTACGGATTATTTTTTTAGAGTGTGATGTACTGCTTTTATTTCAACTGGCAACATTACTGCTGACTCACCTGAACATTGATCAGTGATGTTGAGATGTTGAATTTGGTTTGTGATGGGATTGTTGAGTACACAGCTGTAGGTGTTGTTGTCCTGATATTCAACCTCCAGAGGTAGAGAGAGTCTGATGTTGAGATCAGACACACTGATGCTGGACAATAAACTGTTTCCTTTATACCAGGACAAACTCACATCTGTCACATTCATCACTGAACACAATATGGAACAATTTGAAGAGTTACTGACATGAGTGATGTCAGGAATGGGCAGACGAGCTGAAAAACATTAAAGAGAAATAATTTTTATTTCTAAATGGTGTAAATCCAGCATCTCTTAAACCTGTGGTATAGATGCCTATACCACAGTATCACAAACACATGTCTATTTTTAATTCTCATTGCAAAATACAATCATTGATCATCACAACATAACATGGCTTATTCACTTTACTCACCATAAACAATAACATTAAATTTTTTGTAGGAAGGCACGTCACTGTTGATGATTTCATGTTGATAAATTCCAGAGTTTGTGATTGTGATGTTTGTGATGGTGAGAGATCCAGTCTGACTGTCCAGCTTCAGTCTGTTCTTGAAGCTCCCACATGGATCACAGACATTGTAATGTTGATAGATTTCTGCTATACGAGTCCCCTGAGGTCCAAAGAGCCACATTATGTGATCCTCTTTCAGTATGTCAATATTATCAGTGTGCAGAGTAACAGAATCTCCCTCCATCACTGACACTGACTTCACTTCATCACCATCAACAACAAACACACCTGAAAGACATTTAGAAAGTGTTTCCCAATTGTATTATATGCAGGAAATACATCTCTGTAGACTATTCAATAATAAGATACACTTTTTCATATTTACATAAACTCACTGAAGCAATAGCCAGGCACCACTGTATTTTAATTTAGTACTCAATAGTTCTTGTATCAGAAGAGTGAATAGTTCATAGTTGCGATTCTAAACAGCCAATAGACACTCAGGGCTCAACATAAAGGACTGCCCGGTGGCCCGGGGCAAGCATGAGAGACGTTCGGGGAAGTAAAAATTATTGTCACTTGCCCGATCGGGCCAGTGCTTCACCCTCAGTCACTAAAATATATTTTCATTAATGTATATTATTTAACATCTTGGAAGCAAGAGATGGACATTTACTTGGGTAAAACACGACAAAAGAAACAAAATGCACAACAAAAATGCAATATTTTGAACAGTTTGCTGTCAGTTTTTTCATTGGAACGTGTCTGTTGTATATGTATACAATTACATTTGACTTTTGAATTATTATTTTTAAACATGTAACACTGACTTTTTTATTGGGGCCAGTAAAATTTTTGGCAGGGCAAGTGAAAATCTGAACCACTGGCCCAGTATAAAAAATTATTTGCGTTGAGCCCTGGACACATGATATGATTGATGAGGTCAGCAAAATATTTCTCCAAACAGTCGGAACAAGGGGTTAAGCAATGGAGCAGAAATCAGAGAACCATATCAAAATTCAATAATCTCCCGAGGGCCGAGGAGGTGTAAAGTGTAATCCCCTCAGTAGTTTTCTGTTTGTTTACATTACATTTCAAATGCTGCCTGTACATTTTTACATTTTAATAATGTTAAAATGTAATGAATCACATCCCCATGTTATGATATTAATTTAGAGATGTGTAATCAGATAATTATACACATAAGCATTCATTTCATAAGAATGAAGATAGATATAATACTGATTTAATAAATCTAATGTCTATGTAAAGAAAATAAACAAGTAGCCTAGGCCTATTATGCTTCAATATATAATTATCAAAACGCAATATACAAACTGAATAAATAATGACATAAATAGATTTAATTACCAGTAATAAAGTTACAAATATATGTATGTGTAGTTTTAAGTGGCTTTAAGTAAAATGTTTTGGTTTCACTTTCACTATCATGGATACCCGTAGTCATATTATCATAAATACACTAGAAAAATATATCGAGTTGAGACAATAAGAGATGGATTGTATTTGTTTACACTTATTTCAATAAAAATGCCTTATTATAATGGCCATTGGTTCAGTCTTATTATTTTATTGAAAACAGGTTTTACATCATGTATAACCAGGTCCGTTTTCATAGTGACCCAGACGGGTGCGCCCTTGTTTTTTCTGTCTATTGTCATAACACGGAGCAGAAAAACACGAAAACAATTTAGATTAAACTATTAAAATACACTGACATTCCTTGAAAATGTTTTGCTCATCTATTTGTAAAATTAAGTTGTACTTGCACCCTGCAAACTCGTGAAAAAATTATTTGAAATAAATGAAATGTTAAAACGTATCGATGACTGAATGTAAACCACAAATACATTTCCTTACCTTTAACAAAAAACAAACAAAGCAGTTTCTTCAGATGTAACATCTTGGGAATGTTGTTGCGTCGTATGTTGTTCCTGCTTTCAAACCTCTTCTTCAATGTCTTTATTCTCTCTTGCTGGACCGGACTGTATAAAATGCTGTTGTTTATGACTTAGTACCAAAGGATTGTACCGACCGACAGAAACGGATGGATAGATGCAGATCCTGTCACTCTGGAGA
Organism: Misgurnus mizolepis; assembly: GCA_025389145.1. NCBI lineage: Eukaryota > Metazoa > Chordata > Actinopteri > Cypriniformes > Cobitidae > Misgurnus > Misgurnus mizolepis. The sequence goes on from JAIFKI010000021.1 coordinate 8,953,098, forward strand.
GTCGTGAGCATCAATGCGTTGTTCCAGAATTCACCCATCTCTGTGTTATTATCGAAACAACCATATTTAATGTTTAATATTTAATAATGTCTCTCCTCCTCACGGTCCACTCATGGTCCAGCTGCAGCGCCACACATTTCAGGCGGCCGGAAGTGATGTTGAACCATATTCGGTTTTTGTAGCGGTCTTATTTTAAAATCAATTTTAATGGGATTTATAGGTATAATATTAGAAAACAATATCTGAAAATACTAAAACATAATTATATATGTTGATTTATTAACATTTATCTGCATTAACTAATGCAACATTGCATATTGTTTTCTATTTGACTATTAAAATTATAATATTTATTTCATGTTCATCATTAGTATCTACTTAAGCAACAAATAATTAAAGTTTAATCTCAAACTTTATTTTTTAGAATTCAGATAAACATTAACAAAGCAACGCTTGTACTTCTCATATAAACAAACATTTCAACACAAAAAACACAGGTTTAATTTAAATGTATTATTCCAATAAAAATCATAAATAGCAATTTCAAACTGTGACTCTTAAAAAGAACATTTACTGAATTTATTGAATGAAAAACAAAATGTTAATGGCTCCCTGGAACCTTCCAAAGTGAGATTGTTAATTTAATGCTTAAAAATCAAATGTGAAAGATGTTCAAACAATCGTTACTTAGTGGCTACTATAAACACAATATATACAATCATCTAAAGAATTATTAGGAACACCTGTTCAATTTCTCATTTATGCAATGGTGTTATGGTGTGGGGGATGTTTTCTTGGCACACTTTAGGCCCCTTAGTGCCAATTGGGCATCGTTTAAATGCCATGGCCTATCTGAGCATTGTTCTTAACAATGTCCATCCCTTCATGACCACCATGTACCCATCCTCTGATAGCTACTTCCAGCAGGATAATGGACCATGTCACAAAGCTTGAATCATTTCAAATTGGTTTCTTGAACATGACAATGAGTTCACTGTACTAAAATGGCCTCCACAGTCACCAGATCTCAACCCAATAGCCCAGCCAGCAGTGCTTGCTGGGGCAAATGTAGGCCCCATATGGGCTTGCAATATGGGCCCCAAGCTGGGCTTGCACCCGGGTTTCATGCTGGCCCCATCTGACTTAGCCCACATGAACCTTCTGTAGAAACTAAAGCCAATGTGGACTAAACCAAAGTCAAGTATGGGTGTGGTTGGGTTGAAGAAGTGATGAAGTTAATTAGATAATGAAGAGATGAATGAAGTGATGATTGACCATTAATGATAAACACCTGCTGTTAATTAACAGAATCGCTAAAAAAGATGAACAAGAAGAGAATAAAGACAAAATACCAGCAGAACCACAACAACTACAAAAAATAAATAAACATTTCTTGGTGGAGCTAATGTAGACTGCAAAATCCCCAGTGTTAAATTAACATTAACACTGATTAATGTTTATATAGATCCACACTACAGAGTGTTAAAAAAGTAACACTTGAAGCATTTTACATCTTACTTGTAGAGTTATTTATTAACTTAGGTCTAGATGTTGGCTCTTTCATTAAAAGTCACCATTATTGTGATCAGTGGTAGTTTTAGTTGGACTCTTTACTTTTGACTTGTTGTTTTCTGGTTGCTGTAACTTGGTGTGTTTAAAACCTGTTTGTTATGGCAGTGAAAGAGACAGAAGTGTCCAGTGTGATTCTATGGCGGCGGCGGTGGCGGTGGTTAGGATATGGTGTTGATTTTCATGTAAAAAAAATTGATATGCTATTTTAGTTTGTTTACCAAAAATATTTTTTCTGTTAATAATGTGATACTGAAGTATGACATCTGGCACTCTCATATCAGTTTATCATTTTAAAGAAAGTTGAAATACTGTATAGTTCAAAATTAACTGTTGTCCAATTTAGACACCCAAATATAAAGAATCTGAGTATGGATCTCAATAATGGTGACCATAAAATGAAAAGCTTCATGCTGCAATGCATTCTGGGTATCAATAAATCTTATCCAGAACTCCCAGAATGCACTGCGGCATGAAAAAAAATCATGAACATTTTGGCATTTTTCTTTGTCACCATTGTTGAGATTCATACTGTGAGACTTGATGTTCGTGTGTTTAAGTTACACCATGGTTAATCTAAGTACACATTGTTTCAAAATCTTCAGAATGACAAACCGCTTTGAGAGTGCCAGATATCATACTGTAGCATCACATTACTGAGAGAGATCAATACATCTGCTAAATGAGCAAACACTAAATGAATAAATACATTTTCTAGATGTTCAACATTATGTATCTAACACCATAACAGAATTGCAACCAGGTCTCTTCTTTACCATAACAAATATAACACACAAAGTTACATCAGGCAGAAAAAATAAACAAAGAGTCAAGAGTCCAACTAAAACAACCACTGATTACAATAATGGTGACTTTAAATGAAACATCTAAACCTAAGTTCATAAATAACTCTACAAGTAAGATGTAAAATGCTTCAAGTGTTACTTTTTTAACACTCTGTAGTGTGGATCTATATACACATTAAGCAGTGTTAATGTTAATTTAACACTGGGTATTTTGCAGTCTACATTAGCTCCACCAAGAAATGTTTATTTATTTTTTGTAGTTGTTGTGGTTCTGCTGGTATTTTGTCTTTATTCTCTTCTTGTTCATCTTTCTTTAGTGATTCTGTTTATTAACAGCAGGTGTTTATCATAAATGGTCAATCATCACTTCGTTCATCTCTTCATTATCTAATTAACTTCATCACTTCTTCAACTCAACCACACCCATACTTGACTTTGGTTTAGTCCACATTGGCTTTAGTTTCTACAGAAGGTTCATGTGGGCTAAGTCAGATGGGGCCAGCATGAAACCCGGGTGCAAGCCCAGCTTGGGGCCCATATTGCAAGCCCATATGGGGCCTACATTTGCCCCACCAAGCACTGCTGGCTGGGAGAGCATCTTTGGGATGTGGTAGAATAGGAGCTTCGTGCCCTGGATGTGCATCCCACAAATCTCCATCAACTGCAAGATCCTATCCTATCAATATGGGCCAACATTTTTAAAGAATGGTTTCAGCACCTTGTTGAATCAACGCCATGTAGAATTAAGGCAGTTCTGAAGGGAAAAGGGGATCAAACACTGTATTAGTATGGTGTTCCTAATAATCCTTTAGATGAGTGTATAGTGATTGTTTATGACATAATACCAGAAAAAATTATAAATGTTATAACCGTGTTGTCTGTTATGTTTGTATAATTTCACGCATTTCCGCGTGTCTCATAAAACGTCTGCTGCTGGCCCGTCCCTTATTTCCGGCCTGAATCGTGGGCGCTGCAGTTGGATACTATTGAGGGCTCCTAGGACGCAAGCGAGGATATACAGTATGTGAGGACGCAGGACAGCTCGCTGCAGAGCCAAATGGGAGGAGTTCTGTGCACCCTTCTTTGGCCGTTTCTCAATCCGAAGGCTGCACCATGCGGAGGTCGCATATGCATGCTGCATACGTCATCAAGCCTGGTTTATTTAAGTTAAAGGCAGGGTGCGTGATTTTTGAAAAACACTTTGGAAAAGGGAATAGGCCGACTGCCAAAACATACTTGTAGCCAATCAGCAGTAAGGGGCGTGTCTACTTACCAACATCGTTGCCTGGGTTGCTTATGTGTGGGGTGGGCTTATTAAAAGAAGGTCCAGATTCTATTGGGGTAGGGGCGTGTTTGTTAAGGTGATTTCAAATGTCAACATTGGCTTTCAGATATCATGCACCCCACCTTTAACTGAGCATTACATTTGCAAGTCATAAGCATATTACTACAATTTACAATTAACTAAAAATAATAGTGAACTTTATAATTGTTAATGTGAAGTCTCGATGACGTATGCAGCCTACAAATGCGACCTCAGGAGGCTGCAGCCTTTGTGTCCACCTCACCACGAACTAACATTAAAGGGATAGTTCACCCAAAAATGAAAATTCTGTAATTGTTTTCTCATCCTCATGTTGTTGTAAACCTGTATGAATTGCTTTTTTTATGAACACAAAAATTTATAATAAATTTATGATATATTTTGATGATGGTAAGCACATGGCTGATTGTAACCATCGACATCAACTGTGTGCTTACCATCATTTATCACAATACTTCCATAATATTTGTTTTTCCTACTATGGAAGTCAATGGTTACGATCAGCTGTGTGCTTATCAGCATTTATTAAAATATCTTCTTTTATGTTCAACAAAATAACAAATTATTTAGAACAATATGAGGGTGAGTAAAACATGATTTTCATTTTTGTGTGAAATATCCCTTTAATGGGCCTAACTGTATTGACATTATCTAACGTTAGCAATAATCAATACATGCTGAAAAACTTTATTGTTCATGTTAGTAACTGCATTTTTTATGTTTACTAATAAAACCATATTGTAAAGTGTTGCCAAAACATCTGATTGATTTATGAAACAAATAAGATTATGTTACCTTATCTGACCTTTTGTACATAAATGTGAAAGCATGTACTAAAACTGACTAGATATGTTTTTTTTTGTTATATTATAAATTTAAATGGAATATTGACTTTTTAAGTTTGAGTCTGTGATAGGCTATGAATTATGCTATTTTAATGAAATAAAAATAAGCAAGCAGGGCAGGGCCTGTATTCACAAAACATATTAAACTTAAGTGTTTTCCTAAATAGCAATAAAAGTTCTTAGCTAAGAGTTTTCTCCTATTTACAAAGCTGCTGAGAGTAACTTTTACTAAGGAATTGGTATTGGTATAAATCTAAAGCTAAGAGAAAAGTCGAGGATGACTTGTTGATATGGATTGATGTCATCAAGACATGGATGGTGGAAACAAGACAAAATGATGAAAAAAAAAAATGGAAAAAAAATGATGTCCTAACTCTCTAAAGAAGAGTTACCACTGGGTTTAGTTAGAAATTGCACTGATAACAGTGCTGTTTATCTGTTGTTGATGTCCTTCTGACTTTTGTATAATCATTATCATTAGTAGGCAGGCCTACTAGTGAAGATAACATCTGTGGTTATACAAGCTAAATGTTAGAACAGTAAAAACTCATATTTTGTGTATTTATATTCTTTATTATAGGGATGCAAGATTTTGATTTTTCATAGCCGATTTCTAACAAGCAAATTGGCAGATTCCAATCCGATTTTTATTCTTATCAAGCAACAAACAAGAAAGAAAGTCTACATAAACAATATGTTTATTTGGTATTTAACAGGCTAAACTTGGTTTGGCTATTGAAACCAATAACTGTAACCATCTAAAATTTACAGCAGTAACTGTGCAGTAGGCTACATTCAATACAAACATAAGTGGTTAAATGAGACCATGACATGGATGGTTGAGTGAGGGTTGATGGTCTTGCCTGTTTTGCATTATCAACAGACTTTTGATACTTATTGTGTTCTATCAGGTGATGAACTTAAATGTCTGACCAAGTATGTTGTGGCGAATGCAGGGCTCTTAGGTTTTATTTAAAGAGGTCATATTATAGGGCTAAAAAGCACATTACTTTGTGTATTTGGTGTAATACAATGTGTTCGTGTGGTTTATGGTTAAAAAAATCATTATTTTCCACATACCATACATTTTTTTAGCACCTCTAAGTCCCGCCCATCTGAAACAGGTCGTTTGGTACAAAGCTCATCGTTGTGAGAAAGTGCGGTGTCAACGGGTGTGAACTGATTGGCCAACTATCCAGTGCGTTGTGATTGGCCGAATACCTCAGTAACGTAATCGGAAATATGACGCTCCTTGCCAAGTTTTGGAAGATGAGCTCCCAAAACAATGATAAAAGCCACGAGATACTATCGTATTTACTACTACCTTATCAACACTAGCCTGAATCTGACCCGGAAAACATGGATGGCTAAGCTAATCGATCAACTTTACCAGCGCGATGTGAGCAGAACGTAACAGATGGTAAGGTAAGGATACTAAAACATAAACCATGTTTGCATTTGTGAACGTAAAAAAAACAAACAAGCACTAATACTGCACTTCTCAAATCTCGCGTTTGGATCATCATTAGGAAATGCATTAAAACACAAGCGCGTCTCTGCACCAAACTCGTCTTTGAATCGTCAGTGAGGAAATTAATTAAATATGAAAACATCGGCTACTTACAGGATTTCAGTGTAGTTGTAAAGTTACAATTGCTCCACTTTTTAGACGAAGCCTTTGTGTACATCCAGCGGTTGTACTCTGCGATGTTTAGAAATTAATCCTCCTTAAAATGTGCGGCACACAATCGAACATTTGGGCTGTACTGTTCTGAAACTGTGTTGTAAATAAAACCTAACCACTGGTTTCTTAATGTTTACTCTGTTGGAATGCCAACCAAAGCAGTTTTGCAATGAAACAAAGCGTCTGCTCGACATGGCGGAAAAACAATACTACAGCGTGATTGAAAGTTACACCCTCTATCTTTGCGTATATGAGGGCGGTGTTATGAAAATGTTCAAACCAGTATGACGTCAAACTGCATGGGCGTGTTAAACGAGCCGTTTTAGGTAGGCGTGGATGAGGCTTCACGTTTAAAAAGAATATCTCTTTGGATTTGAAACGTTTATGTGCACAGACATCATTTAACACTCTAAAAACAAAAGAAAACATGCAATCTGACAATTTGACCCCTTTAAATATTTGGAGTGAGATAACATCTGTTAGGGGAGAGGCCCCTCTGCCCCACCAAATTCTCAAGTTTTTGCTAGCAGTTCAATGTTACCTATTATTCATAACTGACCAGCACAAATATAAATTATAACAATTGGTAAGTCTGATAAAATACAAACAAATTAAATAAATTGCTCTACATATTAAAAAATACAAATGTATCAAAATTAAAATGAAATCTGTATTATATACAGTAGGATTGCAGCACTTGCCATCAGCGTGTATTTTAAGCTGTGTTTAAGAGAGAGATAAGGTCACATGTTCAGTACTGCATGGCAATAATAATGAAATACATCTCTGGCCCTTTCATTAATTTCAGGAAGCCTCTACGTTAGTTTCAGGTAAGCTAAAGCTTCTGATTGCAAAGCAGTTGGAGAGCTTTTTAATAAATCAAGCTTAATTTAACACATATTTGGCAATATTCAAGAAACCTGCGTTATTTACAGCATTTATCGGATCTTACTCTTCTAACTTAAACTCTGTGCGTGCGCGCCCCACGTATTCAAGTGATTGACATCAGAGGAGCGCGAGAAAAAAAAGAAAGTCGTGCCACGGACACGTGAAAACGCAGAAACATTTCGAGCTGAATTCAAACACAGTCACATTCCTATCTTACCATATCTGCACTACTCACCTGAACAACAGTGAGCTCGAACTTCCAGAAGCTGGCGGAAGGCTCGATATCTAGCACCAGTGCTGTGATTGGCTTAAACGCTCGGGGGACGGGGAGTGCCTTCCAGGCAGCGCTGCCTTGAAGGCTTCGTTGAGGCCTTAAAACACCAACGAGTCAGGAGGTCACCTCCTGCTGAAAAACTGTGCTAATTAGCAAATCCAGGTGATTGGAACAAAATACTGGAGAGGACTTTTACTCATGGCACATTTTACACCTCTGTCCGCAACAACCGGCGTTTGGACTCAGGAACGACTCCGGCTCTATCGTTTTGCGGTTGGGTACTGTTCCGTTACAGCATCCAGTGGCTATCAGGGATCTGACACACACACACACACACACACACACACACACACACACACACACACACGCACAGGCAAGCACACACACACATACAGTATTAAAATAAACAAAGAATAACACTGTTTCTGTTAAATAAACTTTTGCAACGTTTTGTCGGGGCTCAACACAGCCCTGCTGTGTAGTCATGTTGTTTGTTTCCATGAACACTGATTAAGACTCCACCCTCTGCCCATTTGTTGTCATGTTAGTCTTTGCACAGAATCGATCAGATCGCTGTGAGATCCATGCCGGTTAGAAAAGTGTCTGAGTTACGTCTGACATCTTATGTCACGTTGACGTGTGCCAAAAAACTTGCGATGGCGAAGTGGCTCGTCCGATTCTGCAATCAGTCGCAGTTGCTCTCCACTGACTGCGTTGACGAAAAGCACGATGGGAAGACTTGCTGATGACACAGCTCAATGCTCATTGGACCGGGGTGATGACAACTTAAAAAGTCTAAAAAGTGCACTTCATATAGTAGTTTTACAATTTGTTATTGACTTATGTCTGACGTAAAAGCTCTTTTTTCACTCCTCTCCTCACTGCAGCCGCCTGCTCACATCTAAACTTTAGACGAGGTGAGTCACATCTCCAATTCGTCACTAACAGACTCCTGTAAGAAAACACAAGAACAGTTACAAGGTGATAAAGGACTATTAATCTAAATATGTTATTATAAACCATCATTCAAAGATAAAAAATATGAGAAAACATTCTTGGTAAAATCACTTTAGGGCAGGGTCTTCAACTACTCTTTTTCGAGGGACAGATTTTAAAAATTTAAATATGATGCAAGCCAAACTTTTACCCCTATTTTTACCTTTTACATATTTTTTACTTTTTCAATCTATTATCTATATTTACGTGTGTGTTATAACTTATGTTGTTTTTGTTATAGGTGATATTAAAAAAAATTCAAACAAGATGCACACATCTTGTGTCCAGTATTTTGTCTTTAAATTACTTAAAACTTTTTTAATATTTTAAAAATAATTACTGTTTATCAATGAGTTTATCAAAAGCTAAATGTTAGCAGTTGAACTATGCACAAAAAAGTGCAAGTGTAAATAATCAACACATGTTTTTGTGTATAGCACTAACTTAGAGCTCTTAAACGGTTTTTGTTTATAACTATTTAACTTGCTTTAATTGTTACATTTCAAGTATTCACAATATATAGCCAGTCTTCTCCAAATGACTAAAATTACACCTCATGTTTTGTTTTTAAGATATATAGGCTAAACTGCCTTTCCACTATATATTACATTCAGACACGACTGTCATAGTTCGCCCCATAGTGGGAGTCGTAATAAAATTTCAGTTTAATTGTAAATCTGTGTCAACATTTGGAATGGCTGGACTGAGCACAAAAGCCAATAATCTATGAAATTTAATTATGTTTAATAATTTACTTACCAATAATAAATAGTGTTTGAAGAATTTAAGTGTTACTGATAAAGCTAAAGAAAAAAGGATTAATAATTTTCATCTTGCACAGTGTTTTGACTGGAACACACTTAAATACATCATATCCTGTCGGCGTGTGACATGCAGTGTAGTCGCACAAGATTATTTTTTAATGCATGTAAAGCTCAAATTGGATCAGAAAATGACTCGCCCACAGATGGTTGGCACCCCGCACAGCCCCTTTCTGACTCTCAAGTAACCACATTGATTTTAAATCAGAAAAAGATTACTGGCAATTAACTAGCCCTGCTATAGGGCTTTGAACTCTCTTACTCTTTTACTTTAGTGACAGTCTACCCTAAACTATCTAATTATATTATTTGGTTTTAACAGCATTATCTATATAATTCTGTCCATATACTGATTATATGTATATTGTGCAGTTCTTATTTATTTGCATTAAACTTACACTACACACACACACACACACACACACACACACACACGCGCGCACGCGCACACATTCACATACGCACACACTTACTAACAGTATCTTACCTTATCATTCAGTTCGTGATTAATTTGTATCGACTGAAATTCTCGAACTGTAAAGTAAAAAAATATATGCAATAACATTTTAAATTAATTCAAAATCAAAGACAAATATTTGTGATTGATGTGCTGTAGGCCAAGGTCCTCAGCACAGCTCTAGAGTGCCACCTTTCTGCAGTGTTGAGTTAGTTGAACTTAATCACATTTCATTCAAATTAATTAAAGTCTTTTCTGAGTTATTTAAGTGTCTAACAGGAGGATGATAACAAAACTCTTGCAGGAAAGCTTTGCTTTGGCATATTTGTAGTAATACTTACTGTCTTGTGCTGTTTGTTGATTTCTCTTACAGTATTTGACTGCTACAGCTGCTACTACTAGAAATAAGATCACAGCCACCACTGCTGGTATCAAATATAAATAGCTGCTGGAAGTCTCTTGAGAACCTAGATATCATAAACCACACATTTGTGTAAGTAAAAACTAATCTAAAACAGTTTATTTTTAACATTGTTTCTATTTGTTTTTGTGTGTCTGTGTTGTTGTATTAACGTATTCACTGGCATACAGCACTAAAAATCAATATCAAATAAATAATAATAGTTATATAAATGATTATTATTGAGCTGGAAAAAGATTAAGTAATGTATATTTTGTATAACATCACTCTTGCTTAACACATGCCTAACTAAATTTCACTATATATCGGTTTATTTAACTAGGGACAGTACATAAACATGATTTTAGCCAAAGAACTGAAAAACATGCATTATCTACTTTCATCCCACACCACTATAAAGGCTTTACTCCTAAAAGAAACCAATCCCTACTAATGTTAATCAAAATAATTTTTAAGGATACTTCCAAACTGGCAGCACACAAATAAAAGCATTTCATTTTAATGGTAAAGTACTAGTTTACAAATCAGTGCTGTATTCAAATTAGTTTTATACGCTCACTTTAACCACTTTTAGGCTTCATATGATGTATGCTTTTACAACATTACTGCTGACTCACCTGAACACGACTGACAGAGGTGGGTGATGTTGAGATGTTGAGTTTGGTTTGTGATGGGATTGTTGAGTACACATCTGTATGTGTTTGTATCCTGATATTCAACTTCCAGAGGTAGAGAGAGTCTGATGTTGAGATCAGACACACTGATGCTGGATAATAAACTGTTTCCTTTGTACCAGGACAGACTCACATCTCTCACATCACTCATATTCAACAATGAACACAACGATTCACATTTTGAGCTTGATGATAATGAGAAGGGGATACATGTGATGACAGGAAAGGGCAGACAAGCTGAAAAACATCAAAGAGAAAGAAAATGTATTTTATTCTACTTAGCATATTTGTGACCTCATCATTACGCCGCATTTGCGCTCGTGCTAGTTGGCACTTTTCAGACTGGTTGGCACATTTGCTACTAGTCTCTGAACTGTCATATGCTGTATTTTAATGCAATAAACCGGATATTTGGAGCCTTTTTACACCGGGTCACTTCATGTGTTATCTCTGATTGGATAGCTATCTCATCGTAAAAAGCCTAAGTGTAAATGCCCCCGATAATGGTATTTTTTTAGATGAAAAACTGGTTGATGAAGCCACATGTCAGTACTTTAGTCCTCTCAAACGCAAGCACGCCACTCCCATGTTAACTGGGAGAGATGTAAACAAACAAAGACAACACGACAATGAGTAAAAAACTTTCTATAACCAACAAAATAGTCCAAGCTCGACTCAAATCCCGGCCTAAATTTTTTTTTTGTCCGACACTTCTTTTAAGCTTTTTTTTGTTCCTGCTTTTACATCAATGGCCCGGTGTTTTTCCATGAATATAAAGGGCTGTGCACAGGGGTGTGCACACACACATTTTGTGGTGCAGGTGCAGGGCTGAAGTGAGCCCTTTTCACACAGACATTCCGGAAAATACACAGAAAATGCATCCTGGATTTTTCCGGGATTGTTTGATTTTTTGTTAATTCACACTGCCAATTATTTGTCATCATCTGCAAGGTCCCGGAAAGACAGGTGACCTGTTTAAAGTCTTCCACGCAGCATTTGAAGTTTCATATTATTTATCATTTCTCTCTCCAGAAACCACTCGCGTGCATTTTTGTTTATAATAAGACTATAAAGGAGCGTGTGACGCGCGGTTCTAATGCTGGTGAATGATCTCAGCTTCTGAGTGGATATTTGACGAGTTCCCTGATCTCTGCTTTAATACAGCTTTTCAGACATTTCTCATCGTGATTGTTTATATGAATTTAAAACCCCTGTTTTGAGGAGCTGAACGATATATCTTGTTGGGATGACGCGCGGGCATTTTTCTATATTATAAGCTCAAATGAGCATGTGATGCGATATTCTTTTATGCTGCTGAATGATCTCCGTTTCAACGCAGTAAGTAACGAGCTAACTTACCTGATATCTGCTTCAGTCCAGTTTGCTGACATTTCTCATGGTGAATGTTTATATGCATGTAAATCTTTCATTTTAAATAGCTGAACCATAACTTTTGTTGTGATGACGCGCATTTACACACTATTACAAATGTATATGTATATTAGACTAATTAGTGTACTGTATAACTATATTAAAGGAATATTCCATTTTCTTAAAAGAAAAATCCAGATAATTTACTCACCACCATGTCATCCAAAATGTTAATGTCTTTCTTTGATCAGTCGAGAAGAAATTATGTTTTTTAAAGGGAAAACATTGCAGGATTTTTCTCATTTTAATGGACTTTAATAGAGCCCAACATTTAATACTTAACTCAACACTTAACATTTTTTTTCAAAGGAGTTTCAAAGGACTCTAAATGATCCCAAACGAGGCATAAGGGTCTTATCTAGCAAAACGATTGTCATTTTTGACAATAAAAATAACAAATATCCACTTTTAAAGCACAACTTCTCGTCATGTAGATCCGGTCGTCATGAGCTAGCGTGACCCGACGCAATACGTCATGACGTCAAGAGGTCACAGAGGACGAACGCGAAACTCCGCCCCAGTGTTTACAAATGTGGTGAAAGAGGACCGTTCCTACGTTGTTGTATGTCAACTGATAATAATTAATGTCTTTGTGTCAGTTTATTGTTTACAATGGTCCGCAAATGTGCGTTTTATATATGTAACACGTGACCTCCCTACGTCACTACGCATTTACGTTAGGTCGCGCTGGACCGGACCTAAACGAAAAGTTGTGCTTTAAAAGTGTATATTTGTTATTTTTCTTGTCAAAAATGACAATCGTTTTGCTAGTTAAGACCCTTATGCCTCGTTTGGGATCGTTTATAGACCTTTGAAACTCCGTTGAAAAAAACTGTTAAGTGTTGAATTAAGTGTTAATTGTTGGTGTCTATTAAAGTCCATTAAAATGAGAAAAATCCTGCAATGTTTTCCTCAAAAAAATAATTTCATCTCGACTGAACAAAGAAAGACATCAACATTTTGGATGACATTGTGGTGAGTAAATTATCTGGATTTTTCTTTTAAGAAAATGGAATATTCCTTTAAATTATAAATAAAAACAATAAAAAAATATTATATTGGGGTAACATATGTGTTAATATGTTAAATATGGGTCGCATGTGTTTTATTTTTGTAGATGTTACGACCCAGCACAACAGTTTTTTTAAGCCGACGGAAGTAGTAAAATGTTTCAAAGGTGGCTTTAAAAAACAGAGGTTTCAGTGTCCGTTTATTGATAAGTTCATCTTTATAACTTTGTTTTGTTTATAAATGATTAGCCGGTGTTTACATCTTTATAAACAAGCTTTACTAGAACCGCTTGTACCATTTCCCAGAATATGGGAAATATTTCAGATGTACGTGATGTTTTTTGGTGTTGTCTGGTATGTGTATCAGATCAGGTTTGGCTTTACTAATATATATGGTCAATATTTAATGATGCTGGTATCATCTCATTTTTGTCATAGAAATGCATAGAAGCTCATCCACGAATATTTTTGTACACTGCTGTACTCAGTAATGACTGTGATTTTAAAAGAAACTAAGTAGATTACTTAGCTTAATTTGTATTCAAGTTACAAATGAAATTACAGAATTAAACATTTATAAAAGTGCAAATACAAAAAAAAAAAAAAACGTATTTACAGTGACGTGAGTAGTTGTAACTAGTTACTTTTCAACCCTGGTTTGTGGTGCAAACTCTCTAAACTGTTCGTGTGCTGTACCGCTCCTTCTGCTGACTTCCACCTTTTGGTTTTGATAAAAGCACATTATTATTTTGTAAACTAACATTTAAAAATATATTTTTGACATTTGTAAATCGATTCAGAATCATTCACGTTCATTAGCGCGATGAGGACCCACCAACATATTTTTAAATGAAAATATGTTCTTTTTTTAATGAAATGTAATTTTTTGCAATGTCAAAATACATTATGGTATACATCATATCAAAAACATTGTTTGATGGACTAAACCGTTCACCACTACAGCCAAGCAACTTAGCGCGACCCACCTTAGCCCACTTTGCGACACACCCCTGGCCTAATTTATACATAAGTGAGAATCACGTGGCTTTCTGTTTTATGTTTCACTGAGAAATAAAATTATTGAACATTGAAAGGTGACAACCTTGAATTCAATTTACTCACCATTTACAGTAACATTAAATCTCTTGTTTGAATCTCCTCTGTTACTGAAGATCTGTAGTTTATAAAGTCCAGAGTCTGTGATTGTGATGTTTGTGATGGTGAGAGATCCAGTCTGACTGTCCAGCTTCAGTCTGTTCTTGAAGCTCCCACATGAATCACAGACATCGTACTCTTTACGGATTTCAGCTACAAGAGTCCCCTGAGGTCCAAACCACTGTATCAGATCACCTCTCTGTAGTTCAGTAATGTCAGTGTGTAGAGTAACAGAATCTCCCTCCCTCACGGACACTGACTTCACTTCATCTCCATCCTCACCAGACACACCTGAAAGACATTTAAAGTATTTCCCAGTGTTGTTATAATGCAGGAAACATATCTCTGTAAACTATTCAATATCGGGAGAAACTTTTTGATATTTAATACATAAGAATTACAAGAGCATTTCCCAGGTATGTTTTATTTAGTGCTTAATCGTTTTTTAAGGTATTGTGTTAGAAAAGTAATGTAGTTAGTGATAAACAAACCTAGGGCCCTATCTTGCACCCAGCGCAATTGACTTTGTCAGTGACGCATGTATCATTCGTATTTTGCAACGGCGCCCAGCGGGTTTTTCCCTCCACAGACGCACGTCGGCAAACTAGGGAATAAACTTGCGCTCCCTGGGCGGTTCAGCGCAAAAAAAGAGGCGTGTTCCGGCACAAACCATCCCTGATGCTATTTTGCAGTTTCAAAAAACAATTGCGCCACTGACCAGAAAATAAAAGTTTAAAGTCAGTGGCGCGTTGCGCGTTGTTCATTATGCTATTTTAAGGGCGCATGCTTGACCATAATGTATAGCGTGCACAACGCGCACACACGTTGCTTATCTAATCTACACAGATGCAACAGTTATTTTTGCAAATCATAAATTGTTACACTAAAAAATATTAATACACGAGATAAGGGGAATCATAGTGGTGAGCATTGTGGTGATAGTTTTTATTTATTGTGTGGCTGCGTTAAAAAATTCTCATGCAAATAACGATTAAAATATTTTCATAAGTTCTTTGTGTGGCTGTATTACGTTTATTTTATGTAAATAATAATTAAAATGTTTTCATAAGAAACCTTAATGTATATGAACTTGATTTGTTATTCTACTTTGGGGTTGGACCTTGCGTTTCTTGGGTCCGATTTCAAAGCCCCCAAACCCTTTCAGCGGTGAGGGTGGACGCAGCGATGTCCTCTGCTGGCGTCAAGTCCTGAGGCAGATCCACCTCCCATTACACGGCGTGCCCGATTTATGCTGGCAAGCGTGGGATTCCCCCGTACAAGGACGTCGTCTCCTCGGCTGTGAACCGCTCCTGGCGTGCGCCTGGTAAATCCATCATAATAATAGCAACCCGCCACGGAACTTGCGCCCTTGCGTTTAACTCTTTCCCCGCCAATGACGAGATATTCCGTCTTTCCGCAATACTGCTACTATCCACCAGGTGGCGCCCTTCCGCAACTTTTTAAAACCGGAAGTATTTCCCCATGCCAAGCTGCTGCATGTCCGTGTCTGTTTTAAAGATCGCTCTGAATGGATGTCTATGAAAAGTCCGTCATAAAAATTGAGTTATTTCTGCTTTTTGCTCAAAATATGGTGTTTTTGCAAAAACCTACCCATATTCAAAAGCTGATTGCAAAAGAACCACTAAAGGTAGGATGAAACGGTTTTTTTTGTTTGAAAGCAGAGGGTCTGCTCTTTCATTTGGTATATTGTATGTTTATATATTTAAAGAAGAACATTTTCTGGAAGGCATTAAACTTTGGTGAAAATCATGAAAAACGCTGGCGCTGGCTGGCAACTTTTTTTAAAAACGCTGGCGGTGAAAGAGTTAAAGGGAATGTTGGATAGCGTTCTGATTGGTTTATTTGACGTTACGCCCAAACCACACCTATGAATAATGAACCTACTTCAGACCAACCCCTTATTGATTTGCGCCCGGCGCAAGAGTTATTTCTTACGCCGGGAAAATAGCAACAGCGCCCAAGATCCGCCCACAAACTCACTTGCGCGTTGCGCTTCGCATTTGCGTTTCAGATCGTTAAAATAGGGCCCCTAGTTTACTAAGGAAATCTTCACTGAGCAATAGGTCACTTATGTACATATCATGTCCTAAATATATCCATTGACAACCATGTTTGATAATGGGATGTCTGTCTCAGCTGTGGCAGGGAAACTGTGTTACAAACTATTGTTGTTATTGTTATCATCTGTTGGGAGCTGTCATGCATGGGTGTCAATGAAAAGCGTCTGGATTATTGACACGTGTAATTTATTGTTTTCTTCTAGTTTACTAGTATTAAAATGGTGTTTTGTTAACTAATTGTGCATTTGCATACTACCTGTTTGCAGATGAATGGTAATACTTCTGCAAAAAGGTGGGTTACATACAGTACTATACATTTACTACGATAAAGCAATCCCTTTCCTACTCCCCAATTCTTTTCAATGTAACAACCCGGGTAACTTGTTAATCCTCTTTAGCACTTTTAGGAACCTGCTGAAGAAGTATGCACTTCTCCAAAATAAAGATTTGTATACATAAGTGTACCGTTGTAAATACTTAACTAATACACAAAGGATGGTTGTCTAAGATTTTGATTTTAAAACATGCAAAAAGGAGAAAATAGAGTGCAGGACTTGCTTGATGTTAAGAGGGATAAAGTTTGGCACCTGACTGATGTTAAAAGGGTTATTAAGAGCGGCAAGCCTCAAAAACAATCTTCTTTGCGCTACCTAAAGCATGTACACAGATGCACGAGTGCCTAAACCCCGATACACACACACATATACACAGAATTACAGTTTTTAAAATATCTGTTTTGACAAGAATTCAGTAGTTCAGTGAATGTTCGATTAACAGTTGAGGAAAAATATCCTATGTGTAACACTATCCTCCTTTTATACCACAGGTCTGTTGAATGCTGTTTTCTGATTGATTGAGAAATGTAACAGGTATGCATAATTTTTCGATAACCGCACACCTAACTTGTCAAAATAGGCACCAGGGCAATGTTTGTAATAACCAAGGCTTTGAACCGGTTCATGGAACGAAAACCAGAAACTTTTGATGTTTTGCAAGGAACAGAAACGAAACCAGAAACTTTAAAAATATATATAAATATATATGTTCCGGAACAAAACCGTTTATTTAAAATAATGGTAACTGGTTAACACCGTAATTTTTTTGTTTTTTGACAAGATTTCTGTGCAATATGACTCGGTGAAGTTCACTTCCGGTCGTCGTTGACTCATGGGAGAAATGAGAAGCTTGCCACCAGCAAGTAGTAGGGGTGCAACGGATCACACAACTCAAGGTTCGGATCACATTACGGATTTTGAGGCACGGATCGGATAATTTTTCGGATCAGCAAAAAAAAGTATGGGAAAATTCTTATAACAAATCAAGAAATTACAAACATTTATAAAAAAGAACAAGGTAGAACATTAAGTAAGGTCTAAAATCATTAGTTATAGAAATCAAATGAATAATAACACTGTATTTATTGAATTAATTAAATGTAATTATTATTTTTTTAAAGCTTCAGAAGTGATTTTCTCTTTGTATTGGGTTGTTTGATTAATATTAATGACACAGACTTAAGTAGGTCAATTTAGCTTACTGTCTCTTTAAGACCAAATATGCACAGACTGCATATCTCTCCGTTTGTGCACTACCAAGTCCCCTTAAACGAGCGCACACACACAGAGGGCGAATTACGGCGCACATAAAAACGTTACGTTGTGTTTCATTGCTCTATTAGCCAAATGTATTTTAATACACTACAGTATGAGAGAGAGAAGCGCACCTCTCTAAAGTTTAAACTTTAAGAGTTCTGATCTTTGAAGAATGATACGTCTGAATCCGCCTTTCCACTGCACACGACAAACGATGGCCGATAAGCCGGAAGTCATTCATTTCCTATGGAGAGTCGCAAAGGGGTTGCGTGAGGTGCCGACCATCTGCGGATGCGTAAATATCGGATCCGTTTTGAGCGTTGGATCCGTTAAAAAATTTGAACTTGTGCGACTAAACCGCATGCGATATGCCGACCGGAAGTTATGTATTTCATTGTATTCCAATCACAAACTGTGTGTGAGGTGAAAATGATTAATCCTTTTGGTTTAACTTTATTAGTAACACTTGAATCCTTAAAAAAACACTTTTGATTACTGATAAGTAATACATTATTAATTTAATTTGTGTACGTTATTATTTTAGTCTTGTCTTTATATGTTCTCTCCAAAAATATTGGCAATCTTTGTCATATATGCATAGCTGTTTATTGTTTCATTCATTTGCGTTCATTTATTTATTCCACCATGGTAAACATATTAGAATGAAGCCTCTTGCGCTGGAATGAGCTTCTCTCCCATATACGATTAAACTGAAACTTCATTACGACTGCCACTAGGGGGAGAACTCCGACTGTCTCTTCCGTATGTCGTGTGCAGTGGAAAGGTGGCTTGACTCGATCTGGACCGGACGCATTCAACCGCACGTGCGTTTGTGAGTAAAGTAAACTAATCACTTTAGCGTCGTTTTGCAGTTAAACTGTTTAAAATCACTTGAATGTTAACATTTGCAAACCTTTGAAAAACGTACAAATGATAAACTTTCCCTATTTAAATTTGCGTATTAATCCGCGAATCACCTGCAATCCGTTACACCACTTGCAAGTAGCCTACTCAAGCCCAAGTCTCTAATGCGCAATCATAAGTAGAGATTCCCTCTTACAATTCGCGGAATACGCAAATTTAAATCGGGTGAAAGTTGATAATTTGCACGTATTTCAAAGGCTTGCAAATGTTAACACTTAAGTAATTTTAAACAATTTAACAGCAAAAAGGCACTTAAGTGAGCAATTTTCTGTACATACAGACGCACATGCGGTCGAATGTGTCCGGTCCAACTCCAATCAAATGTGATTATCCCTATGCCCTTCAAAGATCAAAACTCTTAATGTATAAACTTGAGAGAGAGTTGCTCTACTGTGTCTCATACTGTTTTCCATTAAAATACATTTGGCGAATAAAGCACTAAAAAACAACGTAATTTTCACTTTATGTGGAGCGACTGTTTATGCTGCATCTTCCTCCCGAAGCGTTGTTTGGAATTCATCATCCGTCTGTGTGTGTACACGTGTTTAAGTGCACTCAAAAGTGCATACAGAGATGGGTTTCAACAAGCAAGCGAACAATCTTTCTGTTCTTGACAGGACACATACAAACAAAATGATCTCGAAATACCACAGTATTCTTTTTCTAATAAAAACATTTGTTTAAGTAGTTTGCCAATAAACGACATGGCAGAAATTGTCCTTGTCTTTAATTCATGTATAATGTTGAAACAAATGTAGGCATGTCAGAATTACAGTTATGCCACTTACATAATGTAGCTTTTTTAATGTTTGATGACAAGATAGAGACTTAAGGAAAATTATGTAGACTAATAATTAAGTTTAATGTCCTAATGATCAGCCTACTTATTTGTATGTCCCACAGCTGACATGGAACATTTTTAACCGGTTCGGGAACCTTATTTTTTGTTCTAACCGGTTCAGGAACGTCAATTTTAGGGTTGAACCGAAAACCAGAAACGTTAAAATACTGTTTCTGTTTGGAACGAACCAATTGAGAAAAAAATCTGAGGGTTTTCCGTGCATCTTATACACTCTAAAAAAAATCCGTAAAAAAACGGACAAAGTACTGTGTAAATATGAAGGAATTTTCCGTATTTATGTTTTACAGGCGTTTATCTGTTTAAAAAAAAACATGTTGCATTATGGGTGCAACAACTCCTGCTGCAATCTTTCACTTTTGCCTCTCTATCGCCATCTCTGTTTGAAACCTAAAATTACAACTTGCTTGCAGAGTTATTTTCTAACATGGATGATGTTTAACTTCTAAACAAATGCTGTCAGAACAAGAAACAAGTGTTCAACTATTCCAGCATCAACACATGTGATTTAGTTGACAAATCTTCTTTCTGACGTGACGTGTAAGTCAAATGGATATTTACCACAACATTTATCACATTAAATCTACAGTTTGTGTTTGTTTTAGATTCATTTGAAGTCACCACTATGGTGATTAGTGTTCCCTTTAGTTGGGCTTTTGTCCCTTGACATTCCAGAACTGACTCTGCTCTTTTAACATTGCAACAATGTTATTGCTTGTAGCAATTACAACTTGTTTGTTGCTTGAGTAAGGGGATTTGTCTATGATGTCATCTAAGCTTAGTTGTTTTTATGTTATGCTGCCTAGCATTTAAATATGAAATGATGAAATAAGAATGAAGATCTGAAATGTATAAAAGTGACACTCTATGCAGATCTAAAAACACACTGTATTGAGTAAGATTGCTGCAAATGTGTCAGCTGTGGTTTTTGCTTAAGAGACATCAACACTTTGGATACAAATCTCAACAATGGTGAGAGTAAATGTTAAAAAAGAGTTTTCTACAATCCTGGTACCCAGCATGCATTGCGGCATGAAGCTTTTTTGTTGATTGTCACCATTGTTGCGTTTCATGGGCAGATTGAAGTGTCCCTAAAGCCTACGGACAATGTCCTGTAAGTCTACGGACAGTGTTCTATAAGTCTACAGAATGTTCAGTTTTTGAATAAACGGAAATCTCTGTAAAATAACGGAAAACGTACCGGTAATTTTCTGCCAGGACATTATCCGTTTTTTTACGGATTATTTTTTTAGAGTGTAGGTCCTCTTTCCAGCAACGATCCAAGAAGATTTACAGGACGTGTTTGCGCTCACACAGAACCTTGTCTGGCAATTTTACGGGTATTTCAAAGGTCTGTGTGAATGGGGTAGTGGTGGCACAGAAGCTGAAGACTGTATCAGACTGTGTAACTACCCAGATAGCATGCAAACCATTGAAACAATGTTAAAAACAGTTGATTTGTCAATGCTAACTTCATTGAATCAATATCAGGTTTGCACCCTCCATTAATATTGAAAAAATATTGAGATTTCAACAAATCACCATTATTGTGATCAGTGTTTGCTTTAGTTGGGTCCTTGACTCTTGTTATTCACGAAGTTAAATCTTTCTTTTCTGTTTTTTAGTGTTTGTTTGTGTTTATGTAGAAACACATCTGCATTGGAAAAGAAAGATGTGTTTCAAAGTTAAGTTGAACTTGAAACTGATTGCTTTTTATGAAGAATTCAAGATTATATAAAATTAAGCTGCTTTACATGATTATGTTGATCCATTTTTGACATTTATAATTGTTTTGTTTTGTAAATACACTGTGACAAGACAAACAGAAAAATGCTGACACATTCAGACATCATTGCTCATCCTACAAATCTCGATAATGGTGACAATCATCAAACAAATTCATATAAAACAATCAACTGCAATGCATGCTGGGAGTTATAAATTAGTTTAGTACTACGATGATACCCAGCATGCATTGCAGCATGAAGCTTTCTTTTGTTAATCGTCACCATGGATGAGATTCATAGACCGATTCATGATATCAGAGATAGATTCAGTAGTTTAACCTTTTAAATGTGTTTTTGTAATCCTCAAAATAACAGACCTGACACTGTTTCCAACTACTACTGTAGATTAATTTTTTTGCATAACTTTAACAGTATTTCATTAATATTATTTAGGTATATTTACAAGAATTTAAAACTACTTGATAACATTAGATCTTTGTTTTCTTTGCAATAGCAGATGTATTTTAAAACACTGCTTCAGCAGGCAAAGAAAACTTACCATTAAAACACAAGAGTAAAGGGCCCAACTAAAGCAAACACTGATCACGATAATGGTGATTTGTTGAAATTTCAATATTTTTTCAATATTAATGGAGGGTGCAAACGTGATATTGATTCAATGGTATTAACATTGACAAATCAACGATTTTTAAAGGGGTCATATCGTGAAAATCTGACTTTTTTCATGTTTAAGTGCTATAATTGGGTCCCCAGTGTTACTATCAACCTAGAAAATGTGATAAAGATCAACCCATTAACTTAATTTCAGTAAGCCATTTTCTGCAAGCATGTGAAAAATTCGGTCATTCAGATTTCGCCTGTTTTGTGAGGTAGGTAGTAGGGCTGCAACTAACGACTATTTTAATAGTCGACTAGTCACCGACTATTGAAACGATTAGTCGACTAATCGAATAATTATTTTTTTCTAAAATTTAGCATGAGATTGCTTTAGTTCTGTGGAAAATGATAGTAAACAAGAAAGAAGGGGGTAGTTCAATGAACATTTTTTACATTTAATGAAAACAAGTTTTACATTTTTAATAATTGCAGCTACTATGATTTTACCAAAACGAAGTTATGTATTTCAGCTATTTTAATATATATTTATTAGGGCTGTCAATAAATTATTTTTATCTGTTCTAAATTTACCTAAATGTAACACTTTTCAAGTTTTTAATGCTCTAATCAGCATGGATTTGGTCAATATATATGCTATATGAAAATGTATGTCTACAACAGCCTGTTTACATTTTCAACAGAACCATCAGCCATAGTTTTATGCATGATTTTCCCTTTAGAAGACCTTGTTCTTTCTCCATTTCTGTTTGCTGCCGCATCATTCGTGACCTGTGCTGGCAAATTGAGTTGGGATGAGCAAATTATTTTAACATTCTCTATTAAAAAACTTCAAAACCATTGGAACAATTGTTGGAATCTGATAAAGCATGATATAACTACACCTGTTTACGCAGAGCAAAAACAATATCAATATATGTTACATATATGTGTTTCTTTTATTGTTTAATTTTGACATTGAGACAGACCACTTTAAGATACTGTAGGCTAATGCAAGGGTTTAATATAATGACACAACAGATACTTTTCCTTAACAGTTAACCAAACATTCACTTCAGATATAACAGATTATAGGTCATACCTGCGTGAATTCTTGTCAAAACAGATATTTTTAAAACTGTAATTTTGTGTAAGATGTCTATATATATCTGGGTCGCGCACTCGCATGTTTGTGTGCATGCGCGTCAGACGTCTGCGTCAGACATCGCTTTTGAGCCTTGTCACTCTTAATAACTCTAACATCAATCAGGTCCCGAACTTTATCTCTCTTAATAATTATTTTAACATCAAGCAAGTCCTGCAGTCTATTTTCTATCATTTCTGAATGCTTTAAAAATGAAACTAAAAAGTGAAAGAAGACGCATCTTTGCTTTATATGGGTTTGGGACGGTACACCTCTCAGGAAACGTGCAGATAAAGATCATTTTAGATGTTTAATGACCATTTAGAGCATTGGATTCGCTAGACGAGAGCTTAATGAAGTGAAATTATTTTTATGAAAAGCTCCGACTTGTCTAGACAGCGCCGGTTACTTGCTGCTTCTCAATTCATCCAGCTGTGGGTCAAACAGAAATTGCGTGTTGCGTTAATCGTGTGTTAATAAAATTAGTGCCGTTAAAATGAATTTGCGTTAACGCGCTTATTTTGACAGCCCTAATATTTATATATAGCCTATAAATATATATATGCTGAATTTTTTAAGTTTTGAAGGTTTAAATCAAAACAAACCAACTGCAGTTGAATTGATATTAATTTGAATGCACAACCAAAAAACGAGATTTCTGAAAAATAAAAAAAAACAGAGTATAATATATATATTTTGCAAGAAAGGCGTCCGTGGCTCTCTTCTATATAAAATGTACAATGTACATCCAAAACAAAAAGTATTGGCTTCCATGTTATTTAAATCTTACCGAGGCGAGTCAAACTCTGTGTCATTCAACTGTCCGACGCTTTCTCTTTAAATGTTTGTGCATGACCGAGGTGCTGCCGTGAAATGCAAAGACTGCTCTGAAAACCATGCAGGTAATCTCTTTATTCGCCGTATACAGGCTAAAATGCTCCCAAACCTCAGATGTTTTGGTACACGCAGCTGCTACATTGGACGCTGCCATTTCTGTGTGTTATCGCTGAGCAGAGAAGCTAATGCGCATGTGCGACTCTCGGCAGAGATTGTAATGAAGAGAGACGCCTCACTCGGTTGAAAAAAACATGTCTGGCGACAACGTCGACAATGATATTCATTGTCGACTATTTCTATTATCGATTTTTGTCGACAACGTCGACGAATCGTTGCAGCCCTAGTAGGTAGTAAGGCGAATTACAATAATACCGCCCCCTTTATCTGCACTATCCAACCACAGCACTGCCGTTTAGTGCAGAGAGAAAGAGGGAGAAAAGAAGTACTTGACAGCACAATTGAGTTTCAATTGCAGCAAACCACCATCAATGTGATCAGTGTTTGCACTTCATCAGGTCATTTGCATTTTAAACGACACACCCAAAAACAGCACACTTTTGCTCAGGCATATAAATTTGCGATTTTAACATGCTGTAATTAATTATCTGCGGGGTATGTTGAGCTAAAACTTCACATACACACTCTGGGGACACCAAAGATATATTTTACATATTAAAAATATCTCATAATATGACCCCTTTAACATTGTTTCAATGGTTGCATGCTATCTGGGTAAGCTCAGAAGTGTCAGGAGTGTATTTACACACTATTATAAATGTATAAGTATATCAGACTAATTAGTGTACTGTATAACCATTTTAAATTATTAATAAAAAACAAAAACATTATACTGGGGTAACGTATGTGTTAATATGTTAAATATGGGGCGCATGCGTTTTATTTTTGTTGATGTTACGACCCAGCACGACACTTTCTTTAAGCCGACGGAAGTAGTAAAATGTTTCACAGGTGGCTTTAAAAAACATAGAGGTTTCAGTGTCCGTTTATTGATAAGTTAATCTTTATAACTTTGTTTTGTTTATAAATGATTAGCCTGTGTTAACATCTTTATAAACAAGCTTTACTAGAACCGCTTGTACCATTTCCCAGAATATGGTAAATATTTCAGATGTACGTGATGTTTTTTGGTGTTACTTTTCAACCCTGGTTTGTGGTGCAAACTCTCTAAACTGTTCGTGTGCTGTACCGCTCCTTCTGCTGACTTCCACCTTTTGGTTTTGATAAAAGCACATTATTATTTTGTAAACTAACATTTAAAAATATATTTTTGACATTTGTAAATCGATTCAGAATCATTCACGTTCTCAGCGCGATGAGGACCCACCAACATATTTTTAAATGAAAATATGTTCTTTTTTTAATGAAATGTAATTTTTTGCAATGTCAAAATACATTATGGTATACATCATATCAAAAACATTGTTTGATGGACTAAACCGTTCACCACTACAGCCAAGCAACTTAGCGCGACCCACCTTAGCCCACTTTGCGACACACCCCTGGCCTAATTTATACATAAGTGAGAATCACGTGGCTTTCTGTTTTATGTATAAAATTATTGAACATTGAAGGGTGACAACCTTGAATTCAATTTACTCACCATTTACAGTAACATTTAATCTCTTGTTTGAATCTCCTCTGTTACTGAAGATCTGTAGTTGATAAAGTCCAGAGTCTGTGATTGTGATGTTTGTGATGGTGAGAGATCCAGTCTGACTGTCCAGCTTCAGTCTGTTCTTGAAGCTCCCACATGAATCACAGACATCGTACTCTATACGGATTTCAGCTATACGAGTCCCCTGAGGTCCAAACCACTGTATCAGATCACCTCTCTGTATATCAGTAATGTCAGTGTGTAGAGTAACAGAATCTCCCTCCCTCACGGACACTGACTTCACTTCATCTCCATCAACAACAAACACACCTGAAAGACATTTAAAGTATTTCCCAGTGTTGTTATAATGCAGGAAACATATCTCTGTAAACTATTCAATATCGGGAGAAACTTTTTGATATTTAATACATAAGAATTACAAGAGCATTTCCCAGGTATACATCTGTGTTTTATTTAGTGCTTAATCGTTTTTGAGGTGTTGTGTTAGAAAAGTAATGTAGTTAGTGATAAACAACTTAAGACCTAGTTTACTAAGGAAATCTTCACTGAGCAATAGGTCACTTATGTACATATTATGTCCTAAATATATCCATTGACAACCATGTTTGATAATGGGATCTCTGTCTCAGCTGTGGCAGGTAAACTGTGTTACAAACTATTGTTGTTATTGTTATCATCTGTTGGGAGCTGTCATGCATGAGTGTCAATGAAAAGCGCCTGGATTATTGACACGTGTAATTTATTGTTTTTTTCTAGTTTACTAGTATTAAAATGGTGTTTTGTTAACTAATTGTGCATTTGCATACTACCTGTTTGCAGATGAATGGTAATACTTCTGCAAAAAAGGTGGGTTACATACAGTACTATACATTTACTACGATAAAGCCATCCCTTTCCTACTCCCCACATCTTTCAATGTAACAACCCATCTGCCGGGTAACTTGTTGATCCTCTTTAGCACTTTATGAAACATGCTACAGCAAAATAAAGATTTATATATATATTTTTTTATCACATTAGAAGTGCCTTCAATTAAATCGACTTATATCTGATGTGTAAAATTATCCTCCTTTTATACCACGGGTCTGTTGAATGCTGTATTCTGATTGGTTGAGAAATGTTTCATGTGTATGCATTATTTTTCGATATCCGCACACCTAACTTGTCAAATGTCTTAAAAATAGGCACCAGAGCAATGTTTGTGGTAACCGTGGTATAAGCAGAATAATTGACTCGGGTCCTTTGAATTATTTTAAAATACCACCTTGGGTGTGCATTATTTTCTTATAATTCAATGGCCCGTTGTAAATTATACCTTACGTATTACAGTAGATCTTAAAGCTGTCTGTCTCAATGTCAATCAAACAATAAAAGAAAGAAAAAAGTTTAATGTGTATTGATATTGTTTTTGACGTTGTGTGTGCCAAATCTATTAGTTTTACCTAATCCAGCATACAGCCCAGATAGCATGCAAACCATTGAAACAATGTTAAAAACAGTTGATTTGTCAATGTTAACTGCATTGAATCAATATCAGGTTTGCACCCTCCATTAATATTGAAAAAATATTGAGATTTCAACAAATCACCATTATTGTGATCAGTGTTTGCTTTAGTTGGGTCCTTGACTCTTGTTATTCACTAAGTTAAATCTTTCTTTTATTTTTTTAGTGTTTGTATGTGTTTATGTAAAAGTTAAGTTGAAACTGGTTGCTTTTTGTGAAGAAGTCAAGATTATATAAAATTAAGCTTTTTTACATGATTATGTTGATCCATTTTTGACATTTATAATTGTTTTGGTTTGTAAATACACTGTGAAAAGACAAAAATAAAAATTGCTGACACATTCAGACATCATTACTCATCCTATAAATCTCAACAATGGTGACAATCATCAAACAAATTAATATAAAACGAATATAAAACTGCAATGCATGCTGGGAGTTATAAATTAGTTTAGTACTACAATGATACCCAGCATGCATTGCAGCATGAAGCTTTCTTTTGTTGATCGTCACCATTGATGAGATTCATAGACCGATTCATGATATCAGAGATAGATTCAGTAGTTTAACTTTTTAAATGTGTTTTTGTAATCCTCAAAATAACAGACCTGACACTGTTTCCAACTAGTACTGTAAAATAACTTTTTTGCATAACTTTAACAGTATTTCATTAATATTATTTAGGTATATCTACAAGAATTAAACTAGTTGATATCATTAGATCTTTGCTTTCTTTGCAATAGCAGATGTATTTTAAAACACTGCTTCAGCAGCCAAAGAAAACTTACCATTAAAACACAAGAGTAAAGGGCCCAACTAAAGCAAACATGAATCACGATAATGGTGATTTGTTGCAATTTCAATATTTTTTCAATATTGATGGAGGGTGCAAACTAGGGATGCTTAACGATTAATCACGATTAATCGTTAGCAGAATAAAAGTTTTTGTTTACATCATATATGTGTGTGAACTGTGTATAATAACTTTGTATAAATAAATGTACACACATGCATGTATATGTTTTAGAAATGTTTACATGTGTATATACATTTGTATATTTATGTATAATTTATATTATATATAAATATAAATACTTAATATATACATTTTTTTTTCTTAAAATTATACATGAATGTGTTCATATTTATATATATACATATTTATTATACACAGCTTACACACATATGTGATGTAAACAAAAACTTTTATTCTGCTAACGATTAATCGCGATTAATTGTTTAGCATCCCTAGTGCAAACCCGATGTTCATTCAATGGTATTAACATTGACAAATCAATGATTTTTAACATTGTTTCAATGGTTGCATGCTATCTGGGAGTTTTATCTATTAGATTTTAAGGTATGGATGTGGTGATTTTATTTTTGAACCTTAAAAAAAAAATCACTAATTTAATTTTTCTCTAGATTTTTACTTTTTTGGGTCACCCCAAGCTAGGTCTATGTGCAGATGTTATGCAATGATATTTGTGTATATTGTAGACCTACTTTAATTTTGATCACTTATTGTTTCAGTATTTTGTCATTGCATTTATTCCAGCAAAATAAAAGGCTGACAATTTGCACATTATTAATAAGGGGCCCTATCTTGCAGCCAGCGCAATTGACTTTGTCAGTGACGCATGTATCATTTGTATTTTGCACCGACGCACAGCAGGTTTTCCCTCCACAGACGCACGTCGGCAAACTAGGGAATGAACTTGCGCTCCCTGGGCGGTTCAGCGCAAAAAAGGAGGCGTGTTGCGGCGCAAACCATCCCTGATGCTATTTTTCAGTTTCAAAAAACAATTGCGCCACTGACCAAAAAAAAAAAAATAGTCTAAAGTCAGTGGCGCGTTGCGTGTGGTTCATTATGCTATTTTAAGGGCACATGCTTGACCATAATGTATAGCGTGCACAACGCGCACACACGTTGCTTATCTAATCTACACAGATGCAACAGTTATTTTTGCAAATCATAAATTGTTACAATAAAAAATATTAACACATGAGATAAGGGAAATCATTTTGGGGTTTAGCATTGTGGTGATAGTTTTTATTTATTTTGTTTGGCTGCGTTAAAAAATTCTCATGCAAAAAACGATTAAAATATTTTCATAAGTTTGTTGTGTGGCTGTATTACGTTTATTTTATGTAAATAATAATTAAAATGTTTTCATAAGAAACCTTAACGTATATGAACTTGATTTGTAAGTTTACTTTGGGGTTGGACCTTGCTTGCGTTTCTTGGGTCTGATTTCAAAGCCTCCAAACCCTTTCAGCGGTGAGGGTGGACGCAGCGATGTCCTCTGCTGGCGTCAGGTCCTGAGGCAGATCCACCTCCCATTACACGGCGTGCCCGATTTATGCTGGCAAGCTTGGGATTCCCCCGTCTCCTGACATCATTGTAGCGCTTGGCGCAACGATGGGGATGCCAGCTGATGAGACAATTGCGGCTATTTTCTCTCACGCCTGTTTAACCTACGCTGATTTGGTGGGTTTCTCTCATCCCCATACAAAACAACTTCTCTGTCTTTGACTGCTCTTACAAGAACGTCGATCTCCTCGGCTGTAAACCGCTCCTGGCGTGCGCCTGGTAAATCCGTCATAATAATAGCAACCCACCATGGAACTTGCGCCCTTGCGTTTAAAGGGAATGTCGGATAGCGTTCTGATTGGTTTATTTGACTATTTGAATAATAAACCTACTTCAGACCAACCCCTTATTGATTTGCGCCTGGCGCAAGAGTTATTTCTCCCGCCGGGAAAATAGCAACAGCGCCCAAGATCCGCCCACAAACTCACTTGCGCTTTGTGCTTCGCACTTGCGTTTCAGATCATTAAAATAGGGCCCATTGTGTTTATGTAGGCTGTAATTCTGGTGGATGAAGGGCCCCACAAGAGGTAAAGCCCAGGGGCCCCTTACAATGTAAACATGGTTTAGTTAAGTTTGGGTCGGGTCAGCTCACCTCACTTTGGCATGGTTAGCTTTTCCATCGAGTTTAGTATCACTTTGGAGTGGGAGGGATTATAGGCGTGTCGTTATATTTACGCTGCCTACTGCTGTGACATCATACACGTGAGAGCGTTGTTGTACATTCCCATACATTCATTTATTTCTCAGTCTGCCACAAAATTAAAATTGGACACCACAAATAGATGTTTGCACATCGCGTTTATAACTACCTCTGTCTCACATGACAGTTTCTGTTCAAACACCCGACACATGGCGTCAGTCGACGGCGCTCCGCTGAGCCTCATTCAAGTTGCATTTAAGCATACATAATGCGGACGTGCACGTCGCGAATGTGCCGCCACAAACTACAAGTCTGGAAAAAACTGTTATGGTGTCCCGGATTCTCAACTTGCGGATGTTTTTCATCGCTAAAAGGGTGTTTGGAAACTTATAGCAGAACACAGATAACTACATGTTTGCTTGAGACAGAGCAAGCTAGCATTAAGCTTAAGCTAATATTTACATTATAACGATGACGCTTCTCTCAGACCAGTCAGTGACCTACAGTGTTTTCGCGTCACGTTTGGTATCAGCTCGGGTCGCTTGGAACCCCAAAAGAGGTGGTACGAAAAAAAGGATCGGGCACTATGTGCTGCACCCAATGGAAAAGCTGCCAAAAGTAATGGCGCTTTCCATTGCATAGTACCCCACGGTTTAGTTTAGTTTGGGTCGGGTCAGCTCACCTCACTTTGGCGTGGTTAGCTTTTCCATCGAGTTTAGTATCACTTCGTAGTGGGAGGGATTATAGGCGTGTCGTTTTATTTGAGCTGCATAATGCTGTGGCATCATACAAGTGAGAGCGCCGTTGTACATTCCCATACATTCATTTATTTATCGCTAAAAGGGAGTTTGGGAACTTAGCAAAGCACAGAAGACAACATGTTTCCTCGAGACCGCAAGCTAGCACTAAGGTAAAGCTAATATTTACATTATAGCGATGACGCTGTAGTGACGAGTCTGTCAAACCAATCAGTTATCTACAGTGTTTTCGCGTCACGTTTGGTATCAGCTCAAAACCCCAACCGAGGTGGTACGAAAAAAAGTATTGGGTACTACGTACTGCACCCAATGGAAAAGCTCCCAAAAGTAAACTGACTCGACCCAAACTTAACCAAACCGTGGGGTACTATACAATGGAAAAGCGCCATTAGCTGACCCAACCCAAACTAAACCAAACCGTGGGATACTATGCAATGGAAAAGCGCCAAATGCGTCCCTGACAACTGTAGTTTCGCTGTAGTTAAGACCCTGCGTCAAACACGAGGCTGAATCTAGCTTCTAATTCGCAGCTTCTTATTGACGCTTTTCGTTCCACCTTAAAAGACGCGACACTTCCGCGTTAGCAGTTTCTTTTTCACGCACAGCTTAGGGACCGTAGCGCATTATCTCTTATTCGTGCTGTTTTGAGTGATTATTTTGTTTCTGTGAGAGTAATATACATTTGAAAATAAACAGAATAACAGAGTTATGAAAGTAAACTGAGTGTCAGAATGTAAAGATACACAAAATATGTTAATGTAAAATTAAATTGTAAAACGTGTCATCTTTGGATTGCATTAATGAATGATCCCGATTTATATGTCTTTGTGATGTTTGTGTGGGTGCGTGCCTGCTTGCAAGTGTGTGTGTGTGAGTAAGTGTGTGTGTGTGTGTGTGTGAGCGCGCGCGTGCGCTTGAGTGTGTGCGCGCGGGTGCGTGTGTGTTTGTTAGAAGTTTGCAGATGACTCTAGAAATGATGAATCTACATACAGAAGAGAGGCTGGCTGCTTCAAACTGTGGAGATGAGAGAAGATTTCTTGAAGAGCCCCTTTCACTCCCTCTCACCATTCTCAAATTTACTGGGCCAGAAAATTTGTCCCACAAGACATCTTCACCTTAAGCAGTTACAGTAGCATATTTGCTCCGACCTTGCTGTTTTAAAGTGCAGTATTGCATATTGCAATATCCCACACTAGGGTTTAACAGGGTTAACTGTGTAAATACATTTGTGCAATGTACATTATATGCATTTTTATACACAGTACTTGTAGATATTTGTAAATAACTCTCTCACTTGCTTCTTATCTATATTATTTGTTTTAATTTTCAATTTTACATTAAATGTTGCTATTTGCTGTTTATGTATACTGTATGTCTGTAAGTACCAAACTAAAATAAATTTCTTGTGCATGTGTGCACAATTCGCAAATAAAGCTAATTTTGATTCTGGTTCTGATTCTTGTTGTAGCTGTTTATACTTTACAAGATATAATGACACAACAACAAACTCAATGTCCATTTATTATACAAATTATTCCTTATTACATAACACTCTCAAATCATTTTAAAGACCCATTGCATTGTCAGCTCAGTTGTAGGCACAATATCTGAGCTGCTTTTTGGGGTGCGTTTAAACTTTCACTGCAGGGTCACACCCAGTGCTCTTGTCTATCCTCATGAAAAAAGCAGACTTATTTACAGCAGCATTTTAAAGTTTTGGTCCCATAAACATTTTTGACAATACAGTTACAGACACTGCATTTTAACCAAATTTGAAGTGCTATATCTCAGTTGCCCTCTGGGGTGCGTTTAATAACAGCAAATAGCAACATTTAATGTAAATTTTAAAATTAAAACCAATAATATAGATAAGAAGCAAGTGAGAGAGTTATTTACAAATATCTACAAGTACTGTATATAAAAATGCATATAATGTACATTGCACAAATGTATTTACACAGTTAACCCTGTTAAACCCTAGTGTGGGATATTGCAATATGCAATACTGCACTTTAAAACAGCAAGGTCGGAGCAAATATGCTACTGTAACAGCTTAAGGTGAAGATGTCTTGTGGGACAAATTTTCTGGCACAGTAAATTTGAAAATTGTGAGAGGGAGTGATAGGGGCTCTTCAAGAAATCTACTCTCATCTCCACAGTTTGAAGCAGCCAGCCCCTCTTCTGTATGTAGATTCATCATTTCTAGAGTCATCTGCAAACTTCAAACAAACACACGCACGCGCGTGGGCGCACACACACACACGCAAGCACGCATCCGCGCGCGCACACACTCAAGCGCGCGCACTCACACACACACACATACTTACACACACACTTGCAAGCAGGCACGCACCCACACAAACATCACAAAGACATATAAATCGGGATCATTCATTAATGCAATCCAAAGATGACACGTTTAACAATATAATTTTACATTAACATATTTCGTGTATCTTTACATTCTGACACTTTCATAAGTCTGTTATTCTGTTTATTTTCAAATGTATATTACTCTCACAGAAACAAAATAATCACTCAAAACAGCACGAATAAGAGATAATGCGCTACGGTCCCTAAGCAGTGCGTGAAAAAGAAACTGCTAACGCGGAAGTGTCGCGTCTTTTAAAGGGGTCATATGATGAAAATGTTAGCATTGCCACTTTGTAGGTTTGAGCAAAAATGTGTCATTTTGGGTGTGTTTTTTAAAATGCAAATGAGCGGATAAAGTGCAAACACTGATCACAATGATGGTGGTTTGTTGTAATTCAAACTCAATTGTGCTGTCAAGTCGTCCTTTTCTCTCTCTTTCAGAGTTCAGATTAAGGAGGCGGTATTATTCTAATAAGATATCCTTATGACATCATAATGAAAGCCAAATTTCAATGACCTGTTTTTGCTCACACCTACAAAGTGGCAATGCTAACATTTTCATCATATGACCCCTTTAAGGTGGAACGAAAAGCATCAATAAGAAGCTGCGAAGAAGCTAGATTCAGCCTCGTGCCTCGAACATAGCCAATTGTACAAAATTGAAACCAGATTAAAATGTGCATTAGGTTAAACTATAATTTTGTATTGCTCTTTATATTAAGCTTCTTTCTATCTTTATAGATATTAGAATTATTAGATTTTCTGTAAATATTAAAACAGTTTCTCACTTGAAAACTAAAATATAAAATGTACTAATTCTGCAATAAACACATGGAAAATATGTTTGTTACAAACGCATTTCTTTGCTATGGTAGGCTAAGTACATTTAACAATTCCAGCGTGGCGCGAACATTTCCTGTGTTTGTTGAGCTTGCCAGAGGTATAAATTTGCGTACAGAAATAGTGAAGAGAACCGAATCGGCTGCACTCTGGGATTAATGTCTACTAAGTATGTATTTAAAGCCATTACTAAGATGGTTTACAGAGTAAAAACTGCAGGTCACTCCAATGTGAAAACGAAAGTAAACGCATCTTACCTTCCATAAGCTGTAAAATCCAAAAAGAGAAATATAAATTCTTCATATTGATGTAGTTATAAAAAAATCCAAGTCTACAAAGTGAAGTTATAACTAATTAAAGTCATTATAGCTCCTTGTGTTGATGTGCTTTTAAGTGCTTCGTCCTGACAGGAGTGTGTATGTATGGAGTCATCGCGAAAGCGCACCTTTTCATGTGGCCAAGTACACCGATCGAGACACCAAACTTCCGCGAGGCGTTCAAAAATGAAACGATCTTCTTCTTCTTATATTGGTTTAATGGCGGGTTGCGAACCAAAGGCATACCGCCACCTAGCGTGATAGAGTGTGAAAAGAACGATCTAAATTTTCTTCTATAGCCCACTATTCTTAATAAATCTCATAATTGCAAACATTTGTCTTCCTATTTTTGAACCGTCATTTAAACTGGCATCCTACTGCTTGTAATTCATCCTTCTTTCTATTTCACATGCCTTACATATCTTCAAAACATGTTCTACAATTTCTTCTGTTAAACAAACATCACAAAGATCTGTATTGTGTTTCTCTTTAATGTGTAATGTATAATATAGATTTGATTATCATGTTTGTAGATATGTAAAAATAACTTTCTTTTACATTTAAATAACTTTAAAAAAAAGTAATGCCTAACTGTATCATTAATGGTAGCATATATTGATTCACTGCACCAATCAGCAGCAGTCATGTCAGAGAGAAATGCTACATTTGTACAAAGAAAATAAATATATACTTTATACAAAACAATTATATTTTGTAATTTTTTCAGGTAAATATGATCCAATTATTTTTGTTTACCTTCTTCCTTTCTTCCCTACTTTCTTCCATAAATGTAAACTCACGCATTTTACATCGCACTAGAAGTGCCTTCGATTAAATCGACTTCCCATAAAGTTTATATGAGTAACGTTTAACTTTGGGAACATGATTTACAATCAAGATTCTCCTGCATACTGTATGCTTTAGGATTTCCTATTCATGAGCACTAAATAGCAGTGTTGTTACAATCACTGACTCCACATAAAATAAACAGTCTTTGTATGTCCAGACAAGATTGTCTTTTAATTATTTGTTAAAAATATATTAATATTTTATGTCCACCAACCTCCCATCAAACATGAGTTTTTCTGACACGTGACTCTTTTAAACTACAGATCCTAAAGCTTACCAGTTTGGGATGGGTTAAATGCAAAAAGTCACTTTTCAAATCAAAGGACACCAGAGGGCGATAGAGTTGAGAAAATGACTTTAATATCTGCTTATGAACAGTTATATACCTAAAGTTTTCCAGTGGCTTCAATTAAGAAATTTAAAATAAAGTTAAAAAAGCAAAAACTTAAAATATATTTGGATCGGTTGTTATTAAGAAAGATTTAAAAATTAAAAGGATTTTAAGATTGAGGTCTTAAGGTCTGCAAATGTATTCAGGACAGTCGGCATAGTGCACTTACACTTCTGTATAATTTTGTTAGTATATTTGTTTCACTTAATTAACAATAAAGAAAAAAACACATGACCTTTTTTTTGATGTTTGCACCATAATACTATTCTGTGTAACTGGAACCTGTTGTACACAAACATGGACAATTACACTGCTTCATGTTATTAGAAAACAATTTGGTTATTATATTTATTGGTTCTTCCTAACCCCAAAATAGCTGGTAGAAATCTGAAAAAAAAAAACCAGGTCTAAGGAGGTTACTGGCCATCTCTATCAGGGGCACATTCAAGCTCACACCGGTGCGCAACGTTTTCCAGACATGTTTCCTGGAAACGGTGTGCAACGGCGTGCCACGTGGTGCAACAGGTTTTAGATGTGTTTTCTCTTGTGTGGTGGGTGTGTCAGAAACAAGAATAAGCGCAGAGAAAAATCTGAAACACACATACACACATGCGCTGGCAAGCACACATACATACAGCAGTAAAATAAACAAAGAACAACACTGTTTCTGTTAAATAAACTTTTGCTACATTTTGTCTGGGCTGAATACAGCCCTGAGGCACGTTCAAGCTCACACCGGTGCACAACGTTTTGCTACGGTTTCCGGGTTGAACGACATGTTTCCTGGAAACAGTGTGCAACAGGTTTGAGAAGCGTTTTCTCTTGTTTGGTGGGTGTGTCAGAAATGTCGGCCCAATCAGGGGCAAGATGTATATAAACCACGCGGTACCAAAGAGACAGCTCGCTCAATGGGTTCAAGTTGGAATGTTGTCTTTCATTATGGACGGCAAGGTAAGTGACTGTAACATCGAGCGTATTTTACAGTATTAAACACACATTTATAATGATTTCATCAGGCTTCAGAAACATTTAAAAAAAGAACACAAAAAATAGCCTCTCAGCTACCGTAGTTGCAACTCTTGCGTCATCACAACAGGGTGTTCAACACATCACCGTTTCTGTTTTAAAAAACGTTGTGCAACATTTTGTCGGGGCTGAACGCAGCCCTGCTGTTCAGTCAAGTTGTTTGTTTCCATGAATACTGATTAAGACTCCACCCTCTGCCCATTTGTTGTCATAGTTACTCATTGTCTCTGCCTTGTCATTTGGTGTCATGTTAGCCACAGAATCGATCAGATCGCTGCGAGATCCATGCCGGTTAGAAAAGTGTCTGAGTTACGTCCGACATGCTCTTATCTCTTGTTGACCTGTGCCAAAAAACTTGCGATGGCAAAGTGACTTGTCGAATTCTGCAGTCAGTCACTGACTGCGTTGACGAAAAGCACAATGGGAAGACTTGCTGACGACACAGCTCAATGCTCATTGGACCGGTCTTGAAAAGTCTATAAGGTGCACTTAATATAGTCATTTTTCAATTTGTTATTGACTTATGTCCGATGTAAAATATCTTTCATCACTCCTGTCCTCACTGCAGCCGCCTGCTGCTGCGAGCCGCACATCCGTCAAGCCATTGTCAGGCTCCTGTAAGAAAACAAAAACAGTTACAAGGTGATAAAGTAAGGGACTATTCATCTAAATATATTATAAACCATCATGTAAAGATGAAAAAACTGAGAAAACATTCTTGGAAAAACTACTCTTCTTCGAGGGAAATATTTAAAAAAAGTAAATATGATGCAGGTCAAATTTTACCCCTATTTTTACCTTTTATATATTTTTTTACTTTTTTAATCTATTATCTATATTTATGTGTGTGATATAACTCATGTTGTTTTTGTTACTTTTTGTTATAGGTGATATATTTAAAAAGATTAACATATCTTGTGTCTAGTATTTATTTTGTCTTTAAATTACTAAAATCTTTTTTAATATTTTCAAAACAAATGCAGTTTATCAAAAGCCAAATGTAGTTCAACTATGAACATTGCACAAAAAAGTGCAAGTGTAAATAATCAACACATGTAGACTAAACCGCCTTTCCACTGTATATTACATTCAGACATGACTGTCGTAGTTTGCCCCTTAGGAGTCATAATACAATTTCAGTTTAATCATAAATCCGTGTCAACATTTGGAACAGCTAGACTGAGTGCAGGAGCCTTTAATCTGTGCCTTTAATGAAATTTATTTATATTATTATTTTACTTATCAGTAATCAATAGTGTTTGAAGGATTCACGTGTTACTGATAAAGTTAAACAAAAAATGATTAATAATTTTCATCTTGCACAGTGTTTTGATAGGAACACACCACATCACTTCTGGTCGGCGAGTCACATAAGGTGTAGTTTATTTTTTATTAGCTTTCATTTGTCAAGTACAGTGGAAAGGCGGCTTTAAATTAACCACATGGATTTTAATTCAGACAAAGATGATCAGCAGTTCACTATAGCCATGCTATAGGGCTTTGAACCTTTTTACATTAGTGACAGTCTACCCTAAAATATCTAATTATATCATTTGGTTTTAACAGCATTATATACTGATTATATATTGTGCAGTTCTTATTTCTTTGGCGTTTAACTTACTGACAGTATCTTACCTTATAATTGTTTATGTGATTCATTGGTGACACTTCTGCTTCTTGATCTGCAAAATAATATAAATATATGAAATAAAACTATAAATTGAAAAATAAAAATGTAAAAAAAGACAAGTATTTGTTATTGATGTGCTGTAGATCGAGTTGCTCAGCACTGCCCTACAAAGGCAAAAGACCTCGCTATAGTATAGAACTGAGAAAAATGACTTTAAAGTTTAGAATTTTTAGTGACTTTAGTTGTCAGTTATTTTCTTTTTGATTTTTATTTTCTTGAAATGACAACAAAGTGGACTCAAGATACTTATCCACATGATAAAGGAGGTCTTGAATGTCTCAAAAATATCAATAACTAATTTTCGACCAAAAACGAAGTTACTGCCTTTTGCCTTTGTAGGGCAGAGCACAGCTCTAGAGTCCCACCTGCAGTGTTGAGTTAGCTGAACTCAAACACATTTCATTAAAGTTAATCAAAGTCTTTTATGAGTTATTTAAGTGTCTGTCAGCAGGGTGATAACAAAACTCCTGCAGGAAAGCTTTGGTTTGGCATATTTATTGTAATACTTACTGTCTTGTAAAGTTTGTTTATATCTTTTATAGTATTTGACAGCTGCTGCTGCTGCTACTACGGCTACTGCTACTAGAAATAAGATCACAGCCACCAGTGCTGGTATCCAGTATAAACAGCTGCTGGAAGTCTCTTGAGAACCTATCATCATGAAACACAGATTTGAATAAGTAAATGCAAATCTAATACAGTTTATTTTGACTATTTTTTTATTTGTGTGTCCGTGTTGTTGTGTTAAGGTATTCACTGGCATACAGCACTAAAAAACAAAATACATAACAATAGTTATATAAATTATTATTATTATTGAGCTGGAAAAAGATTTAGTAATTTATATTTTGTATAACATCACACATTTATAGTTAGGTTTCTTCAAAAACACCCAATTTTGAGCTGAGATAATTCCATTTTTGTGAAGGACTTTTGTTAGAGATCAGATGCAGAGCGATCTTTAAAACAAACACGGAGTTCTTTCTCTTTCACGTGAGGCAATACTTCCAGTTGTATAAGTTGCCACCTGGTGGATAATAGCGG
The DNA here is from genome assembly GCA_025389145.1 of Misgurnus mizolepis. Taxonomy (NCBI): domain Eukaryota; kingdom Metazoa; phylum Chordata; class Actinopteri; order Cypriniformes; family Cobitidae; genus Misgurnus; species Misgurnus mizolepis. The sequence goes on from JAIFKI010000021.1 coordinate 8,992,674, forward strand.
TATTGCGGAAAGCCGGAAATTCTCGTCATTGGCAGGGAAGCATTTTCTCTTAATTGATGAGTTATCTCATCAATGGCGGCGAAAGAGTTAAAAAGAAGGCCATCGTCCTGTTTGTGCCATGTTTCCGTGAGGAAAAACAAGTCCGGCTTTTTGTCCTTGATAAAATCCGACAGCAGAGAAGCTTTGTTGTTCACAGAGCGCATGTTAAGTAACGCGGCTTTTAAAGGGCTTGCAGACACCGCATCACAGGATTGCTGCTAACACGGCAGAGCAGTTAAGTTAGTGAAATCGGCACCAAAGGAAAACAGTCTTTTAATCCTTCATCGGCAGTTCAAAACCAGGATGGAAGATGACCAGGGAGAGACATAGCGTCGTCCTGTGCTCCGATGAATATACCGCTTGGGCCGCAGCAATCCAGCCCTGTCAGAGCAGTCCCCGGACAGATAATAATTCCGCTTCAGGGATAGGAGCTGGCGAGAGGTGTACTGTAAGGCCATATTCATTGAAGCCTCGTCAGTATCAGCTCCAAATAAGCCTATATGTGAGACCACAGAGCCAAAAGAAAGCCACCAGGCCAGTACCAAGAGAAGCAGTCTCCCGGCGTACATGTAAAAAGCAAGGCGCATCACAGTGTCTGTTCGGAGAGCAGAGCGGCATCCAGAGCGCGCCAGCGTACCCGCATCACCCGATTCTTGCCTTTAATTGTAAAGGACTAGTTTACAACAAATCAGTGCTGTATTTAAATTTGTTTTATACCCTCACTTTAACCACTTTTAGGGTTCATATGATGTATGCTTTGACAACATTACTGCTGACTCACCTGAACACGGATGACAGAGTTGAGTGATGTTGAGATGTTGAGTTTGGTTTGTGATGGTATTGTTGAGTACACATCTGTATGTGTTTGTATCCTGAAATTCAACCTCCAGAGGTAGAGAGAGTCTGATGTTGAGATCAGACACACTGATGCTGAACAATAAACTGTTTCCTTTGTACCAGGACAGACTCACATCTCTCACATTCAACACTGAACACAACAACACACATTTTGAGCTTGATGATGATGATGAGAAGGGGCTATTGATACAGGTGATGACAGGAATGGGCAGACGAGCTGAAAAACATTAAAGAGAAAGAAAATGTATTTGATTCTAAATGGTTTTAATACAGCATCTCTTAAACCTTGATGTCCTGTATACCACTGTGCACATACTGACATTATGCTTGTTTTGAGATGCCTAATACTACAGTTCCTATGCCTATAATACTACTATACTAAATTTCCTTTGTAACAAGAGACTCACATCTCTCACATTCAACACTGAACACAACAACACACATTTCATCAGTCTATTATTTGTTCATAATGGTGTAGTTACAGCATCTCGTCTACATCAGCCAAACCTTGATCTCCTGCTTATAGGTGTCATGTTATTCAATACATGGTGCTGCTGAGATGTTTTAAGATGCCTAAACTAAGGGTGGGAAATTTTTTGATAATTCGATTCAGAATCTATTCTTTACTACTTAGCATATTTGTGACCTCATCATTACGTCGCATTTGCGCTCGTGCTAGTTGGCACTTTTGCTACTAGCCTCTGAACTGTCAAAAACTGTATTTTAATGAAACAAACAGGATATTTGGATGTTGAACAGGCAAAATACAGGCAAAAATCAAGGTTATTGGTCTTTTTTAGTGCTTTTTTCTTTCATAATATCATACCTTAAACCCTTTAACTAACATCTCTACTGTCCATTAGACCTTAATTTGATAGGGAATAAAATCCATTCATACAGGTCATTTAAAGAGGGAGACAGAGATCTCCTCTCCTTCCAAAGACTGGTTGCCCATTTTATTGATTTATTTTCATATTATTTTCATTAAAGGACAACTCCGGTGAAAAATGAACCTAGGGGTAATTAACACATGGTTACCGAGTAGATCGTTCTCTGGGATGCGTTTTCATGATAATCGAATGTAAAGAGTTTTTTATCAATAAAAACAGATTAGCGTATAGCGCTAGTATATGGGGCAAAGAGTAAGTACAAGTAAATCGCTAGTTAATACCACTAACAAGGCTCAAAATAGCCTCACACTACCACAGTAGCATAATGAGGGTCCTTACATGCAAACTGAAGCATTGAGAACTTTGTAAGTGTACAAACAGTTTAATAAGAAGCTACTTTATAAAGACAGCACATTACACGTATTCAGACAGCAGACATCTTAAAAAACAGACTTTACAAGTCGAGCCACGAACGATGTGCTAAGTGATATGAACTAAGTGATATGAACTGACTTGGAGCTGACATATGGTCCGTTGTTTCTGGAAGAAAGCACTGAATGCAACAGAGAAAATAAATAAATAAAAATAATAATAAAAAACCTGAACAAGTCACAGTTTATATCACTTAGCACGCGTTCGTAAATCTAAACTTAAGACATTCTTCTTTAACAAAGCATTCACATAAAATGTTCAGTAATTGTACTAATCCCGCAATAGTTATTTTGTCTAGAAAAAAGCACTCACATACCTCATATGGGCAATATATTTATGCCGCAATAGTTAGCCTGTCTGGAACCAAGCGTTTTTAAACCACAATACTGTATGACACTTGCGTTACATGCGAACGGCCCCTACGCTAATAGAATTCTGTTTTTGTCTCCCTGTCTCGTCCTCGACCCCGAGGACAATGAGACAAACAGACCCAGTTCCTGTTGCTGTGAAGGTCATCGCACCACTGATCTACTGGCTGTCCCTCAACGTGATGCCCAGCCGATGCGCGACCAACGACCACCGGCTGAACCAGTTTAATCTGCTTACCCGCTTCCTCTCCCTACCGTGTTTATATATATAAATATATATTAATTTCTCCCAAGGGTTTTTGTCCTTCTAGGAGTTTTTCCCACTGGGTTTTCTCCTAGGGGTTTTTTCGTCCCCGGGAGAGTCAGCCAACTTTGGCTTAACTTAGCACTTTACTGTATACATTACATTATTAATATGCTCGCTTGTACGGTTTATCCTTAGCTGCTATATTCTACTTCTTATATTATCTATTGATTTTCTGTGTTTTCCCCTACATCTACTCATGTAAAGCTGCATTGCAACAATAACAATTGTGAAAAGCGCTATATAAATAAAATTGAATTTAATTGAACAAGAGATTATAAGCTAGATGCCTTTTTTTGAGTTCGCATCGAATGTTCTTTAACTGTTATACATAATAAATGTGTTTATGAATAAAGGTTGATCTGTTGAAAGCCGTTATTTTGAGTAAGATGCCAAATGTATTCAAATTTGACTTTGAAGGGGTGCATACAACCTTTTTTTGCCGCACATCCAAACACGATTTTCAAAAAAAGAAAAATGGGGAAAATAAATGCAGCACATGTTACAGAGGACACTATTAACACAATTATGTGCATGAAACCATTCAGAAAAATTTAGGCACAAATGGGTTAATAAAATGTAATTTTTTGCAATGTCAAAATACATTATGGTTTATATCATTTTAAAAACAGTATCGTTTGTTGGATTAAACCGTTCACCACTACAGCACTACAGCCAAGCAACTTTGTGCTACCCACCTTATCCCACTTTGCGACCCAGAAGTGGATCCCGACGCACCCCTGGCCTAATTTGTACATATGTGAGAATCACGTGGCTTTCTGTTTTATGTTTTATAGAGAAATAAAATCATTGAACATTTAAAGGTGACAAACCTAAGTGTCACAAGAAGTAAATCAAAAGGCCACAACAAAGAATTAACCACACTCGAAACAAAAATTTAACTTCTAGAAAAAAACTTAACAGATACAGAGGATTTGGCCATTCATCAAGAATTGTTAACTCTTAGAACTAAATATAATGAATCATCTGCCAAAAAAGCAGCCGCCAGCCTTATGATGTTAAGGCAAAATTATTATGATCAAGGCGAAAAAGCGGGGAAATTGTTAGCTTGGAGAATTAAACAAAATCAATCTGAAAGAACAATAAATTCTATTGAAGATAAAATGGGGAATATTACTAGTGACCCAACTGAAATAAACAAGACTTTTAAATAGGGCTGGGCGATTAATCGAAATCGAACCGCAATCGCGATGTGCAACGTTGCGATTAGCAAATCGCGAAAGGATGCGATATGATGCGATTTGAGAAATATGCAGAGAGGCTTTGTGACAGTCTACCAATTGAGCGAGCGCAAGTATGGCTGTGCTTTCTCCGTGAGAGGCACGTCAACCAAAACAGCGCTTCTCCTAAACTGACGAGGGGTTTCAATTTAAAGCATACGCGCAGCCCGTGTCTCTCAATGCTTGTTAAATACTCGCGCCCGTTTCCCTATTGCAAGACTTTGCGCGTGCGTCTTCCACAACAGACAAGATGTTTAAACTTGACGCACATGCACAGCCTGTGTCTCTATGCTTATAAAATACTCACGCCTGTCTCCGCAAGTCTGCATCGCAAGACTTTTCGTGCGCGTCTTCCACAACAGACAAGGGGGCGGTTTCCCGGACCAGGATTAGCTTAATCTAGGACTAGGCCTTAGTTTAATTAGGAAATATAATTAGTTTTAACAAACATGCCTTACTAAAAACATTACCTGTGAGCATTTTGAGGTAAAACAAAGGGCACTGATGTATTTTAAGATATGTACATGCAAGTTGTTTTCAGTTTGGAGAGCTCTTAAAAGTGTTTAAGTCTAGGACTAGTCTAATCCCTGTCCGGGAAACCGCCCCAAGATGTTTAAACTTGACGCACATGCACAGCCTGTGTCTCTATGCTTATTAAATACTCACGCCTGTCTCCGCAAGTCCGCACCGCATCGCCCGCGTCTCTCAAAACGGATGATGCGTTTTAGACACACACACGCCCAACAATGCTTAGAAGCATGGCTCCTTATTTAAAACAAACTAAAATACCATTTAACTGGGTTGCTAATGTCACTTGAATGAAATGACATTGAACGCATTTGGATTTTATATTCATTTTAAAAATCCCAAATGTAGCTTTTTAATATTTTGATAGTTATGAAGTTGAGTATTACAGTTCTTTGTTTACAAAAACAAACAAACATGCATTCAAATATTTTCAGTAAACTCAGTCACCCATTTAAATATTTTAAATTGTTGTTAAAGTTGCAGCTATAATGAACCCACTTATTTAAATACTGTTACAGTGTTAGTCCAAGCTAAAGATCATTTTACATTTCATACAATAAGAAGTCTTAATTATATTCTTAATTTCTTTGTTTTTGTTTCCTTATTTTCACAAAAAAAAACAAAAAAAAAACATAAGAATACAGTTAAATCACCAGACCCATAAGCAGTATCAGTAAGATCTAACCATCTAAAGAGGCAGATGCACATTGCATCTGCACATTGCATCTGCTACAAAATTTAATCGCAAATCGAATCGCAATCGCAATTCCTGGCAGAAAAAGCGCAATTAGATTTTTTCCCTAAATCGCACAGCCCTACTTTTAAATCATATTTCGAGACTTTATACCAGTGGTCACCAATCCTGGTCCTGGAGGGCCGGTGTCTCTGCAGAGTTTAGCTCCAACCCTAATCAAACACACCTGAAGCTCCTTACTTAGCTGCTTCAGGTGTGTTTGATTAGGGTAGGAGCTAAACTCTGCAGAGACACCGGCCCTCCAAGACCAGGATTGGTGACCACTGCTCTATACACTCTATACACCTCTGAATATTTAAACAATTGTGCACAAACAACCTTTCTGGATAGTTTATCCATACCTATCTTTCTGAAGAGGCAAAAATGTCCCAGGACATAAATATATCAGAAGAAGAAATAATATAGCTATTGATAGTTTTATAAAAGGTCGAACACCAGGACCAGACGGTCTTAATATTGAGTTTTACAAGAAATTTAAAAGAAAACTTGTCCCACCAATTTTAGAAATGTTTAAAGAAACCTTTGAAAATGGTGTGCTTCCAGACACTTTAAGAAACGCTTTAATTATATTACTTCCTAAACCTTATAAAATAATTAATAAATGTGAATCATTTCAGCCAATTTCACTACTTAACACCGATGTCAAGATACTGAGCAAAATTCTGGCAAGGAGGTTGGAGGCATTCTTACTTGTTTTTTTCCAAGTTACCCCTTTTTATACTTGCTTCCTGGTTGACTATTTTCAACTCTTCTTGGTTTGATATCTGAATAGACCTGTGCCTTTTTTTATTATTATGATATTTTTTTTACTTAATTTTATTATTATTTTCTTCTTTTCATTTAATGTTAATTAATGTCTTTCCTTTATTGTCATGTTATTTATTGTGATTATGTTAAAAGAGATCTAACTATTTAATTTTATAATATTTTTGAAATATACTGGGATAATTTGTTATATCTCAATAAACAAATTGTTCAAAAAAATAAAGGTGACAACCTTGAATTCACTTTACTCACCATAGACCGTAACATTAAATCTCTTGTATGAAGTTCCTTTGCTTTTGATGATCTCTAGTTGATAAAGTCCAGAGTTTGTGATTGTGATGTTTGTGATGGTGAGAGATCCAGTCTGACTGTCCAGCTTCAGTCTGTCCTTGAAGCTCTCACATGGATCGCACACATCATACTGTTTATAGATTTGAGCTATACGAGTCCCATGGGGTCCAAACCTCCAGAGTATCTGCTGATCTCTCTGTATGTCAGTAATATCAGTGTGTAGAGTAACAGAATCTCCCTCCTTCACTGACACTGACTTCACTTCATCTCCATCAACACCAAACACACCTGAAACACATTTAGAAAGTATTTCCCAATGTTATTATAATGCAGGTAATATATCTCTGTAAACTATTTAATATCGGGAGAGACACTTTGATATTTAAATCATAAGAATTACAAGAGCATTTCCCAGGTACCTTCATCTGTGTTTTATTTAGTGCTTAATAGTTCCCGAGGTATCATGTTAGAAAAATAAATGGTTCATAGTTTCTAAACAACCAATAAACACTTGTGACTGCTGAGGTCTAAAATAATGTCTTTTAAACAGTCAGAGCACTCATGGTTCATACAATTTGTATGTTGTGATTCCACAATTTTACAATACTCTTCCCTTAATTGTGATCTCATCTCCAATTAATTTAATTAGAAATAAAATAAACAAACTTAAGACCTAGTTTACTAAGGGAATCTTTACTGAGCAAAAGGTCACTCTGATTTTATCATGTACTATAGTAAGTATATCCATTGACAACCGTGTTTGATAATGGGATGTCTGTCTCAGCTGTATGAGCAACTTTAATTATATTGTGGGCAGATAAACTGTATAGACCTTTCTCACAACTTCCGTATTTATGACCGGAAATACGCAATCGTCGCGGAAATCTACTTCCTCCGCAGTCAAGGCAATGTAAAAAGCCGTATCTGTTCCATCAATTCCCTGTTGATGGTGAAGTTATACAGAAGTGGATTCAGGCTATCCGGCGAGACTTATAATGTGTCGTTTTAGTTAACAGTTCAGTAACAGTTAGACTCGCTCTCTACTTACCTAGAAATTTATGGACAAATTCTTCATGGAAAAAGTTTTCCTCCATTAGTCGTGTCACATCAGCAAATGTAATATTTGGCAAATCCGTTAACGAAGTTTTGTAGACTCTTTGATCCATTTTAAACTTGCCCGGGTTTATGTTTTTCTAGTGTGTTGACGCTTGACAGGAACTCCGCTTACACGACGATTACGTATTTCCGGTTACTGTGAGAAAGGTCTATTACAAACTATAAAGGTTTAAGTTCAGAATGTTCAGGGGACACTCTGACCCCAATTAATTTCCAGTGGTTTGTAAAAAACAAGGATCGCGTATAAAAATGACATATACATACTGTATAAGAGCACAGCACTAACACCCTGGGGCGCTGTAAAGGGGGGGGGGGGTCTAAAGGATGACGATTCTTGGGGCCCATGACTAAGAGGTGGCCCAGAGAAGCCCCCAATAAAATTGTGGTGCTAAAAAAATATTTGATAGTAAAAATTCTTAACTTTAAATTATTCTATTTGCTGTTTCCTGGTGTCAAAAAAATGTATTTGTTTAGGAAAAACAAACGCCCGTGGGCCCCTCTCGCCCTCTCGATTATCATAAAACAGTCCGCCCAAATTTTATCCAGGCAACACAAACAGCTTGACTTCATTTATAGCGCCGGCAGAATATTAACTTGACAGAAGACCATGCGCCATGGGCGGGCTTTGCGGGGCCGGGCCCGCCCTGTGAGTCACTCGTGCCCGCCCTGGACGAGCCTGCGGTCTCCCTTCACCTGTTCACCAGCTCCATGTCCCACCAACCAACAGTCCTTGCTTGTTTTCACTTTTTTCAGTTATTGTTTTGTATATATATATATATATATATATATACACTCCTCACTAAAAATAAAAATGTGTTTGGTCTGATTTAAAAAAAAAATATTTTAAATGTATGTGATTGGTCTGTCGATGAGCGTGGAAATGTTTGGTTGTTTGCTATCATAGCGCCACCCCTTAACTTTAAGACACGGTTGAGTTTTGCAGTAAGACTGACACGTTATGGTTCTGCTGATATCTTTGAACTATTTTCGCTGCTGAAACAACAAAAACAGTCAACATTGCGTCTAAAATGTAAGTGACTAAATATTAATTACTTGTGTAGTGAACTGTCATATGAAATCTGTACATTTTTAACTGTGATGTGATGCTGCTTAACTGTATCATGTTATTAAAAACTCCACATTTTTACCGCAGTATGTTTAACCCACTTTGTTAACACACTGTTAACTCTATTTGTGTTTGCTGCGTTTATTTGTTTAACTTAGCCACATTACACTATGCACTTTCGGTCGCCATTGAGACTAAAGGATGCAGAATCATTATCGTGTTTTGGTGATTGTTATTGGCGTTTTAATCAGACTAGGCTACTTGTCCAGTCGAGCAAGTAAAATTCTTTAACTGGGCCTTTAAAAATGTTGAGCCATGAATGTGTTTTTAGACTGCTTCAGTAGGCTAGGTACAACCTTTATGACTTCTCTGTTGTATTGCGTATGTCAGTTCTTCTTAGTTTTTGTTCATTTAATACATAATTTATGATATTATGCATTGCAGTGAGGTTGATCTCATTTATTTTTTACCTTAAAAAATCATTAACTGAATTTTTCTCAAAAATGACTTAGCTGTCTCTGTCAAACAGGTGTAGTTATTTCATGTTTTATCAGATTAGAAACAAAGTATGCATTGTTTTGAAGTTTTAAATGTCAAATATAAATAACAAAATTTTGAAAATTTGCTCATTCTGACTAAATTTGCCAGCACGGGTCACAAATGATGCAGCAGCAAACAGAAATTGAGAAATAAAAAGGTCTTCTAAAAGGAAAATTCATATACAAAACAATGGTTGATGGTTCTGAAAATGTAAACAGGCAGGTGTAAGTAAATTGATCTGTGAAAAGAAAAAAAGTAATGGGAACCTGTGGTTTATCTATCTTCTTTTATTCATGTGTTTAATAGACAAACAAGTTCTTTAAAAACATATCTACTATATTTGAAACATGTCTATGTTCTTTATGCTCTATAACAGGTGTGTCCAGACTTTTTTGTGGGGGGATATACTTTTGAAATGATAAACCCGACAAGATCTACGTGCTAAAAACACAATTACATTTTTTAACACTTTAAATGCGTGTTAGGACTATACTGCATATACCTCTACATTGAATTTAGGCTGGCTGTCACAATTACTCGATTCTTTTTGAGGAGATAAAAAAAATCATTGAGTACATGTAAAGTAGACTACTCCTTAAAGGAACATGCCCACATTTTGGGAATTTAGCTTATTCACCGTATCCCCCAGAGTTAGATAATGATGTCTCGTCTACATCAGCCAAACCTTGATCTCCTGCTTAGAGGTGTTTTTAAGCTATTTTTTATTCTTGCCTTTCACATCAATGGCCCTGTGTTTTTCCATGAATATAAAGGGTTGTGCACAGACATTTTATGGTGCAGGTGCAGGGCTGAAGTGCACAGGTGGCACAGAAGCTGGAGACTGTATCAGACTGTGTAACTAAGCTTGGAGGGACATGAGTGTATTTACACATGTATAAATATATGAGACTAATTGCTTGTGTACTGTATAACTATATTAAATTATAAATAAAACAAAAAATTATACTGGAGTATTGTATGGGTTAAAATGGGTTAAAGTCAATTAATTTTCAATACCATGACGCCAATCTCACGGTCATAACTGGTATGCTTATTACCTGCACCTGGGCAGCATTTTCTCTTTGCCTATTTTATACATTTCCATCTCAATGCTACACCTAGTGTTCAAACTAAGAATAACACCATATGTGTCTCATACAGATGGCATTAAAAAACATAGATGTTTCAGTGTCCATTTATTGATGAGTTAATGTTTATAACTTTGTTTTGTTTATAAATGATTAGCCAGTGTTTACATCTTTATAAACAAGCTTTACTAGAACCGCTTGTACTATTTCCCAAGATATGGGAAATATTTCAGATATATGTGATGTTTTTTGTGTTGTCTGGTATGGTTATTAGATCAGGTTTTGGCTCTACTAATATAGATGGTCAATGTTTAATGATGCTGGTATCGTCTCATTGTCGTCATAGAAATAAAGCTCATCCATGAATATTTTTTGTACACTACTGTACTCAGTAATAATTGTGATTTGTAAAGAAGCGAAGTAGATTTTTGTAAATTTGTACTCAAGTTACAAATAAAATTACAGAATAAAAAATTAATAAAAGTACAAATACCTAAAAAAAAACTCACTTGCACCTTTTGGTTTTGATAAAGTCACATAATTATTTAGAAAAATAACTTTTACAAATATATTTTTGACATTTGTAAATCGATTCAGAATCATTCACGTTTTCAGCGCGATAGGACCCACCAAGATAGTTTTAAATTGATTTTTTTCTCTTTATAACGAGTAGTTTTTCCTTTTTTTGTTATTTTATTAATAAAAAGTAATTTTTTGCAATATCAAAATACATTATGGTATATATCATATCAAAAACATTGTCGTTTCATGGACTAAACCCTTCACCACTGCAGCCAATAAGGCTGCACGATTAATCGTATTTTTATCATGATAACGATATGTGCGCCCCACGATTAGTTAAAGACAATCGTCGCGATTAATCTGTAAAGACCAAGCACAAAGCAGACAGTCTAGAATCAAGCAATGTGTTTGCTTGATATGGGTGGAGTCAGAGTATACGGATAAGTGATTTCTTTTGCAAAATCTATGCAGAATTTTGCGGAATGATTTTAAATGTTTTAAAAAGAGAATGGGAGTTGTGAATATTACAAAACAATAAAATATTTTATAATATATAACATATATATAGCCTAATATTATATAAATGGCTGTAAAGTGTAATAAAAATACTGAAGTGAATAGAAGTTCTTCACTTAGAGAATGATCGTGATTTCTAATCGTGATCAAAAGTTTGAACAAAACAATCGTGATCATCATTTTTCCTGGAATCGTGCAGCCCTAACAGCCAAGCATCTTTGCGCGACCCACCTTATCCCACTTTGTGACCCAGAAGTGGGTCCCGACGTACCCCTAGCTTAATTTGTATTTTTGTGAGAATCACGTGGCTTTCTGTTTTAAGTTTCACGTAGAAATAAAATCATTGAACGTTAAAAGATGACAACCTTGAATTCACTTTACTCACCATAGACAGTAACATTAAATCTGTTGTATGAAGCTCCTCTGCTGTTGATGATCTGTAGATGATAATGTCCAGAGTCTGTGATTGTGATGTTTGTGATGGTAAGAGATCCAGTCTGACTGTCCAGCTTCATTCTGTTCTTGAAGCTCCCACATGGATCACAGACATCGTACTGTTTATAGACTCGAGCTATACGAGTCCCATGAGGTCCAAACAGCCACAGTATCTGATCCTCTCTCTGTAGTTCAGTAATATCAGTGTTTAGAGTAACAGAATCTCCCTCCTTCACTGAAACTGACTTCACTTCATCACCAAACACACCTGAAACATATTTATAAAGTATTTCCCAATGTTATTATAATGCAGGTAATATATCTCTGCAACTATTCAATATCGGGAGACACTTTTTGAAATTTAATACATAAGAATTACAAGAGCATTTCCCAGGTACCTACATCTGTGTTTTATTTAGTGCTTAATCGTTTTTTAAGGTATTGTGTTAGAAAAGTAATGTAATTAGTGATAAACAAACTTAAGACCTAGTTTACTAAGGAAATCTTCACTGAGCAATAGGTCACTCATGTACACATATCATGTACTAAATATATCCATTGACAACCATGTATGATAATGGGATGTCTGTCTCAGCTGTGTGAGCTACTTTATTTATATTGTGGGCAGATAAACTGTGTTACAAACTATTGTTGTTATTGTTGTCATTTGTTGGGAGCTGTCATGCATGGGTGTCAATGAAAAGCGCCTGGATTATTGACACGTGTAATTTATTGTTTTCTTCTAGTTTGCTAGTATAAAAATTATGTTTTGTTAACTAATTGTGCATTTGCATACTACCGGTTTTCAGATGTATGTTAATACTTCTGCAAAAAGGTGGGTTATATACAGTACTATACATTTACTACGATAAAGCCATCCCTTTCCTCCTCCCCACATCTTTCCAATGTAACAACCAGTCTGCCGGGTAACTTGTTGATCCTCTTTTGCACTTTTAGGAAACTGCTGAAAAACATGCACTTCTCCAAAAGAAAGATTTGTATACCAAGGTGTACCGTTGTAAATGCTTAACTAATACACAATGGATGATTGACTAAGATTTTTTTAAACATGCAGAAAGGAGAAAATAGAGTGCAGGACTTGCTTGATGTTAAGAGGGATAAAGTTTGGCACCTGATTGATGTTAAAAGGGTTACGAAGATAAGAGCAGCAAGACTCGAAAACAGTCTTCTTTGCACTGACTGACACATCTGAAGCATGCACACAGAAGCACAAGTGCCTGAACCGATATACACACAAATATACACAGAATTACAATTTTAAAAATATCCGCTTTGACAAAAATTCACGCAGATATAATCTGTTATGTTTGATTAACTGTTGAGGAAAAATATCCGATGTGTAACATTATCCTCCTTTTATACCACGGGTTTGTTGAATGCTGTATTCTTACTGGTTGAAAATGTTCCACGGGTATGCATTATTTTTTGATAACCGCACACCTAACTTGTCAAATGTCTTAAAAATAGGCACCAGAGCAATGTTTGTGGTAACCGTGGTATAAGCGCAATAATTGACTCCGGTCCATTGAATTATTTGAAAATAATGCACACCTGCGGCATTACCACTTATGGCCCATTGTCAATTATTCCTTACGTATAACAGTAGATCTTAAAGCTATCTGTCTCAATGTCAATCAAACAATAAAAGAAAGAAAAAAAGTTATATATATCAAACATATTTTGATATTGTTTTTGACTTTGTGTGTGCTAAATCTATTAGTTTTAGCTGTGATTTTATTTTTTAACCTTAAAAAAAATCATTAACTGAATTTTTCTCCACATTCTTTTTTGGGTCACCCCTAGCTAGGTCTCTGTGCATATGTTATGCAATGATATTTGTGTATATCGTAGGCCTACTTGAATTTTGATCACTTATTGTTTCAATATTTTGTTATTGCATTTATTCCAGCAAAGTAAAAGGCTGACAAGTTGCACTTTGTGATTATTAATATTGTGTGAATGTAGGCTGTATTTTTGGTGGATGAAGGGCCCCACAAGAGGTAAAGCTCAGGGGCCCCTTACAGTGTTAATGCGGTCCTGACAACTGTAGTTTCGCTGTATTTAAGATCCTGCCTCGAACGTAGCCTATTGTACAAAAATGAAACCAGAGTAAAATGTGCATTAGGTTAAACTATAATTTTGTATTGCTCTTTATATCAAACTTCTTTGTATCTTTGATAATTATTAGATTTGCTGTAAATATTTAAACAGTGTCTCTAACTAAAATATAAAATGTACTAATCCTGGAATAAACCCAAGGAAAATATGTTTGATACAAACGCGGTTCTTTGCTATGGTAAGTACATTTAACAATTCCAGCGTCTAATGGCAACGCGAACATTTGTCGTTTGCTAGAGGTATACATTTGCGTACAGAAAAATGGGAACAGAATCGGCTGCCCTCTGGGATAAACAGTCGTTTAATATTTACGAAGTATGTATTTAAAGCCATTACTAAATATGGTTTACAGGGTAGGTCACTCAAATGTGAAAACGAAAGTAAACGCATCTTACCTTCCATAAGTAGTAAAACCCAAAAAGAGAAAAATAAATAATTCATATTGATGTAGTTAGAAAAAAATCCACGTTTAGAAAGTGAGGTTATAACTAATTGAAATCATTTAGTAGCTCCTTAGTGTTTTTCGTGTTCATGTGCTTTTAAGGGCGTTGTTCTGACAGGAGTGTGTATGTATGGCGTCATCGCGAAAGCGCACCTCTTCTCAACGCAAGTGGCTGCGTCCGAAGCGGCATAGTTACTCTCGGAGTAGGTACTTAATTTTATTAAGTATGTAATTAACGAACGCTAAAAGATTAGGTACACTATCGCCTGCTCGAGTTAAATATGGACATCATCCGCCATGTAGCGACGTTAGCCTTCTTCTTCTTCTTCTTCTTCTTCTTCTTCTTCTTTTGGTTTAATGGCGGGTTACGAACCAAGTTCAAATGTGCATACCGCCACCTACCGTGGTGGAGTGTGAAAATAACTCCTATCCTATTTACTGCACCAGCCGGTGTTCACCCTGCAGGGAGAGGTGAGGTAAAGTAAAGTAATAATTACAAGAGTTTCTCAGTTGTGAGTATTGTGTAAGGCGCTATATAAGTGTGTATTATTATTATTATAAGGTACTGTGAGCTGCGTGATCCGCCGAGCTTTAACAAGCTGTCAACAGTCATGCACGTTGTGCGGGAGGATATGGAACGGAGGATGTTTTCTTTCGTAGGGAGCACATTGAGGAGACCCAGTTTGGAATCGACAACAATCAGTCTCAGTTGTTGTCATTGGTTGTGTCTGTGTTTTTAAAGATAAGACTCCACCATGTTGCCAAACTCCATGTTGTGTGTGTGTGTGTGAGAGAGAGAGAGAGAGAGAGAGAGAGAGAGAGAGAGAGAGAGAGAGAGAGAGAGAGAGAGAGAGAGAGAGAGAGAGAGAGAGAGAGAGAGAGAGAGAGAGAGAGAGAGAGAGAGAGAGAGAGAGAGAGAGAGAGAGAGAGAGAGAGAGAGAGAGAGAGAGAGAGAGAGGGTTACCAATCATTTTAAATTGTTTCTTCACCTTATTAGAATATCTTATTTTACTGCAACTATCTGTTTCTGCATCTTTATCATATTTAGGCTATACGATTTATAAAATATCTTATATTCTACATTACATATTTTGATTTTGGACGTCTGCTCACTTTATATCTTATATCAGAATATTATATTACTGTTAAGTGAATATTCATTCCTACTATGAATATTGCTGTCCACATTTGTAACACTAATACCCTATTCTAAACCTAAAAATCATGACAAGCTATATATCATCGAAAAGCTCTCAGAATGTAGTTTTAATATTTTATAAAACCTTTTTGCATTAATAATAATGATAATGACAGTAATTTATTAGTTTGTGAGTATACAAGAGTACAAGAGTATGCAGCAAAATCTAGTGGCAGTTGTTGGTAAAACCACTAAAAGTGTGACAAACCTCATTTTTTGTGATTTTAACTTGAAATTTGGATCACAACTACTTTAGACATTTTGCGTCATGTTTACATTATTTATTGTGTGAAACATTTACATTTTTATAATTTTATTTATAAAATTAATATGTTATTGCATTATTTTTATATATTAATGGTAACTGCTATAAAAAATATTTATATTTAATATCTTCACCTTCTAACACATCTGTGAAAAACCCTAAATTGTCTTCTTTAAAACAAGACCAAGATTAGGCTTCTAGCCCAAACAATCTCAGAGAAATATTCATTTAAAGATGTAAATCACATTGTCACCCCCCACTCGCCACATAAGGGGTTAAAATACGCCGAACCATGTGTTCTGTATCATAGCTCCATGAATGACCTTTGCAGCAAAAAAAACCCGTGAAAATGTCATACAAATTACACATAGATAGGTACACTAGATGTCGCCTTGGCTACGGCAGTTCATTGGACCGAATGCGTCAACTAGAGCCGCCATCTTGAAACAGGGGAACCCCGCATCAGCGTCAATGTAGGCAATGGTGTAACATAAATAAAATCACCAAAAATCGTCATGAACACGATTTTTCTTGGTTTTCTTTTGGTTCATTTCAACAGTCAGACATGTATTTAGCATTGAGTCCAGAAAAAATAAACGTTTTGATTTTATGAAAATGTACTTTTTCTAACTATGATGCATAGTGCTAGTAGCCCTAACATCCATACGCAGCACAAAAGTCCGGCATCGTCCATGAATTCGAAGTACAGGCGGAGATAGCAGCTTTACCTAGATACTTCCTATGACAAGACCCCTGTTCTAAGATGGCGGCGGTTTTGATGCATGCTCAGAGCGCCAAGGCGACATCTAGTGTATATATCTATGCAGATTACACTGAGTGGAGCGGGTGACCGATCTAAGATGGCGGCCCCATGGCTCGACCGCTCCAGTAGGCAGAGCGGTCGATAGGGCGTCTACCTATATGATGTCTATGGGTGTGGATGTAGTGGTTTATGAACTGAGATTACAGACATGAGAGAACACCAGAGGGCGATAGAGTTAAAAAAATGACTTTAATATCTGCTTATGAACTGTGTTATATACCTTAAAGTTGTTCAGTGGCTTTTTTGTGAACTTTAAAAAAAAAGTTAAAAAGCAAAAACTTAAAATATATTTGGATCGGTTGTTAATAAGAAAGATAAAAAAATTAATAGGATTTAAACTGTAATGAGATTGATGTCTTATGGTGACCCTACAGGTCTGGAAATTTATTCAGGACAGTCTGCATAGTGCAGTATAATTTTGTTAGTATATTTCTTTTTCAATTAATTTACGATAAAGAAAAAAATAACTCAGTTTTTTAAAAGAATGACTGAACAAAATTAAGAAAATTATTTCAAAAAGTATATGGGCAAGTTTTGTTACTAACTACACTGTAAAAAGTAATATCTGAATCTACTTGAAAAAAGCTTGTAAGTAGAACTAATTTGGACAAAATTGTTGATATTACTTGATAATGCTGTGCTGTATGAACTTTTAGGTGAATGCAATAGTTAAACTAAGCAACTTTAGTAAGCAGTACTCTAAAGCATCGAGTGTGTTGTACTAAATGACTGTTCACTGTTCAAATAGTGCAAAGAAATAACACACGCACACACACACACACACACACACACACGCACGCGCACGCGCACGCGCACGCGCACACCCACACGCACACGCACACACACACACACACACACACCAGTGTTGAAGTTAATGAGATAATGAAGTGATTATTAAGACATTAATGGTGAACACCTGCTGGTTAATTCCGTGTCAAACCAACTACATTTTTTTAAATGTTCCTGTCTCTACATTTTTATTTTGATGGCTCTTTTTCTGTAGTAAGTAATACTAAAATGATAAAGAAAGCCAAAATATTAAATGCAATAGATGAATACAGCAAAATCCCCAGTGTTAAATGAATCTATCATGTTTGCCTCTCTATCATCATTTCTGTTTGAAAACTAAAATTATAACTTGAGTTATTTTCTAAAGGAATACGTTTAACTTCTACGCTGCTGTCAGAACAAAATACAAGTGCTCAACTATTCCAGCATCCACACGCGTGATTTAGTCAAATAGACATTTACCACAAAATTATCCCAATAAATATCCAGTTTGTGTTTGTTTTGAGTTCATTTGAAGTCTCCATTATTGTGATTAACATTTCCTTTAGTTAGGCATTTGTTCCTTGACCATCACTGAACCAAGTCTTCTCATTTAGCAATTATAACAGTGTTTAAATAAGATCAAATATGTGATCAGTGTTCATCGCTTGATGAGAGGAAAAACCTTTCAGGCCGTATGAGGTTGTTTATTTATTTTGTAAATAAATATATAAGTGTTTGTACGTTTTAT
The DNA here is from genome assembly GCA_025389145.1 of Misgurnus mizolepis. Lineage (NCBI taxonomy): Eukaryota > Metazoa > Chordata > Actinopteri > Cypriniformes > Cobitidae > Misgurnus > Misgurnus mizolepis. Next base: position 9,010,813 of record JAIFKI010000021.1, read on the forward strand.
ATTGATGCATTTTATTATGAACAAAGATAATTAGGCATATACAAATAATGCTCTATGCATCTGACACTGTTCTGAATAAAACTGCTTTAATACTTTAGTGTGGTTTTTTGCTTAAGAGAGACATCATGACTTCAGATACAAATCTCAACAATGGTGACAGTAAATGGTAAGAAAGGTTTTCTCATATAGCAATGCATGATGGGAGTTATGAATGAGTTTTCTACAATCCTGGTACCCAGAATGCATTGCGGCATGAAGCTTTGTTGTTGATTGTCACCATGATTGTGTTTTATACGCTGATTGTTGATGTCTAATTGTGTCTGGTTTACACCATAGATTAGATTTGTGTGTAAAATATTTAATTCTTAAGGCTAGTTGGATTTTTCCAGTACTGTTGGACTTTACGGTGTAGACAGGACATAAATTTATATACATAAATTCAATGATTATTTTAGCGTGAACTCATTGATCACAATACTTACATCCTCATAATAATAAACAACAGTTTAAGATCTCATTTCTCTCAAATTCCTCAGCTCTAATAAATGTGTTTTATAATCACACTGTCACAATAAACAGAAGAAGATGAACACTAAACTTCAAGACCCAAGTACCCAACTAAAGGAAACACCAATCGGCACAATGGTGACTTACTTTATTAACTAGATTTACAGCAGTTCTTTAGAAGTTAAAGAGTAACTAAACCCCTGGTCAGAGCCTGACTCCACCCACTGCAATATTTGAAAAATGCAAGAAAAGTGGGCAGATCCCAACGGAGATAGAGGGGACGAACTAAGTGTGTGGTGAGATCGTAACAAGGGCGTGGTGAGCTTGAACCTGCTTACGTCACGAGTTATTTCTTGGACCCAACATCCAATAGGAAAATTCAACTGCAGTAGCCACCGTTCAACCTGAAGAGGGCAGCACTCAGACGTTTTTACACCATATATTGTAGTATTGAAACACTTTATATCCAAATGTCAAAAAACTTACTAAAATCAATGAAGAGCACTAATAAAGCATCATTTTTACAGATCATTAACTAAAAAAAGTTGGTTTAGGGTTTAGTTACTCTTTAAACTTATCATCCATGTTAATGACTCAATCACTTCATTATCTCATTAACTTCAACATTGATTCAGTGTTTTTAACACCCATCTGGGTGTGGATTAGATAAACACCAAGCAGTGTTAATTTAACACAGGAGATTTGCTATGAATTTAAAATGACAAGTACAAAGTACTGTGAGGAATACCCATAATTCCTTGCGCATGAATATTTAAATGATTATTGTTTGATTAAAGAATAAGAACTTATGGGACACTTAAATCGTTGTTAACAAGATGTTTTGGAGCTAGGTTTAATCTCTTAGTATTGTTTATGTATTTTTGTAGTAAAATGTGTTTTCTGTGAAGTCACCGTTTAGGTGATCATTTGCTTTGGTGTACATGGACCCGATTCAACACATCATGTTTCTTTTCACAATAATAATGTGAATGTCATCAGTGTGTTAGCACTTCATAATTATAAAGTATGATATGCATTTTTATAAAGATGTTTAATTGACAGAAGATTGACAGAAAGTTAATCATGAAGTTTAATGAAATGTTATTTAATAAATACCAACGTAAGTGAACTGAAAAGTTTTAGTACAGTCTACATGAGCATTGAATTAAATGAACTTTAGTATTCCAGTTTTTGGGAGATCCTACACTCTTAAAACGAATGTGTTAAATTAACACATCTTGTGTCTAGTTAAGGACAACACATCTAGTGTGTTGTCCTTAATTTAACACATCTCTGTGTTATTTTTGGAACAACACACGTTGTGTTGTTTTAACACATCTTGTGTTGTCCCTTTTATTTTTTATGAACTTAAATGACACATAATGTGTTAAAAACAACACATAATGTGTTAAATATTTTAACACAAAATAATGTGTTAAAATTAACACATCCTGGATGTGTTAATTTTAACACACTGTTTTGTGTTAAACTATTTAACACATTATGTGTTATTTTTAACACATTATGTGTCATTTTGTGTTGATTTTGAGTTCATATAAATAAAAGGGACAACACAAGATGTGTTAAAATAACACAAAGTGTGTTGTTCCAAAAATAACACAGAGATGTGTTAAATTAAGGACAACACACTAGATGTGTTGTCCTTAACTAGACACAAGATGTGTTAATTTAACACATTTGTTTTAAGAGTGTAGTTTCCACACATTTTTCTAGTAATTTTGAACTAGCAGTCATGTCATAGTAACTGTTTATTTTGAGTTGTCTGTACTAAGCTTAAATAAAATTTGTAAGTTAGCTGAACTTATACTGAGTTACGTTTACTCAAGTTTTCATGTAATTTCTGTGAATACAGAAGTTAACTCTGCATAACTGTTTTCAGTTTTACTAACTCAAAAATGATTCATTAATTTACTAGAAAATTTTAAGGTAATCGGTTTCCACAGGTTTTCTAAGTAAACTCAACATATAACTTTTTACAGTGTAGGCTATAAAATGATTATAATGAGATCAGAATGATTGTTGATAGCAACTGTTTCTGTATTTCAGAAAGAGTTAACATGTTAAAGAGGAAAAGTGACAAACTTAAAATACTAGAGAACATAAGGCAAACATGTTAACATGACCACTATATCATCATTCATAAACAGAGACTTTAATGCCTGAAGTCATTGATAACCATTGTAAGCCTATTGGCCATCTCTGTCTTGTAGAACTCACGTGCGCGTGGCGCCCCCTGGTGGTACAACAATAATAATAACATCAAAGAAATGCATACATACTGTATATTTTACATTGATTTACATTTAGTCTTTCTGATCGGTAATGAATTCGCATTCGCCTGTATTGCCTGTTGGACGGGCCGGCCCGGCCCCAAACACACATGCAAGAGGGCAAAATCTTGGTTCCAGACTAAAAGGATTGAGGTTATGGTGTGGCCAGCTTAATCCCTTGATCTCTACCCTATTGAAATCTTGATGACATCAAAAATGCAGTTTCTGAAGCAAAACCTATAGATCCGGAAATACCTGTTTCTAGGTGCCAGAAGTTGGTTGACTCGATTTGACAGAGATTTGCAGAAGTTATCAACAATAATGGTTATGCAACTAAATAATTCAGAAGTTTAAAGTAAACTTAAATTTTATTTCTTCAGTTTTAACAGAGAAAAATGTTGGCACTGCCATTTTTTTAACAGCTTAAAGGACCCCTAACTCAGGTTTTTTCATCAATATTAAAATAGTCTCTGATATCCCCAGAATGTGTTTGTAAAGTTTCAGCTCAAAATACACAACAGATCTTTCATTACATGATGTTGAACGTGGCCATTTGTGGCTGCAATGAAAAACGTGCCTTTTGTGTATGTTTCTTTAAATGCGAATAAAGCGTTTGTTCCCCTCCCCGTTTTTTGCACTTCATACAAATGGCCACAGGCATATAATATATACAATACTGTTTACTGGCCCAAGTGTCTCTCACGTTGGCCCCGGGCAATCGGGCAGTCCTTTATGTTGAGCCCTGAAGTCCACTAATGACCATACAATAAAGGTCAAATTCAACACTAAACACAACAACACACATTTGGAGATTGATGATGATGATGATGAAGATTGTGAATAATTTCTGAGAGCTGGAAAACAAACAGAAATGAATTTACTCATCTATACAGCAATTTACTGTTATTCTCTCTCTTTTCTATAAATGTTTATTTACTTTTTCTGTTCAATGTTCTTGAATAAATTCACTTTGTTATTATTATGACATATGGTCTGTTTTTCACACAAAGCTGGTTCACAAATGTAAAAATTACAATAATATAATAATTTGCAAATCAAGAAATCTTCCCAATTTGCATGTGTAAACAGAGCGTAGCTGATATGAATTCTTAAGCAGAACAATTAGAACAGAAAAAAAGATGTTAAAAGTTAAAACAGGACCTTAAATCACTCACCAGTGACAGTTACATTGAATCTTTTGTATGAATTTCCTATAGTGCTGTAGACCCGTAGTTCATAAAGTCCAGAGTCTGTGATTTTGGTGTTTGTGATGGTGAGAGATCCAGTTTGACTGTTAATCTTCAGTCTCTCTTTAGATTTCTCATTACTGTTATACACGTCAGTTGTTTTCTTATAGATTTCAGCTATAAAAGTCCCTTCATCTCCAAACATCCACATTATGTGATCATCTGTCTGTAGGTCAGTAATGTCAGTGTGTACCCACCAAACATGAGACGTCCGCTCGACGTGCAGATCATGTCTATATTAGGTCGGTTGGTCCAGGCTCTTATCTGTACGTCTATACAACGTGCAGATCTGGTACAGTATCTGGACGTCTGACTATGACCCCTATTGGATGTCAGGTAGACGTCCAAAAGCGGTTCGGGAAATCAGTACAAAAACATTTTATACAAATGTGGTCTATGAGTTCTGAGTCAAAAAACATAAACATCACGTGTATTTCTGTAGAATATTTTGTTAAGCTGTTAAAATAATGTAATCTTTATTCAAAGATTAGTGTTAAAAAACATAGCACTGCTCATAGATAAAGTTCCACCTTAAATGCTCTCTCTCTTTCTCTCTCTCTCTCTCTCTCTCTCTCTCTCTCTCTCTCTCTCTCTCTCTCTCTCTCTCTCTTTCTCTTTTTCTCTCTCTCTCTTTCTCTCTCTCTCTTTAATTAACAGAGATGTATATGCTGTACGTTTTATTGAAAATCTTTTGTCACCCTAATGACGATCAGTGATTCCTTTAGTTGGGTAGTTTGACTCTTTGACTTTTCATAGGAGTGTTTGGTCTTTGCAAGAGTGTTTATAAAAGCATGTTATAACTTATTTGTTGCAAAGAAAATTTTTTAAAAATAAAACTCACATGTGGATCTTACAACTTCACTGAAAGTTTACCTACAGTAAAACCACATATGTAAAGTCTGTAAATTAATTTTGTAAACCATGTAGTATTGTCTCAATTTCTCAGTTGATTTGAGGTGTCACATCCAACTTATTATTTAGGTACATTCCACCACTGGGAAGCACTTGTATAAAATTAAAAGTCCAGATGTTATTGTCACATATGAAGACATCAAGAATCAGCCCATGAATCACAACAGTGGTGACACTCTCTGGACTCATGAGTTTTTATAATACGCTGGTGCAATGCATTGCAACATGTAGAAAACTCACCATTGTTGTGATTCATGGGCTGATTCTTGATGTCTGCATTTGTGTCAAAAAATTCTAGACTTTAGATTTTTAGTACAGTCACAAGGTTTCATTTTCAGTTACAGTAGGCAGCAGTATGCCCCGAGTGTATTTATTGCAGCTGCAAACTAAACTTAGTCAGAAGTTTACTTTTACATGAAATTTATAATGTACTGTTCATGTTGTTATTTCAGTTATATTATACCACCACTTCTGACCATCAATGTAATTAGTGTGAAGCCACAAGTAAGTTGCATTGGTAACAAACACTTGGTGCAATAATCATGTGTTTAAATACACCATCATCATGCACACACACTACAATATAAAAACAAAGAGTCAAACTACCCAACTAAAGGAAACACTGATCACCATGATGGTGACAAAACATGTTCAATAAAACATCAGAATCTTGTAAATTCTCAAAAACGAGCCGTAGAAATGACAAAAATAAAGTGAATTTGGTATGTTTAGCCAGTATGGTCCTACTTCAAAACAATGCTTTGTTAAAACAACTGATTGTAATGGTTATGCCATTGCTTTAGAGAATGTACATGTAACAATTATCCAGCGAGAGCAAGTGTGGGAGGGAGAGTGAAGTTCACGTCACTTCACTTCAATTATTGAACGATAGAGAGAGAGAGAGAGAGAGAGAGAGAGAGAGAGAGAGAGAGAGAGAGAGAGAGAGAGAGAGAGAGAGAGAGAGAGCAAGATTGCAGACGCAGATAGTTAAGGTGGAACTTGTATATTTGGGAATTATCTATAAATAATATTTTTTTAACATTTATTCATACATAAAGATTATATATACAAATATAATGTCTAAATTGGCCACATTTTAAATAGTTTTACTTTGCGTGGAGGTCCCCTTGACATAAATATTGGATGTTCAGAACAGGTCATAAAAAGACGTCATAAAAACTTTCATTCTGGCTCCTCATGGGACCTCGAAATGACGTCTTTTTAAGACGCATTGCTCAGTGGGTAGAGTAACAGAATCTCCCTCCATCACTGACACTGACTTCACTTCATCTCCATCAACACCAAACACAGCTGCAAAACACAAAGACAGACAGAAACTATTTGCAAATAAACATGTTTCAGATAAAATAGGAACAAGACACAAATTAGGATGTTAAACAAAATTCGTATTCTCTCACAGGTTGGCCTGCATTGATGACACATAGATGTGATGGTCGTGTTTTTAGACAATGTTTTCATAACTATTAAACTTTAGTTATTATATTGCAGTATACTTTAAAAACTATGTACTTAAGGCTGGTGTAATGTTATTCTGGTTATTAAAAGCAGCTAATTTGTTAAATACAGATTATTAGGGCCTACCACCGATCCCCATCCACCAGTACAATGTCACTCTGAAATTCACACACTTAACACTTAATGAGCAAATGGTCATTGGCAAACTTAAGACGGGCCTGGACATCTGCTGGTTTAAGCAGGGGAACCTTCCGTGCCGTGCATGATTTCAAACCATGACGTCTTAGTGTATTACCAACAGTAACCTTGGAAACAGTGGTCTCAGCTCTTTTCAGGTTATTGACCTGCTCCTCCATACATTGTGATTTCTGGATTTTTCAACTCTCTTACAGTGGATATGCACCTACGATGACAATTTTTAGACCCCTCCATGATTTCTTAATGGGAGAACTTGCAAATTAGCAGGGTGTTCAAATACTTATTTTCCTCACTGTATATGTAAAATATAATGCAAGTCTCATATTGTTAATCATTTCAAAGTATATCTTATACTGTATATCCTTATGAAATCCATATTACGAAGATGTGTGTCGATTAAGAAACAACGGCCATTTTTGCTTATCATCTGACTTTCGGTTCTAATTGCGTCACAACACGCGTCATCTTTAAAAAATGGTTAAAAAATTATATAAAGAATAATCAAATTATTTCATTTAAATAATTTCAATAACAGCAGATAAAATCACAACATTTGCTTTATATATAAAAAATTACGACATTTTATTTATACATCAACCACTTCTCGTTCTTCAGCCCTCTCAGTTTCAGTTCTCAGATGATTTATGTGCACAACACAGATAAAACACAGCAAACGACCAACAACTGAGCAAACCAAACTGCATAATGTAAGAAAAGTAGAAAATAGCTTATATCCTTGATAATAATAAAAGTATATAATAAAAGTAATACATTTAGTAAAAATAATAAAACGAAACACAAAGTAAATATGTATTTCTAATAAAAGTTGTCTACAGTAAGAAAAGATCTATAGCAAAATGACAGAAAGGCAGCTTTTTCGTCAGATGCCCATCATGAAAGTCCCTTTTTCTTTAATTTAATAATTATTCACCACTTAGCCCCGTATGGCTTTATTTTTGGTCTTTGAATCAAAACTGAGAAGTTTTAAAATCTATTGTTCTGATTTAGAAAATGACAGAAAAATTAGGTTTTGTTAAATAATTTCCAATCAAATCATTAAAACATGGAGAGTTGTGTGAAAAAAAAAACTGGAGAGATGTGTAAAACTTTAAGGTAAATAAAACAAGCAATGAACTTTTAATGAAAGGTTTACTTACACTGTAAAAAAAATCCGTAGTTTTTACGGTGAAATACCGGCAGCTGTGGTTACCAGAACAATTCTGTAAAAAATACAACTTAAAACCGTAAAAACAACAACACCACAGTTGTATGCATAACAGCGAACTTTTGTAAATTTTACAAATCTTACCTGTATACAGAATTTCTTTGATTTATTAACTGTTTAGAAACTCTTCTTTATTAATGGTAAAATGCAGATGTGATTGCCAGAAAACCGCCTTAAAAATATATGAACATGTAAACAACTTTTTGTATTTCATTAATTAATATATTTTTATTCATATTTTAATATATGCAGAAAACCACTATAATCCAGGTGATGGAAAAGACAGCTGCACAAAGAAACAAAGTTTGTTGTGAAATTATTACAAATTGTTTTCTAATTATTTGCCAACAACTTGAAAAGAGACAGTGCACATACACAAAGATTGTATCATACAAACAAATACAAAACAACATCAGGGTAAGTTTTCAATGGCTCAGTGTCTACATGAGTCCATTTTACAGAGTTAAAAAGTGACACTTAAATAATGACATGATGAATGAACATTAATGATGAAATAGAAAGCAGTCAAAACACAAGTACAACTGAACTACAGGCAAAATGAGACAAGATCTCCCCATAGGAGAATTAAACACAAATACAATTAACATCTACACTTATTACAAACCAGTTTGACTTATTTCTGTCATACAATTACATAATCTCTTATTGAGAATTAACAGAGGGTTAGATGATGATTTATCAAAAATGTTGTGTTTTAAGTCACCATTACGGTGATCAGTGGTTGTTTTAGTTGGGGTCTTGAGCCTCAATGGTACTTACTTCCTTCTTCTTTTTGTCAATTGTGTTAGTGGGATACACAGAGCACTTATTGATGATGAAAGGGGTTGTAAAAGCAAGTCTCGAACATTTCTTTATTGTTAAGTGGTTTGATTTATCCACATGAAAGTTGTGATTGACTGGTAGTTATAGTAAGAGAGAAATTGGTTTAATGTCTGGTGTTTGTAGGTTCTGCAAATATATCTGTTGGGCTAGAAAAAGTTTTGTAAAGTAATGGTTTTGGGACTGGTTAAAAAGGTTTTTTGACACTTCATATTCATATCAAGATTCAACCTACAAAGCTCAATAGTGGTGACCATCAAAAAACTAATTCAGATTAAGTGCAATGCATGCCAGATAAGTTTGTACTATGGTAATACCCAGCATGCATTGCGGCATGCAGCTTTCATGTTTTGGGTCACCGTTGTTGTGATTTGTATGCTGATTCTTGATGTCTAGACTAACTTTGTTTAGTCACAGAATCGTCTGACATTATTTTTACTGTTTATAAGTCTAATTATTTAAATCCATTGCCACTCTGTAACATCATCCCACAAGAAAACATTTGTATGGGGAAGAGAAAAAACTTAATGTTCACATTTAGAGTTTTTTTTTTAGAACACCTGCTTGGGAAACTTTAAGATGACTAGACCATCATTAAAATTCTACCAACATCACTTGATTTCATTTATTTCAGCTTCTTAGATCATAGCTTATGTGTATTGACACATTATTTTAACAGTCAGAGAAAGCTTAACCGAAACACCTACGAGCCAACTGCCCCATTTAAGGAAACAATGATCTCCATAATGGTGACTTCAAACAAACCAAATAAAGTCAAACTGGTTTGTATTAAGTGTGGATGTTAATGGTGTTTGTGTTTAATTCTCATCTGGTGAGATCTTGAGCGATTGAATGTGTTTATATGTTATATTTATACAGTTAATGTTCATCTAAGATTTTGTCTGTAGTTCAGTTGTACTTGTGTTTTGACTGCTCTCTATTTCATCATGTCATTATTTAAGTGTCACTTTTTAACTTTGTAAAATGGACTCATGTAGACACTGAGCCATTGAAAACTTACCCTGATGTTGTTTTGTATTTGTTTGTATGATACAATCTTTGTGTATGTTCACTGTCTATTTTCAAGTTGTTGGCAGATAATTAGAAAACAATTTGTAATAATTTCACAACAAACTTTGTTTCTTTGTGCAGCTGTCTTTTCCATCACCTAGATTAAAATGAATAAAATTATATTAGGTAATGAAATACAAAAAGTTGTTTACATGTTCATAATTTTTAAGGTGGTTGTCTGGCAATCTCATCTGCATTTTACCATTAAAAAATAAGAGTTTCTAAACAGTTAATAAAGAAATTCTGTATACAGGTAAGATTTGTAAAATTTACAAAAGTTCGCTGTAATGCATCCAATTGTGGTGGTGTTGTTTTTACGGTTTTACGTTGTATTTTTTACAGAAATGTTCTGGTAACCACAGCTGCCAGTATTTCACCGTAAAAACTACGGATTTTTTTTTTTACAGTGTACTTGATTTCATTTACTACACTGCAAAATCCCGGGAGTTAAATTAACACTGCTCAGTGTTTATATAGGTCCATCTCTAGAGTGTTAAAAAAGTAACACCGAAGAGAGTTAAAATCTGCAATCTGTGACTTTCTCCTCTCTATCACCATCTCTGTTTGAAACCTAAAATTGCATTTTACATCTTACTTGTAGAGTTATTTTCTTATCCTAGGATTAGATGTTGGCTGTTTCATTTAAAGTCACCATTATTGTGATCAGTGGTTGTTTTAGTTGGACTCTTGACTGGTAGCTTGTTAGTTTTTTCTAACTGTGTTTAAAACACATTGTTATAGCAAAGAAAAAACAATTGTGTAAATGAATATTGATAGTTATGTCACGGTCAAATATAAACATTAAAATGAACAGATTTAATAATACAGTTTTTCCTCACTCATCAAAAGCATCTTTTTCTGTTAAAAATTTAAAAAAATTAAAAAAGCAAAATCCCCAGTGTTAAATTAACAATGCTCTGTGTTTATATAATCCACACCAAGATTGGTGTTAAAAATACACTAAATCAGTGTTAAAGTTAATAAGATAATGAAGTGATTGAGTCATTAATAGTGAACACCCGCTGGTCATTCCGTGTCAAATCAACAAAATTTTGAAATTGTTCCTGTCTTAAAATTTTATTAAGTCACCATTGTGCCGATTAATGTTTCCTTTAGTTGGGTACTTGGGTCTTGAAGTTTAATGTTAGTTTTCTTCTGCTCATTGTGGCAGTGTGTTTATAAAACACAGATTAGAGAAATGAAGTCTATAACTGTTACTATGTTAAATAGTATGAAAGTATAAATCTTGGGATTTAATGATATCATAAAAAAGTAATCACTGAATTTAAGTGTTTAATTTATGTTCCGCCAACCCTGTGAAGCTCCCATGAAATCCAACAGTGCTGTAAAAGTCCACATACCCTGAAGAGTTAAATATTGTTTACCCAAATCTAATCTGTGGTGTTAGACAGACACAATGAGACATCAACAAACAGCCTATAAAACACAATCATGGTGACAATCAACAACAAAACGTCATGCCGCAATGCATGCTGGGTACCAGGATTGTAGAAAACTCATTCATAAATCCCATCATGCATTGCAACATGACAAAAATGTTGCAACTTTCTTAACATTAGCTGTCACCATCGTTGAGATTTGTATCAGAAATCATGAAGTCTCTCTTAAGCAAAAAACACCAACAATAAAAAAACACTGAAGCATGACGGCAGTCTTATTCAATAAAAGGTCATCTGCATAGAGCTTTTTTATTTGCAGGTTTCTTCATAATTAATTTGTGATCAAATGTTTCAATGATTTGTAGAGTAGAATATAATAAAAATAAACATTCTGAGAAGGTCTGAAAGAGCTTCCTGCTACATGCAGCAATGAACAAGTGGTCTTACTAAAACATTGTTGCTATTGCTAAAAGAGGAGAGTTAGATCAGTGAAGGTCAAGGGACAAATGCCTAACTAAAGGAAACACTAATCACAATAATGGTGACTTCAAATGAACTCATAACAAACACAAACTTAAAGGGGACATATTATGAGATTTTTTTTAAGATGTAAACTAAGTCTAAAATAGGTCTGAGCAAAAGTGTGCCGTTTTGGGTGTGTCATTTAAAATGCAAATGAGCGGATGAAGTGCAACCACTGATCACAATGATGGTGGTTTGTTGCAATTGAAACTCAATTGTGCTGTGAAATATTTTATCTCTCTCTTTCTCTCCATACTAAATGGTTGTGCTGTGGTTGGATAGTGCAGATAAAGAGGGCGGTATTACCTTATTCTGACATCACAATAAGGGCCAAATTACAATGACCTATTTTTCACATGCTTGCAGAAAATGGTTTACCAAAACTAAGTTATTGGGTTGATCTTTTTAAAATTTTCTAGGTTGATAGAAGCACTGGGGACACAATTATAGCACTTAAACATGGGAAAAGTCAGATTTTCATAATATGTCCCCTTTAAGATTTAATGTGATACATTTTGTGATAAATGTCTATTTGACTTGTGAGACATCACGTCAGAAAAAAGATTTGTCTACTAAATCACGCGGGTGGATGCTGGAATAGTTGAGCACTTGTATTTTGTTCTGACAGTTGTTTAGAAGTTAAACTTATCCCTTTAGAAAATAACTCTGCAAGTTATCATTTTATTTTTCAAACAGAGATGCTGATAGAGAGGCAAACGTGAAAGATTGCAGCTTTTGGAGGCACACACCCAACAGTATTCATCTATTGCATTTAATAATTTGTCTTTCTTTATTATTTTAGTATTTTCTCCAGAAAACGAGTCATCAAAATAAAAATTTAGAGACAGGAAAATGTCCAAAATGTAATTGATTTGAATGACCAGCAGGCGTTTTAATCATCACATCATTATCTCATTAACTTTAACACTGATTCAGAGTTATATTTTTAACACCAGTCTTTTTTAACACCGATCTTGGTGTGGATTATATAAACGCCAAATAGTGTTGATTTAACACTGGTAGAGTTAATTTCCCAGGTGAAAAAGAAATATATTTAAATAGTATTTTTTGGGACATACTTAATATATTTAAAAGCTACTATACTAAATGCATATTAAATGTATTATATTGAACCCACTTCAAATATATTAAATGCATTTCAAGATATATTTAAAGTCAATTTTAATCTATTTGCATTATATTTAATATATTGAAATTGTGTTAAATTGGAACAACTTCAAATATATTTAGTGCAATTTAAGTGTACTTCTTTAAAATTCATTTGAAATGCACTTCTCATACACTTAAAAATACAGTTAGAATACATTTAAAGCTTAATTTAACTGTGCTTTAAGAACACTTTAATAGTACTTTAATAGCATATTAGAAATATACTAGCATTACATTAATAGAAATGTATTAGCATTACACTTCTATTTTATTATAAAGCTGTTTTTAATATTTAAAATGTTATATTAAAATCATTAAATATTAAGACACATACACAGATTTTGAATACAGAACAATTTAATATACTTCATATTGTGTTGTGTACATTACAAAAATACCTAAAGTAAATTAATCAAGCACAGAGACATACATAATCTCTTGACCAAAGAGAAACATATAAAACAAATATCAGAGAAATGCAATTACAGAGCTACTTCTATCAAATTGTACAACATTAACATTAAATGTATTAATGAAAAGTACACTATGAATATGCAATCACTAAATATTCATAAGCAATGATTATATAATAATCATAATGTAATTCTCTGCATAAAAAGTTAATGAAAAAAAATGTTTAAGTGCAATTTAAAGACGGAGTGCACAATGTTTGAAAAACGCTTTGGAAAAGGAAATTGGGCCGACTACCAAAACACACTTTGTAGCCAACCAGCAGTAAGGGGCGTGTCTACTAACTGACATCCTTGCCGGGGTTGCGTATGTGTGTGGTGGCTCTATCAAAAGAAGATCCAGATTCTATTGGGGTAGAGGCATGTTTGTTTAGGTAATTTCAAATGTTAACATTGGCTTTCAAAAATAGTGCACTCTGCCTTTAACCAACTTAAGATAAACCTATAAAAAGCTGAACTAAAACACAAAACAGTTTAGATGTCACATGTTTAAGTGGAGGGTGACTTCTTCTTGCAATTCAGACACCGTAGTAATTGAAGACTGCTTTATCACACGGGCTGTGAAAAGGAAACAGAATATACCAATTAACCAATAATGAATGAACATTTGGCTATCCATGTTTAAAATAAATTGGCATAGATATGCATGTATGGAAGTTTTGTTAACTTCTCAGTTTACCTTTTAAAGCTTGACTGTGTCCTCATCAAGCGTGTCAGTTTTATCTGTCAGAGCACTCTACAAGTGGGAATGAAGATAGGATTAGAACAGGCTCATGAAATAAAGCAACCTGTGTGTATTACAGGATATGTTTTACATTGATAATTGTGTTTTATTTGAACCTAGATCATTTTCCATTGTTTGTCTATTGTGGTCTTGCAAACTTAAGGTTCACCTCTGTTTAAGGAGATTTAAGGAAATCAGAAATGATGCCAAACAGGGCTCCAGACTGCTATCAAATGGTGGCATTTTGCCACCTAAATTTGAGAGTGTGCCACTGAATTTTACATCCGGTCACACATGTGCGACCAGCAAATTTGACCTTTTTTTTGTGATATGACCACTGATCTATATAAATGACTGGATTGCGCATAGAACGCTTGACGTAACTGCGTGAGGTGAAGCCAGTGCAGAGTTCGAGCCGCCATCTTGGTATACCCAACCGGCAGAGAGCGTCATTGACTTCCATTCAAAATCATGATCAAAATTTACCCCCTTTACAGCGTATCAGTTACACAAGGTTAATTTTTAGGATATGTGTACGTTAATTATTTGTTAATTCTGGTGTTATTTGCAATGTTTATGTTTTAATCGGAAAGGATAATGGATTTATAAAAAACCGTTAAAGGACAAGTTCGGTATTTTAGACTTAAAGCCGTGTTTTCAGATTGTTTATGGTGAAATAGAATGGTTTTGACTGAAATTTCGACATTTGCGGGTGCCCTGAGAATTTTCGCGTGTTTGTGTTTCAGCTCAGACCTCTGCAATGGGTTTAATGGTGCACTGGAACAATCCTTCCTAAAATGCATTAAACTTTCGTTTACAAAGATGTGAAACTCACCGAGTGGTCAGGGGTGTTCACTGATATGCTCACACAAAAATCGCTGCAAAAGATGCTTTCCAACAGCTGTTTTAGCATTCGTTGTTAACTTGTGGACCTATTTTTCCAAACGCCTCACACCCGTACATTCTTCCGCTTAGAGCTTGAATAATATACACTCCAGCCCAGGTGGTGGCGCTAATCCGCCTTTGCCTATTGCAAGAATAGAAACAAAGTTCCCGGCGCGGAGTAATACCGTACCTCACAGGACATCTAATACAAGTCCATGGGGCTGGTAAAAACTACGATAAAACCTGTTGGAATGCGTCTTTTGGAGCGATTTTTGTGTGAGCATACCAGTGAACACCCCTGACCACTCGGTGAGTTTCACGTCTTTGTAAACGAAAGTTTAATGCATTTTAGGAAGGATTGTTCCAGTGCACCATTAAATCCATTATAGAGGTCTGAGCTGAAACACAAACACGCAAAAATTCTCAGGGCAGCCGAAAATGTCGAAATTTCAGTCAAAACCATTCTATTTCACCATAAACAATCTGAAAACAGGGCTTTAAGTCTAAAATACCGAACTTGTCCTTTAAGGTGAGTGTGTCTGCTGCATTTGCTAATGACACGGGTATAAATAAAGTTTTTTTTGACATTCAGCTACACTGTGACGGTCAGCGTTATATCTCTAAATAAGTTTAGGTAACTTGTAAGTTAAGATAACATAATTACAAAACTAGCAAATTATTGCATGCACATACTGTACAAAGCATGATTATTTATTTAGATTTCAGAATGAGCACGTTTATTGTCATTAATACTAAATATGCTGCGGTCTGTCTGCTGATCTGATACTGTAATAAAGATGAATGTATAATAACTGTTTAAAATGCAAAATGTACAACTTTCAGTAAATAACTATTTACATGCTTTGGACGTTTGTGTTGTAATAATGTACAGGGTAACTTCAGATATAAAAACGAAGATGAGTAAAGTGATGTTTTATCATTAAAATCTGATAACGTCCATTGATTAAATAGAACGTTTGGGTATACCAACATGGTGGCGCGGTGGCTTCACAAGTGTGACGTCATGTGCGATCCAGTCATTTATATAGATCAGTGGATATGACACTAATCTGAAACAGCACATTGTACTTTCTGAATCTATAATTAAAGTATTTATTAGTAATACAGTCTAAATTAGTAGACATGTGAATATTTGGTTAGCATGTTGTTTTACCGTGTGTGCCCCTAAATTTTCTGGTTGCGCCCCTAAAATTTTCAGTTGGGGGCCACTGTGCTCCTAGTAAAAAAAGTTAGTCTGGTGCCCTGCCAAATGGTATATGCAAGGATGACTAGGCCAAGTCCCTTACAGCTTTACAATAAAAACAAACGGTTTTTACAAGAATAATTCAAAAGGACAGAAATTAGCCACCTGGAATGGATGTGTTGCAAACGTTTTTCTTCACTCCACATTTGCCCCGATTCAAAAATGTCAATAGCAGTTGATCTGAAAAACAACAGGCAGGTAAATGATGATTAATGATTTGTTTTCGTTTTAAGATTTACTTACCCCGAGTACAATATATTAAGACAATATAATATAATCAAACCCAGCCTAGGCAGTTTTACAATCTCTCATAAAAGTATCCCTTCTTACAATGTCATTTTTGTGTCCATATGTAATTAGAAATACATTTAAAAATAAACAAAAAGACAATAAGGTTGTCAAGATTGAACTGATATAAACATTAGCCATTGAACATTACTGGAGTTATAATAACCATATGGTCATATCATGGTATTTTCAGGTAAGACAGCTCAAACATTTAAACTAACGTTAGCGTTGCAAGAGAAACATTAGAAAAACTTAAACGTGAAATCAAATAGCAACAACAAACTTACCACCAAGAATAAGTCTTTCTATGCGCTATATCTTCATTTGTTCCTGTCTACTTGGGATCTGGTTGGTCATATTTATGTCGCTGTGCTAAAAAAATGAAAGGTTTTAATGATTTCTGAAATGCTTAAGAGAAATGCCTAACGTTAGTCAGAAAATAAAGATGTTCCAATTACCACACGCAACACAGACATAACGTTACATAAAGAAGCTGGGTTAAATGTAATGTAATGTTTTACTTATTTAATAGTTAACTAAATAAAGAAATGTGAAAAGCTGTCATCACTTACCCTCGTGGTGTTGTCTCGTTCATCTCCAAACAAAAAGCGAAATACTTTTTCCCTCAACGTCAGATCCACTAAAACTGCTCATATTTTAAATCGAGTTGTTTTATCTTAGTCCTCTGGTGAAATATGATCGCCGATTAATTAAATAAATACGTTTAATGCAGAGTCGCCATCTAATTTAACAGTTTATACGTTTAATGCAAGCAACCGCATGCACCGTGAACAACTGAACTAAACTGAACAAGTTTCAAATAGCACCGTGACGTGTTACTATGACAACAACCAATCAGGTTTAGTCACGTGTGTCACGTGTGTTGTTTGAAATTAAACAAGTAAGATTTTGAAATTAAACAAGTAAGATTTTAAGCAAATCTTTGAAAAAATAGTTTATTATGCAATCGGAATGATATAATGTTGAAAGGCTTGAGGAAAGTTCAATGTTAGCTTATTACAATTAATGAATCATGTTTTGAAAAAAGTATGTTTTATCCAAATATACTAAAACTTTACTAGAAGTACATTTGTGTTTAGCATATTTCTTAAAAGTGTAATTATGCATATATTTATTACCAGCATACTTTTAGTACACTTAATATAAATACATTAAAAATATTCTTAAGTTTAGCATATTTCTTAAAAATGTAATAAAGCATATATTTATTACCAATGTACTTCTAGTACACTTAATATAAATACATTAAAAATATTCTTAAGTTTAGCATATTTCTTAAAAATGTAATTAAGTATATATTTATTACCAATGTACTTCTAGTACACTTAATATAAATACATTAAAAATATTCTTAAGTTTAGCATATTTCTTAAAAATGTAATTAAGTATATATTTATTACCAATGTACTTCTAGTACACTTAATATAAATACATTTAAAATATTCTTAAGTTTAGCATATTTCTTAAAAATGTACTTAAATATATATTTATTACAAGTGTACTTCTAGTATACTTTTAAAAAATATGTTTAAATGCAATTTAACGTATTTTTAATACACTTCAAATAAGTATGTTGGAAATACAAATGTATTATAAACATACTATTTGTATTTTAAGTATATTTTTAATACATTAAATACTACGTCTTTTTGACCTGGGTTAACACCGGGGATTTTCCTGTGCACTTAGAAATCCCCTTATTGATAAAAATGCTGATATGTCAAATACTTATTTTCCCTGCTGTATACTGCCGCCTGCTTTAACAGAGGTGAATGTAGCAAACCTCAAATACGGCCAATGGATTTTTTATAGATAGACTAAATATTCGGGAAATTATTTAAACGGGACGATGGCGGTAAAGAATAGTAGAATATGGGAAAATCCTGGCAGAAACGGGAGGGTTGACAGGTATGCTCCATAGCACTCCCCACTGAGCAATGCGTCTTAAAAAGACGTCATTTCGACGTCCCATGAGGAGCCAGAATGAAAGTTTTTATGACGTCTTTTTATGACCTGTTCTGAACATCCAATATTGATGTCAAGGGGACCTCCACGCAAAGTAAAACTATTTAAAATGTGGCCATTTTAGACATTATATTTGTATATATAATCTTTACATATGAATAAATGTTAAAAAATATTGCTTATAGATAATTCCCAAATATACAGTTCCACCTTAACTGTCTGGGTCTGCAATCTTGCTGTCTCTCTTTCTCTCTCTCTCTCTCTCTCTCACTCTCTCTCTCTCTCTCTCTCTATCGTTCAATAATTGAAGTGAAGTGACGTGACGTGAACTTCACTCTCCCTCCCTTGCCTGCTCTCGCTGGATAATTGTTACATGTACATTCTCTAAAGCAATGGCATAACCATTACAATCAGTTGTTTTAACAAAGCATTGTTTTGAAGTAGGACCATACTGACTAAACAAACCAAATTCACTTTATTTTTTGTCATTTCTACGGCTCGTTTTTGAGAATTTACAAGATTCTGATGTTTTATTGAACATGTTTTGTCACCATCATGGTGATCAGTGTTTCCTTTAGTTGGGTAGTTTGACTCTTTATTTTTATATTGTAGTGTGTGTGCTTGATGATGGCATTCTTTAAAACACATTATTATCGCACCAAGTGTTTGTTACCAATGCAACTTTCTTGTGGCTTCACAGTCATTACATTGATGGTCAGAAGTGGTGGTATAATGTAACTGAAATAACAACAAAAACAATACATTATACATTTCGTTTAAAAGTAAACTTCTGACTAAGTTTTGTTTGGAGCTGCAATAAATACACTTTGGGCATACTGCTGCCTACTGTAACGGAAAATGAAACCTTGTGACTGTACTAAAAAATCTAAAGTCTAGAATTTTTTGACACAAATGCAGACATCAAGAATCAGCCCATGAATCACAACGATGGTGAGTTTTCTAAGTGTTGCAATGCATTGCACCAGCGTATTATAAAACTCATGAGTCCAGAGAGTGTCACCACTGTTGTGATTCATGGGGTGATTCTTGATGTCTGCATATGTGACAATAACATCTGGACTTTTAATTTTATACAAGCGCTTCCCAGTGGTGGAATGTACCTAAATAATAAGTTGGATGTGACACCTCAAATCAATAGAGAAATTGAGACAATGCTACATGGTTTACAAAATGAATTTACAGACTTTACATATGTGGTTTTACTGTAGGTAAACTTTCACTGAAGTTATAAGATCCATGTGAGTTTTATTTTTAACAAATTTTTTTTACAACAAATAACATGCTTTAGCAAACAATCTTACAAAGACCAAACACTACTATAAAAAGTCAAAGAGTCAAACTACCCAACTAAAGGAATCACTGATCGTCATTAGGGTGACAAAAGATTTTCAATAAAACGTCAGCATATACATCTCTGTTAATTAAAGAGAGAGAGAGAGAGAGAGAGAGAGAGAGAGAGAGAGAGAGAGAGAGAGAGAGAGAGAGAGAGAGAGAGAGAGAGAGAGAGAGAGAGAGAGAGAGAGAGAGAGAGAGAGAGAGAGAGAGAGAGAGAGAGAGAGAGAGAGAGCATTTAAGGTGGAACTTTATCTATGAGCAGTGCTATGTTTTTGAACACTCATTCATATATAAAGATTACATTATTTTATCAGCTTAACAAATTTTTTCTACAAAAATACTTGTGATGTTTATGTTTTTGTGACTCAGAACTCATAGACCACATTTGTATAAAATGTTTTTGTATTGATTTCCCGAACCCCTTTTGGACGTCTACCTGACATCCAATAGGGGTCATAGTCAGACGTCCAGATACTGTACCAGATCTGCACGTTGTATAGACGTACAGATAAGAGCCTGGACCAAGCGACCTAATATAGACATGATCTGCACGTCCAGCGGACGTCTCATGTTTGGTGGGTCAGTGGTCTTTCTGTGTTATTTTTCAATCCAAATAATCTAAAGTATAAGGACCAGACATTTCTCCATTCTCAAAGTTTTTCTATTCTTACTCTGCACTTTTATAGGTAACAGGGCCCAGGGGCGCAATGAACTGTTTCAAGGGGGGTATGCGAGACAAAATTTTGGGCCCCTTTCTTTAGATGATTGTTTGATTTTCATACCATAATGTGTAGCTATAGAAAATTACTCAGTTGAGTGCGTTTATTTAATTTTACAAGTCGCATTTGCACCTAAAAATAAATGCATGAAGCAAAAAAAAAAGATTGAGGCTATTCGAAAAACGAATACCATTTTAATCTGGAATGGCAGAAAACATTCACATGACTGATTTTAAAAAGATAACTAAAAGAAGAATAATGCATGGAGATGCATTTCTGAATCTATGGAAATCTATGGAAGGCGCTTTGAAAGTCGCGCCAGTCGAGTTTTCTGTGCGGTTTTAGAAGCGAAATGTGTACATTTATGTTTAGCCTATAATAGTTCATTCTTCAGAGTTCATTTCATATTGATGATCTTATAGTCCATTTAAAAATGTTCTTACAAACCGATTGTATTCATCAGAAAACACCAAATAACTTATATTCTCTTTATGTCGTTGTTCTCTGGGCGTGTGGTATGTGTTTCCCGCAACCCCCACACGCGTCCTCCGCTCATGACAAAAAGCGTGGCCGGCAAAAGTTTTAAAAATTAATATGACGTTGATTTTTTTTTTAAAGTGTGTGCCTCGCCCACACACGCCCTTAGCCAGTGACACATAAATTGCAAAAAGCACAATCGGCCAAAGTTTTACATATGACGTTGATTTTCAGTCAAAAGCGTGCCGCAATCCATAATATGATTTTGCACATCCAACAACTATATTATTACAAAAATAATACTGCATGTTTTGGCATTTGATAGCATATTGCAGTAGTTTATACATAATGATGCACGGTGTTCTTTTTAATGTACTTTTTCTTTAATATTCACAACACTTATCAACAAAACATTCATTAAAATTAAGAGACTAATTATATTAAACGAAATTTATTTTAAGCAAACATTTAAAGCAAACAAAACTTAAATTAAACTCGAAAATTATGTCTTATGATTCACTCTATTTTTACCGTCATATTAGCCTTCAATCCATTACAACGCCCCATATATAGGGTTTAAAATTACAGTCTTAATAATCGGTCTTAATAATACAGTCTAAACAAAACAGTAACAACATTACAACAATATTTAAACAAAACAATACTTAAACATAAATATAGAACAGACATTCTCTATTCGGATACATGTTAAAAACAATCTGATATAGCGTTTATAATAGCTGTAGGGCTAAACCTCCGTTGCAAACCTGAATAAAAATGAATCACTTTCACTTTGAAAATGATGCGCTGTCACATTAAAACCGGCTCTTAGTCATTTAAAATTTAACTCAATTACAATGGCTAAGACAATTCTCCTATTTCATGTTTATTTAATAAAGATTCCACAATTGCAGAAAATAATATTTTTAACTACGCCTATTAAGTAATTGTCCGTCTTAGAAATGCAATGGCCTATTTTTCAGCAGTCGCTATCCTAATATTTCCTTAAATAAAGGCCTTGCTGTCCTTTTGTTTTAACACAAATATTTTAAATTTTTCATGAAACAAACAGTTTACGGATCAGCATGAACGCTTTTTAGTGGCATGTGAGATCTTACCTTGAAATGCCAAACAGTAAGGCTTTCGACTGTTTGTGGTAACTTAAAAGGATTGCATAGCAAACCCACCAAACTGATCCCAAACCAAAATGTTGCCTACACAGGAAAATCCCCAGTGTTAAATTAACTCTACCAGTGTTAAATCAACACTATTTGGTGTTTATATAATCCACACCAGAATCGGTGTTAAAAAAGACTGGTGTTAAAAATATAACTCTGAATCAGTGTTAAAGTTAATGAGATAACGATGTGATGATTAAGACATTAATGGTGAACACCTGCTGGTCATTCAAATCAATTACATTTTGGACATTTTCCTGTCTCTAAATTTTTATTTTGATGACTTGTTTTCTGGAGAAAATACTAAAATAATAAAGAAAGACAAATTATTACATGCAATAGATGAATACTGTTGGGTGTATGCCTCCAAAAGCTGCAATCTTTCACGTTTGCCTCTCTATCAGCATCTCTGTTTGAAAAATAAAAAGATAACTTGCAGAGTTATTTTCTAAATGAATAAGTTTAACTGTCAGAACAAAATACAAGTGCTCAACTATTCCAGCATCCACACGCATGATTTAGTAGACAAATCTTCTTTCTGACGTGATGTCTCACAAGTCAAATAGACATTTATCACAAAATGTATCACATTAAATCTTAAGTTTGTGTTTGTTATGTGTTTATTTGAAGTCACCATTATTGTGATTAGTGTTTCCTTTAGTTAGGCATTTGTCCCTTGACCTTCACTGATCTAACTCTCCTCTTTAAGCAATAGCAACAATGTTTTAGTAAGACCACTTGTTCATTGCTTCATGTAGAGGGAAGCTCTTCCAGACCTTCTCAAATTGTTTATTTTTATTATATTCTACTCTACAAATCATTAAAACATTTGATTACAATTGTATTACGAAGTAACAGGCATATAAAAAAGCTTTATGCAAATAACATTGAATTGAATAAGACTGCCGTCATGCTTTAGTGTGTTTTTTTGTTGTTGTTGTTTTTTGCTTAAGAGAGACTTCATGATTTCTGATACAAATCTCAACAATGGTGACAGTTAATGTTAAGAAAGTTGCAAAATTTTTGTCATGTTGCAATGCATGATGGGATTTATGAATGAGTTTTCTACAATCCGGGTACCCAGCATGCATTGCGGCATGACGTTTTGTTGTTGATTGTCCCCATGATTGTGTTTTATAGGCTGATTGTTGATGTCTCAGTGTGTCTGACTGAAACCACAGATTAGATTTGGGTAAACAATATTTAACTCTTCAGGGTATGTGGACTTTTACAGCACTGTTGGATTTTATGGGAGCCTCACAGGGTTGGCAGAACATAAATTAAACACTTACATTCAGTGATTACTTTTTTATGATATCATTGATTCCCAAGACTTATACTTTTATACTATTTGACATAGTAACAGTTATAGACTTCATTTCTCTCCTCTTCCTCTGCTTTAACAGATGTGTTTTATAAACACACTGCCACAATGAGCAGAAGAAAACTAACACTAAACTTCAAGACCCAAGTACCCAACTAAAGGAAACACTAATCTGCACAATGGTGACTAACTTTATTAACCAGATTTACAGCAGTTCTTTAGAAGTTAAACCTATCATCCATGTAACTCTGCAAGCAAGTTGTAATTTTAGTTTTCAAACAGAGATGATGATAGTGTTCATTAAACTCTAGGCATTTTATCTATTGCATTTAATATTTTGGCTTTCTTCCTCATTTTAGTATTACTTTCTCCAGAAAAAGAGTCAACAAAATAAAATTTTTAAGACAGGAACAATTCCAAAATTTTGTTGATTTGACACGGAATGACCAGCAGGTGTTCACTATTAATGACTCAATCACTTCATTATCTTATTAACTTTAACACTGATTTAGTGTTTTTTTAACACCAATCTTGGTGTGGATTATATAAACACTGAGCAGTGTTAATTTAACACTGGGGATTTTGCTGTGTACCCACCCATATCCATACCAGGGGCCTCATTTATAAAGCCTGCGTACACACAGATTTGATCGTAAAGTGTGCGTAGGCGAAAATCCACAGCAAAGTCCATATTTATAAAAACCGTCTTTGACGTGGAAAAGTGCTTAGCGCCACGTCAGGGTCTGAGCAGACGTACGCACGTTTGCTTGTCTGATTGCTGCAGGTTTTTGGAAATATAAGCCATTCTTGCTGTTTGAAATTGGGTTTAAACATTGACAAGCGCTTTTTATATGTCTGACATTAATTACGCATCGTTTAAAGGCGGAGATCTGAAACTGCTCGGCTGCGCGCACAAGTTCAAGTTCATTTCTGATTTATAGATAAGGGGTAAGTGCGTTTTCTGCGCGTACGTTCAGTTTATAAATCACACGTACGCATTTTTGTTAAATGATCGCAAGATCAAATTTAGGATGTTTTTTACGCAGCATTTTATAAATGAGGCCCCTGCACAATCAAATTAAAAACCACCAGAACCGCCAAATATGTAATTGCATCTACAAGGTCATGCTTGCACGCGGTTTTTAAAAGTGTCTCAATTTTACTTATCACAAAGTCATTTACATTAGTTTTATATTCATTTACTTTACATTTTACTATAGTGTTAATAATTAAACGTGTACAACAAAAAAAAAAATGGAAAAGTGATGACGGTGGGGCCCCCTAGCGTACTCATGGGCCCATATGCCTTGCATACTCTGCACCCCCCCTAACGGCGCCCCTGACAGGGCCATCTACTGACAAATACCCAATACAACATTTCTCCATTATAAACGTGCACCCAGAACTGTATTGACAGCGTCAGTGTAAAAGCTGTCAATAGTTTGCAGGATGGACATTTGGGAAGGTGCCATTAGTAGCCTATTACTTACAAAACCACAGTTCAAGACAAAGAATATTGATGAAAGAAATACCACAAGCCTTTTCTCCCTGATAATGAAATGTTCAGTTTGCAGCAGACTGAAAGTCATTATAACTATATGATTAGTCAACATTACTCTTATTCATTACAACTGATACTCTCAAGATGACCAATTATTTGTAGATGCTTTTGTAGTATTTAATGTTCTGAAAGAGAATGTAATCTGACTTGTGAATGCATTGCTTTTGTAGGCTACTTATACATCCCAACAAGAGCAAACAATATTTTGTCAACTAAAAACTTGGATTTTTATATATAAATGCTTATTATGCATGGGAACTTTAATATAGACTATATCTAATTTGACAGTAATAAACTTCTTTAGTTTCCTTAAGGTCAATTACTTATTATATTACTCTTTAGATCTAACAACTTCTTTGTATCTTTGATAATTATTAACTTTGCTGTATAAAAACAGTGTCTCACTTAAAAACTAAAATATAAAAATGTAATAATCCTGCAATAAACACAAGGAAAAATATTTTTGTTACAAACGTTTCTTTGGTAAGTAAATTTTTACAATAAAAAAGAAAAAAGAGAATTCCACAATTATAAGGTCAATCTTAAACGTGAAAACGAAAGTAAACGCATCTTACCTTCCATAAGCAGTAAAAGTAGAAAATAAAAAAATAAATCCTTCATATTGATGTAAAATCCAAGTTTATTAAGTGAAGTTATAATTGAGTGAAGTAATTTAATAGTGTCTCCGCGTTGATGTGCTTTTAAGGGCGTCGTTTACTGACAGGCATCATTGATGCGCGGGTCAATGTATAAACAACCACTCGACCGACGTTTTCAACTAATCCGGCGCCCGTCACTCGGACCGCAAAAAAACGACCGACCGCGACCCGAATGTCATAAAAATATATTTTTGGATGACTCGTAACCGCGGATGACCGCATGCACCCGCTCATTTTGGATCAACCACTGGTGTCCATGTATGTTAACAATATTATTGTCAGTTTATGAAGCTTATCAGTGACCTTGAATTCATTTACCGGTATTCATTTTTGACCTAGTGATGCTGTTACTGGTAGGCGTGGCTACAGTTGCAATAGGCTACTGGTCGATCACTTCAGATTCAGCAGAAGAGGTGGAGAGAAGAAGACGAAGACATCAAAACAAGGGCACTGGCGTATTCTAAGATATGTCAGTGCAAGTTGTTTTCTACGGTGGCTCATTGCTGCCACATACATATAATTTTTTTTACTCAGTTATGTCGTTATAACGACATCTTTTCTCGTCAAAACGACATCCTTTCTCGTTATAACGAGATATTATGTCGTTAAAACGACATCTTTTCTCGTTAAAACGAAATCTTTTCTAGTTATAACGAGATATTATGTCGTTTAAACGACATCTTTTCTCGTTATAACGACATCTTTTCTAGTTATAACGAGATATTATGTCGTTAAAACGACATCTTTTCTCGTTATAACGAGATATTATGTCGTTAAAACGACATCTTTTCTCATTAAAACTACATCTTTTCTCGTTATAACGAGATATTATGTCATTAAAACGAAATGTTTTTCTCGTTATAACGAGATATTATGTCATTAAAACGACATCTTTTCTATTTAAATTTACATATTTTCCGTATTAAGGAGATATTATATAATTTAAATTACACATATTCTCACTCGTGCTGTTTCATTAATCGACCCTTCAATGCAGAACTGCTTTTTGCAAGATCATTGGACATTTAACTCACCTAATTCATTCTTACTTTATTCTTTTAATTTTTACTTTTTTATTAATTTATTATGATTAGGCAATGTTGACAGGATGGATGCAGCAGACTGTACGTTGGAACTTCACTTTCAAAAGAATCAAACGGAGCATTTGGAAATGGCATTATTCTTTGTGCACGAACTTGGCCGTTATGGGAAGCTATTCATATCACATCTGAAATGTATTTAGGCTGGATTTTTTGTCAGTCAAAGTGTAATTCGACCCTAGATGGTGTGGTTTACCTTATTACAATTTTATGCTGTGATCAAAGCTGTATTTTTATTTTTTTGTGCAATATTTTGCTCATGACATTTTTTAAAGAAATAAAATTTTGCCCAAGTCATTTCAAGTATTTATTTTGTTCAATTCATATAAAAAGTTGCAGAAGCAATTCAATGTCTCACCCAGAAAACAGACTGTCACAGCTAACACAAAACTTTCCCCCTAACTTTAGTTTTTGGTTATCTTTCGGTCATTTTATGGGGACCAAATAATAATGTTCTGGGAATATTCTTTTTATGTTTTATTTTTGCAACCAAAAAACTATGTTCCCATAAAGTTGCAGGGTGGTTATTTATAAGTAACTTACATGACGTTTTTGTCATAGTAATTTTTTTATATTTTTTTGGGAACCATAAATAACGGTCCCATAAAGTTGCAGGGTGATTATTTAAAAATAACTTATACAGATAAGTTCTCTAATGGCTGTTATTATTATTTATTTTATTTAATTTCATTTGAGGAAATGAAGTGAAAGCATAATTAAAGTGTGCACTTCTGATATGTGCGTGCTCTTCTGCACCAGGCACCGCTCTTCACCAGCAGTAGGCCTATACCCGCTTTATTTGGTGCTCAGCAAAAAGCTTGAACTCAAGTCATTTAAAAAAATTACGGTCATTTCGTTTTACCTCTCAGAGACTTACCTATTTTTAGCTTTTTTTAATCATACTGCATTTAGTAACTTAAATATGTGAGAAGGAATATTTGAGTAATTTTCGATCGATTTGACACGTCTATATGAAGACAATATGATGTTAGAAGCTTTTGTACAAACGGATAGGCGACTGTGACTGTGGTAAGATCTGTTTCAAAATGTTTATTTGTCATTTCGTTTTTACCTCAGAGTCTAACATTATTCTAGTGATTTCCTTTTTCTTTGTTCATTTAGTGACTTAAATATGTTAAAACGAAAATATATTTTAGTGATTTCCAATAGAGAATAAGAAGCTTTTGATTGTTGTAAAAACTGAAAGCTAGGCGGCTAAACTGATATGTTAAGGTAAAGTAAATGAAATGTTTATTTATTTGTCATTTCGTTTCACCCCAGAGTCTAACATTATTCTAGCAATTTCTTTTTTCTTTCTTCATTTAGTAACTTATGTGAGAACGAAAACGTATTTTAGTGATATTCGTCTATGAAGAGATTATGTTAGAAGCTTGATTGTTTTAAATTTAAATAACAGAGAGGCGACTAAAGATCTGTTAGACTACAATGACTAAAATGTTTATTCTTTTAAATAAATAGCCTATCTGTTTTAAGTCATCTGTGTTGAAGTCACTGGTTATTTATATATTTGATAAAATACAATGTTATATAAATACCATGTGCGATGTACAAATTGTTTAAGTATTTTTATTTAAAATAACCTGTAATACATTCATATAATATTTTAATAGACAATTATATAATCAAATAATTTAATTATTATAGATTTGTATTAAATATATTGTTTTATTCCTCCGTATTATATTGACAAATATTTTTTATTTTAGATAGATATAAAAAACACAGAGTACACGACTTCGCAGCAGATCCGCCCCGGAGTCTATTGCTATCTGGGGTCGATTTACACTTTGACAAAAAAAATCCAGCCTAAATACATTTCAGATGTTGCCGTTTATATCTATGAATAGCTCGGGCAAGTTCAACCAAAGAATAATGCCATTTCCAATTTGAAATTTCCGTTTGATTCTTGTGAAAGTGAAGTTTTTATGTACAGTCTGCTGCATCCTGTCAACATTGCCTAATCATAATAAATTAATAAATTAGGTGAGTTAAATGTCCGAATGTCTTGCAAAAAACAGTTCTGCATTGAAGGGTCGATTAATGAAACGCGTGAGAATATGTGTAATTTAAATGATTTAATATCTCCTTAATATGGAAAATATGTAAATTTAAAGAGAAAAGATGTCGTTTTAATGACATAATATCTCGTTATAACGAGAAAAACATTTCGTTTTAACGACATAATATCTCGTTATAACGAGAAAAGATGTCGTTTTAACGAGAAAAAAATGTCGTTTTAACGACATAATATCTCGATATAACGAGAAAATATGTCGTTTTAACGAGAAAATATGTCGTTATAACGACATAACTGAGTGAAAAAAATAATATGTATGTGGCAGCAATGAGCCACCGTAGTTTTCAGTTTGGATAATTGTTAGATTTATTTTAGTCTAGGACTACCTGTCCGTGAATCCGCCCCTAAACGTTTCCAACACCTCGTCTACATCTCTTTGTGTGGCTTGTGTTATTTTTTACCATATAATGAAATGAGATTTAAAATAAGTTTCCTATGAACTAATGGCGAATGTAAATAAAACCTCACAAACATCTCTCACTAAACATCCTCAGTGGTTTTGTCATGTAGATGCTGAATACTGAATAAAGACTTATTTGTTTTTAGTTTACGTAACAGATAAGAAAGCCTTCTGAGTCTAAATTTTGTTGTGCTTGAATTGAGTCAAGCTCGTAGTGTCACTCACATCTATTTGTTTATCTGTCATCATGTTTGGACCTCAAGGGACTCATATAGCTGAAATCTATAAGAAAAGTATTGATTTGTACAAAAGTTTAAGACATTTGAAGACTTTTATAAAGTACAGATCCTAAAGCTTACCGGGCGGTACAGTCGGCATAGTGCACATACACTTATACTTTTTATTTGTAGGCCTATATTTGTTGAAATTAATTGAAGATAAAAAAACAAACATAACTAATTTTTTAAAAAAGAAAGTTAAATGACTGAACAAAATAAAGAAAAGTATATCAAAAAGTAGGCTATATGGGCAAGTTTTGTTACTAACAATAGGATGAATGAATGACGGTTTCTGCATGTTAACAAGAGGGAAATGGCTAACATGCTTAAAATACTACAGAACATAAAGGCAATGACCACTATATCATCATTCATTCATATCCAGAGGGTTTACTGCCTGAAGGCATTTATAATAATCAGTGTACTTAATGGCCATCTCGATCTTGTCTTTTGAAGAAGTGCACGTGGCGCCCCCTGGTGGTACGTGATCAAAACACCAACAAAATGCAGACAGCCTGTATGTTAAAAATTGATTTCCATTTAGTCTTGGTGAGCCCAAAGTGTTTAGAAATATTTTACAAAAAGGTCACTATTAAGCCAAAGTATCTTAAAAAAAGGAAAATGATGGTCTCTATGAAGAGATTTATAACTCCTCCACATTGCATATACAGTTGGCAGGCCTGGTAGTGATTGCTGGACTGGGGGTGGGGAACTTTCTTGGGTAATAGGATTCATGCACTAAAAATGCTGTGTCATTGCAACAGGAATTTATGGTTTAGCTTTTTGACACAGGGATTTAAAAGCAGATAAACATTTATAACGAGAAATGAGCAAAATGAGAAAATAATCTAGACCAAAAATATCAAATTTAAGTAATTTTGTTCAAAAAGCAAGCAAAAAATCTGCCAATGGGGTAAGCTAATTTTTCTTAAATTTTTCTTGAATTTGGTGTTTAAGAAAATTTTTCGAGATTTTTTTGCTTACCCCATTGGCAGATTTTTTTGCTTGTTGTGTACACAAAATCACTTAAATTTGATATTTTCGGTCTAAAAACTGGACACATTTTTTTGGGTCGTTTTGCTCATCAAGAAAAAGCATCTTAATTTAAGAATTTTTAGATTTTTTTACTGAAAACAAGACAAAAATACTAAGAAAATGTTTTCTTGAAAATATTTTTTTTTGGAGTGCAGTAAGTGTAAACAGAAAACGAGGAGCGTTTGAGGGTTAATCAATGCTTACAAAATATTTGGTAAACACGAGAATGGAAATTGTGGTAAATGTGGGTTAGCTGAAAATGTAAAACACCTACAGAATGTGAGGCTTGAAAAAGAGAGCGGCCCCAGCTAAGACAACTTTAATATTGAAATAAATGAGCCGACAATTCAGGTTCTCCTAGGAGAGGATCCAAAACAATCAAGAATCTATCAGGAGTTATTTATTTTAGTAGTTCTAGTTTTAAACTTCCTTTCTATTATGCGATTCACACTCCTTTTCAGTAGGTGGCAGGGACGCACATTATAAGTTGGTTTGCCAACCGCCATTAAATCATTAAAGAAGTCATTCTGGACCCTATCCCAAATGGTGCACTTCAGGTCCGTAGTGTGTCCCATCTGTCATTTTTATGCCCTGAAGTGTGCTCATCATTGCCTCCTTTGCACCTTTGATGATGGTGCATGCTCCACACACTTTACCAACCCAGGCAGAAGTCCTTGCGAAAGAGCAATCAGTTGACGGATGGGAGGAGTTCACACTGATGGGCAAGCATGGACACCACTTCTCTTCCTATTTCTGGCGTGACTCCAGTGCCCCCTCGTGGACTGGCGTCAAGGGTCCATAAGGTCTGCACTACATGATGTCATCAAAGTGTGGACTCTGACGAAGTCCACAAGTCCGGAGTGTGCCATTTGGGACAGTTCCAGGCTTGTTTGCGAGATCCATGGCGGTTAGAAAAGTGTCCCAGTTACGTCAGACTCACTCTGATGTCACGTTGACGTGTGCCAAAAAACTTTCGCGATGACGAGGTGGGCTCGTCAGATTTTGCAGTCGGGCGCTGTTGCTGTCTACTGACTGCGTTGATGAAAAGCATAATGGGAAAAGACTTGCAGATGACTCAAGGTTCATCTTTTCAAATATTATGGAGTGCATTAAACATGGTGATTAACTCCATTTGAAACCGGTAGTACAGTAACTTCACTGTCAGGCTCCTATTAGAAAACACAAAACCAGTTGCAAGGTGAAAAAGAAAGGGACTGTTAATCTAAATATGTTATTATAAATCATCATTCAAATAAAAAAGTTGAGAAAACATAGGGATTTGAACCGTGTTACCATTTTACTTTAGTGACAGTCTACGCTAAACTATAAATATTATTTGCTTTTAAACAGCATTATCTGTATAATTCTCTTATACTGATTATATGTATATTGTGCAGTTACATACACACACACATTTACTGACAGTATCTTACCGTATGATTGTTTATGTTATTTATTTGTATCGCCTCTGCTTCTTGAACTGTAAAGTAAAAAAATATGCATTAAAACTATAAACTAAAAATCAAAGACAAATATTTGTGATTGATGTGCTGTAGGTCGAGTTGCTCAGCACAGCTCTAGAGCGCCATCTTTCTGCAGTGTTAAGTTAGTTGAACTCAAATACATTTCATTAAAGTTAATCAAAGTCTTTTATGAGTTATATAAGTGTCTAACAGGAGGATGATAACAAAACTCTTGCAGAAAAGCTTTGCTTTTGCATATTTGTTGTAATACTTACTGTCTTGTGCTGTTTGTTGATTTCTCTTACAGTATTTGACTGCTGCTGCTGCTGCTACAGCTACTGCTACTAGAAATAAGATCACACCCACCACTGCTGCTATCCAGATATATCTGCTGGAAGTCTCTTGAGAACCTAGACATCACAAACACAGATTTGTGTAAGTAAATACAAATCTAACAGTTTATTTTGAAAAAAAAAATTCTGTTTGTTTTTGTGGGTTTGTGTTGTTGTGTTAAGGTATTTGATTTAATTGAGTGTATTCACTGCTGTACAGTATTTGTAGAAAACAGATAAAATAAATAATAATTATATAAATTCCCAAAAAAGAACTGAAAAACATGCATTATCTATTTTCATCCCACATCCCTAGAAAGTCTACAATAATATATCACAAACACATGTTTATTTTTTTTCAGTTTCTCATTGCAAAATATAATCATTGACCATCACAACATGACATGGCTTATTCACTTTACTCACCATAGACAGTAACATTAAATCTCTTGTATGAAGTTTCTCTGCTGTTGATGATCTCTAGTTGATAAAGTCCAGAGTTTGTGATGTTGATGTTTGTGATGGTGAGAGATCCAGTCTGATTGTCCAGCTTCAGTCTGTCCTTGAAGCTCCCACATGGATTGCAGACATTGGGCTCTTTACGGATTTCAGCTATAAAAGTCCCATTAGGTCCAAACAGCCACAGTATCTGCTGATCTCTCTGTATTTCAGTAATATCAGTGTGTAGAGTAACAGAATCTCCCTCCATCACTGACACTGACTTCACTTCATCTCCATCAACACCAAAGACACCTGAAACACATTTAGAAAGTGTTTCCCAGTGTTATTATATTCAACAGACACTTTTTCATATTTAATACATAAGACTCACTGAAGCAATAACCAGGTACCCACATCTGTATTTGAATTTAGTACTAAATAGTTCTTGAGTAGTTCATAGTTCTGATTCTAGACAGCCAATAGAGACATAATATGATTGATGAGGTCAGACAAAATATAGCCAAACAATCAGAACATCAGAAGGTGTCTGAAAAAAGTTTTGAAGTGAATAACGGTGGGTGACGCTCTCTCCTCTCAAGCACACAAACCACAACAGACTGGTTACAAAAAACCACATCAGTTTTCATGACTTTTAATATACACATTCTGAAAAGCAAACCAATTTCAAGTTTAAACAGGTTATATTGCCGCAAAGCAGGGATTTTTGTTTTACTTCCTCACAAATAATTATCAAAATGATTAATACAATTTTACATTTTAAGAAAAAAGTGCTTATTCTGATCTTTAATGTTTGATCCTTACCTTTTTTAACAACAAATCTTGGCTGAGGCTTGATCTCTTTCAGGCCTGGTAGGTGTTTTTATGACTGAAAAGTTCTGCATTCTTGCATATTTTATCACAAAAATGTCGAGCTCTGGCCTGCCATCTAATTTTCTGACTCAAACTGTTCCCACACAGGCGTGTACGCATAGAATGAACTGTATTGTTTTTATTACCTCCTTACATGGAAGCTACTGCCATGATTTTTCGCAACCTCAATGCTAGATGCCTCTAAAAACTTACATTGCACCTTTAAACACCTTTGTAATGACACAAACTTTTAACAAAACATTTGTCTTCAGGTTAGAGTAATATTTTGTATAGTGTACAAATTTAGATATTAAGTTAATGAAATAAAATCTGAAATGAAACCGATACATCAGTGCCACTGTGACTTGTCATGTGACAAGATTAATAATGCATTATGAAATAATAGTTACAATACAAATAATGTTCTAAATAATGGGGATTCATTTTTAAATGCTTATAAGTTTTCAAATATAATTGCTTTTCAATTTTACCATTTGTAATCCGAACTATAAACCATTTTTGATCAAAATATCTTCTTCATCATTTATCACAATATTCCCTATTGGTTTTCCCTACTAAGTCAACAGTTTCCATCAGCTGGAACTCCATCATTAATTAACAAAATTTCTTCTTTTGTGATCAAAATGTATTCATACAGGTCTAAACACTATGAAGGTGGAGAGTGAGTACATTATGACAGAATTTTTATTTTTGGTTGAACTTTCCCTTTTAAGCAGATGTACATCTTCTAGTGAACTCTTTCCTCAACCCTAAAGTATGGGAAAACTCTCGGCTCTTATAGTAACACAAGGGCTGCTTTGTGGGTCTCGCCTAGGCAGTGTTATCTAGCTGATGACTCGTGGCTGTTATTTGCTGTGTGAACTGGCTTTTACTTGAGACTCTTCACACGTCGCTTTGTAAAGACTAGGGGGTGTGAACACCAAAGCATTTATGCCCGCGGTTAACGCATGTTTTCAATAAAACAGGAGTGGGGAACCCTGGGTCCTGGAGGGCCACTGTCCTGCAGAGTTTAGTTCCAACCTTAATCAAACACACCTGAATTTGATTTCCAAGTAACCCTGAAGACTTTAATTAGATTTTTCAGGTGTGTTTAATTAGGGTTGTAACAAAACTCTGCAGGACAGTGGCCCTCCAGGACCAGGGTTCCCCACCCCTGCAATAAAAGCTCTGCGTTTTTTTCTGCGCTGAAAGCCAGCACTCGAGAGTTTCTACTTTGGGTGAAAAGCTCCAACAGTGAATAAAAAGAAACCTTTGATGCAACACTAGCAGATACAAATGTAATGCTGTAACCCTGCAAGTAAGTCTACGATGGCCCTTTATGGGCCCACTTAGGGCTAGTCTAAGGGCCCCGCGCAGGTTTGCTCATTGGCAAAACGTTGGCCCTTTAGCGCTGGCCCTGCGTGGGCAGCCCTAATACAGAAAAATCCCCAGAGTTAAATGAACACTGCTGGATGTATATTTTCCCATCTTACAGAAGCAGAATTAAAAGCTCTGTTATCCTCTTTCTCACCATCTCTGTATGAAACCTAAAATTGCATTTCAAATCTTAGAGTCATTTTCTTAACTTAGGTTTAGATGTTGGCTGTTTCATTTAAAGTCACCATTATTGTGATCAGTGGTTGTTTTAGTTGGACTTTGACTCTTGACTTTTGGCTTGTTAGTGTTTTCTAGCTGCTATATCTAAGTGTGTTTAAAACACATGTTATAGCAAAGGAAACGCAATAGTTATGAATATTGATGGTTGATACATAAACATTGTCAAACACAATCATTTAATGAACAGATTTTTTTAATGTAGTTTTCCCCACTAATCAGAAGCATTATTTTCTGTTAATAATGAAATATTACAGTGTAAGGTCCAGAACTCTCATAGCAGTTTATTATTTTGAAGGAATTTGATAGTGTTCACATAAACATTAACCGCTGCACAATGTAGATGCACAGACATCAAGAATCAGAGTATGAATCTCAACAATGGTGACTAAGAAAATTGTAAAAAAAAGGTCATTATTTATTCATGCCGCAGTGCATTCTGGGAGTCCTGGATGAGATTTGTAATTTGTTAATACCCAGCATGCATTGCAGCATGAAGCTTTTCATTTTATTGTCACCATCATTGTGATTTATACTCTGATTCTTGATATTTGTGTGTCTACATCATACAGCGGTTAATTTTAAGTGTCAGTGTTTCAAAATTCTTCAGAAAGACAAACTGCTAATAGAGAGCTGGATCTCATACTGTAGTATCACATTGTCAGAGAAAGACGCTTCTCATAAGTGTGCAAACAATAAATTAATACATACGTTTTTATATGATGATATTTAGACTTTATTTACTGAACTGACCACCACCAAAGTATCGCACTCTGCTATAACAAACATGTCTTAAACACACAAAGTTATAGCAATCAAAAGACTGAACAATGTAAGAGTCACGAGTCAAGTTTAACTAAATCAAACACTGATCACAATAATGGTGACTTTAAATGAAACAAAATCTCAACCTAAAGTAAGAAAATGACTCTACAAGAAAGATGTAAATGCAATTTAATGCAATTTCTGCTTTATTGTTACTTTTTAACACTCTGTAAGATTGGGACAATATATACATCCAGCAGTGTTTATTTAACTCTGGATTTCTCTATGTGAGGGCTTCCTGGGGGCTAAGTGAGGGCTGCCCATGCAGGGCCAGCGCTAAGGGGCCAACGTTTCGCCAGTGAGCAAACCTGTGCAGGGCCCTTAGGCTATGCCCATACAGGCCCATCGTAAGCTTACTTGCAGGGTATCCACCTTTCTCGTTTGTTTTCACATTTTATGTTTAATTGCATTGAAAGAACGAACACATTTGATCCAAAGCAGTAAAGCACGAAAACAATGTGGATTAAACAGTCACAGTTTAAACTATCCTACATTGACAGTCAAACAAGCATCTTAGCTCATCTATGTACTGTTTGTAAAATGAAGTAATGTGAACTTGAGATTGTTGTAAGAAAGATGTGCAAACTCGTGAAAGAGTAAGAAGCACTGAAATGAATGAAATGTTAAAACGTATCGCTGACTGAATGTAAAACACAAAAAACTTTCTTACCTTTTACAGAAAGCACACAAAGCAGCAGTAGTAGTTTCTTTAAATGCATCTTCCTTTGAATGTTGTTGTGTCCTGTGTTGATCCTGATTTCCAAACCTCTCCACATCTTAATGTCTTTCTTCTCTGTTCGCTACAGCACCCACCGTGACCGGACTGTATGAATCACTGTTGCTTGTGACATCTGATTCCAACTGAATGTACTGACAGAAACGCCTCTTCTTATTGAGAGCCCTTAAGGAGGAAACGGGGAAGTGGTGAGGACTAGTCTGCATATTTCTCAGACAATTTGGCTGTACATTGCTCTGTCTTTGGAGGCTTTTAAATGAACTCCTGGCAGGATGTTATTCATCTGCCCAAAAAATCCCACAGAGAAAAGGAAAATATGTTGTTGTATAATGAACAGTGAACTACTTGGTTCATCCGAGTACAGAATCCCTCTTAACATTTTGCCAGTTTCCCTTAGATACCCTGACCAAAGTACTCTGGAACACAATTTACATATAAAAGACCCTGGACCTAATCAGGCTACAAATGGGCTAGCCTAGCTTAGCACAAAGACTGGAAGTAAATGGCTCCAGCTAGCATACTGCACTTATTTTGTCCAATAAGTGACAAAATAACGACAACATTTTCCTATTTATATATTTGCTCGCAGCACCCAAGATGCCCCATGGTGAGGACCATTAGTAAAATATAAAAGAAAATGATAGTCCCTGTGAACTCTTTCACATTGCATATACAGTTGGCAGACTTGGTACTCTTGCTGGACTGTTGGGGGCTTTTTCGGTAATTGGATCCATGCATTAAAAAGCTGTGTCATCACAACAAATGTTGTGTTCCTGTCTGATGTTCTCCTCAAGCAATTGACCACTCGAAGGGCTGTAGAAAGTAAAAAGTGCAAGATAAATAACACACTACCACTCACTCACTACTCTTCTCCTTTCCTGCTATTGTTACCGCTGCAGATTTTCAAAACTTTCCCATCTCTTTTGTGACCTCCTCCACCCTCTTGATTATTGTCAGCTGAAGACTTGGCAAAACTCTTTACTAATAAATCCATCAGCAACCTATTTAAGCACCACATTCCCCCCGAACACACAACCCCTACATCCAACATTACATTTTCCTATTTTTCTCCATTTACTGAATTTCTTTAAAAATCAACATCTGAAATAATTCTCAAAAGTTCACATTTAACTCGAAGACCTTCACCCCACTGTACAGAGACAGAAGAGTTACAACTTACTGTAGGTTCACACCAGCCGCGGAAGAGGCGGCAAAAACGCGTGAACCGCGTCCAGTTTGCCGCTTGAACATTTTGAGTTTACTCGCTTAATCCGCGCGTGAACGCCGCGCGTGAAATTCTAGTCATTCGAGAAAGTACCAAGATTATTCACATCAGTTTCTCGTCTCTCCTCATTCTCTTAGCTCAGAGCACATTTAATCTCACTTATAAACTGTGTAACAAATGTTACATATTAGATGCACAAATATTTTACATGCACTTGTTTGATATCATTTCAAATGTCGCAATGCAAGTGATACAATGGTCTCACATCTATAACAACAAAAAGAACTGTCAGGCTTGTTAGTTTAACAATAAATTATGTAATCATACCGTATGTGGGGTACCAGAGTGGTAGCTATCTATCTATCTATTCATATTATGAATCAAACAAGATTTTACCTTTTGGAGTCAGATGCATAATGCTAAAATGTCATCAGTAAGCGCTGGGAAAGACCGAACGCGCAGGACCTTTCACCATGCTGATTGATTTCCACCATTGGGCCAATCGGTGGTTTTTCCCTGATGCAGGGTTTACACCAGACGCGGTAGATGTGGCAAGCGCGAGTGATTTACATGTTAAGTCAATGCAAAGACGTGATTATGCATCCTGCACCGCGTTAACCAATCAGGACCTTGCTGTAGTAGTGATGTGATTACAGGAAGCGAGCGGAGTGGCGGAGTCTCAGCGAAGTTGCAGAAGCCATCCCATGACGCGAATTTCCACGTAAATTTCTCGAATGACTAGAATATCACATGCGGCTTTCACGCGTGAATGAAGCGAGTGAACTCAAATCTTTAAGCGTCAAACTACGCCTGAATAGTGAGTTTTTGCTGCCTCTGCGTTTACACCAGCCGCGATAGAGGCGTCAAGCGCGAGTGATTTCAATGTGAAGTCAAACTGAAGATGCGTTGGCGGGCGTCTGGAGGTCTTGCGGCACGAATGAGGCGTTTATCGCGGCACGGTAAACGCGATTCCGCCTCTTTCGCGAGTCTAGTTTGTGCAAATGGCGCAAATTGAGCGTTGCCGCGGAAAACGCGTGAGTTGAAAAATTTGAACTTTGGCGAAAAAACGCGCCGCTTTAACCAGTCAGAAGCTTGCTTTAGTAGTGACGTGATTACAGAAATCGAGCGGAGTCGCGTGATTTTTTTTCCCAAACCAGTTCAGATAGGAGTTTTACTTAAACATGAGCTCAGGGGCAGAAAGAAATTTGATTGGTTCACAAAAATGACCAATGAAAGTCCTCAACCGGAGCCTTCAAGGAAGCTTCTGCAGTGAAGCAGTTCGAGCTCACCGTTGGTCAGGTGAGTAGCGCAGATGGTTAGATAGGAATGTGACTGTTTTGAATTCAGCTCGAAATGTTTCGAGCGTTTAAGTTACGTGTTACCACGTTTTCACGTGTTCGTGGCACGACTTTCTTTTTCGTGCCAGTTTCACGTAATGTTTACTCAATTGTTTTTCCTATTTTCTTACCATTGTCGTTTGGGATTGGGGTTAGAACAACTTTGTTACGTAAAATGACATCCTAACCCAAACCCAACTCTAACCCCAACATCAAGTGAAAGCAGTTTAAATTTCTGACAAATAAATGTATAAACCACTGCCATTCTAACCCAA
Source organism: Misgurnus mizolepis (assembly GCA_025389145.1). Lineage (NCBI taxonomy): Eukaryota > Metazoa > Chordata > Actinopteri > Cypriniformes > Cobitidae > Misgurnus > Misgurnus mizolepis. The sequence continues at coordinate 9,050,592 of JAIFKI010000021.1, forward strand.
ACCCATCTTCATCCTCGCGCGAAAACAGTTTAAAAATGAAAAAAACCCACAAATCTAACCCCAATCCCAAACGACAATGGTTTGAAAAAAGGAAAAAAATTGAGTAACCATTACGTGAAACTGGCACGAAAAAGAAAGTCGTGCCACGGACACGTGAAAACGTGGTAACACGTAACTTAATCGCTCGAAACATTTCGAGCTGAATTCCAAACCAGTCACATTCCTATCTAACCATCTGCGCTACTCACCTGACCAATGGTGAGTTCGAACTGCTTCACTGCAGAAGCTGCCTTGAAGGCTCCGGTTGAGGACTTTCATTGGTCATTTTTGTGAACCAATCAAATTTCTTTCTGCCCCTGAGCTCATGTTTAAGTAAAACTCCTATCTGAACTGGTTTGGGAAAAAAAATCAAGCAGCGGAGTCGCAGAAGCCCCATGACGCGAATTTCCGAGTGAATGTCTCGATGACTAGAATTTCACGCGCGGCTTTCACGCGCGAATGAAGCGAGTACACTCAAACTGTTCAAGCTGCAAACTAGGCGCTGTAGACACGATTTTGACGCCTCAAACGTGGCTGGTGTAAACCCACGGTTACAGGTTCAAACTCAGGGAACACATGTTGTGGTTTCCCTTTTCCTCGAATGAAACAGTTTTCAGTCTTAGTGTAGCAGGATTAGGTGAGCTGTGATTGACAGCTGATTTCACCTATTAGGAAGGGGCAGTCCCTTTTTAAGAGCCGATTGGCTGCTGCCCGGGATGCGTCATGTCCTGTTTTCCCCCTGGGTGTTTGCAATGTTAGCGGCGGGTGAGTTTTTGCTAACATGTTACGGTTGGTTTTAATTCGTGTTTGATATTTAAAACTAAGGGTTGTGTTGGTTTTAGTCTGTCATTTGTCCAGCGTGCTGGTGCCCTCGTTGTGCTGTTAAAGTGGGTTACGTGACTGTTTAACCTCAGTTGGCTTTAGGTTGACCTGATGTTGGTTAACATATGCCGGTAAAATGTTAATTCGTCTGGGGTGACCACTGTTCGGTGAGTGTACAGCACAAATTCATAACGTTGTGTGACGCTGGTATTTAGTTCTAATGATATTTGTTTATTCTAGGTTTCTCCCTTTCGTTCCATTCAGTGTCTCTCCATGCGCTTTGTTTTTAACTATTGCGCTGCAGTGTTGCCCCGCTGTTAACAACGACATTATCTGCACTGCTATAATCTGGACTGTACACTGTCTGGTTCTGCTGGGCATCTAGAAGTAACGCTCCACTTTTAACGTGACTATTACAGAGCCAAGGTTCGCTCTCGGTGTGTGAACGAGTAGCTTTCCATCAGCTTTGTTTTTAATGCATCGAGTATCTGTTTACTTGGTTTGTTTACTTTTTTCCTTATTGTCTAAGTAGACAATAACTTGTCTGTGAACCTGTCTCTGTTCATATGATCCAAGGTACTAATATGTAAGATTGCTCATTGCAGTGGGTTCTTGAGGACTGTGCCCTGTTTATAATACTGACTGCTACATTGTTAGTACCTGCATCTTGTATATTGCCTTATTGTATGGATGTGGTTTAATTGTCGTTAATTCTTTATTTGATTCTTTTCTTTTATTGTTTGTGGTGGTCGTCAGCCTTGTGAGTAAGGCTAGGCGCCACCATTTTGTTTTGAGTGACCTAATTATTTACATTGTTTCAATTTGTTGCAGGAGCTGGGGTCCCATGGGTGGATGGATCTGTCCGGTGGTGGTGCTTCCTCCTCAGTGCGTGCTGTGTAACACTTGAAGTGTGTGTGGTGTGATCTAAGTGCACAGTGGGGTGTTTGTGTGTGCCTTTTTGTAAACAAGTCGTGATTAAGTGATCCCTCCCGCTGGGGACCTCAGCCCTGCTGATTACTATGTGTTTGTTTTGTTTCTATTAATTTTACTTTTTTTTTGAGGGTGTGTTGTTTGTGGTGCATTTTGAAGTGGAGAGAGTGTATGTTTTAGAGTGCTCCTTTTACAAAGATTATGTGTAAATAAAAATCTATTCTTGTATTATACCCACGTCTCTTGCTCACTCTTCCTTTTAAAGAGGAACGAACTTGTGTGCCTTACTGCCTTTTTGGGTGTAAGGAATATTTCCCTGGGTGTAAGTCCCGGGGTGGCGTAGTCGGAATATTATGCAAAATCTTTGCCTTCGTCAATCAAAGCTAGGCAGTCCCCCTTGTCCTGCTACATTAGGTTTTGATGTCAGTGGTGGACTTTATTGTTAGCGAGATAAAGCCGTAAAGAGATCTTGCAAGATCTGCTCGCCTCTCTATATACTATAGCTTGTATATTTATAGGTTTTGGTTTCCCCCAATCCATGCTTATTACAATAGGTTTTTGTTCAGGCTTTTATTATGAAGAATCACATCACTTTCACTTCTGTAAGGGTCACCCTATGTCATCGTTTCTCAGAGCGAGTGTCTCCTTCCCATAAGGCTCCTCATTATATCAAGACCCTCTGTGACCTTTGACATTACAACTATGCAGTAGACTTTCACAAAGATTGCAATGCATACTGGTAATAGAGTACAAACTTCTTCACACACATACTGATACAAAATGTACATGTGAGTCGCTTTGTTACCCCCATAATGTGCCTATTGTTCACATTTATCCATTTAACAGCTTTTGCCGTAAGGGGATATGAGCCATTGTCAGGATGTGTGTGTCATTGCATCAAAAAGTTATGGTTCATCTCTAGGGGATATGCAGATAATTTGCAAACTTAAGACACTACAGTACAGAACTTTAAGTACGCTATGTGTCTTTACAGTATCTGTTTTTGGCATGTGCGAATGCACGCACAGATTAAAAAAAAATCATTGGCAGTGTGGATTAACAAAAGTCAAGCGGTCACCAGAGAAATCCCAGGGAGACTTTTCCAAACGTCTGTGTGGAAAGCCCTACACTGACTCACATGTAACATAAAGACTGGCAACTTTCCATTACGCGCTGGGGTAACAATCTTCCAAATGCAGCCCAGTCATCCACATCTGGGTCTTATCCCACTCACATATATTGGTTCTGACCCCCATGCCTGATTTTGAGATTTCAGCAAAAACTGTGGGAATGAAATATGTAAAGTGGTTCTCAAACTTTTTCAATGTGCGACTCCCTTGTGTACAGTGCATTCGTTCACGCCCCCCAAAGAAAATTTATGACAGATGTGTTTTAAAACATAATATTTAAATTAAACAAAACATATTAAATTATACAGAGTAGTGCTGTTGGTTAGTAGCCTTATTTGTTTTAGGTTTAATTACACAGATTTCATGATAAATGAATGTATTTTATAAAATCCCAGCTAACAGAAAAAAGTTCTAAGAACGTTCCCTGAAAGTTTTTTACGTTCCCAAAAACGTTCTGCCAACGTTAAAAGTGTCCAGTTTTCTTGACGTTCTAAGAACGTTTTTGTGTTGTCTCAACGTTACAGGAATGTTACATTTTACAATTTTTAAACGTTATGACAATGTCATGTTTTAATGTACACAGTCACACAGTGTTTAAAACAACAACTGTTTATTATATTGACTTCTTTGATTGTTATGTAAATGATAGAGAAACATTGCATTTTATTATATTTATTTTTTATATTTATATTTTTTTATTATATTTATTATATATTATATATTTATTATATATTATATATCTATCATATGTAAGTTTAGATGTTGATGTTTTGTTTCATTTTAAGTCACCATTATTGTGATTAGTGTTCGTTTTAGTTGGGCTCTTGAGCCTTGTCTTTTGCTTGCTGGTTTTTTCCCTGGTTGTGTTAACTTTTTGTTAATACACCACATTTGTTATGAATATGTTAAGTTAGTAGTGTAATTCTGTGGTGTGGTGGTTGGTACATAATGGTAAAAAATCATTCCTAATTAATTTACTAATCAAAAGTTTATTTTCTGTCAATAATGTAAATGAGAGCCAGCACTTTCACAGCAGTTTGTCATTAAGGAGTTTTAGAAACTTTGGACAAAAAATATCCGCTATTTAATTGGGACGTACAAACATCAAGAATCAGACTATGAATCTCAACCATGGTGACAATTAAATGAATAACTTCATGCTGCAATGCATGCTGGGTATTAACAAATTACAAATCTCATTCAGGACTCCCAGCATGCACTGCAGCATGGATAAATAAAGATTTTTTTTCCAATTTTCTTTGTCACCATGGTTGAGATTCATACTCTGATTCTTGATGTTTGTGCGTCCCAATTATACAGCAGATATTTTTTGTCCAAAGTTTCTTAAACTCCTTAATAAATATATAATATATAATAAATATAATAAAATAATATAAATATAAAATATAAATATAATAAAATGCAATGTTTCTCTATCATTTACATAACAATCAAAGAAGTCAATATAATAAACAGTTGTTGTTTTAAACACTGTGTGACTGTGTACATTAAAACATGACATTGTCATAACGTTTAAAAATGGTAAAATGTAACATTCCTGTAACGTTGAGACAACACAAAAACGTTTTTAGAACGTCAAGAAAACTGGACACTTTTAACGTTGGCAGAACGTTTTTGGGAACGTTAAAAACTTTCAGGGAACGTTCTTAGAACTATTTCTGTTAGCTGGGATGGCACTATTTGGCACCATCTCGCAGCCTCCCTGAGGTCCCGGACCCAGTTTGAGAACCACTGTGAACTACCGTAGAGACACAGGGTTTTAAACGCAGATCAACATTCATGAGGAGAAATGTCTGCAAACTGGACTGACACAAAGATCAAGTAGCTTGTCACGCTGAGTTTCCATTGCAGATTTGCAAAAACCGTTAGCGTTATTTTCTACATGTCGAAAAAGCCTATTGCAAAATGATGCCGTTTCCATTAACCAATAATATGCACCTGAACATATAGTTTTTTTCTAGCGATAAGTCATTTCAAACATCATGTCAACTGATGTTTGTAGGTTTTCTAATATTACATTCACCGCACTAGGCATTATTTTTAACCGAAGGAGCCCCTTTAAGAGCGGCAATGTATTGAGGTGTTTCTGGGAGGTTTTAGGACATACTGCATCATCGTGAAATAATAATTGTGACTTACTTTCATCAGTTTCCATTGCATTTTTGCGAAATTGTTTTCACTGGCTATATTTTCAATTAGCAATGTTTGCACCATTTAAAGGGGTCATATTATGAAGTTTTTTTAAGATATGAAAGAAATATTTGAAGTTTTAGCTCTTACTTCACAGCTAATTTATTGTACCATGTTAAAATTGCTAATTTTTAGGCCTGAGCAAAAGTGTGCCGTTTTGGGGTGTGTCATTTAAAATGCAAATGAGCTGATGAAATGCAAACACTGATCACAATGATGGTGGTTTGTTGTAATTGAAACTCAATCGTGCTTTCAAGTATTTCTTCATTCTTTCTCTTTCTCTCTGCACTATAGCAGTGCTGTGGTTGGATATTGCAGATAAGGGGGCGGTATTATTGTAATTCGCCTTGCTACCTACCTCACAAAACAGGCAAAATCTGAATTACCTAATTTTTTACAGGCTTGCAGAAAATGGCTTACCCAAACAAAATTACTGTGTTGATCTTTATCACATTTTCTAAGTTGCTAGAAGCACTAGGGACCGAATTATAGCACTTAAACATGGAAAAAAGTCCATGGTACGGGCACGGAAAAATGCGGAGATCCGTGACAATGACACGGATAAATGAGCAAAATGTTCTGTGACTACCACAGAACTTTGTGAGAGCATGTTGTGAGGGAACATAGTTGCATTTCTTTATCTTTTGCTTGTTTCTCCTCTTCTTCTTTTCTTTTTGACCTTTTCCCTTTCATTTCCTGTTGTGGGATGTGATGATTTTCCAGGATCTCTAGATGCACAGGCCAGAAACTCAGAATTGTTGGACTCAGAACGAGGAGCTATAAAATCTCAAGGAGAGATTCAGAAACTTGGTTGGTTTTCCGATGAACTGTTATTGTCTCTCTCAGTGGGAGACACAGAAATTGGGCTCTTTGTTTCAGTCTCTTAGCACATGGCCGCAGACCCAGAACTTGGGTACTCTGCTAATGTCTCTCTTTTTAGGGTGAGACTTATGAATGTCTGAAAAAAGGTACTTTTATAACTTTTAGATAAGGAGGAGTTTGCAACTTGGCATTTTCCTGATGCAGAACTGTGATTGGCTGTTGATGTTACCATATCATACATGCATTCATTCATATGTTAATAACTGTGATTAATTGAACAGTTTATAACATAAAGATGTAATTCAGAATGCTAGTGTCTTTAAGCGAGTATGAAGTCAATAGGTGATGGTTTAAAATCCATCTTGTTGGTGAAAGAATCTAAAGACTTGTCATTTGGTTTAACAGATACTTTTGTAAAAACATGCTTAAGGACTTAATGATCATCCTGGTTTCGGAGGAAGCTAAAGAGGTTTTTAATGGATGACAAGGAGAAATGTGCTGGACCATTCAAAACATCCTCCCCATTCCCGGTTGACACTGAGGTTGGGCATAAAATATTTACGAGCATATGACTGATTTGGACACTTGTTTGTGTGAACCTACCAAAATCCATTACAAATGTACCAGATGGGGAGAAGATGTGGTGTTTGTGGACCCCGCCTCTGTAGATCTGAAATGAGTCATGTTTTTCCACGGATTTTATACAAAGTTCTGGTTTTCGAGAGAGAGTCTTGGCTCCCTGCTGTGAGTCCTGGAGGAAACTTGTCATGGTGTAAAGATCTCTTTTGGCACCCAGGCTGCACTGTAAAAAATTGCTGTTAAAAAACAGCCAAATTTAACAGTATGATTCTGTTTTTTAACAAAAACAGAAGTATACTGTTAAATTCTGCATTCTGTAAAAAAACAGTTTTCAGAATAGTGTGAATTTACAGCCCTGAGAGTCCACCGTTAAAGACTGCGTCCCAAATCACACCATACACCCTCATTCACTATTCCCTACATTAGTTTCCTATTGATCCACCTGAAATCAAGTCAATGAGTTCAGATACTGAAGCATTAATGATGGACACCTGCTGCTAATAAACATAATCACTGAAGAAAAGATAAATAAAAAAAGAGAAGACATGAGCAGAAACACTTACAGACACAAAGACTTTGATGAACATCAACTGAAAAAAAACAGAACACATTAAATCTCTCCATATATCACCAGAGGAGAATTAAACATTTCCACAAACACCATTACCATCTTCACTTATAAACCACTTTGACTTTATTTCTGTTATACATCTAAAACAGTTCTTAGTGAGAACAAACAGGTGTTTACTAGACTTTACAAGCATTTTCTTTAAAGTCACCATTATTGTGATCACTGTTTTCATTAGTTGGGCTCTTGACTTGGTTTACAGTCTAGTTGCTATAACTGTGTCTTTATGATGCATGTTTGTTATGGCAAAGAAAACCAAGAGATGATAGACACTATTAAGGTTGGATGTCTGATTATTGATCAGTAGTTTGTCTTACCAGCCTTAATCATAAAAATTAGTAGTTCTTAGGAAAGTTTATGAATAAGTATTTACATATTTGAATCAGAATCATTACATGAATTATTAGTATAAAAGTAATCTGATAGCTTGACAGAGTTGCCTACAAATGTATTTTTGCAAACTTGAAAACAGTCCTCAGATGACACTCACAGACATCAAGAATCAGCCTACGATTCTCAACTAGGGTGACAAAAGAAAATGGAAAAACAGTTCATCGGCCTAATGAGTTTTGTACTATGCTGATACCCAGCATGCATTGCAGCATGAAGCTTTTCATTTGATAGTCACCATTGTTGAGATTCATAGCCTGATTCTTGATGTCTGTGTGTGTAGTTTGCTCGTATTTTTAATTTCATTTAATCCCAATGTTTTTAAGATTCCTCTGGCTACCTCAACACTCAACACACACACTTTCTGTAACATTATAAGACTACTATATGGGGTTGCCACCCATCTAATCATTTATGAGCTTTTGTATAAATCAGTTAATTACTTTTGACTCATGAGACTTACACCATAACAGTCATTAGTTAGTGATAATACTTTATTTATACTTTTTTGCCATATTCAATGTCTTTCAAATCACATTGATAAGCATGAATAAATATAACACCAAAGGGTAAACCCAAGGATCAAGAGTCCTACTAAAGCAACCGCTGATCACGAGAATGGTAACTATTATTAAGGGATTAGACTATTAGACTAGAGCTGTCCAAACTCAAAACAACTTGCACTGACATATCTTAAAATACATCAGTGCCCTTTGTTTCGCCTGAAAATGCACAAGTAATGTTTTTAGTTAGGCATGTTTGTTAAAACTTGTTATATTTCCTAATTAAACTATTCCTGGTTTAAGATAATACCTGTTTAGGAAACCACACCGTATGATTTATTTCTCAGTAAGAGCTAATGTACATATAAAATAAAATCATACTGGTTTGTAATAAGTGAAGATGGTAATGCTGTTTGTGGAGTTGTTTGATGATCTTCTTGTGAGATCTTAGAAAATCTGAGTAAGTTTGAGTCTCTTCTAAGTCTGTAAGTTGAGTTTCTGCTTGTTTTCTCTTTTATTCGGTTCTTGTTCATCTTTCATTCAGTGATTGTGTTTGTTAACAGCAGCTGTTCATAATTAACTCAATCATCACTTCATTATCTCATTAACTTCAACATTGGCTCTGTTTCTTTTACTCTTTGTAGTGTGGACACATTAAGCAGTGTTCTTTTGACACCAAGGATTTTGCGATGGGGTTTAAAGGGTTAAATGTGTAAGATATAAAAACACAGAATGCTAATGTTTTTTAACAGTCCGAAGGAGACCGTAAAAAAACATTATCTTGCTGGCAACCAAGCTGCCAGTTGATTACTGTTATTTAACAGAATGTGCTGTTAAAAAACAGAAAACTTAACAGTCAAATTTGCATACAGAAATATGTTAATTTCACACAGACATTAGAGAAAAGTCCTTGTATTTTGTTTTTTTAAATCATGTGAACTTAAAAACTGATCAGGGGATTTACACAAGATGATAATGTGAGAGATCTCTTAGTGTTAAATGTTCTGTTTTGTTAGGATTTGACTCAGTTTTTGGGTTACCATTGTGCTGAAGAGTAGTGTGGTTGTTTAGGTCAAGGATGGGCAGTAAATCATTGATGTTATGCTGCCTGTTGTTTTATTTTAAAGCAGTAACTTTGTAGTTTGCTCATGGTGAACTACATGAGATTTGTGTGAAAGTTTAAATGTTTGCAGTTCAATTTTAGAAGTAATATTTGTTTTCAGTGGACTCAAATGAATTAAGTTTACAATACTAACACCACCATGTAAATATATATATTTATAAACTTGAACGGATCAGGCAATTGGTTTCCTAAATGAAATGAGTTGCTTTCAGGGCATTATAACATTAACATACTGTTAAAATAGGAGAGCTGTAAATTAACGGAAGTAGAACTGTATTTTAACAGAGGAAGAACTGTAAAATAACATTAGCTTGCTGGCAACCAAGCTGCCAGTTGATTACTGTTATTTAACGGCACAATTTTTTAGAGTGTGTGTTTCTCAGGGAGTGGTGCGCTTTTGATCAGGATCTCGCACCATTCTTACAATTTTAATCCCAAGTTCTCTGAAAGATGTTTGTTGTGGTTGAGTCAGCAGACAAATTATGAATATAACTCTGAGCACTGGATACAGACAAAGGTCTATGAGTCATGTTGCATTTATTTCCTGTTGCAGGATGCCAGGACCCAGATAACAATTACATTCGGCCCGGATGCGTTTTAAGCCCCTTGCCTCCGTTTCTATCTCAGAAACGTTTCTGATTGTGAACCAGATCCGTGCCAGATAGAGGTTTCAGCTTAAATATCAGTTCAGTATTTATATCATTTTACAGATCTGGCCCAGATCACTTTTCCCACAGGTAACCAAAAGATGTTAGCTGTGTCTGACACTGATTTGGTCCAGATCTGCAATACGAATCTGAGCCGATACTGACGATCAGGCGGTGCTGGGTCGGCGCTGGCACATATCCGCAACCAGAGGTGTAAAATCCATGTGCCATGAGTAAAATTCCTTTACAGTATTTTGTTCCAAGATCTGCTAATTACCCACAATTTTTCAGCAGGAGGTGACCTCCTGACTCGTTGGTGTTTTAAGCTCTCAACGAAGCCTTCAAGGCAGCGCTGCCTGGAAGGCACTCCCCGTGCCCCGAGCGTTTCAGCCAATCACAGCACTGGTGCTAGATATTGAGCCTTCCACCAGCTTCTGGAAGTTCGAGCTCACCGTTGGTCAGGTGAGTAGCGCAAATATCGTAAGATAGGAATGTGACTGTTTTTGAATTTCGCTCGAAATGTTTTGAGCGTTTAAGTGACGTGTTTCTGCGTTTTCACGTGTTCGCAGTGCCACTTTCATGCCAGTTTCATGCTGCGTCTGAAATCGCCTCCTACCATACTATATAGTATGCAAAAAGCTCTACTATGTAGTATGGAAGTAGGCGGTTTAGGATGCAGTGTCAGTATTGGTTCCTCAATTTTTTTTCCCTTTTTCAAGCCATTGTTGCATGGCATTGGGGTTAGATTTGTGGTTTTCGGCTGACAATTTTCGCGTGAGGATAAAATTGGGTTTGGCATAGTGCGGACATCATTTTAAGAATTGGTTATGTTTTTTTGTCAGAATTTTAAACTGTTTTCGCTTGGGGTTAGGGTGAGGATGTCATTTTACGTAACAAAGTTGTTCTAATCCCAAGTGACAATTGTAAGATAATAAAAAAAAAATGAGTTACCAACACATGAAACTGGCAAAAAAAGAAAGTTGTGCCACGGACAGGTGAAAACGCAGCAACACGTCATTTTAACACTCTAAACATTTCAAGCTGAATTTAAATACCGTCACATTCCTATATTACCATATCTGCACTACTCACCTGACCAACGGTGAGCTCGAACTGCCAGAAGCTGGCGGAAGGCTCGATATGCAGCACCAGTGCTGTGATTGGCTGAAACGCTCCGGGGACGAGGTGTGCCTTTCAGGCCAGGAGGTCACCTTCTGCTGAAAAACTGTGCTAATTAGCAAATCCAGGTGATTGGAACAAAATACTGGAGAGGACTTTTACTCATGGCACATTTTCAAGTATATATCGCTGCAGCCCGGAGACTGCAGGTGGGAGGACCTTATGCCGCAAGTGGGAGGAGCTTATGCCGCAAGTAGGAGGGATTTCAGAAATGTGCAAGTAGGAGGAGTTTACGTTTCAAATGGGATGGTGGTGAATCCTCTGGAAGTTTGTACAGCCCACTTGCGGCTAGAGATCCACCCACTTGCTGCTAACCCACCCATTTGCAGCTGGCTCCGACCTCCGTTTATACCCCTTTCCACATTTTACACCTCTGTCCGCAACAACCCCGAAAAACAGAGCAGAAACGGCTTTGGCCCAATGTGCGTTTGGACTCAGGAACGACTCCGGCTCTATCGTTTTGCGGGCGCGGTCCTGTTCCGTTACAGCATCCTGTGGCTATCAGGGGAGTCATCACTGTGTCATCCCTCTTTCGTCACTGTGATAAACTGTTAAGGGTGTTCAAACTTTTCATTTTGTTTCCCTTGTCAGTTTTGTTTAGCTCTCTGAAGAGTTTTGTTCAGTTGCTCAGTTCTGTATGTATACAAGTGCAGCCCATTGTCCAACACAGTGGTTTTCAACTCCAGTCCTTGGGCCCCCCCTCCCAGAAAATTTTAGATGTCTCCTTATATGAAACACCTGAATCCACTCACCCAGCTAACAGAAAAAAGTTCTAAGAACGTCAAAAATGTTCTGCCAACATAAATAGTGTCCAGTTTTCTTGATGTTCTAAGAACGTTTTTGTGTTGTCACAACGTTAGAGGAATGTTACATTTTACCATTTTTAAACGTTATGACAATGTCATGTTTTAATGTTCACACAATGTTTAAAGCGTAACTAAACCCCTGGTCAGAGCGTGACTCCACCCACTGGCAATATTTGAAAAATGCAAGAAAAGTGGGCAGATCCCAAGGAGATAGAGGAGATGAACTAAGTGTGTGGTGAGATCGTAACAAGGGCATGGTGAACTTGAACCTGCTTACGTCACAAGTCATTTTTTGGACCCACCATCCAATAGGAAAATTCAACTGTAGTAGCCACCGTTCAACCTGAAGAGGGCAGCACTCAGACGTTTTTACACCATATATTGTAGTATTGAAACACTTTATATCGAAATGTCAAAAAACTTACTAAAATCAATGAACAGCACTAATAAAGCCCCATTCTTACAGATAATTAACTAAAAAAAGTTGGTTTAGGGTTTAGTTACTCTTTAAAACAACAAATGTTTATTATATTGACTTGTTTGATGGTTTTGTAAATGATAGAAAAACATTGGATTTTATTATTTAAAACTGTTAGAAAACACTATTTCTGAATGTTCAGTAAATATATTGCTGTAGAAACACAATTCACTTATTAGGTTTAGATGTTGATGTTTTGTTTCATTTTAAGTCACCATTATTGTGATTAGTGTTTGTTTTAGTTGGACTCTCGACTCTTGACTTTTTATTTGGTAGTTTTTTCTCTGATTGTGTTAACTTTGTGTTAATACACCACATTTGTTATGAACATGTTAAGTTAGTAGTGTAATTCTGTGGTAGTTGGTACATAATGGTAAAGAACATCACCTGGTTAATTTACTAATCAAAAGTTTATTTTCTGTCAATGATGTAAATGAGATCCAGCACTTTCACAGCAGTTTGTCATTAAGAAGTTTTAAAAACTTTGGACAAAAAATATCCGCTGAAAAATTGGGATGCACAAACATCAAAAATCAGAGTATGAATCTTTGGATTGCTATGGTTGCAAGTTCTGTTGTCACCAATAAAGTTCAATGGCAACAATGACTATAGTATAACGATGCTTTTGGGAAAAGCACCCTTGTTCATTTCAGAAGACAGGAGACACATGAAAATGTGTGTGTACCACAGTTTTGGCAGAAATCCCAGATGCATTTGGCAGTCGTCCCAGAAATACAAACAGGCTAAATAACAGAATTAGAGCAGCTGTAAAACAGATGTGGGTTTAATTTGCAAGAACTGTAAGAATCAAAATAGAAAACAACAATATCCATTATGACAGGAAGCAATAAAAGCTTCAAGAAGCACTATTGAGGGATTAGGAGTTTCATTAATTCACAAATACTTCTGATAAGGCTGATAAGTCAAAATGTTGCTTTGTACATGATTTGAGAACTATCAATGTTCTTCAGTGTAGTTGAAGATTGGCCAGCTGAAGTTCCAAATGCACAAAAGCCACGGAGAAGCTAAAAAAGCTAAGAGAGGAAGCAAAAACTGAGTCAAGAATCTTCTGTCTTTGATTTCTGGAAGATTGGCTGACCTAAATTGCTATAACATATGGCCTTGCACTTTTTATTTATCTTTTGCTCTTTTGATGTGTTCTTCCTGTTCTCAGGCCTGTGGTGGCTAGAGCAACAGTCAACTAGATGTCATGGTGTCTGGAATGGTGGATGTTTTTTGTTTTTCGTTACACTATGTTTTTAATCAGTAAGGCAGTCAGATTATGATAGTATTTTCTTTTTATTATTATCCAGTTAAAATGGTGTTGGAGGACTGTTGGGAAAATTGTCATAAAAAGCTGTCAAGTTTTGGATGGATGGTCAGTGAGGAAGCACAGAGAATGGGATTAAGTTATTTTAATATTGCCCCTACTGTGGCTAGGTCAGCAATCCTCCCTTGGATTTTCCCAATGCTTTTGACTGATATACAATTGCTTAAAGAAAAGCATAACAATACAAGTGTGTTAGAAAGTTTAAGTGTACAACAATACATAGATCAAAATTTTATTGTGCAGTACAAATATACAATGATGGTTCAAAAGATACAAAATTTAGAAAAACAGCTTGTAGCGGTATTTATAGGCATTAAAATATTTACAAATTCACATTAAAATGGCATTAAGTAATCGTAAGAGTAACCTGTATATTATTATTATTATTATTATTGAAAAGTAGTTCTAGTTTTAAACTTCCTTTCCATTATGCGTTTCACACCCCTTTTCAGTAGGTGGCAGGAGTGCACCTATTATTTTGTTTCATGGTATTAAGTTTTATATTATTACGTTTAATGTAATAACGTGTTAAATTATATGATTCAATTTGATACTTTTTCAAGTTACCGTTGTAGAGATCAGTAGTTCTATTCCTGTAGTTAAATAGTGCTCTTGTTAGCTCCTCCCCTACCTGCTGCATATTCAACAGCGAAGCAGAAACAGAGTAGCCCATAGGCTACCGACAGCAAAGAAATGTATTCTATAGGCTAGATATGTTTTAAGACCAACCCCCATGTCTAACAGACCGTATGCAGTAAAGCCAAAGCACAATGAAATAAGGAAACTTGATTTCAGAGGTTTACATAGGCTATTGTCCGGTTTCATATTTGTCAACTTTTCAAAATACATTCGGGGCTAAACTCAAAACATTTGGGAAACCCTGGGAAAATAGCCTGCCCCCCCTGACGTTGACGTGTGCCAAAAAAAACCTGGTCTCATTGGATTCCGCAGTTGCTCTCCACTGACTGCATTAATGAAAAGACTTGCTGACGACACAGCTTAATGCTCTTTTAAAAGAAAAATAATATGGAGGGCAATAAATGGGGTGTATAAATCAATTTGCATCCTGTAGTCCAGGAACTCTGACCTCCTGTAAGAAAACACAGAACCGGTTACAAGGTGAAAAGAAAGGGACTGTTAATCTAAATATGTTATTAAAAATCTTCATACAAAGATGAAATTGGTGCGAAAACGTACTTCACTATAGGGCGTTGAACCCTGTTACATATTTACTTTGATGACAGTCTACCTAAGTCTACCCTAAGATATATAATTATATTATTTGTTTTTTTAATAGCATTATCTGTTTAATTCTCTACATATACTAATTATATGTATATTGTGCAGTTTGGCACACACACACACACACACACACACACACACACACACACACACACACACACACACACACACACACACACACACACACACACACACACACACACACACACACACACACACACACACACACACACACACACACACACACACACACACACACACACACACACACACACATGCACACTTACTGACTGACAGTGTCTTACCATAAAATTAAGTATGCGTTTCTTTTTTATTGGCTCTGCTTCTTGATCTGCAAAGTAATACAAATATATGCATTAAAACTATAAACTGAAAAAAATAAAAGACAAATATTTGACAAATATTTGACAAAGCTTTGCTTTGACATATTGTTGTAATACTTACTGTCTTGTGCTGTTTGTTGATTTCTGTAATAATATTCGACAGCTGCTGCTACTGCTCCTACTACAGTTACTGCTACTAGAAATAAGATCACAGGCACCACTGCTTGGCACAACCAGAAAAATCCTGAACCTAGACATCATGAAACACAGATTTGTGTAAGTAAATACATATCTAATACAGTTAACTAAACATCAACTAAACAAACTTCAATACATATCGGTTTATTTAACTAGTGACAGAAGATAAACATGATTGTAGCCAAAGAACCAAAAAAACAATCTATTTTGATCCCACATCCCTAGAAAGGCTTTACTTTTAAAAATTTAAAGAAACCAATCCCCCTTAGTGTTAATACTCAGAATAATATATCATTAAAACGTGCATGCATACACAGGTGGAAAAAACTATCAAACTACAGTTTTAAGGATACTTCCAAACCTGGCAACATTTAAGCCTTTCATATTGACAATAAAGCAGTAGTTTACTACATATCAGTGCCATTTATATATTTATTTTAAACCAGCACTTTACCATAAATGGCTTTATATGATGTAGTGATTTTATTTCAACTGGCAACATTACTGCTGACTCACCTGAACACTGACAGACATCATTGATGTTGAGATGTTTAGTTTGGTTTGTGATGGTATTGTTGAGTACACAGCTGTATGTGTTTGTATCCTGATATTCAACCTCCAGAGGTAGAGAGAGACTGATGTTGAGATCAGACACACTGATGCTGGACAATAAACTGTTTCCTTTGTACCAGGACAGACTCACATCTCTCACATCTGTCACATTCAACACTAAACACAATAATGAACAGTTTGAGCTTGATGATGAGGAGCTATTGGTACAGGTGATTACAGGACTGGGCAGACGAGCTGAAAAACATAAAAGAGAAAGAAAATGTTTTATTCTAAATGTTGTAATACAGAATCTCTTAAACCTTAACGTCCTGCTTACCATTGTGCACATACTGACATTACACTTTATGTTCTGAGATGCCTATACTACAGTATTAGAAACACTATTTGTCTATTTTTTTTAATTCTCATTGCAAAATATAATCATTGATCATTACAACATGACATGGCTTATTCACTTTACTCACCATAGACAGTAACATTACATTTCTTGTATGAAGTTCCTCTGCTGTTGATGATCTGTAGTTGATAAAGTCCAGAGTTTGTGACTGTGATGTTTGTGATGGTGAGAGATCCAGTCTGATTGTCCAGCTTCAGTCTGTTCTTGAAGCTCCCACATGGATCACAGGCATTGTTCTGTGGATAGATTTGAGCTATAGGAATCCCCTGAGGTCCAAACAACCACTGTATCTGCTGATCTGTCTGTATTTCAGTAAGATTAGTTTCTAGAGTAACAGAATCTCCCTCCATGACTGACACTGACTTCACTTCATCTCCATCAACACCAAACACACCTGAAACACATTTATAAAGTGTTTCCCAATGTTATTATATGCATTAAATATTTCTCTGTAGACTATTCAATACTAAGAGACACTTTTTCATGTTTATTACATAAGACTCACTGAAGCAAACACCAGGTACCTATATTTTAATTTAGTACTCAACAGTTCTTGTCGTTCATAGCTCTGTTTCTAAACAGACACATGATATGATTGAAGAGGTGGACTGAATGCAGAAGGAAACATTTTAATCATAATGGTGGGGTGACGCTCTCTCCTCTCAAGCACACAAACCACAACAGACCGGTTACAAAAATGTACAAAGAAAGTTTTCATGACTTTAAATATACACAAACTAATCTCAAGTTTACACAGGTGATTTTGTTCATTAAAACATACTCTAATAAATTTTTATTGCAGGGATTTTTGTTTTTACTTCCTCGTAAATTATTTTCATAATGATTAATAAACTTTCTAAATTTGAAGAAAACAGAGCTTATTCTAATCTGTAATGTTTGATCTTTACATCCTTACCAACCACACATAATATTAAAAATTACATACCCACGTTGTTCAACAAATAAAATGAAAAAAACTGTTTCACTTACTTTAAAACGAATGCTTAGTTTGTGTTTTATTATTGTTATTAAAACACAACCAAAACTAATAAAATCTTGCTTACATTAAAGATAAATTTAATTAAAAACTTATAGGACAGATGACATGAAATGCCCAAATTATAACAGATGAATACAGTTTTTTGGATTGTTCCTTTTTGTTAAAATAAATCCTTAGTTTGTGGTTAGTAGGGGTGTGTGGGGCACAAATTAACGCAGAGTTAATTTTTGTCACAATTTTTTAGAATGTGTGTGCGTGCGTATATATATATAATTTATTTATTTGGTCAACATTTATTGTGTTTAACGTGCTATATAAATAAAATAACATTGTATAGCCACAAGGTGACGCAGTAATCCACCAATAATTTACGGGAGAATCCCGGGGGAAAAACTGGTGGGTTAAAATGTATGCTAAGTTATATGCTTATATTGCATATGTTGGATGTAAACCTAATCGCATCGAGCTGTCAATAACGTTCAGAGAAACAGATTGTGCGCCATGCGTTTTAATGTCTGCTGTCATTACACAGAGCAGAAAAGCACAAAAAAAGCGTGGATTAGACATTTTTAACTACATTGACAGTCAAATAAGCGTCTTGAAAATGTTTTGCTCATATATTTAAAATGTAGTAATTTGAACTTGAGATTGTACTTGTAAAATATAATGCAAACTCGAGCACTGAAATTAATGTTGAAAGGTAGCCTATCGGTGACTGAAAAACCACAAATTAACTTTCTTACCTTTAACAAAAAACACACAAAGCAGAAGTTTCCTCAGATGTAACATCCTGTGAATCTAATGACAAATGTCCGACAGAAACGCGCTCCTCCACAGCCTCACTTATATTCTGAAGGGTCTTCTCGATTATTATTATGCATACTTGTCTCCTCCTTATCTCTTGTCACACGTGGAGCTAGAGCCGCGTAAATTCTGACGTCATGCACCGCTTCTGGATCCAACCGATCTCAAGTGGATGCATCCGGTTTCCGGGCTGGATACTTGGACGCAGACTCGGGGGAGTTGCATCACTTACTTTTCCAGCCCACCACGCTTTTCAGCGGGACGTCGACCTATCAGACGATTATAAATAAATCAATAGTCAGATATTTTTTATTTTATTTATAAAACAAAATAAGACACATTGATGCAGATTAAACTACCCAAGTGTACTGTATATGAAGTACCAAACTTAGTAATATAGCCTACAAAATTAAAACCCATATGCACACTATTGCAGCAATAATATTAATTCACATCATTTATAATACTAAAGTTTATATTTTAAAATACCAAGACATTACAGGCATGCATGGGATAGCCAAGGCTGTCAAGGATTCTTGAGGTGCATCCCAAAAGGTGTTCGGATAAACATGAAGGAAAATATTTTGAGGAATGTTTGTAGAGTAGAATTCTTTTATCCTATGGAAGTGAATGGGGCTCATTATTGGTTTGGTTATAAACATTCCTCAAAAAATTTTCCTTTGTGTTCATCAGAACAAAGACATCTCTACCCACACCATTCTCAAATCACTGTGCCAGAACACTTTTTCCCATAAGCCATCTTCACCATGAGCAGTTATAGTAGCACATTCCATGTCCTCTTCTCTATAAAAAGTAAATAAAGGAAGGGATAAAGGGAATCAAAATTCTTCACCCCTTTAACCTTCATGCATGTTGTTTATGAACGATGAAAGTCCCACATTGTGCGAGCCGAAAGAGCAACTTTCTCCTTTATTCATTAGTAGATTTTGCATATCCGGTTTAAGACTTTTGGAGGCCCTAGACAAAATTTATGTTATGTCACACCCGTTAATTTTTTTAAATAATTAAGCAATCAAATTCAGCAATGCCAACATCTTTGGCATGAGCGTCAAAATTCTGAGTTGAAAAATTTGTTTCACCCTGCATGGTCCTGTTACAATGTGTGTCATGGAATATCCACTTCTCGCCGCATGGTTGTTGTATGTTTTTTACTAAAAACGGCAATAAATACATGAAGAAGAAACACCGAAAGTGTTTAATATTTTAAGCTTTCAGCACTGAGGTGTTTTTAGTTTACCAGTCCCTCCAGAACGATCGCATGATTTAAGGCATAATCAGTCAAAATAGAGTATAGCGAACGTCCTGTCAGAACATCAGAACTGCAGGCATCGTTCTAAAAACCATGGTTACCATGGGTCCGATGCCCATTCCAACTAAAGTCTGATGCCCATTCCAACTAAAACAGTAAATGTTCATGATTTAATTTAAAAGCACTATTAAAATTCTACTTTTCTGTTCAAATTTCATGCAAATATCTGATGAAATGAGAAAGTTACAAGCAAAAACATGTGAATAAGCATTTTCCGTCTATGAACACTTTTCATAGACATCCATATAACTTTTTCTTTTGATTTCTAATATTACAAATATCAGAACTTTCTCAATCCTTTAAGTCATGTGATAAATTTTGAGCTTTGTTTTTTTTGTCATTATACATTGCACTGTCAGCATAAATGCTGTGTTGACTTGATGGGAACACAGAACTCAAGAGGGGAACTAAATACATGTAGGTGCGTCACTGGCAATAAAACTAAAATAACGTTCTGGTGACCAAAATCTGAAGAAGAAAAAGAAACAGAAAAAGGTTGATGAGTATTTCTGTAAAGACAAAGACTTGTCAATGTTTAATGTTCATTTGCCAGTAAATAACACAACATTTAAATCTACAGTAAGTTACTGGCAAACAGCTGGCAGTAATATTGTTATTTTTAAAGAAACATTGTATTTTAACAGTGTATGTAACTTGTTATTATGACTTACAAGGACCCAGAAACACCGCAGCCATAAAAGTCAAACCATTTTAAAAATGCAACACAAATATAAAAAAACATTCTTACATCTAAACTTATTTTTATAATGATAAAACAGTATTTTTATATCATTCTGTATACCATCTTATAGCACGAGAGCATTTAATATCACATCTTATTTTAAGAAAACAACAACAAACTCATCTGCACCACTCACACTGCTAGTAGAAAAATACATTTTATTTCCCTTGTTGTTTTTGTTCAGTTATATTTAGCGCTCTGAATGTTTTGATTTGTTCAGATGCATCAGTGCCACAAATCTTACAGATGAAAATAGCTAATGGCGAACAGCTGTTTGTAGGCAATTTCCTTTGTCAGGAAATACATTCAGTAAAAATGCCTCTACGGATGGATGACAGTGAGGGGGCTGGCGATGACACATGATTGCTGGCAGAGGTGGCCAAATTTGACCCGTAATGATTTTTTTATTTGGCCCGTTTCTAATTTATTAATTATGTATTTCGAATTAAACATTTTCTAAAATGTAACGTTTTTTTTTATTTGTACATTACAAAAATTTAAATTAAAATTAAATGCAAGGAATTCAAGTGAATATTTTTTTTAATGCATGCATAATTGAAGGTTTATAGCATCACGAAACTCAACAAACTTGAGGCTAATAATGTAGAGGTCAAGGCAGAGGCACTCAGATTAAAGTGAATTTAAAAATGATTGGCAAAATTGTTTCATTTTTTACAACAATTTTAAAATAAAACTGCATTACACTGTAAAAAAAATCCGTAGAAATTGCAGCTGGGTTGCCGGTAACTTACCGTAGATTTAAATTTATGTTATTTACTGGCAATATTTTGTTCAAAGTTAAATGAACATTAAACATTTACAAGTCTTTGTCTTTACAGAGTAAAACTAAAAAAACAGCATCAAGCAAAACATTCTGGGAAACAAAATCTGAAGCAAAAAACAGAAAAAGGTTGATGATGATTTCTGGTTCCCAGAATGCTTTGCATGAGGCTGTTATTGTATAGTTTTATTCTGTAAAGATAAAGACTTGTTAATATTTAAAATGTATTTAACTTTGAACAAACTCTTGCCAGTAAATAACATAAATGTAAATCTACGGTAAATTACCGGCATCCCAGCTGCAATAACATTGTAATTTCTACGGATTTTTTTTACAGTGTAGTTATTAGTTATTGCTGCACAGGAAAATCCCCAGTGTTAAATTAACTCTACCAGTGTTAAATCAACACTATTTGGTGTTTATATAATCCACACCAAGATCGGTGTTAAAAAAGACTGGTGTTAAAAATACAACTCTGAATCAGTGTTAAAGTTAATGAGATAATGAAGTGATGATTAAGACATTAATGGTGAACACCTGCTGGTCATTCAAATCAATTACATTTTGGACATTTTCCTGTCTCTACATTTTTATTTTGATGACTCGTTTTCTGGAGAAAATAATACTAAAATAATAAAGAAAGACAAATTATTAAATGCAATAGATGAATACTGTTGGGTGTGTGCCTCCAAAAGCTGCAATCTTTCACGTTTGCCTCTCTATCAGCATCTCTGTTTGAAAAATAAAATGATAACTTGCAGAGTTATTTTCTAAATGGATAAGTTTAACTTCTAAACAGCTGTCAGAACAAAATACAAGTGCTCAACTATTCCAGCATCCACACGCGTGATTTAGTAGACAAATCTTCTTTCTGACGTGATGTCTCACAAGTCAAATAGACATTTATCACAAAATGTATCACATTAAATCTTTTGTGTTTGTTATGAGTTCATTTGAAGTCACCATTATTGTGATTAGTGTTTCCTTTAGTTAGGCATTTGTCCCTTGACTTTCACTGATCTAACTCTCCTCTTTTAGCAATAGCAACAATGTTTTAGTAAGATCACTTGTTCATTGCTTCATGTAGAGGGAAGCCCTTCCAGTCCTTCTCAGATTGTTTATTTTTATTATAATCTACTCTACAAATCATTGAAACATTCAATCACATATTAATTATGAAGAAACAGGCATATAAAAAAGCTCTATGCTAATGACATTGTATTGAATAAGACTGCCGTCATGCTTCAGTGTTTTGTTGTTGTTGTTGTTTTTTGCTTATGAGAGACTTCATGATTTCTGATACAAATCTCAACGATGGTGACAGTTAATGTTAAGAAAGTTGCAAACTTTTTGTCATGTTGCAATGCATGATGGGATTTATGAATGAGTTTTCTACAATCCTGGTATCCAGCATGCATTGCGGCATGACGTTTTGTTGTTGATTGTCACCATGATTGTGTTTTATAGGCTGATTGTTGATGTCTCAGTGTGTCTGACTGAAACCACAGATTAGATTTGGGTAAACAATATTTATCTCTTCAGGGTATGTGGAGTTTTACAGCACTGTTGGATTTCATGGAAGCTTTGCAGGGTTTGCGGAACATAAATTAAACACTTATATTCAGTGATTACTTTTTTATGATATCATTGAATCCCAAGACTTATACTTTCATACTAATTAACATAGTAGCAGTTATAGACTTAAATTCTTTCATCTTCCTCTGCTATAACAGATGTGTTTTTTAAACACATTGCCACAATGAGCAGAAGAAAACTAATCCTAAACTTCAAGACCCAAGTACCCAACTAAAGGAAACACTAATCGGCACAATGGTGACTAACTTTATTAACCAGATTTACAGCAGTTCTTTAGAAGTTAAACCTATCATCCATGTAACTCTGCAAGCAAGTTGTAATTTTAGTTTTCAAACAGAGATGATGATAGTGTTCATTAAACTCTAGGCATTTTATCTATTGCATTTAATATTTTGGCTTTCTTCCTCATTTTAGTATTACTTTCTCCAGAAAAAGAGTCAACAAAATAAAATTTTTAAGACAGGAACAATTCCAAAATTTTGTTGATTTGACACGGAATGACCAGCAGGTGTTCACTTTTAATGACTCAATCACTTCATTATCTTATTAACTTTAACACTGATTTAGTGTTTTTTAACACCAATCTTGGTGTGGATTATATAAACACCGAGCAGTGTTAATTTAACACTGGGGATTTTGCTGTGTGGATGAGGAGAATCAGGCCCTCAGTCAGGTTTGATTTTTGTCCCTTGATAGGAAAAAGTGTGGGCACCCCTGATTTAGAGGTTGTGGATAGCTCATTGCAGTGCTCAGACCATACGCCACACCAATGTTTGTGTTTGTGTGTGTTCACAGATTCATTACGACAGTAACAGTTTGTAAACCCCCTAAATCTTTTAAGCACCAGCTTTTGGGAATCTACCATTGTTAACTGAGCATGGGTGTTTCAGGGACAATGCGGCTGAGTTGCTTCTGTTATTTTTTTTGTTCAAAATAAAGTAAACTATTTTTGGTCATGCTTTTGAAAATTGATTATTTATTCTTCTCATTGTGACCAAATATATTTCCATAGAGTTAATATTCATAGGAGCTGTGTGGAGTGTTGTTTGTGAGTTGTGCCTACACATGGCAAAATGGTGCTACCCGCCAGTATAAAAGTGTCTTGGTTTATTTTAGTCTGCTTTGAGGAATGTGGCTGTATAATTTGGCCACATATACTGTTTTTTTGGGTTACCATTACAAGAGTGTAGTGTACTCCTTTTTGTGAAATGCTGTATAAATGATATGGTTTAGTATCCGGATTGCCCAAATCTGGTATATTGTTGAAGTTGCCAATGATCAAATTGATTAAAGTGAAATACTTTGCATCAGACGGGACCCCACGTGGTTCCCATCTAGGCAGCATGGGTTCCATGTGGGCATGGGCTTAACATTGGCAATTTATGTGGGTCACACACATATAGGTTCGAACAAGTGTGGGTGGATTAGGATTTGTTGCATGCTAGTCTTTCACAATATCATTAACTGATTGTGAATTATTTATCAAAAGCCACTTTAATCTGCAACAGGATGGGCTGCAGTAGCTGGAATAAGGGAGACTTTTTTCCATTTCTTTAAGGGGGGGGGGGTTCAATGGTATTTCATGCATTCTGACTTAGTAACACAGTTTAAGAGTTGGTTAACAAATACAAAGTGTCAAAAAAGCAGTTGGATGTGTAACTGTGCCGAATGCACTTCGTACAGGTTTCGGAAAATTGTTTTCGAATACAGGTATAGCTGATGTTTATTATCTGAAAGAATCGCTAGAGATGATCTGTCTTTTATAAATCTGATCAAACTAAAGACTCTTCAGGGATATGAAGAACGTAATACTACTCTATGGGTACTCCAGATTGACATCAGTTGCGCTGGACGCTTTAAAAAGCTTGCCGTGCCCATTTCTGGGAAATTTGCCAAAATCATCACCACTTAGGAATCCCATTCATAACAGTCATTTGCCATCTGCTGATCTAAATAATAAAAGCCTTGACTTTTATAAGCTCTTTGCTGACTTGCCGTAATTCAAGATCTATGTTAGCAGAGATGAATTAAAATAAGTCTTAAAATGTATTATGTGACTCTCGCAAGAACGTGGATTGTGAGAACCAGATCCACACAATAATGATGATTTATGGCCCTTGCCCTTTCAAAAATGAGGTGAACTCATAGGGGGTGGCCAGAGTTTATATCCCTTCTGGGTACCCCACTTTCCATATACGTTTGAAGGACTTTGAAGTATCACCATTGTGGATTTATACACCAACAGACACTTTAAAACAATGGGACTGAATTTCTTATGGACTGTTTTATCTTATATTGAATACTTTAGTTGGTCTGGTTGATTTGTAAGTTCCAAGCGTAAAATGTAAATACACTTTATTTATTTACTTTATTTTATTTTTAAACACTCCTATCATCTCACAAATCTGATCTCATTTAATTAAAGGAACTCAGCTGATATGGATGATCGTTGCAAGTTTACATAGAGGAAAGGTAACATGTTTAATACGATAACGCCTTCTACTGGTCATCCTAAATATAACACTAGCATTTACTACAGTCTAATGGTTTACATTAAAATACCAATAGGAACTAGCTTGTACCATTAAAACCACTACACTTTAGTGTGTTTTGGGCCATATTTCATTAGAACCAATACATAGAACCAATACATACCATTAGAGACCATCAAAGACCAATACACTGTAGTGTGTTTTGGGCCATATTCCATTAGAACCAATAAAATTCCCAATAAAACCAATAGAATTTCTGTGATGGTGTCTATTGTTTTTTTTAGCAGGACACTCCACTATAGTTTACAGATGTGGTGTGGTGAAAATGTTGATAAATTCAACTTTTTAAATAACTTTCTCTGTCTGTGCTGCTTCACTGTTGATTCTTTACCATACTTCCGTTGCCCAAATACGTGTGCATACGCTGCCACGTCATCATTGTGTACAAACAGTAAAAGGGTCTATAGGTCTGATTGCTCTTTTCAACGACTTCTGTGTAGGTAAAGTGCGCGTAGCCTGCTGCAGTGTGGGTTTTGTAGAAGACCTCATTAAGGGTGCAAAGGGGGCACTGATGAGCACACCTTGGAGTGTTAAAATGACAAATGGGACACCCTACGGACTCGTAGACTAAGCAAGCACACGCAATTTAAGGCAATGAGACTGAAAATCCACATGAAGTGCGTCATTTGGGACAATGGGATTAAGTTATTTTAATATTGTCCCAACTATGGCTAGGTCAGCAATTCCTGCTTGGCTTTTCCCAATGCCTTCGACTGCAGTTAACCTTTTTGAATGGGTTACTATTAAGGAGTGTATGGAGTAATTCTAACTCAAATTTTATTTGTTGAATTTAATTAATTAATTGATATTGCTTGTAATCTGTTGCCACACTTTTATTGAGTAGATATGGCATAATATGTTTTATTGTATAGTGCTAGTTCATTGTCTAGTATACCCAATATTTTTGTTTAAATTTTAATAATTTTTTTAAATTGCAAATTAGAGTTTGTCTTTTTGAATAGGTTAATATTCAGGAGTTTATTAAGTAATCTAACTCAATTTTTATTTGTTGAATGTAATTAATGATATTGCTTGTAATCTGTTGCCACAATTTTATTGAGTAGATATAGGGCATATTATTTTTTTACAGTGTAATACGATTGCTTAAAGAAAAGCATAACAAGTGTGTTAGAAAGTTTAAGTGTACAACAATACATAGATCAAAATGTTATTGTGCAGTACAAATATACAATGATGGTTGAAAAGATAAAAAATTTGGGAAAACAGCTCATATCGGTATATATAGGCATTAAACAAGCATTAAATCATTCACAAATTCACATTAAAGTGGCATCAAGTAAAACAGAAATTAAAGTGATAATACTGAAACAAATACAGAAATTTGGTAGAAGAAATAGAATGAAGGAACAAAAAGGAGACATTTTTACTGCATGAAAAGATGGTTCAGAGAGACGTTTTAGTCATAAGAAATTGTTTATTTAATCAATCCTTACAAAATATTTAAAACACGAAAATGGAAATTGTGATAAAGTGCATTAGCTGAAAATGTAAAAATGTGCTTACAGAATCTGAGGCTTATGAAAGAAACTAGCCCCAGCTAAGACAAACATTTAGAAATATGAAAATAAATGAGTGGACACTTCAGAGAACAGGATCATTTATTAGGACGTAAAACTTCCTTCTGTATACCCTTGCGGAAATTAACATGCCCATCAAATCTAAAATGACATATTCTTGTTAATTGGTTGACTTGCCTTTGTTTTTTCATAATAATCGTGGGGAGAACAATCGTGGCATAGTGGCAGGATCGCACTTGGGCTCTTTAATTATGAAACGAAAGTTAACTGAGGAATTGAAAGTCAGCTAAGAAATTAAAAAGTTGGCTGAGAAAATGAAAGTTTAACTGGTTTAAATCATAACCTTATATAGGAACAATAATCCAGTGTAATATTAATACAGTATATGATCAGGAATATACCCAAACGGAAACTACAAAAATACACATGTCTAGGCAAGGCAAGGCAAAGCAATGCAGTTTATAAAGAGAAAAAACAGACACATGCATGCACGCACGCACACATGCACGCACGCACGCACACACGCACACACACACACAAAAAAATCAATGATACATAAGAATTTAAAATAACAATTTAAAGAAAATCAATGTGATTTTAATAAAAAACTGTTTAAATGTATGAAAGAGAATAAAACAGTAATAATAAGAGAATTAAAAAAATTAAAATAGTGCATATAAAATATAGTGCAATCAGTTCGGATGTACCATAGTGCTCATTCAGTAAATGCACAGCTAAACAGATGTGTTTTGAGTCTGGATTTGAATGTGATTTCTGTTGGAGCACATCTGATGTCCTCTGGAAGCTGCATGGTTTCAGGTGCGACTGGCATAATAGCTAAAAGCCGACTCTCCTTGCTTTGAGTGAACCCTTGGTATTTCTAGCTGATGTGATCCTAATGATCTGAGTGATCTGTTGGGTTTATATTCAATCAGCATATCTGCAATGTATTGAGGTCCTAGTCCACTGAGTGATTTATATACCATTAATAATACTTTAAAATCAATCCTAAATGTAACTGGGAGCCAGTGAAGAGACCTGAGGACTGGTGTGATATGTTCATATTTTCTGGATGAGCTGCCACTGTCTAATGTTTTTTTTTTTTTTTGGAAGGCCAGGTTTCATCCACCCTGCTGGTGATGAAAGCATGCACAAGTTTCTCTAAGTCTTGTCTGGAAACAAAGCATCTAATTCTTGCAATATTTTTGAGATGATAATATGCTGATTTAGTTATTGCTTTGACATGACTACTGAAACTAAGGTCTGACTCCAGAATCCCACCAAAATTCCCGACTTGATTTTTAGTTGTTTGACCCCTAGCGTCAAGGTATGCATTCACCTTAAGAACTTCATCTTTGTTTCCAAACGCAATGACTTCAGTTTTCTCTTTGTTTAACTAAAGAAAGTTTTGGCACATCCAACTGTTAACTTCATCAATGCATTTGCACAGGGAGTTAATGGGGTTGTAGTTGTTAGTCGATAGAGCTTAGTAGATCTGAGTGTTGTCTGCATAACTGTGATGGGCAATTTGGTTCTCTCTCATTATTTGGCTCAGTGGGAGCATATACAGGTTGAACAGGAGTGGTTCAAGAGTTGAGCCTTGCGGGACTCCATTTAGATTTATGGCCACCTATACTCACATAATAACCTCTCCCTTCTTACCATTTTAGGACCATCCCAGAAAGCCCGACCCAGTTTTTCAGCCTGTCAAGAAGTATGTTGTGATCGACAGTGTCAAAAGCAGCACTGAGGTCGAGTAGCACCAGCACTGATAGTTTGCCTGTGGCTGTATTGAGGCGAATATCATTTATTATCTTTATGAGCACTGTCACTGTACTGTGGTGTGGTCGCAAACCAGATTGAAAAATGTCAAAGTAACCATTAGAACTTAAAAATTGGTTCAGCTGATTGAAAAACAACTATTTCAGGGATCTTCCCTATGAAAGTAAGATTTGAGATTGGTCTGTAGTTGCTCAATACGGTGTTATCCAGGTTGCTCTTTTTCAATAGAGGCTTAAAAACTGCAGCTTTAAGAGACTTTGTAAAAGTCCCAGAGAGAAGTGAGAAATTTATCACTGACATGTCTGTCTCGACCAAAATTAACCTACCGCCAACCACACAATGTCGCAAGCTCTCTTGGCAAACAGATGAGAGGTTTGAAAAGGACATTGACGCACATACACGAGAGAGTCCGTTCAACAAAAACACATTCATTTTAAATTACCCGAGACCCGCGTCAAAATTCTGAGTCGAAAAATCTGTTTCACCTTGCATGGTCCTGTTACAGTGTGTGTCCTGCAATATCCACTTCTCACCACATGGTTGTAGTATGTTTGTACTAAAAACGACAATAAATATGTGAAGAAGAAACACCGGAAGCGTTTAATAATTTGAGCTTTCAGCCCTGAAGTGTTTTTAGTGTTTTGCAGCATAAATGGCAGATTTTCGTGCGCAAAATATGCGAGCTTGCATGATTTCATAATCCCCGAATTTTCGTAGCAAAAATCACATACATCTTAGCAGAAAGTTGAAAAATGTTGCATTTACCTCCCACAAGCGCAGCCATGTCTCCTGTTGCCATGGGAACGTTATGAAGTGACGTGTTTATGTGACATGAACAAAATTCAAAATCTGCAAAAGCTGAAAACTTTTTTTGCAAGTTCCCGCAATCTCATCGCATAAAACTGCATAAATATCCAGCATATTCCATTGCATTAAAAAAAAAACGTGCTGCAAGATCAAGGATTTTTGCCCGCAACAATCACAAAAAACCGGAAGGACTGTTTTACAGCAACTGTTTGAAAATTTGTGTCACATTTAACCTGTCGGTGTGCTTCCACTAAACTCTGGACTCTAATGAAAGATAGGTGGACCAAAATATATATCTTTTATCTTGGTACTGAAACATGGTACTCTATGGAGGAGATTGTATTTAAATAAAGCACAGAAATTTACAAGCAAAAACATGTGAATAAGCAGCATTTTCGGTCACACACTTTTCATAGACATCCATGTAACTATTTTCTTTTGATTTCTTATATTAAAAATATCATAACTTTCTCAATCCTTAAAGTCATGTGATACATTTTGAGCTTTGTTTTTTTTGTCATTATACATTGCATTGTCAGCATAAACGCTTTGTTGACTTGATGGGAACAGGAACTCAAGAGGGGAACTAAATAGGTTATGTCACCGGCAATAAAACTAAAATAACATTCTGGTAACCAAAATCTGAAGAAGAAAAAGAAACCGAAAAAGGTTGATGAGTATTTATGTAAAGACAAAGACTTGTAAATGTTTAATGTTCATTTAACTTTAAACAAACTGTTCTTAGTAAATAACATAACATTTAAATCTACAGTAAGTTACTGGCAAACAGCTGGCAGTAATACTGTAATTTTTAAAGAAACAGTGTATTTTAACAGTGTACACTGTAAAAAAATCATTTTTTACGGTGTTTTTACGTGAAATACTGGCAGCTGTGGTTGCCAGAACAATTCTGTAAAAAATACAACTTAAAACCGTAAAAATAACACCACCATAGTTGTATGCATTACAGCGAACTTTTGTAAATTTTACCTGTTGTGACTGCTCTCTATTTCATCATTAATGTTCATTCATTATGTCATTATTTAAGTGTCACTTTTTAACTCTGTAAAATGGACTCATAGACACTGAGCGATTTAATAACTTACCCTGATGTTGTTTTGTATTTGTTTGTATGATACAATCTTTGTGTATATCCACTGTCTCTTTTTAAGTTGTTGGCAAATAATTAGAAAACAATCTGTAGTAATTTCACAACAAACTTTGTTTCTTTGTGCAGCTGTCTATTCCATCACCTAGTGGTTTTCTGCATATATTAAAATATGAAAAAAAAAAAATTAATGAAATACAAAAAGTTGTTTACATGTTCATGTATTTTTAAGGCGGTTTTCTGGCAATCACATCTGAATTTTACCATTAAAAAATAAGAGTTTCCAACCACAGGTAAGATTTGTAAAATTTACAAAGTTCGCTGTAATGCATACAACTTTTTTAAAGAAAAATAAAAAATATGCACTTTTAAACCACAACTTCTCGTTTTCCTCGAGCCAGCGCGACCTCACATAATTGTGTAATGTCGTGGAAAGGTCATATGTCACATATATGAAACACACATTTGCGGACCATTTTAAACAATAAACTGACACAAAGACATTAATTATCATTCGACATACAACAACGTCGGAACGGTCCTCTTTCTCCACACTTGTAAAGGTGGGGTAGTTTCGCATACGTCATCTGTGACCTCTTGACGTGATGACGTATTACGTGAGGTCGCGCTGGCGCGTCACATGACCAGAAAACAAGAAGATGTGGTTTAAAAGTGCATATTTTTTATTTTTCGCTAAATAAGACCCTTATGCCTCATTTTAGGTCGTTTAGAGTCCTTTGAAGCTGCAATTTTAAACTGCATTAGAACTGTTATGTGTTGGGGTCCATTAAAGTCCATTAAAATGAGAAAAATCCTGGAATGTTTATCTCGAAAAACATAATTTCTTCTCGAATGAACAAAGAAAGACATCAACATTTTGGATGACATGGTGGTGAGTAAATTATCTGGATTTTTTTTAAAGAAAATTGATTAACATGGGCAATATATGTGGGTTTCACTATGTGGGTCACATATAGGTTTGCCCATGTGGGATGATAATATGGGACTCTCATAGGACCTATGTGGGCAAAATAATTTCATGCTTGAAATACACATAAGCCCCAGTCAGATTCTATACCAAATTCATGTGGGCCAATCAAGGTGGGGCCAAAGTGGTACCTGTGCACAAACCCATATAGGGCCCACATATAAAGCCCAATGTTGCAATGTTGGTTGGGACATTTGTGTAAAGTGTAGGTGGATTAGGAACTGCTGCATGCTAGTCTTTCACAATATCATCTTGAATCATTTATCAAAAGCCACTTTCATCTACAACAGGTGCGAGAATTTGGGAGATTCATATTGCATTTATATAGTCTACAATATTTGTTTTATTATAATATATGGCGTCATTATTGAGTGTTTTAACTCTAATGCATATCTTAAAGTTGAATATGAATGTATCTTCTGTCACCTGAATAGAACTGTTTTGCTGTGATTCATCAAAGGGCACTGATTTCATTGCAAACGCAAGTTTCCAAGAAATTGCAGTTGCATTGAAGTAAAAATATCTTGTTCTGTAGGAAACAAAGCAAACCTAATTGCTGATTGGTGGAAATTGGTGGAAACTAAAAGACAATTGGTCAGCTCAAATCAGCAGATGTGACATAGCTGTTGACATGGAAAGCATTGAATCTAGGTATTGAAAGATGTAAAAGAACAGGAATTGTGTGCGTTGCAAGCTTGGAATGAAGCTATAAGAAAAGGAAATGGGGGCTTAGAGAATTACTTCATCTGTTAGATTTTTTGGTGGTCACGAGACTATGCCAGTATTGTATTAATTGCTGTCTGATACAATTCTTTAATAAAACGAATGAGTTTATATACATGTATCTCTATGCTGCATCCATTATTCCATCTGGAAAATCAACGACAGGCTGAAATTGGAATAAGGGAAACTTTTTTCCATTTTCTTTCCATTTTTTCCATCATGCTCCGCAAGATCAGGTGACGGTCTTTATCGTCTGATTAACGTTTAAAGGCGTTTGTTTGATCTACAACACAAAACTCGCGCTTATAAGTGAGACGTGGAAAACGTCATACTCGCGTCGATCTGCGTATTTCTGCATGAAATCAAACACGCCAACTGACTATAACTACATTCACCTGTCTGCAGGACAGTTGTGCAACGTGCAACATTTGTGCCATTGTCCACTTTTTTGTTTGTATACCTTATGCATTAAAATAATACAATAATTTAAATAATATTTTTAATCATATAAATAGCATTATGGGTATGATGAGGAGATGATCCAGCTGTACCACATAGAAGGCTCCCTCCTTCTCATTTCTGGCTTATAACAAAAACAGAATTATGCAAGCTGCTGTGTGACAAGGTGTCGACCCCAAAAACGAGCGTTTAAAGACACAAAAGTGGACACAGGCAACTTTTCATAGTGCTCCTATAGTAAAACTGCGACCACTAGAGGGAAACATAGACAGTGATCCACTTTTTTCTCCTTAAAGGCTGGGTTTTACGGCTCGACAGCTTATAAAAACTTTGAAGTGAAGTCAGTGATGGAGGGAGATTCTGTTACTCTACACCCTTGCATTATTTAGTCTATGCAGATCTACAAATATGCAAAAGAGGCCCCGCCTCTGCTCAATCGCACCAGCTCAGACCATAGATATAAATATACATAGATGTAACATTTGGCACTTTCAAGTTTATTCGTCAAATGTACAGATAGTCATTAGCACACAGAAAAGTATTGTCAGCACATGTAAAACAGTGTTAATAGTAAGACAAAAAATTTGCCTTTTCTCCTGGATAAGTAGTATAACATTTTTGCAAAAATGTACAATAACCTATAAATATATGGCAGTTTGCAGCAGACTAAAAGACATATCTCCATATGTGATAAGCCAACATTACTCAAGCACATTGGTCAACTTGTGTTGTAGAATTATTTGTAAAACAGTATTTTGTCAATAAAAATAAAAAACATAAATTTTTATGTTTTATAGTAAATTTTGATCAATGCATTATTATGAATGAGAACTTTAATAATGCACCTTTTATTGTGGACATGGAAAGACATTTTACATATAGCTAATATCCTCCTTGTGCACTTGTACAGTACTTATAACAGGGGTGATAGTAGAAAAAAATCCTGAGCCTGAACTTTTTTCCTGGGAGGTAAGCGGGCACCCCGGATCAACATAATTGTCAAGCGTGATCCAGGGGTGTGCTCATCTAGGAGAAAATTTTGATAAATAGTCCCTTAAATTATATATTCTGGTAACTCTTGTGGATATAAATATATAAACATGTCTGAGATGAACAATCCCAATGCAAGCCTATATTACAGTAGCATGTAGCGCACTAGAGCTGTTTTCACACTGCCTGGATCCTCGGACCAGTACATTTAAAATCTTATCAATGCTCATCATCATCAATGTTAAATAAAAACATGTTATTCTTAAGCTTGTCGGACAG
This sequence comes from Misgurnus mizolepis, assembly GCA_025389145.1. Taxonomy (NCBI): domain Eukaryota; kingdom Metazoa; phylum Chordata; class Actinopteri; order Cypriniformes; family Cobitidae; genus Misgurnus; species Misgurnus mizolepis. Next base: position 9,084,442 of record JAIFKI010000021.1, read on the forward strand.
ATTTTCTTTTAAATTCTGGCGAGATGAGATGCCTTGTGTAATATTGCAGATCTTGCCCTGAGTATGTCAAGGCTATTCATTTCAGCTTATGAATGGTTGCTAATAAAACTATTAAGCTTAAGACAAAATGTAAGTCATCGTGCGATAACGAAATATAACTATATTATTAATAAACATAACCTTTTTATAGTGCATTTTAAAGTACATCCTAAGCATTTTACAAGTAAAGTCAGAACAAAAACAGTCACACAATTAAAACAACAAACGTAAAAAGCCATATAAATATATAATAAACAAAAATCAAGTAAAAGCTATTATGAAAAAATGAGTTTTAAGACTTAAAAGTGCTTTATTGCCTTATCTCATTTGGTAAAGCATTCGATAATTTTGGAGCTAATAAAGAGAAAGCTTATCACCCATTAATGTCAACCGAGTTTATAATACTTAAAGGAAAACACCACCGTTTTTCAATATTTTACTTTGTTCTTACCTCAATTTAGACTTTTTTTCAAGAGTGCTCGATACGAAGTTCGTCACGACATGTATGAATCTGTCATGTGTGTTGTGCGTAATTTCAAAATATGTGTTCGGCGCTTCAAGTGAACCTAAATAAGTGCCTGCTGCAGACGCGTCCAAAGAGTATTTGATAAAAGAGACGCTCGCGTTTGCCAGATACTTGCATAATCTTATTCGTAATCAGAGTTTACTGTTAAGGGAGTGTCTTGCGTGTATTTTTTGAACGTGAGTGCCTCTTTTATCATAAACGGTTTTGACGCGTTTGCAGCAGGCACTTATTTTGACAAAACACTTGATGCACATGGTTCACATCAGGCAACAAACACATATTTTGAATACACTCCCAACACACTCCCAACGCTTTTTTTGAATTAGCGCCCCTCGAAGAGCAGTCATGATGGTTTCAAACTCCATTTGAAACCATTAGTAGGTTAACTTCATCACTGTCAGGCCCCTGTAAGAAAACACAGAACAGTGAAAAAGAAGGGTTAATCTAAATATGTTATTATAAATCATCATTTATTTAGTGACAGTCTACCCTAAAATATCTTATAATATTATTAATATAATTTAATTTAATAGAATTATCTGTATGATTCTCTGCATATATTGATTATATATTGTGTAGTTCTTATTTCTTTAGCATTAAACTTACTGACAGTATCTTACCATATAATTGTTTATGTAATTCATTGGTGACACTTCTGCTTCTTGATCTGCAAAATAATAAAAATATAGGCAATAAAACTAAATTAAATACAAATCAAAAGATAAGTATTTGCTGTTGATATGCTGTAGGTCTAGCTGCTCAGCACAGCTCTAGAGCGCCATCTTTCTGCAGTGTTAAGTTATTTGAACTCAAACACATTTCATTAAAGTTAATCAAAGTCTTTTATGAGTTATTTAAGTGTCTAACATCAGTATTATAATAAAACTCTTGCAGGAAAGCTTTGCTTTGGCATATTTGTAGTAATACTTACTGTCTCGTTCTGTTTGTTGATTTTTCTTACAGTATTTGACTGCTGCTGCTAGAATTAAGACCACAGCCAGCACTGCTGCTATCCAGTAATAGATGCTGGGAGTCTCTTGAGAAGCTAAAGACATATGTGTGTAAGTAAATGCAAATCTAATACAGTTTATTAAAAAAAAAAAAACAATTTCTGCTTGTTTTTGTGTGTCTGTGTTGTTATGTTAATGTATTTGTGATTATTGTAATTAAATGCATTCACTGTCACGCGGCACTAGAACACAAATAAAAAAGTCATAATTATATAAATTATTAATATTATTGAGCTGAAATGTATTTTTTGTATAAGATAACTCTTGCTTGACATTTTTAAACATTACTACAGACATGCCTAACTAAACTTTAAAGGGACAGTAGGTAGGATTTATCCCCATCTAGTGGTGAAATTCTATTTTGCATTCAAACGAACAGTGCTCTCTAGCGCCTCGCTTTTCCAAATGCGTTTTGCAACTACGGTAGCCGTTATGTAATCGCTGATCTCCTTGTCCGTTTCAGCTGGTTCACGTGTTCTGAATGAAAACGCGTTGTGGAAACGCGTTGGTAGGCTAGTGCTTTTTGTCCCTCTCTGCTATTATAGTTTATCAATAAGGACCTCACCTAAACACATCTGACAGACATGAGTGATGTTGAGATGTTGAGTTTGGTTTGTGATGGGATTGTTGAGTACACATCTGTATGTGTTTGTATCCTGATATTCAACCTCCAGAGGTAGAGAGAGTCTGATGTTGAGATCAGACACACTGATGCTGGACAATAAACTGTTTCCTTTGTACCAGGACAGACTCACATCTCTCACATCTGTCACATTTAACACTGAACATAAAAAGGAAGTTAGACTTGATGATGATGATGAGGAGCTATTGGTAGAGGTGATGTCAGGACTGGGCAGACGAGCTGAAAAACATTAAAGAGAAAAAATATATTTCTTAATAGTGTAAATCCAGCATCTCTTAAACCTTGATATCCTGCTTACCATTGTGCACATACTGACATTACACTTTATGTTCTGAGATTGCTATACTACAGTATTAGAAACACTACATTTTTTTAATTCTCATTGCAAAATATAATCATTACAACATAACATGACTTATTCACTTTACTCACCATTGACAGTAACATTAAATCTTTTGTATGAAGTTCCTCTGCTGTTGATGATCTTTTGTTGATAAAGTCCAGAGTTTGTGATTGTGATGTTTGTGATGGTGAGAGATCCAGTCTGTCTGTCCAGCTTCAGTCTGTCATTGAAGCTCCCACATGGATCACAGACACCATACTGTTTATAGATTTGAGCTATACGAGTCTTCTGAGGTCCAAACAGCCACAGTATCTGCTGATCTGTGTGTATTTCAGTAATATCAGTGTGTAGAGTAACAGAATCTCCCTCCATCACTGACACTTCATCTCCATCAACACCAAACACACCTGAAAGACATTTAGAAAGTGTTTCATAATGTTTTTATAAAACAATAACCAGGTACCTACTTTAATAATGGATTATAAAATAATAGTTACAATAAAACAAAACCCAAATAATGGGGAGTCCGTTTTAAATGCCATTACATTTTCAAATATAATTCATTTTCAATTTCACCATTTCAAAAATGGAAACCATTAACGTCCATAGTAGGAAAAACAAATCCCATGGAAAACCCGAACTGTCAACCATATTTGATCAAAATATCTTCTTCATCATTTATCACAATACTCCCATTGTATTTGTTTTCCCTACTAAGTCAACAGTTTAAATTAGTAAATTATGACCAAATTTCTTTAAAGCAGATGTTCATCTTTTCATGAATTCTATCATCAACCCTGGAGTATGGGAAAAATTTTCTCTTGGCTTTGATTTAATAGTAAAACAAGGGCTGATGTGTGTAAACTAGCTGATGATTGTTCACTGTGTAGTAGGAGATTTTTTATTTTTATTTAATTATAGTTTATGATCTTATAATTGTTAAATGCAAAATCCTGTTCTTCTTTTCTAGTGAAAGATTTCTGTTCTTTCCATCTGTTTAGTAGTAAAGTGTTCAAGGACTTGAACATTATACAAAGTCCTAGCAGATCAGATAAAGGGGGGCTAGTGAATGAGATAAGTAACAAATGATGAGCAAGTGGAAAAACTCAGTAAACGATATAATTTCACCAAGAACAAAATCATTTCTTCTATTTGAGTAGATGTGCTTCAACTGATATATTTCTATCTTACTATAAATATGTGTCCAACCTTGTGAATGGGGCTATCATTTTAACATCAGACACCAGAGGGTGGGAGCCTATTCTGCAGAATATAATAAATTCGGACAAAGAAAATTCTGTTAACAGTGTGTCCGTGTGATCCTTGACTTTCACTCTTTGATAGTATTATTTGATGCGGCTAAAAGTCCACGACAACTGTTCACTGTGTTTTCACATTTTATATTTAATTGCATTGAAAGCAAAAAAAAACCCAGAAAAAAGCACTGAAATGAATGAAATGTAAAACATATTGATGACTAAATGTAAAATACAAAAACTTTCTTACCTTTTACAAAAAGGACACAAACCAGAAGTAGTTTCTTCAGATGCAGCATCCTGGGAATGTTGTTGTGTCTTGATTTCCAAACCTCTCCACGTCTCAATGTCTTTCTTTTCTCTTTGCTACAGCGCACACCTGGACTAGACTTTATGAATCACTGTTGCTTCCGGCACGAGTCATAAGCGAACCGGGGGTGGGGGGGGCACCAATTTTAGCCCTTACTTAATGTGGAACTTTGTTATTTTTATAAATGTTTGTAATTTCTTTATTTTTTAATAAAAAAATTGGGCCCCAAACAAATTCTGCTTAGGTCGGCACTGCTTGAGATATCTGATCCCAAAAGAATGTACCGACAGAAACGGCTCTTCCTATCTAGAGCCCTTTAGTACACAGCAAAATCACCAGTGTTAAATTTTCAGGGATGGTGTTAAATTCACAGTGTTGATGCTGTTTTAACACTATCTGGTAATAAAATAACACTGCCATTGCTAGGCCAGTGTTATATTCACGACAGTGTCAGTGTAAAACAAGGGTGTTATCAGATTTCACTCTGAGCGGTGTAAATCAAGCCACGCCTCCACTAAACATTTCCTGTCAGGGATTTTACCGCCATTTTCTTTCACAGGAGGACTGAAGAGATCAGGTAAATCAGTCTCATAATATTCACATGGTTTAGCTAAATTAAACTGTTATTTCTCTGTCTGACTCTACGCAGCCATATGCCAAAAAACCTAAATAAGATATTTTTCCCATTTTATTTCCCCTTTGTTCGTTATTTGGTTCAGTTTAATCAGAGCTACCTTGTGTTACGTTGTTCCCTTGTTAGTTTAGTATAAAGTTAAACTGCTAGCTAAAAGTTTAAAACCAAGAAGGATAATTTTAACAGGAGATATGAACGAAAGAATTGAACCATGATAAAACGCGACATGCACTACAAATTGAAGGTATGAAATTAAGTTAAATGAAAGCTCGTTTATTCACCATATGATGCTCGTTATAAGGTAATCATATAGGCTAGATACCGTGAGTTAACGAGGTCGTTTACATGCACGTGAGTGCACGGATATCGGTTAATTATTCAAATTACTGAAAAACACGGAGAAAACCGCAACCGCATCTTCGTCATGTGTTTTTCTAAGATGTATGCAAACAGGGGAAATATCGCCAAACCAACAATTAATTTGACCAAAACCTCACAATATATCATCATTTGTATGCACAGATTGGATGCATTGTGTGTTGTAAGCTTTTCGTGGCACTAGATGTCAGACAGATGCAAATGGCAAATACATACGGAAGTGTAAAACGTGTATGGCGAACATTTGTTTTTTTCTGTCATTATAGATGCTAGTTTGGTGAAAGTTCACACTGAGTGCTTCAAATCATTCAGAAGAGATGCTGTTTTTAGGGCAGTTTATTAAAGAAGACCTGACATGGATGACTTCCAATGAGAAACAACTGCTAATACTTATATAAATTCATTACAGAAGGTAAGTTTATATATTTATACATATAAATCATTTTATTTGACATAACTGAACAGTTAACCAATCTTTTTAGTATATGTAGTGTCAGGACTCTGCCTTGAAGTCTTGTTATATTTGTATTTTGTCATGGTGGCAGAGTTCTGGCAGTCCCTGGCCTTGTGTGGAGGTTCATGCCTTGTTTTTGTGTTTGGCATGTACCTCCGGTGTCTTGTCATTTGTCCCCGCTCCCTCGTCCTCCTGCTTATTGTTAATTATCACTTATTCCCATCACCTGTTCCCGCTCGTTATCTTGTTTGCTTTCTTCTATTTAATGTCAGTGTATCTTTAGTTCTGTGCAGGTTCATTGTGTTCTGTACCTTGTTATATGTTCTAGTCTAGTCTTGCTATCTAGTAGAAGTTTAGTGTTTCATGTTTCATGTCGTGTACCCCCTCGTGGGTCTTTGTTTTGTTAGTGTTTGTTAAAATAAAAGTGTCTTCTGTTCTCCCCCGACATCGTCTGCTCTTGGGTTCATTTGTTCCTGCAAACCCTCACAGATGAACCTGCCAACACTGAACCCAGCGACGGTGTCGGGGTCCGTCACGATGTCTCCAGTCAAGGTCCTGCAGCCCACTGCAGTTCGTCCAGCTTCTTGCTGGTTGGCGGAGGGCGAACGCGCAGCACTCCTCAGTGCTCTTTGGAGAGCCATCGCCAGGCCGGAGCCCGCGCAGTCCGCGCAGCCAGAGCCGGAGCCCGCGCAGTCCGCGCAGCCAGAGCCGGAGCCCGCGCAGTCCGCGCAGCCAGAGCCGGAGCCCGCGCAGTCCGCGCAGCCAGAGCCGGAGCCCGCGCAGTCCGCGCAGCCAGAGCCGGAGCCCGCGCAGTCCGCGCAGCCAGAGCCGGAGCCCGCGCAGTCCGCGCAGCCAGAGCCGGAGCCCGCGCAGTCCGCGCAGCCAGAGCCGGAGCCCGCGCAGTCCGCGCAGCCAGAGCCGGAGCCCGCGCAGTCCGCGCAGCCAGAGCCGGAGCCCGCGCAGTCCGCGCAGCCAGAGCCGGAGCCCGCGCAGTCCGCGCAGCCAGAGCCGGAGCCCGCGCAGTCCGCGCAGCCAGAGCCGGAGCCCGCGCAGTCCGCGCAGCCAGAGCCGGAGCCCGCGCAGTCCGCGCAGCCAGAGCCGGAGCCCGCGCAGTCCGCGCAGCCAGAGCCGGAGCCCGCGCAGTCCGCGCAGCCAGAGCCGGAGCCCGCGCAGTCCGCGCAGCCAGAGCCGGAGCCCGCGCAGTCCGCGCAGCCAGAGCCGGAGCCCGCGCAGTCCGCGCAGCCAGAGCCGGAGCCCGCGCAGTCCGCGCAGCCAGAGCCGGAGCCCGCGCAGTCCGCGCAGCCACTGCCGGAGCCCGCGCAGTCCGCGCAGCCACTGCCGGCGACAGAGCCCGTGCCGCCGACCCGTCCCGCGCATCCCGCGCGGTCGATTCAGCCCGCGCAGTCCCAGCTGCGTCCTCGCCCCAAACCCCCGTGGACTGTCCTGTTTTAGTATCTTGTGGACTTATGTGTGTTTGATTTTAGTTTTGTTTTATCTTGTTTTTGGCACCTCTTGTTTAGTTTTAGTCTGATGTGTTCTAGTCTTGTCATGTTAATTATGTTCTCTTGTCTTGTGTGTTCCCTTTTTGGACGCCAGGTGGCGTCCTTTGAGGGAGGGCTACTGTCAGGACTCTGCCTTGAAGTCTTGTTATATTTGTATTTTGTCATGGTGGCAGAGTTCTGGCAGTCCCTGGCCTTGTGTGGAGGTTCATGCCTTGTTTTTGTGTTTGGCATGTACCTCCGGTGTCTTGTCATTTGTCCCCGCTCCCTCGTCCTCCTGCTTATTGTTAATTATCACTTATTCCCATCACCTGTTCCCGCTCGTTATCTTGTTTGCTTTCTTCTATTTAATGTCAGTGTATCTTTAGTTCTGTGCAGGTTCATTGTGTTCTGTACCTTGTTATATGTTCTAGTCTAGTCTTGCTATCTAGTAGAAGTTTAGTGTTTCATGTTTCATGTCGTGTACCCCCTCGTGGGTCTTTGTTTTGTTAGTGTTTGTTAAAATAAAAGTGTCTTCTGTTCTCCCCCGACATCGTCTGCTCTTGGGTTCATTTGTTCCTGCAAACCCTCACATGTAGTTTTGTACTTATTATTATTATTATTATTAATCTGGAAAGAAACTCACATGACCTGATGCCAACTTTAATAAAAATATATTATCTTCTCATACATCGTTTTGCTATTGATGTCATATTAAATAGCAATCAAATTGATTACTATTTTGAAAATGTATAAATGAAGATTCATATTGTCTTGAGTGCTGTTTTTAATATAAAAAGAATGTTGAGTTTTCAGAGTCTTTATTGTCATTTTTGTGATAGGACCCTACCAGAATATATTTGAATATGGCATACCCATGAATTCTGGAACTGTTATTCCTTAACCCAGTTTGGAGGATAAGAGCTTACCAACTAGTTATGTGAGTACACACAGTACATTAGTACTGTACACTGTCTCTAACATGATTTATTATACTGAGATGATTTTGATTCAAATAACGGTTAAAACTACACCCTTTTTGGTATTTTTTTGACTCTTTTTGTCTTTGAAAATCTGCAGAAATATGCTGAGGTGATGTATTGCAAAATAGCCAACATACAACAATATGGATGACCCTCTGTCTGGGTTTGCTACTTTTACGGTTTTAAAGTTTAACTGTATACTCATGGTGTTTAAATTCTGTTTTGCTAGGACGGGACAGTGATGTGGCAGCTCTTCCCTGGCTCATTCACCTCTTGCCTTCATTTGTGAAAGGAAGAAAGACTGGAGAGGGTCAATGTGCAACTGAAGCTACTGATTGTGCTGTGTAAGTTTTTTAGTATTTTGTTCTAGTTATTTATTCAGCATTTAGTTTGCTTGCATTGTTCACCCCATGTAAATACATACAAGTTCATAAATACACATCATATACATTCCTCAAATACACTCTTTTAAAACACTAAGGTGATGAGCATCAATCCATGCTTTGAGGGGAATGAATCAGCACAGCCCTGCCTGCACTGCATTGGGAACAGAAGTTGCATCCAGAATTTTTGCATCATTCTGGACCAAAAAGCCATTCCCTCCATGATGAAGACCACTGATGCAGCCTTCCGCTACATCATGAGTAAAACAACTACAGAACTAAAAACCAGGTTGGAACGTATTTAAGAAAAATGAAACGTCTTTTGAATTGAAATGTCTGTTTTGTTATGGAAAAATCTTTAGTATTGTGAAGGATAAGCATTTCTGCCTGCCAGTAAGGTAATTGCAGTGTATTTTAATGTTCAAGTTTTGAGTAGGGTGGCTAATTTTTTTTAAACTCTCATTTGAAATATTAAAGACCTTATAATAAGTGGTTTTCATGTCACTGCGCTGTGGTATAAGATAACTTTCATTATTTCATACTGTATTCTGTTTCTAATTGTAGCTGAGGTAAGCAGTATTAAATGCAAAGTGTTGTGTGTATCAATGTAAATATTAAATGTGATGTACTTTAATAAAAAGAGGTTTTGCAATATTTCTTGTCATTTGTCTTTTATAGAAACAACCCATTAGCAACAAAAGTGGCTATTAATCAGTATTTTAACACTTAACATTGTTGAATTCACATTACACCGGTGTTGACTTTAAATTAGGAGTGTTAATTTTTAACACTGTATTTCTGTGCCAACACCAGTGTAGTGTGGAAACAACAATGAATTGTGTTGAACAAAGTGTAAAATTTAACAATATTGAGTGTTAAATTAACATATAATGAGTGTTGTTAAATTAACACTACACTTTTGACTAAATTAACACAGTGTAGTGTGGACACATATACACACTTTTCCAGTGTTAAATTTGACACCCTGGGTGTTATTTTAACACCAGTGATTTTGCTGTGTAGGAAACTACTAAACAAGTGATAAGGACTCAAGGACTAGTCTGCATATTTCTCAGATGAAGAACTTTTCTGGAGATTGCCCTGTCTTTGGACATCTTTTCAATGAACATCTGCCAAAAAAAGTGTAAAGTACAGAATCCCTCTAAACCTCTGGCCAGTTTCCCTTAGATACCCAGACCACAGTACTCTTGATCACAATTTACATAGAAAAGGCACTTTTTCGGTAATAGGATTCATGCACTAAAAATGCGGTGTCATCACAACAAGAAGTTTGGTTCCTGGCCTTTGCTGTCTAATGTTCTCTGCAAGCAACTGACCACACAAAAAGCTGCAGAAAGGAAATAGCGCAACATTAATAACACACTACCCCTCACTCACTACTCTTCTGCTTTCCTGCTAGTGTTACCACTGCAAAATCACCTTACTTTACAGAATGCCCTTCATCATGCCGATTGGTTTTCACCATTGGGCCCACGGGTGGTTTTTCACTTACAGGTTCAAACTCGGGGAACACACATACTGATACAAAATGCACTGTATTCCTTCATTTATATTACTTGTTTAAGTTATTTAATTATAATAAAAAAACTATTGGGGGGCCCCCTGGTGGCCAGCCGCTTAGTTCGCTTATGCCTCGGGCCGGTCCTGCTTATGGACTTCCTCAGAGTCAACACTTTGATGACATCATGCAGTGCAGACCTTAGGGACCCTTGATGCATGTCCACGAGGGAGCACTGGAGTCATATTTTGGGACAAACTCGAACATCAGGCCAGAAATAGGAATAGAAGTTGCCCATTAGTGTGATCTCCTCCATTCTGTCGTCTGATTGGTCTGATTGCTCTTTCGCAAGGACTTCTGGGTTGGTAAAGTGCGCGAAGCCTGCTGCAGTGTGGGCTTCACCGAAGACCGCATTAAGGGTGCAAAGGGGGCGCTGGTGAGCACACCTAGGAGTGTTAAAATGACAAATGGGACACCCTACGGATTTAAATACTAAGCGAGCATGCGCAATTTGAGGCAACAAGACCGAAAATCCACATGAAGTGCGCCATTTGGGACAGGACCATAGTGTGTGTTGCACTTTGCCAGTTTTAAGATATGAGACAGTCTTGCACACTCACTTCCTGTCTCGTTCACACGCTCTCAAGTTGCCAAGACGCAGCACATGCCTTAGTTATATTACGCCATTAAGTCGTTTTTACAAACATACCATACAAAAAAAAACAGTAATTGTGCATCTTGAGACCAAACAATAACACTGATATATGCTAGAAAGGTCAGTGCAAAATATGAAGGCACCTCCAACCGAGGGGCAACATTCAGATCTCTCTGATGAAGCCAATACGGAAGTGATTTAAACTGCAATTCATCGACTGGCCACTAGAGGCTGGCTCCAAAAGGGAGTTAATTCCCATAAACCTCCATGTTAAAATGGCCAACTGTACAGCAGAAAATAATGTGTACAGCATGGTAGAACATTTGTTTTTGGTCTGTCATGGATTTTGCCATTCATGATAACTGATACTCATCCGTTTTAATTATATTAAGCCTTAAAGTTCTGCATAATTAAGGGCGTGGTCACTTGAGTGACGGTTGAACAGCCACTGCTGTCACTAGATTCGAGCTAGGTGGGCGTGGTTTCAGCAACCAGCCACCTCAGCTCCACCCACATCCCACCTCTTTACCCATTTTCGTTTATCTGCGAGTGATGTGCGGTGATGCGCAGCCAAGATGGCGACGGTACCCACCGCCTACTATTGGTTTCAAAAACGATCATCAGAAAGCTATGGGTGATGTCACGGACACTACGTCCATCTTTTTTTACAGTCTATGGCTCCAACATGCAATTTAGTCTGGGACTAGGGTAAGCCCTGTCTGGGAAACCACCCCTATAGATGGTTTCAGCAGTAACAACATAAACAAGCAGCTTTTGTGGTCAACACGTGACTTCTGGTAAACACTGCTAAGAATAAATAACAACAAAGTACTTTAAACATAGTTTATTTATATAACAAGCTAAATAAACAACACATAGATTACCTAGGAAACCAAACATTTGTTATTTTCGACGAGGTATTTTTGTTCAAGATATCAGTTTAGCAACTAGTCAGACCATTAAAGAACTGAAACCGGAAGTAAAGTTCGGATCAGAAGCGTATCGCGTGTTCGTCCGATGAAACCATCTATAAGTTAGTCAGGGTATTTTATGAGTAGTTTGTAGGAGAGTTGTAGGACGCGGGGGCTCCTACATTGAGCATCACCCGCACATAGACATAAATATGTCCACTTGTCCACTTGCTAAAAAAATTTGTGTCCCCTTGCTACCCACTGAGCAAAGCGTCTTAAAAAGACGTCATTTCGACGTCCCATGAGGAGCCAGAATGAAAGTTTTTATGACGTCTTTTTATGACCTGTTCTGAACATCCAAGATTGATGTCAAGGGGACCTCCACGCAAAGTAAACTATTTAAAATGTGGCCATTTTAGACATTATATGTGTATATATAATCTTTATATATGAATAAATGTTAAAAAAATATTATTTATAGATAATTCCCAAATATACAAGTTCCACCTTAACTGTCTGCGTCTGCAATCTTGCTCTCTCTCTCTCTCTCTCTCTTTCTCTCTCTCACTCTCTCTCTCTTTCTTACTCTCTCTCTCTCTCTCTCTCTCTCTCTCTCTATCATTCAATAATTGAAGTGAAGTGACGTGAACTTCACTCTCCCTCCCACACTTGCTCTCGCTGGATAATTGATACATGTACATTCTCTAAAGCAATGTCATCACCATTACAAAAAGTTGTTTTAACAAAGCATTGTTTTGAAGTAGGACCATACTGGCTAGACTAACCAAATTCACTCTATTTTTTGTCATTTCTACCTGCTCGTTTTTGAGAATTTACAAGATTCTGATGTTTTATTGAACATGTTTTGTCACCATCATGGTGATCAGTGTTTCTTTTAGTTGGGTAGTTTGACTCTTTGTTTTTATATTGTAGTGTGTGTGCTTGATGATGGCGTTTTTAAAACACATTATTATTGCACCAAGTGTGTGTTACCAATGCAACTTACTTGTGGCTCCACATTAATTACATTGATGGTCAGAAGTGATGATATAATATAACTGAACTAATAACACAGATAAAACGTCATAAATTTCGTTTAAAAGTAAACTACGGTCTAATTTTTGATTGGAGCTGCAATAAATATACTTTGGGGCATACTGCTGCCTACTGTAACTGAAAATGGAATCTCATGGCTGTAATCAAAAATGTAAAGTCTAGAATTTTTTGACACAGATGCAGATATCAAGAATCAGCTCATGAATCACAACAATGGTGAGTTTTCTACATGTTGCAATGCATTGCACCAGCGTATTATAAAACTCATGACATGAGTCCAGAGATTGTCACCACTGTTGTGATTCATGGGCTGATTCTTGATGTCTGCATATGTGACAATGAAATCTGGACTTTTAATTGTATATAAGCGCTTCCCAGTGGTGGTATGAACCTTAATAATAAGTTGGATGTGACACCTCAAATCAACAGAGAATTGAGACAATACTACATGGTTTACAAAATTAATTTACAGACTTTACATATGTGGTATTACTCTTGGTATACTTTCAATGAAGTTGTAAGATCCATGTGAGTTTTGTTTATAACAAATTTTCTTTGCAACAAATAACATGCTTTAGCAAACACTCATATGAAGAGTCAAACTACCCAACTAAAGGAATCACTGATCGTCATTATGGTGACAAAACATTTTCAATAAACCGTCAGTATATACATCTCTGTTAATTAAAGAGAGAGAGAGAGAGAGAGAGAGAGAGAGAGAGAGAGAGAGAGAGAGAGAGAGAGAGAGAGAGAGAGAGAGAGAGAGAGAGAGCATTTAAGGTGGAACTTTATCTATGAGCAGTGCTATGTTTTTGAACACTTGTCTTTGAATAAAGATTACATTATTTTACCAGCTTAACAAAATTTTTCTACAAAAATACACGTGATGTTTATGTTTTTTGACTCAGAACTCATAGACCACATTTGTATAAAATGTTTTTGAATTGATTTCCCGAACCCCTTTTGGACGTCTACCTGACGTCCAAGAGGGGTCATAGTCAGACGTCCAGATACTGTACCAGATCTGCACGTTGTATAGACGTACAGATAAGGGCCTAGACCAACCGACCTAATATAGACATGATCTGCACGTCGAGCGGACGTCTCATGTTTGGTGGGTAGCCTGATCACTTACACTTACAAAGGTCAGATCAAAAAGTATTTTTTAAAGAGTAACATAACAGGAAATAATAGCAGGGGTTGAGCTAGATTACATAGAAAACCTCTGGTAAGAAGGCTTTGTGAAATGTATAATGGAGAAAGTGGACTAAATGCGGATGAGAACATCTTAACCACAGCGGTAGATGATTCACTTTCACAGGTTTCAAAAATACACCTTAAAGATCAGCAGTATATATTTAAACATATACCCATGCTACATGATTCAAGTAAATGCGGCAATAAAGGAAACTTCACATTTGTAGAAAATGAGAATTTTTATCTATGCTTTTGAAAAGTGACATTAAAGCTAATAGATCTAATTAGATATAGCTTGCAGATCTTACAGAGTCCAGTTTCACCAGATTTCTCTCCATAAGGAAATTACTTAATCTGTACTCAAATATCACCTCCGTTGTGAGGAATACTTCAAATCAACCACGAGGCAGATACAGAGATGAAGGGAAAAACAGCACGCAGCAGACGAAGTGACTAGTACTGACTAGCAACATATTTAGCAGGTGTTATTATACCATACACACCCCAGTGGAAAGTGATCAGGTTGTTTTTCTGAGACGTTTTTAGAGATCGTTGAAATAACACCTCACTGCAATGTTTGGAACAACAGAAAAAGACATCCACATTCATACTTTCATTTCCTTTAAGTCTCTCTCTCTCACAGTCATTGGTTGAATTTGCTCTTCTGAAGCCACTAAACCACAGCTGTGAGGGTGTAAACACACCTTTTAAGTTGGTCTGCCGACCACCATCAACCTCCAGAAGAACCACATCTCAAACAGTTGGTCAAGGATGGCTTTGTGTCGTTTCGTCTTGTTATACATCTGTATACAGGGTAAGATTTGAAGTCGATCTTTGATTATATTTGAGGAGCTCAGATGCAAAGGCAAAAAATAAGATGATGATATGAACAGCATGCTCTCGGCATGTACATGACGTGTTATACGTTCATCAAGTACCTTCGCTTCAAATATGTTTAATTCCAGTATCGGTTCATTCTGAAATACCAGAATCTGATAAAAAAGCAAATTTTACAAAATAACATGTCAGACACTTGCAGTGTTTTGCATCTGAGCTCTTCATTTGTTACATTTTAACATTGAGTAAAGCTATGATAACCCTTAGTTGATTTATTAATGACACAAGTGAAGTGAAAACAATGACTGAAACTGAATTGAATGAAATGTTTCAGGTGTTAATACAGATGAAGTGAAGTCGGTGATGGTGGGAGATTCGGTTACTCTAAACACTGATCTTACTGAAATACAAATGACATACGACCAGATACTCTGGAGGTTTGGACCTAAAGATGCTCGCATTGCTGAAATCTATCAAAAGCTATCCCCAAAGTATGATGATATTGAGAGTTTCAAAAGCAGACTAAAGATGGACAATCAGACTGGATCTCTGATCATCACAAACGCCAGTATCAAACATACTGGAGATTATAAAGTAACCATCATCCATAGTAAAAAAGGGACCTCATACAAGACATTCAGAGTCTCTGTCTATGGTGAGTAAATAATCGGACTATTATTAGGTCAAGATTTCACATTTCGTGCTGTACAACCTCCTGTTGGTGCATTGTTTTCACATAATTTAGCGGGCTGTCGTCAATTATTCTTTACTGATACATTTGGACAGTGTAATTTGTTTGTGTATAACTCGAGATAAGGTGTTTACAACAGAATTTTATTGAAGGATTAAAATCTTACAGTTTGTTACTGTGCGTTCACACCAGACGCGGTATATGCGACAAAAACACGCTATTTGCGTGTAGTTGGATGCGTGAAAATTTTGAGTTTACTCCCGTCATTCGCGTTTGAAAGCCACACCTAAAGTGTAGTCATTCAAGACATTCACGCAGAAATTTGCGTCTCTGCTCGCTTCCTTTAATCACGTCACTACTAGAGCAAGCTCCTGATTGGTTAACGTGGCTTAAATATCTGCCAAAGTTCAGATGTTTTAACTTGTGCATTTCCAATTCAATCGGCGTTGAACGTGCCATCCACGCGTTCCGCGCTTCAGGATGACTATTCGCATCTTTGCATTACACTGTAAAAAGTAATATCTGAATCTACTTGAAAAAAGCTTGTAAGTAGAACTAATTTGGACAGAATTGTTGATATTACTTGATAATGCTGTGCTGTATGAACGTTTAGGTGAATGCAATAGTTAAACTAAGTAACTTTAGTAAGCAGTACTCTAAAGCATCGAGTGTGTTGTACTAAATGACTGTTCACTGTTCAAATAGTGCAAAGAAATAACACACACACACACACACACACACACACACACGCGCGCGCGCGCACACACATGCACACACACGCGCGCACACACACACACATCAGTGTTGAAGTTAATGAGATAATGAAGTGATGATTAAGACATTAATGGTGAACACCTGCTGGTTAATTCTGTGTCAAATCAACTACATTTTTATTTTAATGACTCTTTTTCTGGAGAAAGTAATACTAAAATGATAAAGAAAGCCAAAATATTAAATGCAATAGATGAATACAGCAAAATTCCCAGTGTTAAATGAACAATGTTGGGTGTATGCCTCCAAAAGCTGCAATCTATCATGTTTGCCTCTTTATCATCATCTCTGTTTGAAAACTAAAATCATAACTTGAGTTATTTTCTAAAGGGATAAGTTTAACTTTTTAACTGCTGTAAGAACAAAATACAAGTGCTCAACTATTCCAGCATCCACACGCGTGATTTAGACAAATCTTCTTTCTGTTTACAGACGTGATGCAATCACAAGTCAAATAGACATTTACCACAAAATGTATCACATTAAATCTCCAGTTTGTGTTTGTTTGCATGGGTTCATTTGAAGTCACCATGATTGTGATTAATGTTTCCTTTAGTTAGGCATTTGTCCCTTGACTTTCACTGAACTAAGTCTCCTCTTTTAGCAATTACAGCAGTGTTTTAATAACACCATTTGTTCATTGCTTGATGTAGAGGAAAAACCTTTACAGAGCATGTGAGATTGTTTATTTATTTAGTAAATTTAAAGGGGACATATTATGAAAATCGGACTTTTTCCATGTTTAAGTGCTATAATTGTGTCCCCAGTGCTTCTATCAACCTAGAAAATATTAAAAAGATCAACCCAATAACTTAGTTTTGGTAAACCATTTTCTGCAAGCATGTGAAAAATAGGTCATTGTAATTTGGCCCTTATTGTGATGTCAGAATAAGGTAATACCGCCCCCTTTATCTGCACTATCCAACCACAGCACAACCATTTAGTATGGAGAGAAAGAGAGAGATAAAATATTTCACAGCACAATTGAGTTTCAATTGCAACAAACCACCATCATTGTGATCAGTGGTTGCACTTCATCCGCTCATTTGCATTTTAAATGACACACCCAAAACGGCACACTTTTGCTCAGACCTATTTTAGACTTAGTTTTCATCTTTAAAAAAATCTCATAATATGTCCCCTTTAAATAAATATATGTGTTTGTACGTTTCATATTAAAGCATTTGATTATAAACAAAGAAAATGAAGCATATAAAAATAATGCTTTATGCATACATCACTGTTCTGAATAATACTTTAGTGATTTTTTTTTTGCTTAAGAGAGACATCATGACTTCTGATACAAATCTCAACAATGGTGACAGGTAATGGTAAGAAAGTTGCACGATTTTCTCATATAGCAATGCATGATGGGAGTTATGAATGAGTTTTCTACAATCCTGGTACCCAGCATGCATTGCGGCATGAAGCTTTGTTGTTGATTGTCACCATGATTGTGTTTTATAGGCTGATTGTTGATGTCTCATTGTGTCTAGTTTACACCATAGATTAGATTTGTGTGAAAAATATTTAATTCTTAAGGCTAGTTGGATTTTTCCAGCACTGTTGGACTTTACGGTGTAGACAGGACATAAATGTATATACATAAATTCAATTATTACTTTTGCATGAACTCATTGATCACAATACTTACATCCTCATAATAATAAACAACAGTTTAAGATATAATTTCTCTCAAATTCCTCTGCTCTAATACAGTAGATGTGTTTTATAAACACATTGTCACAATAAACAGATAAAGATGAACACTAGACTTCAAGACCCAAGTACCCAACTAAAGGAAACACTAATCGGCACAATGGTGACTTACTTTATTAACCAGATTTACAGCAGTTCTTTAGAAGTTAAACTTATCATCCATGTTAATGACTCAATCACTTCATTATCTCATTAACTTCAACATTGATTCAGTGTTTTTAACACCCATCTGGGTGTGAATTAGATAAACACCAAGCAGTGTTCATTTAACACAGGAGATTTGCTATGAATTTAAAATGACAAGTACAAAGTACTGTGAGGAATACCCATAATCCCTTGCGCCTGAATATTTAAATGATTAATGTTTGATTAAAGAATAAGAACTGATGGCACACTAAAATCGTTGTTAATAAGATGTTTTGGAGCTAGGTTTAATCTCTTAGTATTGTTTATGTATTTTTGTAGTAAAAATGTTTTCTGTGAAGTCACCGTTTAGGTGATCATTTGCTTTGGTGTATATGGACCCAATTCAACACTTCATGTTTCTTTTCACAATAATAATGTGAATGTCATCAGTGTGTTAGCACTTCATAATTATAAAGTATGATGTGCATTTTTATAAAGATGTTTAATCAATGATTTACAGAAAGTTAATCATGAAGTTTAATGAAATGTTATTTAAAGGGGACATATTATGAAAATCTGACTTTTTCCATGTTTAAGTGCTATAATTGTGTCCCCAGTGCTTCTATCAACCTAGAAAATATTAAAAAGATCAACCCAATAACTTAGTTTTGGTAAACCATTTTCTGCAAGCATGTGAAAAATAGGTCATTGTAATTTGGCCCTTATTGTGATGTCAGAATAAGGTAATACCGCCCCCTTTATCTGCACTATCCAACCACAGCACAACCATTTAGTATGGAGAGAAAGAGAGAGATAAAATATTTCACAGCACAATTGAGTTTCAATTGCAACAAACCACCATCATTGTGATCAGTGGTTACACTTCATCCGCTCATTTGCATTTTAAATGACACACCCAAAACGGCACACTTTTGCTCAGACCTATTTTAGACTTAGTTTTCATCTTTAAAAAAATCTCATAATATGTCCCCTTTAATAAATACCAACTTAAGTGAACTGAAAAGTTTAAATACAGTCTACATGAGCATTGAATTAAATGAACTTAAGTATTCCAGTTTTTGGGAGATCCTAGTTTCCACACATTTTTCTAGTAATTTGAACTAGCAGTCATGTCATAGTAACTGTTTAGTTTGAGTTGTCTGTACTAAGCTTAAATAAAATTTGTAAGTTAGCTGAACTTATACTGAGTTACGTTTACTCAAGTTTTCATGTAATTTCTGTGTATACAGAAGTTAACTCTGCAAAGCTGTTTTAAGTTTTACTAACTCATAAATGATTCATTAATTTACTAGAAAATTTTAAGGTAATCGGTTTCCACAGGTTTTCTAAGTAAACTCAACATATTACTTTTTACAGTGTAGGCTTGCCGCTATAGTCGGTGAAACGATGATTACCGGTGCTTCAGCCTCTCACCAATTAGATCACTTGCCCAACGCGCCACTGTCTTTCATCGTCGTTTTGATATTTTCATGTAATTAAATCATTTAGTTTCGTTAGAGAGAGCAAACACACTAACAACTGAATGTGTCTGCTGCCTGAATTCAGCGGAGCTGAACGTGCGTCACGTCAAAGAGCAGCAGGTGTCAGATTTCATTTATTCTTATCAGAGTGTGCGAGACGAGCTGACTGACCAGACAATAGCAAACGCTGCGTGCTTACTCGTTTTTGTTATAATATACATATATGATGTTTAATATAAGTGAGATCGTTTTGTTGTTGTGTTTTTCATCAAGAAAAAAATAAACCCATCATTCAAGCAGCGCATTATGGAGAAGTAGCCGGTTGCTCTGCTTGGGACCGACGGGTTCCCAGCTAACAGAAAAAAGTTCTAAGAACGTTCCCTGAAAGTTCCCAAGGTTCCCAAAAACGTTCTGCTAACGGAAAGTGTCCAGTTTTCTTGACGTTCTAAGAACGTTTTTGTGTTGTCTCAACGTTAGAGGAATGTTACATTTTACCATTTTTAAGCGTTATGACAATGTCATGGTTTAATGTTCACACAATGTTTAAAACAACAACTGTTTATAATATTGACTTGTTTGACTATTATGTAAATGATAGAGAAACATTGCATTTTATTATTTTATAAAACATTATTTCTGAATGTTCAGTAAATATATTGCTGTAAAAAACACAATTCACTTATTAGGCTTAGATGTTGATGTTTTGTTTAATTTTAAGTCACAATTATTGTCATTAGTGTTTGTTTTAGTTGGACTCTTGACTGTTGACTTTTTGCTTGCTAGTTTTATCCCTGGTTGTGTTAACTTTGTGTTAATACACCACATTTGTTATGAACATGTAAAGTTAATAGTGTAATTCTGTGGTAGTTGGTACATAATGGTAAAGATCATCACCTAATTCATTTACTAATCAAAAGTGTTTTTTCTGTCAATGATGCAAATGAGATCCAGCACTTTCATAGCAGTCTGCATTAAGGAGTTTTAGACGCTTAACACAAAAAATATCTGCTGTATAATTGGGACACACAAACATCAAGAATCAGACTATGAATCTCAACCATGGTGACAATTAAAATTGAAAAAAAAAACATTATTTAACCATGCTGCAGTGCATGCTGGGAGTCCTGAATGAGATTTGTAATTTGTTGATACCCAGCAGGAATTGCAGCATGAAGTTTTTCATTTATTTGTCACCATGGTTGAGATTCATAGTCCGATTCTTGATGTTTGTGGAAAGGGGTATAAACAGAGGTCGGAGCCAGCTGCGAATGGGTGGGTTAGCAGCAAGTGGGCTGTGCAAACTTCCAGAGGATTCACCACCGTCCCATTAGAAGCGTAAACTCCTCCTACTTGCGGCATAATGTCCTCCCACCTGCAGTCTCCGGGCTGCACCGATATATACTTGTGTTTGTGGGTCCCAATTATACAGCGGATATTTTTTTGTCCAAAGTTTCTAAAACTCCTTAACGACAAACTGCTGTGAAAGTGCTGGATCTCATTTACATCATTGACAGAAAATAAACTTTTTATTAGAAAATTAATTAGGTGATGATCTTTACCATTATGTACCAACTACCACAGAATTACACTATTAACTTTACACGTTCATAACAAATGTGGTGTATTAACACAAAGTTAACACAACCAGGGAAAAAACTAGCAAACAAAAAGTCAAGAGTCAAGAGTCCAACTAAAACAAACACTAATCACAACAATGGTGACTTAAAACTAAACAAAACATCAACATCTAAACCTAAAAGGTGAATTGTGTTTTCTACAGCAATATATTTACTGAACATTCAGAAATAATGTTTTATAAAATAATAAAATGCAATGTTTCTCTATCATTTACATAACAGTCAAACAAGTCAATATTATAAACAGTTGTTGTTTTAAACATTGTGTGACTGTGAACATTAAAACATGACATTGTCATAACGTTTAAAAATGGTAAAATGTAACATTCCTCTAACGTTGAGACAACACAAAAACATTCGTAGAACGTCAAGAAAACTGGACACTTTTTCTGTTGGCAGAACGTTTTTGGGAACCTTGGGAACTTTCAGGGAACGTTCTTAGAACTTTTTTCTGTTAGCTGGGTTCTGTGAGAATTACCTGCGCACATTGACTCAAGCACTTAATTAAACCAGCTGTTGCACTTGCATTGCACGCAAATTCATACGCAATTTAACGCAGCGTACGCAAGCACTGCATTTAAACAGTTGAATAATTCAAAAGTGAAAGTAAAATGTGCACGTCTGCATGCACATTTATAAGCCCCTCCCACCCAGTGATACCGTGATACCGGGATCACCGGGTTTGTGACACGCTGATTAACCGGTGGAAAAATTCTGTCACTGAGGCAACCTTACTTTGCATTGACTTAACATGTAAATAACTTGCTCTTGCCTTCTCTTTCGCGTCTGGTGTGAACGCACAGTAATGCCCAATTTATAGTTGTGGTAAGCCCTACGCCTTAGCTACGCAAAAGTATAAATGAAAACAGACGCGGAACCTACGCCGTCACAGCTACGCCGTAAGACCTACGCACAACTATAACGAGCCCTTAACCGTGCGTTCACACCAGACGCGGAAGAGGCAGCAAAAACAGGCTATTCGCGCGTAGCTGGACGCTAGAACATTTTGAGTTTACTCGTTTCATTTGTGCGTGAAATTTGAGTCCCAAGAGACATTCACACGAAAATGTCCGTCACGGGAGGGGCTTCTTCTGTCTCCGCTCGTTTCCTGTAATCACGTCACTACTAGAGCAAGCTCCTGATTGGTTAACACGGGTGAATATCCGCCTGCATCAATTAGCGCCGAATGATGACTATTCGCGTCTTTACATTGACTTAACAGGTAAATCACTCATGTTTGCCGTCTCTTCTGTGTCTGGTGTGAACACACAGTGATGCTTTGTGGGCTCTGTATAGTGTTGCAAAGTTTTTACTTGCTAACCTTTGTCCCTGCGTAAAAGGGTGTAGTAACCTGAAAAGACAGGACTTGGTCTTGTAGGACTGTAAATGCTGCCCAGAGGCTTTGATAGTTGTGACTTTTTGCCAGGAATCAACATTTTCTGAACTTTTTTGTTTCTTGTCTATTTTATGTTCCAGATCGTCCACCCTTTCCTGTCATCACCAGAGACCCATCACAATGCTCATCCTCAGCATCATCAAGCTCAAACTGTTCCTTGTTGTGTTCATCAGTGAATTTGAGAGATGTGAGTCTCTCCTGGTACAAAGAAAACAGTTTATTGTCCAGCATCATTGTGTCCGATATCAACTCCAAACTCTCTTTAGAGGTAGATTATCATGATAATAACACATACAGCTGTGTACTCAACAATCCCAAATTTAAAAACCAAATTCAATATCTCAACATCAAAGATGTCTGTCAGTGTTCAGGTATGTTAACAATATTATTGAAGCTTATCAGGGACCTCGAATTCATTATTCATTTTTGACACAGACTATATTTTGTTGTTTGTTCATTTAATGTTTATTATCTTGGGGCTGTGTCGAGGTGTATCTGTAATGCATTTCTGTCTGACCTTTTATTTAATTTTTTTATGTTTTTGCCCAGACCCTCTCCAGTGCTGTGGTTTTGCCGATGCTGTAACTCGATTGGTCATCTCTGTCCTGGTAGGTGTGGCTACTGTTGCAGTACTGGTCGATCACTTCAAATCCATCAGAAGAGATGAAGAGAAGACGCAGACATCACTGTCATTCATTGACTGATTAAAATCTGTTCTTACTCAAGGCTTAAAGGAATGGTTCACACCAAAATGCTGACAATATTTAGTCATCCTAATGTTGTTACAAACCTGTACAAGTTTATTTATTCTGTGAAAAAAAGAAGATATTTTGATAAATGAAGGTGAGTACACAGTTAACGGTATCCATTTACTGCCATAGTATTTGTATTTCCTATGGTTTCCGTCAACTGTGTGGTTACCATCATTGAGTGTGAAGCTGCCTTCATATGACCTACGACGTAGCCTCAGTTTTCATTTATACTTCCAGCATCGTTGTTTGCATCTATGTGCAATGACTCATGCAGATCGCTAGTGTATATTTATACATGTATGTTTCACACTTATTGCACTTTTTCCAGTACTTTTTATATGGGTGTTTAGTGCAGAGATCAGCTCATTTGCGTTTTAAAAGGACACCCAAAATGGCACACACCTACAGAGACAATTTTTTCATGTTATCATAAATTATTTTTATATTTTGAACTAAAACTTGACATATGTACTCTGGGAACACCAAAGATTTATTTGACATCTTAAAAAATTCTTGTGAAATGTCTAATTTAATTGTGCCCCTGTTTTCTGCTTCATTACAAATATCTTTTTTTGTGTTCAGAAGAGCAAAGAAATGTATACAGGTCTGTACCAACTGAATTATTTAATAATATTTTATACACGTCTACTAACCCCTCGGCAAACTGAGTTGTTGAACTTTATTTTTTCTAACACCTTGTCTGTGGCTTGTGATATTTTCTTATCACATAATAAAATTTCCTGTGAACTAGTGAATGATCAGAGGATGTGAATAAAACCGCAAGATCATCTCGCAACCTCCTCTTCATAGTGGTTTTGTAGTACGGATGCTGGATACTGATAAAGACTTATTTGTTATAGCTTTTGTAACAGATTAGTATTATACATAATGTTGATCTAGATGAAGTGAAGTCAGTGTCAGTGATGGAGAGATGTCACTGCTTAAACTGTTTGTTTAAGCTGGATTACTCTTGATAATTTTTAATTTACATTTTTTGGAGCAAGACAACACATGTCATGTGATGTGTGGCTATTTTATGAGATAATTTCAGTGTTATCATCACTGGTTTGGTATGGGTAAAATGCAGAAGTCACATTTCATGTAGCCTATATGGGTCACTAAACATTGGCAGTTATGTCACTTTTACTTTTGTTTTTATGATCACAGTGATGGCCAATTTCGAAACACATGAAGCCTTGAAACCTTGTCGAATCTTTTGTTTTGAATCAGTGGTTCAGAGTGTGTTTCAAACTGGCCAAGTCACGTGATTTTAGCAAACGAGGCTTCATTACGTCATAACTGTTTCAAAACTTTCCGAAAATCCGATGGTTCACCACTAGGGGGAGTTGATCAAAAATGACCAGCGTCTGTCTAAGTATGAGAATGGTGTGACGTCACTGTGATCTCACGTGTTGAGTGGGTGTATACTGTTATATTATGCTTTTGCAGAACCACATGCATATGCAACTTTTGGAAACAGCAAAGAAATTTATTATGGACATGGTCCGAGTGTATTGTTTTGACTGAACATTCTGTAGCGATTGTCATACACTTTAAAAAGCACCTTTCCAACACATTGGTGAGGAACTGTGAAACAGCCCCCTCGAGGCTCACACTAAATACATTTCCCAGGTCTCGGCACAAGATGGCGCCGCAGGACTGTGGACGTAAAGTATATTGAGACTGTGGTAATGTTAATTGACATATATCAAACATTACCCATCATCTTTTCCACTCACATCGGAAGGACCTACTTGGAGAAACATTTTTTTTATTATTAAATAAATTGACTATTCCCTTAAGTTTTCTCTCACTATAAGATTCATAATGACCAAACGTTGTGCTTATCTATGGAGTAATCGTAAGTTTACAATGCACTGCATAATGGACAGGCTCAGACTCAAGATGTAGCCTACACATACATTTAAAACCCTTAAAATATGAAAAATTTAAACTGTATTATTTAAAAGTGCCTTGAGTGGTTCAGCAAATATCAACAACATTAAATAAAATCATTTACATTATTCAAATGAATACATTTTTACTGTCACTTGCAAAAGACTTGCTAAAATATAATTTCATGTTGCACAATATATATATATATATATATATATATATATATATATATATATATATATATATATATATATATATATATTGCAGGTTTAATCTATGCAATCATTAGTGTTAATTTATTTTATTATGTGCAACAATAGACATTATGGACAAAACAGGGTTGTTTTTAACCATTCATTTTCAGGGTGTGAAAAACTTATTTAAATTAATTAAGGAGCTTGAATCCAAAACCTGCTACACATCAAAACATTACTTTAAGTAGTTTTGCATACTTGAAATAAATTTACCCTTTTTACATTACTTTTTACCTAACTTTTACAGAATAACTGTATTGCTATAAATATAGACTTATTTTCTCATGTCATTTTGCTCATCAAGAAAATGCATCTTGATTTAAAAATGTTTAGATATTTGTACTGAAACAAGACAACAGTACTAAGTAAGAACATTTTTTTGTAGTGTAAACGCCACCTCCACCAAAAATTAAACATATAAACCAAATGCTCTTGTATTAGCTATATGTTCATCAAATACTTTCACTTCAAATCCACAAGCAGAATTCACTGAATCCAGATTTTTAACCAAAGTGCACACTCTAAAAATGGCTGGGTTATTTTTGACCCATAATGGGTAAATATTGGACAGAACACATGCTGGGTTAAAAATATCCTAAATGTGGGCAGTGTTGTATAAAGTACTAGAAAGCAATACTTGAGTAAAAGTACAAGTATTGAACTAGAAAAAGACTTTGGTAGAAGTGAAAGTTGTCTTTTAAAATATTACTCAAGTAAAAGTCTTAAAGTATCTGATATATACTGTACTTAAGTATCAAAAGTAGTTTTCTGATATTTAATGTACTTAAGTATTTGAAGTAAAAGTAAAAAGTTTTTTTTTAAAGCAAGCGGTTAGAACTTTGATTGTGAACTTTATTGTGGCTTTCTTATAGTAAAGCATATTCAGGGTTCTCCAGGACTTTTCAGGCACAATTCTCTTAAGTTCAAAGAGCAAACAGCATATTTTTAGAGCTGACATCAAATAAAAGAGCAGAAATTTCACTTTTGTATGAACTTCAGGTAAAAATGAAAAATAAATAATAACTTATTTCTTTCAAAACATGAGCATATTTTTGAAAAAAGTGGAGTGTCCCTTTAAGTTAGCTGCTCTACTAAGAAAAAATGCCAACTCGTTGTGTGGCAATGAAAGCACTTTGAAGTGACTTTGATCAACAATGCAAGCGTACATTCATAATGTATAACATTAGCACAACATTATCCTATAACCACTGAGTTTTGAGTTAATTAACATAAAAGGAAATCTCAAGTTTGACAAAACGTTTGAAGACGTGAATACAGTCCTTAACACTTTCTTTCTAACCTGCCACTGATAGCAGTTTTTAAAAAATATTTCTCAATCTAAGATTAGCCTACCAGAGGGAATATTCGTCCAGCAGTAATGTTACCATAAACAGTTAAGTGTGTTTCAGTTGAGAGTTCTCTGTGAATTACATAAATCCATGGGAAAATCAGCGGTGTAACGTTAACGTTGACGTTTATTAAACATGTGCGCCTTGCCATCACATTAGACAGATAATTATCTGATACGGCTTATGATAACTAATGTTGAATCACATTGACATTGTGGCTTTACTTAATAACTATTATTTTAACGTACTTGATGTGATTCTTCAGGTTGGACGGGGAGTTTTTAAATGACAAAATGTAAGTGATTTTCGGTAGGCATAAGAGGCACTTTATTCTGTAATCGGGAATCTTTAATTCCAATGTACAAAAACATTTCTTACAAATACAGCCACGGGTGTATAACGTTAGCTTTCTCACCCTGTTCATCGTCGGGGTGGTCGATTACGATAACGGGAGGTCCTCCAGAAGGTGCTTTCATTTCAATTACAGTTGTGCTTCCTCATCCTTTGGCAACACTACGCTAAAATAGAGTGTGCGTGAAATAGAGCGTGCGGAGCATGCGTAATGCAATCTAGAAGCACTGATTCGCCAAAAACTCCCTTATTGAGGTCGCACACATTTCTTCTGAGTTATTTTGTAGTAACGAGTAACGAATAACGAATATGCTTAGTGAAAATGTATCGGAGTAAAAGTATACATTTTATCTAGAAAATGTAGTGGAGTAAAAGTGAAAGTTGACATAAATTTAAATAGCGAAGTAAAGTACAGATACGTGAAATTTCTACTTAAGTACAGTAACGAAGTATTTTTACTTCGTTACATTACAACACTGAATGTGGGTTGTTGTTATGCACATGGCCGTAGCTACCATTGAGGACACTGAGGCCATGTCCTCTGTAGTTTTTTCTTGAAGTTTTGTTTCAATTTGATGTGAAAATAGCTGACGAGACAGTTATTCTTGCGACCGTCACGTGACACGCACTTGCAGATACCGCTGCCCTCTAAAACCAAAATAGTCGGTTCGGCTAACGGTGTAGGCTATTTCCTTAACCAAATAAAGAACGCAACGCAGTCTCGCTTCCCTTACGAATATCAATCAAAATTTTATTGTGGTAAAAGTGTAGTAACCATGTTTTTTTGGTGTATTGATTACTATCAGCAAAACCATGGTTCCCTTTCAATACGGTTCACTTCGCATTGCGTCAGTTAGCTGACGCTATGGGGGAAACTCCTGTTTACTCCGTGACTGAAGCCTATTGGTTAACGTCTGTACAAAGTACAGACCAATGACGTTTGAACCCGCGCGCGGGAGGAACGCGTCCCTATATAAGCGCGGTTCAATCGTCAGGAGCTCATTATTTTCTCCTTCAGCGCGAACCTCTCGCTGCTCCGAAGAAAAAGAAGAAGCCTTACCTCGCCGTTGACAAAAGCCCTGCAGCGGAGTCCAGGCCTAGCGTCTTCCCCTGCCGTTTTCCGGCTGAGAACCGAAGATAGCAGAGTCCAGGTCTAGCGTCTTCCCCTGCCGCTTTCCGGCCGAGAACCGAAGATAGCCTTCGCTTGCCGTGGTACGAGCCCTGTGCAGCGGACACACGCCTGACGAGGTCTCCCCTGCGGCCGCCCGGTAAGATCAATATTTTTAATATAAAGCTATAAGCTAAAAGAGCAGGCGCTGTTGTAATAGCGTCCAGCACAGCGGCTCGGTGAGCCTCTCTGCTATGAATTTCCTCCGAGCGCGTTACCGGTCTGGCACCTCCCACGCCGGGACCGCGCTTATGCTTTGGTTGTCTTATCCATGTTTCGTGCTCCCCCTGCTGTTCCTCTCTCGCCGGGATGAACACACGGCGAGCCATGAGACTAGATGGATGCATAGACAAGCACACACGGACTAACCCCCCCTGTGTTCTGTCACACCGCAACCGTTCATGCTTACAGAGTCCCTTCGCTCCTCTTACATTCAGTGGCGAGATCTCTGGCACATATATTAATCCCCCGAGTGCATCGGGTGATACCGTCACGACGCATGGCTGTTCTGTCTGTGTTGCTGCTCCCCTCTGCCGTTCCTCTCTTGTTGAGATGAACAAGCGGGGAACCGTAGACCTGGATAGATGCATACGACAAGCAAACACGGGCGGTCTGCCCCTGTCTCTGTCATAGCACAGCCACTCGTGCTCCACGCTCGCGGAGTCCCTCGCTCCTTTCCCCACAGTGGTGAGGTCTCTTAACGGCTTAGCTAGCACGCGGTATTACGGCTCGCTGCCTCTAAATGCAGCTGTCCAGTGTTCAACGATTACAGAGCTTCATGCCCCTCCCCTCCTGGAGCGGCGCGATCTCATTCGTCTGCTCGATAGGGCCGATTCGCCGCTATTGGAGCACCAAGAACACTCATTATAAGAGAGCTTCATGCCCCTCCCCTCCTGGAGCGGCACGATCTCATTCGTCTGCTCGATAAGGCGGACACGCCTCTATTGGAGCGCTAAAACACTTATTATAGAGCTTTACTGGCCTGAGCCGATCTCACTTCAGATAGCTCATTCTTTGTCTGCCTGGTAATTTCTCTCTGGTTTAGACGGAATCAGAGGCAGAACGAATTTGTTTATAATATACTGAGGCCCGAATACCTCCCTTTATTCAGTCCCGTCCTATATCAGTGTGCTGAATATTGGTACATTCTTATATATATACCCGGTTTTTCTGCCCTTTTAATAAACGGCAAAACCGCGGGCCTCACGGCAGACTTCCTCTCTGCGATGGGTTCAGTCTGACATTAAACCACCTAGACATACTACCCTGCTCCGTGAGCCGTTCGGTCACCGTCACTACTGAGGCTTGTGCACCTGAACGGCTGAGCTCTGGTCTCCGCAGCACAGCTGCATCAACAGAGAACGAAACTGTCTGGGAGAAAAGGGGTTATGTCGCGCCTCGGCTGGACTGCCCTGAAATGTTTTCTGTGTGCTGTTTATCCAAACATACTGTGTAATACTGTCGGCTATGCGACCTCACTATAGTGGCGAACGGTATTTAATTCCTCTAAAAAGAGTAATTTCCGTGCTTACTATACTGTGTTTTGACACCCACGGTTGTACGGTGTCTCTAAACACTTTATCGCCTTACTGACAAGCAATCAGTAATACGCACACACGGCCCGCTGTCCATAATTCTATCGACGCTAGCCGAAAAAACCCCGGTTTGGCCATATACTGTGTATTGACACCCCACGACTGTACGGTGTCTCTAACACCTTTCTGCCAAATTCGCTCGCAGCCCACCTCAGTTTCTCCGCTACGATGCTGATGGCGCAAACGAGCACGGTCTTACGGCTGTTATTTTCTCTTCCTAGAGGAAGGACAGCCTCAGACTTTTGCATGGCTCCAAGCGTTTGAATCGCGCCCTCTCCGGACGGCCACTCAAAGGCTTACAGCCAAGCGGTTTATGACGTTTTTCGGCCATATAGCTGATTTATATTAGCGGATCCGAAGACGCTCACACCTCCGCTCCAATACTCGGAGATATTAAGGGTAATATCAACCTCAAGTGAGCTTGCTACCCGCCACAATAAGTTTCAAAGCTTAAAGCGCGCGCACAGTCAGACGCGCGCGGCATCTCGTTTAAGACGGGCACACGTACCCCTCTAACGAGCCTCAGAAAGCTGAATATCGTGGCATTCTGTTCATAAGTCCACTTCAGTTTGACTAAGCAAAGGTCCCGCCCCGAGCTGACGGCCGGGAAGCTTGCTTAAGTTACACACGGCTGCATGAAGTGCTGTCATTACGAGCTAGCCCAGCATTTGCTGTGGGTTGAACACGCTTTACGACGGCAATCAGCCTTCGGCGCGTGGAACGCTGTTTGTCTCATATAAATCACCTTGTACTGTGAATACGGTACATTAAGAGGATGATTTAGCACTGCAGCACTCTCGACCGTGTTATTGTGATAATGCGGTCGGGCAATCTACGGTGGTTTCATTATTTACCGAACCAGACTGAGATCTCGCCCCCTGAACAAGCTGACGAGTCATCTCCTTTATAAACTCATTGCATCGCTTTATAAGCTATGTTCAATCAGAGTGATACGCATCTCATGCTTAACTACCAATATTAACCCATTACGATGGGCGTGCGGAGATGGCATCCGTGGGACACGACCTACATTACGTGCCTTATGACACATTGACACAAGCTGCTAGGACCCCTTTCACGAGGCGTCCTTATGCAAAGTCTGATCCATTCTGTCTAGTGACATTTGAAAGTCAAAACCCCCCGCGAATCGCCGGTGGAACACTTTTCTCCTCACTACAGAGGCACGGCGGCTCTCTCCCCTACCTATATCTATGTGGCCGTGATAACAGCGAACCACGCTTTTACGACCGACCATTCATTTACTTCACAAGCCTGTCATCTCTCAGATGCGGACGGCGGCGGTAACAGCGAACCATGCTTTTACGGCTGGCCATTCACTTTATTCATAAGCCTGTCATTTCTCAGATGCGGACGGTGCCCGAGGCACAGCGCTCTGGAACTGTCCAAGGTCCTGTATGACACATACGTCTGACGTACATCAGACGATCAGCTGTTCATCTGCGTCACAGATTACTCACTAGAGCACCTGTCAATACAGGCTATTTATGGATCGTTGACGTTATCACCTCCCGTGACAATTATGCTCACTTGTCTTAGAGCATGGGCATGGTCTTAGAGGTTTCTCATTGACAATTGTGACACGGCCGGCTGGTCCCCGCCGTCCACGTTGTCAGTTTACAGCTTCGACATCCCTGCTTCGCGCACTACTGAGGTTTGTTGCATTAAAGGTGCGCCCATTAGCTCACCTGTATGCACGATATGGTTTTTAATTATATGCGTCCACCGTGCGCTTAGAGAAGCTCACATGTACACGCTATAACATTTGGTATACAATAAGATGCGCTTGGGAAAGCTCACCTGTATACACAGCTGTGTTATGCTTTGTGACACATACATTGTTGTTCATCTGTGTACGTTCACGGTGCGTTGGGTGCCCACCGTTACGTTCATCAATCATATCTGTACACATTCACGGCGCGTTCTGTGCACTGATTTATCTATACGCATTCACGGTGCACTGAAGAGTTCACCCGTGTGCGCACAATTTATTATCAGAACACATGACGGCGCACTCGAGAATCTTGCCGGCCTGTGCATTATAACACTCTGATTCATCTATATGCATTCACGATGTATTCAAGTGTTCACCTGTGCCCGTGCAATTTATAGTCAATACACATTTACGGCGCGCTTGGAAAGCTCACCGATCTGTGCACTATAATACTACCTATATGCATCCCGATGCGCTCGAGGGTGCACCTGGGTTCACACTATTGTGGTATCTGTATAATCCCACGCTACGAACCGTTCTGCCGCATATTATAGTCAGATCGGCCGTTCGTGAGCTGCGCAGATCACTCACTACGTATGTCTGTTGCTAACAGTGGTTATTTAGATGGATCGTTGAAACCATCGCACTGGCTCACGCCCCTCTATGAGCTATGTCCTATATAGAGCCCACTCTGTTCGAGTTTGGCTTCTTCATGAACTTGGTCTACAGGGGTATCTATATCTATATTTGATATCTGCTACGCGGCCGGCTGGTCTTCGCCGTCTACGTTGTCAGATTGTACAGCTTAGACGTCCCTGCCCTACGAGCGCAGGTTCTCTCGGCTCAATCATGCACGCTCATGCGTTTTATGTGTACACCACGGTGCGCTCAGCGAGCTCACCAACGTGACTCTGAATTTACTTATCTCGCACAGCCGCGGCGCGCTCGGTACCTCGCCGTCTTGTGCTATGTTATGTGCCCCCGGTGCGTTTAAAACCCCACCGTGTGCGCGTCAACAATTTATATGGTGCTTACACATTTGCTTTTAAAGCTGTGAATATGCCGGGTATAGGGCCACACGCAGTGTCTCTCCGGTAAGGCACTTCAGTACGTTGTGTATGCACGGCGTGATGGGATTACGTTCCCCCATAGCGTCAGCTAACTGACGCAATGCGAAGTGAACCGTATTGAAAGGGAACGCTTAGGTTACTCACGTAACCCCGGTTCCCTGAAATAACGGGAACGAAGCATTGCGTCTCTTGCCGTGCTACAAACGTCTACGCAGCGAGTGTTATTCGGCTGCGCGCTTCAGTCGAATATAATGAGCTCCTGACGATTGAACCGCGCTTATATAGGGACGCGTTCCTCCCGCGCGCGGGTTCAAACGTCATTGGTCTGTACTTTGTACAGACGTTAACCAATAGGCTTCAGTCACGGAGTAAACAGGAGTTTCCCCCATAGCGTCAGCTAACTGACGCAATGCTTCGTTCCCGTTATTTCAGGGAACCGGGGTTACGTGAGTAACCTAAGCGTTTTACTACACTATGGTTTTTGAAAACCATGGTTGTCAAAACCATGGTTATTTTGTGGTCACCATGGTTTTACTACAGTAACCATGTTTTTTTGGTTTTAACTGTAGTAAAACCATGGTTAATTTTCATAAGGGTCGCACATCTCACATAAACTCCACAAATCCATTGTTCAAAATAAAGTTGACGCCATGTGATTTTCTGCATGTGATTTTCATTAAAATGACCGAAAATTAAAAGGCTGCAACTAACAAAATTATCGTTTAGAAAGCCAGCAGATATGAACAGACAAAGAAAAGGAGGGAATGTGAGAAAGTTGCAGCAGCATACACCAAATAATCCGTTTGTAATCGTATTGATGGCTCAATCATATATTGAAAAGCCTTCATGTAAACACCTTTATCAATCGAGACAAGGTCTCAATATCAAATTTAATTCATACAGGAGTCTGAAACACTTGATAAAATGTATGTGGTCTGTTACCCAAACACGTGATTGTCACATTCAACATCATTGCTCTACACTGCCACACATCAGCTTAAACACGTCCTACCAACCAGACAGAAGTGATGACAGTCAAGTGAAAAAGTAATACATTTGTTTCCAAAATCTCTCTACTGAATATAATAGTAGTGGCCGAAATAGGTAGAATAGAAGAAAACTCATATAAGTAAAATTTTTAAAGTGCACCTATTTCATTGCTAAAAAACGCTATTTTGTGTATTTGGTATAATACAATGTGTTTGCGTGGTTTCAAAAATTGATTTTGTACAAAGCTCATCGATCTGAAAAGTTCTGTGTCCCTGATTGGCCAGCTAATCTGTATGTTGTGATTGGTCTGAATATATCTGACATCAGCAGGAAATGTGGCGCTCCTTACCATGTTTGAAAGATTCGCTCACAATGCAATGCTAGCAGGAGTTTATTTACAGGCTACAGGAGTCCGAAGCGTTTATTTACAGGCTACAGGAGTCCGAAGCGGGAGGAATTATGATAATGTTGTTGTTTTTAACATCAACAGGCCCATGAAGTAAACTGTTGCCTACAATCTGTGTGTTTGTTGTAGTCCAAGAAAAGAGATTTACGATGGAAATGATAACTCGTGTCATTGTTTACTTTGTGATATGTACCTTTTGCATAACCTTAACATGTACTAATACACACTTACACACCAAAGGAAATGTTTAAATGTGAATCGGACAATAGGTGCTCTGTAATGGAAAAAGTGTCTGTTGTGGACTGAATGCAGATGAAAGCATTTTAACCACAGGTGATGCATTCTTCTCTCATGCAAACAGACCACAATAGACCGGATATAAAAATACACAACACTATGCATCAACAACAGAATGTTTTGTCTCTCATTAAACTAGGACGATTTTTATTAATGCTTTTGAAAAGTGAACTGATTAAAGGCAAACGTGATCTGGTGGACTTTCGCTTCAGTATTTTTTAGGAATCATTTTCATTCGTTGAACTTGCTCTGAAGCCACTAAACCAGTCTGCAAGATGTCTCTGTGTTTCATTTTGTTGTACATCTCTATGCAGGGTAAGATTTTTAGTTTAAGTCAATATTTGATAAAATTCACTACACTTAAACTAATGTTAACATGGTGTAAATTTGTAATAAAGGTAAGTTGATTTATAAATTACAAAATTTTGCAAAGTGAAAATGGACAATAACTGGTCTGTGATTTCCTGGTTTCAGACATTTCCTCTGTACTTATATAGTTAGTTTTTAAATATGTTGAAAATGCCTACTGTTTTCTACCTTAAACTCGCACTGCTCTGCTTTAAAGCTTCATGTGTAAATGTTGCAGGTGTTCATACAAATGAAATGAAATCAGTGACTGAGGGAGATTCTGTTACTCTACACACTGATATTACTCAAATACAGAAAGATGATCAGATACTCTGGAGGTTTGGACCTAAAAATGCCCGCATTGCTGAAATCTATAAACAAAGTCACCCAATATATGATAACAATAATGGGATATTTAAAGACAAACTACAGCTGGACACTCATACTGGATCTCTGACCATCACAAACATCAGAATCAAACAGACTGGAGTTTATAAACTAACCATCATCAATAGTAAAGGAAAGTCGTACAAGACATTCAGGGTCTCTGTTTATGGTAAGTATAAATCTAAATCTACAATCTAAAAAATGTTGAGTTGTTTTTCAGGGCTGGGTAACAATCGGACAGAACACATTTCTGGGTTAAAATGACCCAAATAATGGGTTGTTTTTACCCAACTGCTGTTATTGTTAATCAACCATGTTGAAACAACCCAGCAGTTGGTTTAAAACAACACATTATTTGGGTAATTTTAACCCAGAAATGTGTTCTGTCCAATAGTTACCCAGGCCTGGGTTAAAAACAACCCAATATTTATTGCATTGTCATCAAATCAAAGTTTCAGTGTGATTCAAAGTCATTTAGTGTTATTGTCTTTGGAGAGTTAAAACTGTTCAAACACTATTTTTAAGCACACTGTTAGCAATTGATGTAATTTTTACAATAAATTGTACAACAAAATATTGTATTCATGTTTTTATTGTAAATGCGAATGCATGATGGGAAATGTATAGACAGTCATGTAATTTTATTGTAACTACACTGTAGAAGCATTATTTTACAGCCACGGCATAGTATTGTGGGATCGCTGCTGTTTGAATTGTGAAATTGCGCGGCGAACGGTACCATCGGCCATCAATCAACATTTTTGTAAGAAGGAACACCTCAGGTAAGAACCATGACTTATTTTCTATATTTATATGTATTCATTAATACCAGTTTCACAGCAAAATCCCCGGTGTTAAATAAACACTGTGGGTGTACATATAATCCACTCCCAGATGGGTGTGTAAAAAGAGTGGTGTTAAAAATATAACACTGATGCAGTGTTGAAGTTAATGAGATAATGAAGTGATGATTAAGACATTAATGGTGAACACCTGCTGGTCATTCTGTGTCAAATCAACTAAATTTTAGAACGTTCCCTGTCTTTAATTTTTTTATTTTGATGACTCTTTTTCTGGATAAAGTAATACTAAAATAATGCAGAAAGACAAAATATTCAAATGTAATAGATGAAATCCCCACAGTTAAATAAAAACTATCATCATCTCTGTTTGAAAACTAAAATTACAACTTGCTTGCAGAGTTACATGGATGATAGGTTTAACTTCTAAAGAACTGCTGTAAATCAGGTTAATAAAGTTAGTCACCATTGCTCCGATTAGTGTTTCCTTTAGTTGGGTACTTGGGTCTTGAAGTTTAGTGTTAGTTTTCTTCTGCTCATTGTGGCAGTGTGTCTATCAAACACATCTGTTAAAGCAGAGGAAGATGAGAGAAATGAAGTCTATAACTGTTACTATGTTAATTAGTATGAAAGTATAAGTCTTGGGATTCAATGATATCATAAAAAACTAATCACTGAATATAAGTGTTTCATTTATGTTCTGCCAACCCTGTGAAGCTCCCATGAAATCCAACAGTGCTGTAAAAGTCCACATACCCTGAAGAGTTAAATATTGTTTACCCAAATCTAATCTGTGGTGTAAATCAGACACACTGAGACATCAACAATCAGCCTATAAAACACAATCATGGTGACAATCAACAACAAAACATCATGCCACAATGCATGCTGGGTACCAGGATTGTAGAAAATTCATTCATAAATCCCATCATGCATTGCAACATGACAAAAATGTTGCAACTTTCTTACCATTAACTGTCACCATCGTTGAGCTTTGTATCAGAAATCATGAAGTCTCTCTTAAGCAAAAAACAACAACAAAAACACACTAAAGCATTACGGCAGTCTTATTCAATACAATGTCATTTGCATAGAGCTTTTTTATATGCATGTTTCTTCATAATTAATTTGTGATCAAATGTTTCAATGATTTGTAGAGTAGAATATAATAAAAATAAACTAAGAAGGTCTACATTCCTCTACATGAAGCAATGAACAAGTGGTCTTACTAAAACATTGTTGCTATTGCTAAAAGAGGAGAGTTAGATCAGTGAAGGTCAATGGACAAATGCCTAACTAAAGGAAACACTAATCACAGTAATGGTAACTTCAAATGAACTCTTAACAAACACAAACTTAAGATTTAATGTGATACATTTTGTGATAAATGTCTATTTGACTTGTGAGACATCACGTCAGAAAGAAGATTTGTCTACTAAATCACGCGTGTGGATACTGGAGTAGTTGAGCACTTGTATTTTGTTCTGACAGCTGTTTAGAAGTTAAACTTATCCATTTAGAAAATAACTCTGCAAGTTATCATTTTATTTTTCAAACAGAGATGCTGATAGAGAGGCAAACGTGAAAGATTGCAGCTTTTGGAGACATACACCCAACAGTATTCATCTATTGCATTTAATAATTTGTCTTTCTTTATTATTTTAGTATTTTCTCCAGAAAACGAGTCATCAAAATAAAAATTTAGAGACAGGAAAATGTCCAAAATGTAATTAATTTGAATGACCAGCAGGTGTTCACCATTAATGTTTTAATCAGCACTTCATTATCTCATTAACTTTAACACTGATTCAGAGTTATATTTTTAACACCAGTCTTTCTTAACACCGATCTTGGTGTGGATTATATAAACACCAAATAGTGTTGATTTAACACTGGTAGAGTTAATTTAACACTGGGGATTTTCCTGTGTACGTGTTTCACATGCAGTACCCTAAAGACGCCTCAGGGACTCTTGAATTTATACAAAGGTATGTTTACACTGTTTACACACTAATAAAGAAAATAGATCCATCATTCTCATGACCTTTTTGTCCAGTATTGTTAGGCGCTATGATATATTTTATGCATTGATGTCAATAGACAGGTTTCCATCTATTTAAAAAAATTATGGTTAAGGGATTTAGCGAATAGTTTTGTACAAAGTGAAATTCAAGATACAGCACATACATGCATAAAATTACATTGGCTTTTACATTATATTTTTAAGAAAAACAATGTAATTCTAAAAGTTATGAATATTAAAAACATAGGCGTCATTTTCTTTTATGAGCAAGTAGGAACATTTTTATTTGTCATTATTTAAAACATGAAAACTTAAAAATAATCCTCTTTTCTCAGAGCTTTTTGTGGAATCAACTCCCAGACGGGCAGCAAAGCAGAGAAGAGGCATGGGCTTAACGCACCTGTTTCCACCTTGCTTAGAAAACTCCTGGACTTTGAGTTGATGGGCTAGTACCATGAACAACTTTCCCAGTTCAAGTCTGACTGGGCACCTTTGTTTCATATCACCATGTTCCCCCTGATGATAGGCTGTCTGGACGTGTAAAAGTGAGCTTCACTGAAACGTTTGTTTTGTGTTTGAAAAAACAAATTGTATAATTTTGTAATATGTGGTGATGCCCAGTTTGTTAATAAAAACAGAAAAGATACCTGTGTTGTGTGTTTGTAATTTGCTAATATGGGAAATTACTAAAGTATTTTAATATTCACAAATAACAGGATTTTACAGGAAATTACAGGAAATTCCTGGCAACTGAGTTGCATTAAATATAGATTAAATTGTAATAAACTACAGCATTTTGCTGTAATAATGCGACTACAATCACAGTACAAATGTTGTGTAAATACATTCCTTTATTGTCAAAGTAAACAGTACAAATCCTGTATATTATTGGCTGTAAATTTACTGCAATTAGTTGCCAGGAATTTCCTGTAAAATTACAATAAATTTTTAACAGTGCACATTGTGTTTTTATTCATGACACAAACACCCAAAACAAGTGCACAATAACTACTATAAATGTTTTCGCCACTAATGAGAACATATAACGCGACAGCCGGCTTTAAAGGCACATTGTTTTTAAAAGTAAAAGTGATTTTATTATGTTTAACGGAAGTTTTGACCAGTGCACTTAGGGTCACCATCTTTTGCCACAGATTATTTAAGTGGCAGTAGATGGTGAGTGTGATATTGTTATGAATGAACCCCGCCTGTTTGAGTCCTCCTGATCGACAGAGGGCGCCTTCACCAGATTACTGGGACTGATCACGCCATCACCTGCAGCCAATCTGGCTATTTAAGTTCCTCCAGAACTATGGCCCTGTCCCAAATCGCGCACTTCATGTGGAGTTTCGGTCTCGTGGCCTTAAATTGTGCATGCTCGCTTAGTCTATGAGTCCGTAGGGTGTCCCATCTGTCATTTTTACGCCCCGAAGTGTGCTCATCAGTGCCTCCTTTGCCCCCATTGCCCCAAAGCTCGCATTGCAGCAGGCTTCGCGCACTTTACCATCCCAGAAGTCCTTGCGAAAGAGCAATCAGATCAATCAAACGACAGAAGGAAGGAGTTCACACTTACGGGCAACTTCTGTGCGACATGACGCTCGAGTCTGGCCCTGTCCCAAATGGCACACTCCGGAATTGTGGTCCTCCTCAGAGTCCACACTTTGATGACATCATAGAGTGCAGACTTTAGGGACCCTTGATGCGAGTCCACGTGGGTGCACCGGAGTCGTGTTTTGAGACAGACTTGAGCATCACGCCGGAAATAGGAAGATAAGTTGCCTGTCAGTGTGAACTCCTCACTTCCCCTACGGACTCGTTGCACGCGCAATTTAATTCCACAAGACTGAAAGTCCACATGAAGTGCGCCATTTGGGACAGGGCCTGTTTCCCAAAATACGACTCTGTTGCACCCACATGGACTCGCATCAAGGGTCCCTAAGGTCTGCACAACATGATGTCATCAAAGTGTGGACTCTGAGGAGGACCACAAGTCCAGAGTGTGCCATTTGGGACAGGGCCTATGAACTTGATTTGCTTAGTGTGGTCTTTTCTGAGCGTTATTATTCTCGTGAGTGTTTACCTGTTGTGACCTGGTTTGTTATTTTGGATTATTGATTGTTATCTGCCTGCCTCTGATCTCTGCCTGTACCTGCATTATTGATTGTTATCTGCCTGCCTTGACCCTGCCTGTCCCTGTTTACGATCCTGGATTGTCCCTTTGTATTAACCTCTGTGTCATCAATAAACTGCAAATCGATCCTATGTCTCGTGACTCCTCATTACAGGTATCATCACGGGCCAGTGCGGCAAGCGCCGGAGGCAATTACAGTCATGATAATATTGAGCTATACACAACTCCGAGAGCGATATTGCTTTTATACAACAGTTTGACGACAAAAGTTTGAAAAAAAAACTAGAAAACAACAACGGAGTTATTTCAAAAGCCTCTTTGTTGAGGAACTACTTTCTTCCACCACAAATTTGAAGTTCAGAACGACAGATAAACCTTTTTCAGTTTTTTCAGCTGTTTATTTTGAATGTTGTAAAGCTGTTTTGAAATAAGTTGTTTTTAAAATAAAAATCACAATATTGTGTATGTTTAAGGTATTTACCCTATAACTACATTTATAATAAGAGGTGAAAAAGGCACCACTTTAGTTTAAAGCCTGCAAATGTAAGAATTACTTGGTAAAGACACAGAACAAGGGGGTAACAAGCGGCACTTTAATTTACAGCTCGTAAAGGTAGGAGTTACCTGGTAAATACACAGTACAAGGGGGTAACAAGCGCCACTTTAATTTACAGCCCGCAAACGTAAGTGTAAGTGTAACCTGGTAACTACCCCAGATAGCATGCAACCATTGAAACAATGTTAAAAATCGTTGATTTGTCAATGTTAATACCATTGAATCAATAACACGTTTGCACCCTCCATTAATATTGAAAAAATATTGAAATTTCAACAAATCACCATTATCGTGATCAGTGTTTGCTTTAGTTGGGCCCTTTACTCTTGTGTTTTAATGGTAAGTTTTCTTTGGCTGCTGAAGCAGTGTTTTAAAATACATCTGCTATTGCAAAGAAAACAAAGATCTAATGTTATCAAGTAGTTTTAAATTCTTGTAGATATACCTAAACAATATTAATGAAATACTGTTAAAGTTATGCAAAAAAATTATTTTACAGTACTAGTTGGAAACAGTGTCAGGTCTGTGGTATTTTGAGGATTACAAAAACACATTTAAAAAGTTAAACTACTGAATCTATCTCTGATATCATGAATCGGTCTATGAATCTCATCAATGGTGACGATTAACAAAAGAAAGCTTCATGCTGCAATGCATGCTGGGTATCATCGTAGTACTAAACTAATTTATAACTCCCAGCATGCATTGCAGTTGATTGTTTTATATGAATTTGTTTGATGATTGTCACCATTATCGAGATTTGTAGGATGAGTAATGATGTCTGAATGTGTTAGCAATTTCTCTGTTTGTCTTGTCACAGTGTATTTACAAACCAAAACCATTATAAATGTCAAAAATGGATCAACATAATCATGTAAAGCAGCTTAATTTTATATAATCTTGAATTCTTCACAAAAAGCAATCAGTTTCAAGTTCAACTTAACTTTGAAACACATCTTTCTTTTCCAATGCAGATGGGTTTCTACATAAACACAAACAAACACTAAAAAATAGAAAAGAAAGATTTAACTTCGTGAATAACAAGAGTCAAGGACCCAACTAAAGCAAACACTGATCACAATAATGGTGATTTGTTGAAATCTCAATATTTTTTCAATATTAATGGAGGGTGCAAACCTGATATTGATTCAATGAAGTTAACATTGACAAATCAACTGTTTTTAACATTGTTTCAATGGTTTGCATGCTATCTGGGTACTATATACATATACTAGGGGTGGGCGATAAACCGGTAGACAAAATTAACCGGTAGAAATTTGTCAACCGGTAGAGATTTTGGACTATCGTTTCTATCGAGGTTACGTGCCCACGTCACGCTCCTGTGCGTGTGGTCGCGAAAACGTAACGTTTGTACACGTATTTAAGCACTGCAGTTTTAAAACAAGTTATTTTAAGCCATTGAAACACAGACAACAGATCTGTATGCGTGCGTTCTTTCTGTGTGTCAGGAGCGGACAAGTCGCGCAACCGCTGCTCTTTCTGTCTGTGAGGAGCGCGCAAGTCGCGCGACCTCTGCTTATTAAGCTCGTGAGCATTTTTCCCGCTTTATTGGCCTTAAATACACATATGCGTCAAAATTCCCGTCTTTGCAAGCATCATCATAAACACGACCAGTAAGGTCTTAAGAGAAAGTAAACAGCTAAAAGAGAAAGCGCATGTGTAACAGTGTATTGGATCCGGACTTTGGTCTTAAAGGGGAAGTTACCTAATTTTGCTCCTGTCTGTCACTCGTGTTAATCAAACAGCATTGAGAAAAAAATCTCTCGCTCCTGATTAAATCACTTTTCTACCTTAAATAAAAATATATATAGGCCTATACATACATGCATAATTATTTATTATCATTCTTATTGACTGTGTATCTTCAGAGAGCTTGAGTTTTGTTTGTTTTTATCTTCTTTCTATGCTTGTATATGTTTTTTGTGAGAATTATGAACATTTCTATGGTATTAAAGATTTAAACCTTATTAAAACATAAAAAACTCTACCGTGATACATATCGTTATCATGATATAAAACTAATCCTATCGTGATAGAAGATTTTGGTCATATCGCCCACCCCTAACATATACAGATCAAAGAGGTACAAGTTGCTATTAATAGGGATCGAGCACTGAGGAGCAGGCCAGAATGGAATTTTTGAAGGTCTAAACATGCTTGAAAACTGCACACGCATCGGAAATGGCGAAAATTTACATGTGGTATAGGTGTCAGAAGTGGGCGTGTAGAAATGGCTCAATAGCGCCACCTGCAAATTTTCAAGAGAACAGCCCCCCGCTATAAAAACAGATAAGAAATTTGGTAGGATCATCTATCATCCCAAGACCTACAAAAAAGTATCTTGGAGCCAAGCTCTAAACCCCACAGGAAGTCAGCCATTTTGAATTTTCACTGTGATTTCTGTGCAAATTTTTGCATTTCCAGGCTTAATAATTTAACCAACTCCTCCAAGAGATCTTATCAGATCATCATCATATTTGGTCAGTCTTATGTAAAGGCATTTGCGATGTTAAAGCTCCACTGTGTAAGATCTACTCCCATCTAGCGGTGAAATTCTATATGACAACCAACTGAATATTACTTTCTAGCCCCCCCCCATTCGGAACGCGTTTTAACTCG
Source organism: Misgurnus mizolepis (assembly GCA_025389145.1). Lineage (NCBI taxonomy): Eukaryota > Metazoa > Chordata > Actinopteri > Cypriniformes > Cobitidae > Misgurnus > Misgurnus mizolepis. The sequence continues at coordinate 9,127,620 of JAIFKI010000021.1, forward strand.
TACCGTGACCGTGTCATGGCAAGGTTAACATGGCTGCCAGTAACTACAAAGCAAAAGCAATGAAAAAAATGAACAATTTGCAATGTCCTTTGCCTGTGATCCGTCAAAGCACACAGATTTATGTTAAACATGAAAAAAGTCATTTTCATCATATGTCCGCTTAAAATCACATAAACGTAAACGCAACCATAAACGTAGCTTAGACACTCCTTTTTCATCGACGCAAGGAAAAATATCCCAGGGGCTGTTACACTTGGTATTAAGATGTGTTTTCGTCGATCGGATCACAAGTGGACGAGAGAGACACATCACGTTTACACTTGGTGTTTAAATCCGTCTTTTTTTGTCAATTTTCGAGCACTTCTCTCCAGATTACTGAGGGGATGGTCTGTGGACGAGTCCCTCTCCTGTCATTTAATCATGAGCGGGAGTAATGACGGGTTTAAATGGACGCAAACTAATATTATGTCAGAGTCCAATGCTTATGTTTTAAGTAAACGTTATATGTCTGTGTATATGTAAGAGCTTTCTCTGATATTGGTGAAAAAAGATCGCGCAACTTTCACACGCTTGTAAAATGAAACGAAAGACGCGCAGATCAGACGCTTTTATCAATGAAAGGCTAAAAATAGCGCTGTACACCGTATGTTTGTGCTAGAGGTCAGAAAAGATGAAAAACATTTATCTCAGTACCTCAGATTACATAAATGGGCGGAGAGACGGCGTGTGGCTGTTCGAACACATTAAACCACATGCGTGTTTACACTAACAAGTGTTATGCATAACCATGCTATAGTTACACAAGCAATATAAAACTTCGAGTTTACAACATAGACTGTATATATTTAAACAAATATGCTGAATTACCTGTGGAGAAGATAGAAAGTAGGTAACTTCGGGTCCTGTGAGCCTCATGATCTTGGAAAACTAACATTACTCCAATATTGACTTTGGTCTTGTTGTTTTTCCTGTCGCGTTGTCGTTTTAAATCCCCTTTTCGCTTCCTTGGCGATGTGTTTTAATGTTCTCGAAAATAGGTCTTCAACAGGCTTTCAAATCTGCCTCAAATCAAAGCATTAGATAGATCGCAGGTTCATCACGGTGTGCGGCTGTTGTAAAATCCGAAGGATTCAGTCTACGCAGGTCGCATAGGCTGCATACGTCATCAAGCCTGGTTTATTTAAATTAACTGAGCATGACATTCGCAAGTCATAAGCAGATTACATCAATTTACAATTAACTAAGAATATTTGTCAGCTTTATAATTGTTAATATTCGAAATAAGACTGTCTTAATGACTTATACCGCCTACACATGCAACCTATGGAGGCTTCAGCTTGCGGCCAGCGTGAGTGTAGAGTGAAAGCGCGAAAGGCGGAGCTTGAATTTCAGGAATGTCCCTCGTCAGCGAATGTATTTCAAAGATGGAGGCACAACATGAATGCGCCAGTCGAGCGATTCGACGGTATGTATTTTAAATAGCAGATTCTACACTTACGAGAATACTTTGATTAGTGGGTGGGAAGTAATTACACATGAATGAGCACATACTTTTGAAAGAAAACATGAGTTTTTGCTAAGAATTAACTCAAAAAAGTACACAGTGGAGCTTTAAATTGTGGAGATCTTGACTTTTCGTTGAAGGGTGTCCGTGGCGGCTTGCCAAATTTCAGCGTATTCGCCATGAAACAGGAAGTTGTTCTAACTCAGGCATGCAATGTCTAATCTGAAACATGGTTCACATGTTTGATAAGAGTCTTGGCATGAACACATTTCCATGCTAATTTTCAGTTACAGTCATAGCGCCACTTAGAGGCAGCAGGAAATGAACTGTTTTACCCTATGATTTACTGCTGTTACTGATTTAATCAAATCATCATCATTTGCTCAGACTGATCTTAAGCCCTTTGTGATGATAAATTGCAAAGATCTTGATTTTCGTTGAAGGGCGTGTCCGTGGCAGTCTGGCAAAGTGTAATGTTTCGCAATGAAACAGGAAGCTGTTGTAATTCAGAAATTACATTACATTTTCCAATCTACCCCAGACTTTACATGGTTGATAAGGGTCCCGGTCTGAACACATCATCATGGCAATTTTCATGTATAGTTATAGCACCACCTAGAGGCAGCAGGTAATACCATGTTGTATGTTGTGATTTACTGCTCTTAGAGGTTTAACTAAATAAACATAATATTTGGTCAGATTAATCTTGAGGCCTTTTGTGATGATAAATGGCGACGACCTTGACTTTTCATTAAAGGGTGTGTCCGTGGCGGCCTGGCAAAGTATGGCTAAATGAATCTTACGGATATTGCAATGACAAATTGAGATCTTACAGTTTCCTGAAAGGGCGTATCTGTGGCGGCCTGCCAAATTTGATGTTTCACCATTAAAAAGCTGTTGTAATAAATATCCGACCTGTCTTAGACTTCATACGTACATATATTTACCCACTAAAATACATAGTGGTACACTGGTCACTTTTTTCCTAACGCCATGGGTGGCTGTGCACATTTGTGCGAGGGTCCTTCCATCGCTGCTTGCAGCTTTAATATGGTTACTTTAATAATGGATACTTTTGCCTGGAATCAACATATTGGATTGGTTTTTGGTTTTTTTCAAAAACACCTTTTTGTGAACTTTTTGTTTCTTTCCTGTTTTTTCCAGCTCGTCTGACAGTTCCTGTCATTAGCAGTAACTCATCACAATGTTCATCATCATCATCAAGCTCAAAATGTGTGTTATTGTGTTCAGTGTTGAATGTGAGAGAAGTGAGTCTCTCCTGGTACAAAGGAAACAGTTTATTGTCCAGCATCAGTGTGTCTGATCTCAACATCAGACTCTCTCTACCTCTGGAGGTTGAATATCAGGACAACAAAACATACAGATGTGTACTCAACAATACCATCACAAACCAAACTCAACATCTCAACATCACTCATCTCTGTCAGCCGTGTTTAGGCATGTTAACAATTACATTAACATAGTTTATAGAGTTTAAGGATTTATTATTTAGTCCAACTAATTTATGTTGTTGTTAGGAAATATTATGACAAATAAGGTTATAAAAGGTTTATTTTCTTTGTATTGTATCTATGTGTATCTGGAGGAATTCATTTATGTTTGACATTCTTTATTCTTTTTTCAGACCCTATCCAGTGCTTTGGTTTTACTGAAGCTGTCATTCGATTGGTCATCTCTGCTCTGATATGTGTGGCCACTGTTGCAATACTAGTGGATCACTTCAGATACATCAGAAGGGAACAGAAGAGAAGGGCACAGCACAGACACCACCATCAATCCATGATTGATGTCAAATCTGTTCTTGGTGACTGATAGTCAGTGCTTTAAGTGGGCCGGTACGCACCGGTACTCAGTATAACCATTTCCAAATATAGCTCTTGAGTGTACCACCACCTCTCAGTGCACCCAGAATGTGCTTTTAGCGTACCGGAACACTCATTTACAAATCTGTTTAAATCAGAGGTTTAATTTAAAGCTGCCGTCGGCAACTCTGGAGGATTGAGCAGTTTCCAAATGTTTACAATTTCATGTCCCTCCCCCACTACCTCCGAGCAACCTCCCTCAGAGCGCGTTCTCGTCAGCGCGTGTGCAACAGTATTATTAGCAATGCTGACATCGCGGGCACGCGCGTCGAATTTCTGGGTCGAAGAATCTGTTTTAAGCCAGGCAGTCCTTTTGAATGTGTGTCATGCAATATCCACTTCTCGTCGCAAGGTTGTAGTATGTTTTTACTAAATACGACAATAAATAGGTCAAGTCCGACCACCAGAAGCGTTTGATATTTTTAACTTTCAACTCGGAGGTGTTTTTAATTCACAGCAGCTGTTTAAACATTTGTGTCGCTTTCAACCGGGCGGTGTGCATCCACTAAGCTCTGGGCCCAGAGCAAATCGTTCATGCTCGTATGGTCGCGGCTCGCACCGTGTGAGAGAAATTACGAGCCGAGCCGAGCAGGTTATGAGCACCTTACGACCTCCCGATAATTTTTAAACATGTCAAAAAAGTTCGGGAGCTGTCGGAATAAATTCGTAGAGTTGGTGCGGGTGAACGAGACGATCTGGCAAAGCACTTGAAGTTGACCAACCAGAATGTACAAAACACAGAAGAAGAAAGACAAATGTGGCACTGCTACCTCAAATCTGGACAACAACTCTATAGCTGGCTATGTTTTGCGCAGCCACACACTCCGGTGACCGGACATCATGACAAATATGACAGGTCCTTTCAGTGACGACCTCTTGATCAGCTTCTTTGCCTGAAAAACCTGTCATACGTGTTTTTGTGATGTCCGGCCACAGCTTTGGATGTGTGTGGAAACAGGAGAGAGTGTAGTTGTTTTAGGCTATACCGCTGTTCTGATAAGTGCTACCACAATGCATAAAACGAGGGCTACTTTTCGATATTAAAACTTTTTTGTTTTACTTGTTGATTTTTCTTTACTTGTTAATATGTTTTATCATTATTTACAATCTAAACATAAAATAAGCCAACTAAAATATGTAATAAATAAATATAAAAATTATTAGACTCTGTGCAGAGACCACTGGTTTAAACAGTACAGGATAGACAAAGAATGTCGCAATTTTTGTGTAATCCAAGCTGTGCCAAAGTCGCTGTAGTACAGTTTCATAAATGAATGGATATTAAAAGGGCTGTCGCGACAGAGAATAAAAAGTAACGTAATGTCCATGAATGTCCATGTTTAATAGGCTATAAGATATGCATTTATAGTTTTACACTTTATACACGTAAAGTAAATGCAAAATAAATTGTCAACGAACAAGAGAGTACATTAAACATGATGATCATACGCGGAGACGACGTTTTCCACATTATGGAGCTTCTGCTTAAACAAGTGAGCTTAAAACGTTTTTTGATCGGTATTTTTACCCACATATATATATATATATTTTTTTTTTTGACATATTTTCGACCAAAGGAACACATGATATAGCCCAATGTAAATTGTTATGGTAGCCTTAGTTTGTTCTGAAATTATGAGAATATTTAAATGACTAAAATGTAGGCTATCTCTGAAACTTTATTTAAATAATGATTAATTTGTTTTCATACAATATTTGTATTGCTATGTATTAATTTACATAGGTCTACTGAGAAAATGCCATATATTAATATGCAATGCCTTCTGTATGGCATTTATTTTGTACAGTTACAGGAGCACAAATGCTGCGGGATCACTTTTACTTCAAGACACCGCACTGCAAAATCCCGGGAGTTAAATTAACACTGCTCAGTGTTCATATAGGTCCATCTGTAGAGGGTAAAAAAAAAAGGTAACATCGGAGAGAGTATTGCAAGACTCAAGAGTCCAATTAAAACAACCACTGATCACAATAATGGTGACTTTAAATGAAACAGCCAACATCTAATCCTAGGATAAGAAAATAACTCTACAAGTAAGATCTAAAATGCAATTTTAGGTTTCAAACAGAGATGGTGATAGAGAGGAGAAAGTCACAGATTGCAGATTTTAACTCTCTTTTGTGTTACTTTTTTTAACACTCTAGAGATGGACCTATATAAACACTATTTTCGTTTAACATATTAATATTTGGCTGTAGATGTATTGTCTTAATAATTTAATCATAAAGGGAAAGACGTGTAACGTTAGCTTACCTTGCGTTTTACCTCATTGCTCCTCATTCTGCATTTACAAATAAATAAATAGGCCCACTGAATTTGTTTTTTAAACGGTCATATTTATAAAAAAGCAACAATAAATGTAACATTAATAATAGCAATATAGATATTTACTTGGCACTACAATCATGATATATTAAGACGGTAAAACCGCATATGCGCTAGTTATCTATGAAAAATCACGGCCAGAGAAATTCCTTCACAGCCACAGCACTAGACCTATATTGCAATTTCGGAATGCAGAAAACAGAAATACAAAAGAACAGAAATTCCAGGCTGTTTTCTGCACTTAAGCCAATATCTTTGCCGTATTCTTCTTGTTTTATTTTTTGTACATTCTGCCACTCACAGGTGCGAAAATGCTTACGTCAGAATTCGTCAAGTCGTACAGTAAAATCTTGTCGTGTGTGACTGCGTACGAATTATTTTCGCATAAACTCACTCGTGTCGTGTGCGAGAACTCACTCGTGTCGTGTGCGAGAGCTCACGACGTTCCGACCGTCAGAATTCGCACCGTGTATGCCCAGCTTAAGAGAACTGTTTAAGGGATTATATGCAACACAGTTAAATTATTCTCTTACAGTATTTAAGGGGAACTTACCCCTTAAGTGTCATACTTAAGGGAAAAACTTAAGGTGCTTTATGCAACCGGGCCCAGGTCTCTAATGAAAGGTAGATGGACCAAAATAAATATCTTTTATCTTGGTCCTGAAACATTGTTCTCTTAAGTCTATGGTGGAGAGGGTATTTAAATAAACCGTGGAAATTTGGTAGTCACGTATCTATTAATAGACTACAATGAAAGTTCTGTCAGAACGTCCACTGCAGGAATCGTTCTAAAAATCATGGTTACCATGGGTCTGATGCACATTCCAACTAAAGTTTGATGCCCATTCCAACTAAAACAGTAAAAGTTTATAACTTATTTTGAAAGTACTAACAAAATTCTACCTTCTGTTAAAATTTCATGCAAATATCTGATAAAATGAGAAAGTTACAAGCAAAAACATGTGAATACGCAGCATTTCGGTCACACACATTCCATAGACATCCATATATAACTTTTTCCCCTGATTTCTAATATTAAAAATATCATAACTTTCTCAATACTCAACAGATTTTTACAATCCTGGTATCTTTGTAAATGGGAATGTCTGCTCTGACTAGTCGTGTGATACATTTTGAGTATTGGGGTTTTTGAAAATGTTGTCATCATACCTAGTATTATTGTGAACGCATACTTAGCAAGAATACTTAGATTACTTACATAACACTCCGAAACACAATCAATGGTTGATAAAGCACAATTACCTGTTGAGAAGAAATGTGGCAAGCTCTGCATCCAGCTTGAATCCTTTAAAATCTCGTAGATTCCTTTCAAATGCCGGTCCGATATTAATCCTAGTTTTATTACGGTCACGGTCGCTTTCTATCTTTGTTTCCTTCTTTTCATTGGTTGTTTTCCTAGCTCTAGTTGTTAACCGAGAAATCGGAAGTTTGTTACTGAAAGTTCTCTCTTTGCAAAACAAAAACAGGCTCCAGGTGGAGCTAGAAGCGCGCGTTTTTTCTTAAACAGTCTAATTTATGTTGTTCTATCGGAGCATAGTGTTGGTTTCAGTGAATATGATCAAAAAATATGATCAAATAAGTTGCCGACCGCAGCTTTAATCATTTGGCTGCGCTGCCGCTTTTCAGAGCGCCCTTCACAATGCACGCTTAATAATTCATCCCACCGAGAGCAGAGACTACATTACCCATACACCCTTGAGTTTTACAAGTTAAAAGCGTGTGCGTCGCTTTTGCTGCTGTCAGTTTCAACAACTCAACGTGATCTGGAGAGGTGTGTGTTTGTGTGTGAAACGCGAAATCATAGCTGCTTGGTTAAAATGAAAATACAATGAACACTTAATATGCCCTCCTGGTTTTAGACTCTGAGTAGTAAAAGAATGAGGTCAGAATCAGAGGACTCGCTGGCTGACATCCCACCAAGGCAGAATGATATCGCTGCAGGTCAGACGCAAGCTTTTTCCAATACCCTTTTGTAGGATAGTTACGAGACATGCATGCAACTACAAAGACAATTCATGCACTCACATCTGTTATGAGATTACTGACTTTCTCCAATGACTTTTACTTACAGTCTTTTATGTACAATAATTGACCCAGTAGGGCACAAAACAACGACATGCAAGTTATCACAGCAGAATCAACTAAAACAATAAGCATGTATTGCACAGCAGCATGGACTGGGACTCATTTTCAGCCCTGGAGTTTATGCCTTAGACCGGCCCACTTTAGTTCATGACTGACTATATTTAAATAATATCATTAAATCCTCAGTAGCCTACATAAGTCTTCAATAGTACACTATTCCCTGCAGCCTTGCAATTCATTGTATTTTTTTAAATATATAATTTCCAAATCAATGCAAATACAGTACTCTAAACAATTATGATTTTTGCTTTAATCGTGCAGTCTATCATGGTTCAATATTATTCAATTAAACATATTCAAAAACTACTAAAAGGGAAGAAATGTGTTTTTGTTTTCACCTATATATATATATATGTCAAATCTGTTATACATATATACATATTTTTTAAATGGTGGGTCTTGAGATTACCTGTTGGGTTGAAAAAGTTTAGAAACTCCTGATATACAATACACAAGCAAGATTGATCAAGTATGCAGAGGAAACGTATGGAAAAATAAAAATCCTTATCTTAATTTTTAGTACTTAGATCAAATAAAGTAAGGTAAACGTACCTTGTGTCATTAAAGTACAAATATTTAATGAACTTTAACATTTTTGTTTTACTTGAGAAAACATTATATTCATATTAAACTTTTTGATTAAACTGGTGAGTTTTGCATCAAATGGATTTTTGTTATCAATAGACAATGAATAATAATGACTATCCATGGACCATTCAGGTATCACCGCATCTATGACTTAGATTTGAACCATCCTAATTGTCATGAATACACAGAAGTGGCTTCTGCACATCTGTGTCGCATCTCATTCAAAGGTCACAATGTAGGAGGAAAAGGGTTTCGATTATTAGCAAAAAACAATACTGGTGTGCATCTTGAGATAAAACACTGGCAGTGATATACTGTATGTTAAGATATGTCAGAGCAAGATATTTTTAAATGAAGGAAACTCAAACATGCATTTTAATCTGGGACTATAAGCACTGTCCGGAAAACCACTACAATGAGTTTAACAGAAATGTTTAAAACAAACATCTGACACCTGGCCAATTTCCAAGATGTACATTTCCAACAACAATGAAGTCTTTAGAGATTTGACACAAGTGACAAACTGTCATTGTATGTTTGCAATAGTGCACTCAATGTGGAATGTGTTGTAATTCACGCCCTGTCATTATTAAAACTCAAATAATTATTTGTTTTCCATACAGCACTGACAAATATGAACCAGCCATTTTCACCTTTTCAAAACATGCAAATCACATAATAGAGATAACAGAGATGTGTGTATTCTGGGACAACGTATTTAGTGTGTTGTCCCTAAACAAACACTGATTGTGTTGTTTTTACCACATCTGTTCAATGCAGGGTTGCCAGGTTTTCACAGCAAAACCAGCCCCCAAAACTAGCCCAATCGCGTTTCGAGGTCAGTTTTGAAGCTAAAAATCATGTTCCGTTTTTGACAGGGTTCATGTGCTAAAATTCTCATTGCCGAGTCTAAATATAACTTTATTGGGGTCATGAAAAACAGCTTGTGGAAACATTGTTAAAGTAGCATAATTCCGCGGGAAAACTGCAGCTTCCCAGCTAACAGAAAAAAGTTCTAAGAACGTTCCCTGAAAGTTTTTAACGTTCCCAATAACGTTCTGCCAACGTTAAAAGTGTCCAGTTTTCTTGACGTTCTAAGAACGTTTTTTTTTGTTGTCTCAACGTTAGAGGAATGTTACATTTTACCATTTTTAAACGTTATGACAATGTCATGTTTTAATGTTCACAGTCACACAATGTTTAAAACAACAACTGTTTATTATATTGACTTGTTTGATTGTTATGTAAATGATAGAGAAACATTGCATTTTATTATATTTATTTTTTATATTTATATTATTTTATTATATTTATTATATATTATATATTTATTATATATTATATATCTATTATATGTAAGTTTAGATGTTGATGTTTTGTTTCATTTTAAGTCACCATTATTGTGATTAGTGTTCATTTTAGTTGGGCTCTTGAGCCTTGTCTTTTGCTTGCTAGTTTTTTCCCTGGTTGTGTTAACTTTTTGTTAATACACCACATTTGTTATGAACATATTAAGTTAGTAGTGTAATTCTGTGGTGTGGTGGTTGGTACATAATGGTAAAAAATCATTCCTAATTAATTTACTAATCAAAAGTTTTTTTTTCTGTCACTAATGTAAATGAGATCCAGCACGTTCAGAGCAGTTTGTCATTAAAGAGTTTAAGAAACTTTGGACAAAAAATATCTGCTGTATAATTGGGACGTACAAAAATCAAGAATCAGACTATGAATCTCAACCATGGATTCCCAGCATGCACTGCAGCATGGATAAATAATGTTTTTTTACAATTTTATTTGTCACCATGGTTGAGATTCATACTCTGATTCTTGATGTTTGTGCGTCCCAATTAACTAGCGGATATTTTTTGTCCAAAGTTTCTAAAACTCTTTAATGACAAACTGCTGTGAAAGTGCTGGCTCTCATTTACATTATTGACAGAAAATAAACTTTTGATTAGTAAATTAATTAGGAATGATTTTTTTTACCATTATGTACCAACCACCACACCACAGAATTACACTACTAACTTAATATGTTCATAACAAATGTGGTGTATTAACAAGAAGTTAACACAACCAGGGAAAAACTAGCAAGCAAAAGACAAGGGTCAAGAGCCCAACTAAAACGAACACTAATCACAATAATGGTGACTTAAAATGAAACAAAACATCAACATCTAAACTTACATATAATAGATATATAATATATAATAAATATATAATATATAATAAATATAATAAAATAATATAAATATAAAAAATAAATATCATAAAATGCAATGTTTCTCTATCATTTACATAACAATCAAAGAAGTCAATATAATAAACAGTTGTTTTAAACATTGTGTGACTGTGAACATTAAAACATGACATTGTCATAACGTTTAAAAATGGTAAAATGTAACATTCCTCTAACGTTGAGACAACAAAAAAAAAAAACGTTCTTAGAACGTCAAGAGAACTGGACACTTTTAACGTTGGCAGAACGTTTTTGGGAACGTTAAAAACTTTCAGGGAACGTTCTTAGAACTTTTTTCTGTTAGCTGGGTTGGCAACCCTGGTTCTATGTGTGCATGTATAAGTTGTCCAAGTAAGTCCTAATATAACAAATGCCTAATTTAACACACCAGGGCATGTCAGGGGAGGCAAACCGAGTGGTGAAAATACATTATTAATGTTTTATGTTAAAATCTCAGCAGCAGCATAAAATTTCACACACAGGTCGGTTATTAAAGAACAAATTTTTTGTTATATAATGTCATTGTACTTAAATGAACATCCTGCAAGTTTCAGAACTGAAAACTTCCTTTTTCTGAAATATAACTGTTTTTGGCACCAAGCCAAAGGAAGTAATACATGTGACGCGAGGCAAACCGTATGCAAACATGCCATTAAAGATTTACTGTTGTGATAGATGCGCTCCCTAAAAATGTATTGACACTTTTTAGAAATAGGACTACATCGCAGGATGGTGATCCAAATCTTATTGATCATTAAAAGTAAAATATTTATTAGAGAAATAAATATATTGCAAAACAGAATCACAAATAAGTATATTAGAAACAAATTTAATATAATTGTTTATCCCCATCTCGTTTTTTGAGAATGTGAATTGGCACAAAGCCATAAGTGTTCATTCAAATCATTCATAAAATGTGACAGATTTGGTTTACAAAGGGCCCATTTTGTTTTGAGTACTTTTCTAATAGAATAAATAACTGGATAATATATTGTTCATTACTTTCCAAATTATCTCTATCAAAATTCAAATAAAAAAACACATCAAATACACCAATTTCTACCACGCATGACCCAATTTTCTACTAATATAATTTCCCTCATCTTTCCAAAAATGTCTTGAGTAGAAACATTGATAAAACAGATGCAATTTTTTTTATTTCCCTGTCCACAAAATTCACAAGCAAAGAAATATTAAGTTTACATCTTTCCAAAACATGTTTAACCCTTGTGGTTTGTTCAAATTCACTACCCTTTCGGGTTGTTCGTGTACAAAAAAGCCACTTAATGGTATTTTATTAACGTAGTTCGGGAGGAGCACGTCAAATAAACCACTTAAGTACTTCCAGCTGTCTAATCAGTAATCAACAAATACTCTAGTACCACCAGCTGTCCACAATCAGTAATCATCTAACCAATCAGCACAAAGGCAAGCCATATTTAAAGGGGTCATATGATGAAAATGTTAGCATTGCCACTTTGTAGGTGTGAGCAAAAATAGGTCATTGAAATTTGGCTTTCATTATGATGTCATAAGGATATCTTATTAGAATAATACCGCCTCCTTAATCTGAACTCTCCAACCACTGCACTGCAGTTTAGTGCAGAGAGAAAGAGAGAGAAAAGAAGGACTTGACAGCACAATTGAGTTTGAATTACAACAAACCACCATCATTGTGATCAGTGTTTGAACTTTATCCGCTCATTTGCATTTTAAAAAACACACCCAAAACGACACATTTTTGGACTTGACAGCACAATAGAGTTTCAATTACAACAAACCACCATCATTGTGATCAGTGTTTGCACTTCATCCGCTCATTTGCATTTTAAAAAACACACCCAAAACGACACATTTTTGGACTTGACAGCACAATAGAGTTTCAATTACAACAAACCACCATCATTGTGATCAGTGTTTGCACTTCATCCGCTCATTTGCATTTTAAAAAACACACCCAAAACGACACATTTTTGCTCAAACCTACAAAGTGGCAATGCTAACATTTTCATCATATGACCCCTATAAGTCACAGTTTATTAGTCTCCAAAGATCCCCTTCAGTCTTCAGAATCCCTCCACCACCCCGTCTCCTCTCACTCACCAGGTTAATTCCTAAACCGGGGGGGGGGGATACTCTGCCTGCATTCGGGCCCATTTCCGAGCTCAGAGCCCTCTCCCCGAACAGCACGCCAAATACGTTTAATCTATCCAATTTATTTGTAAGTGTGAACTCGTGAAATTAAACAGCTGTAAAAAATGTATCAGATTTCTTTTTTCAATTTTTGTTTGCATAAATCTGTTAATCAACCTCAGTACTGATTAAAACTACCAAATGTTAACAAAAATTCCAGGATTTTAACTCTTAATTGCCAAGTTCATAAGTGATGTCACTGATTTGAGGGGGAAAAACAAACAATATGACCGATTTCCAATATAAAAAGTGATTGTGGACTGGATTTTTTTTTACCTTTTTCACAGTCTTGGGCATGTCAAAGATTAGTAAAAACATTGGCTTTGATGCATTTTTAGTTTTTGTGCAGCATCAGATTTTATTTTTTTTCTCCCTAATTATTTATTTGTGGCTTTTTTGCCACAACAAAAGAAATAGAATTGTAACGGGATACGAGGGGTTCCCTCATGTTGCATAAAATTGCAGGAAGCACATGTGTCCACAAAAGAAGCCAGACACTTCTCACCACATTCCCCCAGCACGCCGCACGCATAATTATCTCAGGAGACAAGAAGTATACCAAACATTGGATTCAGATGTGCATTGATGCTTTCATGCCTCCATATGCTGCCTCCTCTACTAAACAACTCCAGCTTGGTTTCGGCTGGTGTTGCAAGCTGGACTAGCTGTATTAAGCTGGTCAGGCTGGAAGACCAGCTTGACCAATTTTGCCAGGTTGGGAGGACCATCTTAAACCAGCTACTGCCACCTTAAACCAGCTAGTTTATGCTGGTCTTAGCTGGATTTTTTAGTAAAGAGCAGCATTTAAGAGATTTCGGACACAGCCGGTGTATGTAGATAAAAACGGCTCATTCTAAGGTAATAAAAGTAATAAAGTTCATTCTGTAAGGTCTTTATACACCACTCATAATATAGTTATGTGTTTTGTATTTCTGTTAAGAGATCTTTCTAAAAGTTACATAATGCACCTAAATAAAATAAAATGACCAAACATAAATTAATCAAGGAAAAAGTATATGGGCAAGTTATGTTACCAACAATAGGATGAATGATTGTGGCTGGCAACTGTTAAAGTTAACATGTTAAAGATTGAATAACCAACATGCTTCAAATCATCTGTATCATCGTTCATATCCAGAGTTTTACTGCTTGAAGGCATTTATAAAAATCAGTGGCCATCTCGATCTTGTACTTTACAGTTGAAAAACTCACTATAGTGCACGTGGCGCCCCCTGGTGGTACGTGATACAATAACAACATCAAAACACCAACAAAATACATTCATAGTACTGTATTTTGCATTGATTTACACTAAGTCTTTTTGATAAATAATGAATGACTCATACACAGAACAACATATGTGATATTTATTTCATCTTATCAAAATTGCTATCCGTAATAAAAGTAAGAAATTCTTAAAACAACAACAACAACAACAATTAAAAGCTTATACAAAACAATACAATTTTAATTTCAGTGTGGTATGCATGTGGTTTGTATTTGATCTAAAAAAAAAGATTGAACGTTTTCAGGATGTGATAATATTCACATATCAAGCACTGCCCATCATCTGTTCAATGCTGGTAAAGCATCAGTGCAATGCATAGAATACACAATAAATAAAATTAACCATTTAAAACACTTACAACAAGAATACTTGAGCTGTAGTATTTCATAGGGCCCAAAGCCTTAAGTGGGTTAACAAACACGTTTATCAAAAACATTGATTCAAAACAGTTCAAGTGATGTGTGCTTGTTTTTATCCCCAAGAACCTTCAAAAGACATCAAACAATGTGATGACCCCTATAGCTACACTGAACATAATTATATGAAATTATATAAAATATAAGTATACATTGCTCTTAAGTGTGCTACAGTAACAAGTCTTTCTATAAGATGACATTTAAAGACTGGACAAACAGATAACAATTCACAAGTAACACTTTAACCACAGCATTGTGTGATGTTGCATTTTTGGAAAGTGCATATAAAAAACACTTTTAAATGAAACTTTTCATACATTATGGACATCAATTTAAAACTTGTGATTGCACTGAATCACTGTCAGGCTCCTGTAAGAAAACACAAAACCAGTTACAGAGTGAAAAAGAAAGGGATTATTCATCTAAATATGTTCTTATAAATCATCATTTAAAGAGAAAAAGGTGAGAAAACATACTTGGAAAAAAACACTATAGGGCCTTGAACTCTGTTACCTTTATATTTTGGTAACAGTCAACCTTAAGAAATCTTATTATATCATTGGTTTTTAACAACACTATCTATAAGATTATCTACATATACGGATTATATGTATATTGTGCAGTTCTTATTTCTTTGGCATTAAACTTACACACACATTTACTGACAGTATATCTTACCTTATTATTGTGCATGGGTTTCATTGGTGTCCCTTCTGCTTCATTAACCGTAAAGCAATAAAAATATATGTATTAAAACTATAAATTAAAGGGGTCATATGATGAAAATGTTAGCATTGCCACTTTGTAGGTGTGAGCAAAAACAGGTCATTGAAATTTGGCTTTCATTATGATGTCATAAGGATATCTTATTAGAATAATACCGCCTCCTTAATCTGAACTCTGAAAGAGAGAGAAAAGGACGACTTGACAGCACAATTGAGTTTGAATTACAACAAACCACCATCATTGCGATCAGTGTTTGCACTTCATCCGCTCATTTGCATTTTAAAAAACACACCCAAAACGACACATTTTTGCTCAAACCTACAAAGTGGCAATGCTAACATTTTCATCATATGACCCCTTTAAGTAAAAATCAAAACACAAGTATTTGTTGTTGATGTTCTGTGGGTTGAGGTGCTTAGCACAGCTCTGCAGCGCCACCTTTCTGCAGTGTTAAGTTAGTTGAACTCAAACACATTTCATCAAAGTTAATCAAAGTCTTTTTGAGTTATTTAAGTGTCTAACATCAGCAGAGGCGGACAATCCATGTGCCATGAGTAAAAGTCCTCTCCAGTATTTTGTTCCAATCACCTGGATTTGCTAATTAGCACAGATTTTCAGCAGAAGGAGACCTCCTGGCTCGTTGGTGTTTTAAGCCCTCAACAAAGCCTTCAAGGCAGCACTGCCTGGAAGGCACTCCACGTGCCCTGAGCGTTTCAGCCAATCACAGCACTGGTGCTAGATATCGAGCCTTCTGCCAGATTCTGGAAGTTTGAGCTCACCGTTGGTCAGGTGAGTAGCGCAGATATGGTAAGATAGTAATGTGACTGAATTTGAATTTAGCTCGAAATGTTTCGAGGATTTAAGTGAAGTGTTTCCACGTCTGTGGCACGACTTTCTTTATCGTGCCGCTTTCACGTGTTGGTTACTCAACTGTTTTTCCTATTTTCTTACCATTGTTGCTTGGGATTGGGGTTAGAACAACTTTCTGTTACAGAATATTACATCCTCACCCAACTCTTAACCCAACCACAACCGAAAACAGTTTAAAATTCTGACAAATTAACATATAAACAAATGTATAAAATGACATCCACATTTATGCCAAATCCAACTTTATCCTCGCGCAAAAAATTTTGAGCTGAATTCAAAAACAGTCACATTCCTATCTTACCATATCTGTGCTACTCACCTGACCAATGGTGAGCTCAAACTGACAGAAGCTGGCGGAAGGCTCGATATCTAGCACCAGAGCTGTGATTGGCTGAAATGCTCGGGGGACGGGGTGTGCCTTTCAGGCAGCGCTGCCTTGAAGGCTTCGTTGGGGCTTAAAAACACCAACGAGCCAGGAGGTCACTTCCTGCTGAAAAACTGTGCTAATTAACAAATCCAGGTGATTGGAACAAAATACTGGAGAGGACTTTTACTCATGGCACATGGATTGTCCGCCTCTGAACATCAGTGTGATAACAAAACTCTTGCAGAAAAGCTTTGCTTTGACATATTTGTTGTAATACTTACCCTCTTTTTTGTATATAGTATGTGAAAGCTAATACTGCTGCTAGAATCAAGAGCATAACCACCAGTGCTGCTATCCAGTATCCACAGCTGCTGGGAGGCGGACAACCTGGACATTATGAAACAAAGATGTGTGTAAGAAAATACAAATCTAACACTTAATTCATTTTTTAAATTTTTGGATTTATTAACTGGTATACTGCACTTGAAAATAACGAAAATAATACTTATTTGTTATTATTATTGAGCTGGAAAAATATTTAAAGTGACACCATGTAATTTTTCAACCTTCATAATACATTTTCAAGACCCTTGTGATAGTACATCGACTTTAAATAGGTTGAATGACATGTCTACCATAGCCTGACGGGGTCTGTATCACTTTTACTCGTATTTTAAAACTTAGGGTTTGTGGTAGTAACCAGAGCACAAAAAAAAACTACAAAATTCGACTGCTTTACGGCATACGTCACTTCCTCCACACAATTTGTTTTTAACGTGAATTTTGCTGGAGGCTACTTAAGGAGTGTAGAGAGCAGTTTCTAATATGTGACTCTGTGGCACAGTCTTTAGTGTCACGGACCTATGACACGGGCGACCTGGGTTCGATTCCCCTTTAAGGCAATTTTTTATATAAACTGTTGATTCATACATAAATGCGATGTTCTTTATAAATTACGGCGATTATATTGCATATAGTTCCCTGTATTCAGATGCTGTGTTCACGTATTTACCTTTCTTTTTACTGTGTCTATGATATTTACATTACAATCCAGGATGCTATAGCACTCAAACTTGCTCACAGTGTAAAACCAAACCCTATTCATTCACCAATCAGATCCGAGCGTTTCTCTCTTCCTCATTTGCTGCGTTCCGCTGTCACTCGCGTGACGTATTACAAAGCGGCAGACCTAAACGCATCGGTTTACTTGGATTTGGAGCGATTTTCACACAAAAAAGAGGAATAACGAGCGCCATTGCGGAAAATCCTGGTGGCGAGGGAGAGAGAGAGGATGCAACAATATTTGTTTGGAAAAAGGCAAGGAAATACATCTGGTCGTTTCTGAATTGGAAGGCTGCAGCCTCCGGAGGTCAAATATGCAGGCTGCACACGTCATCAAGCCTGGGTTATTAAGGTAAACTGAGCATTACATTCGCAAGTCATAAGCATACTGCAACAATTTACGATTAACTAAGTATAATAGTCAACTTTGTAATTGTTAATATTGTGAAATAAGACAGTCTTGATGACGTATTAGAAATACGACATCCGGAGGCTGCAACCTTCAGATTGAGAAATGGCTTCTGCCACGACGAGTTCCTCATCAGAAAGTTGTAACATGACTGCGTTTCTCACTGTTGTCTCAAAATGTTGATCGTTTAGCATTTTAAATGTTTAGTTTTTAGTTTAGTTTTAAGGTTGGCCAGTTCCTTTCCTTTGCGACAGTGCTGCGGCGCTTGTGGGCTCTAGGGGCGCTAGAAGTGAAAAATACGTGTCTAGCACCCCCTAGTGGCCAAAAGTTTCATGGTGTCCCTTTAAAGGTGTGTATGTTTTGACACTTCTTAATACATCACTACTGATAATTAAACTTCAATTCATATCGGTTTATTAAAATAAGGACAGTACATGAACACGATTGCCAAAATACTGAAAAAATAAAATAAAACAGTCTTTCCCAGTTTAGTTAATAATTAAACTAGATATACCAATGATATATACATACATGCATGCATACATACATATACACAAGTAAAAAATAACAATAAAAATCACTGTTACTTCAAAGCCTGTCAACATGAACATACTGTATAAAAACATTACATCATATAAAGCCTTTCATATTGATAATAAAGCACTAGTTTACAACAAATCAGTGTTGTATTCATATTTGTTTTATACCAGCACTTGAGCATCACTATAAAAGCTTAATATGAGTAATGAGTGTAAACACAGCATCTCTCAGAGCCAGCTATCCAGTCAAACTTTGACCTCCCACAAACCACTGTGCAGTATCACAAACACATGTCTATTTTTTCAGTATCTCATTACAAAATATAAATATAAATCATTACAACATGACATGGCTTATTTACTTTACTCACCATAGACAATAACATTAAATCTCTTGTTCGATGTCTCTTTGCTGTTGATGATCTCTAGATGATAAAGTCCAGAGTGTGTGTTTGTGATGTTTGTGATGGTGAGAGATCCAGTCTGATTGTCCAGCTTTCGTCCATCTTTAAAGCTCTCACATGGATCGCACACATCACGCTGTTTATGGATTTCAGCTATACGAGCCCCCTGATGTCCAAACAGCCACAGTATCTGCTGATCTCTCTGTATTTCAGTAATATCAGTGTGTAGAGTAACAGAATCTCCCTCCATCACTGACACTGACTTCACTTTATCTCCATCATCACCAAACACACCTGAAAGACAAAAATTAGAAGCATCTCAATGTTACTTAATAGCAGGATATCTATCTTTGTAAACTAGTCAATAATAATTTGTAAAAAGTTAACCAGTTCCGAAAGAAAACCATATAATATTGCACAAGCAGACCTGGTAATTTAAATATGACTGCATAGGTCAATAAATGTCTTCATGTTTGCGAGAGAAAAAAATGTTGCTTTGGCTGATGAATGCACAGGTGATATGTTTTGGAAAAGAGTGCAAATGTGCGTTCTCAATTAATGAATTTTAACGATTTACGGTGAAATCCAGCACATCCCAAAGCCAGGGGGTGCTCTCGTGCAGAAACTCCCTTTGTGCCACAGAAGAAGTAGCATTACAAACGCTATTCCAGGAAATGTCTATAGGAATATTTATATCGCTGTTCTTCAAATTGTTTCAGGTATTTTCATGATAATAAAGAATATTTTAAATGATTTTATAAACGACTCCGACTCATAATGATTTTAGATTGAAACAATTTCAGAGGCATTTTAATGGGACATGCGATTAATCGTTGCAGCCCTACTTTAAGCTTCAAAAAAGCTCTTCACAAACCTATGGGTGACATCCCAGACACTAACGTCCAAAAGGCTAAACTAGTCCAGTAATGTATAGTAAAGCTTCTCACCTTGCAACAGCTTTAAGAAATCAATCAAAATGTATGCTATAATCTGCTATATTGGCGTAACAGCTCAAGTAGACAGTATGTCACTGATACTCTAATGTTTGTTTAAGAATGTTGCATATTTGATTACTGTACTTTATTTTTCAATTAAATTGAGGGTCTGTTTTATTAAATGGCAGACAAAGATTTAAGATTTGCTGAACTTCCAGACTTGTTGTAAACATGCAATACTTATCATAACCACATAAAGCAGTGTCAAATAAGCCTGATGTAAACATTAATATGAAAGATAGTAATCACAGAAACTAAAGTGCAGAAACATAAAAACAAATCTGGCTTTACCACGCTCAGTATTTGGGTCAGTGGCAAAATATGAAATTCAGAAATCTTAAAAAAAACTTGTTTTAAAGCATGCATCAGGTTTATTTCAATGCCCATAGTGTATTTATGTTAATTTTATGCAATAAAAAAATGACATTTGCACCATTTTTATGAAAGTTAAGACTGAATGGACCTGAAAATGTCAAGTGGTGTAACCGCAATATTAAATATTTTATCCACCTTAATGGCATGTAAGCATAATCAATATTAAAAAATAAAAGTAAATAAATAATATAATTTTATGAGTTATTTCTAAATGTAAACTTTAATGCGTTTTTTAAATATTTGTCCTGACATATGCTGAAAACAGCTCTGTTTTCTAAATAATCTTTGACAAATTATGTAAAAAAAAATCATATTACACTAAACTAGATGAATATATTTTATTCCATATTTTTTATGAATATATTTATATTTTCATTTAAAAAAATACTAGTTACACCAACTGACACAGACCGGTTTTGTATGTTATACTACAATGTTACACCACATTGACATTTTTGCAATTATCCCCCAAATATTCTTTCTTTAAATAAAATTAAATAAAACCAAAAATTTTTGAAAAGAGAATTTATGCAAGTAATCTGCAAATTTATTTACAAATTTTAACCCTTTTTTATTTAATTGATACGGACACAAAATAATTAACGTCACATCATTGACCCATTTACAGAATTCAGTTACTGTAATTAACACATGTAAACATGTGGACTGCACTTTTTAAATGCTGTCTGTGAACTTTAGTCAGTAATATAACTCAGAAAGTGTAGAAAAATGAAGTATTAATAATATGTCATTTATACAATTTGAGTTTTGTTCAAATAACAATCACATATACACTCATCAGCTTTTTTGACGTCACTACTATCATGGTTTTGTGGTGTTTTTATAAGTGAGTTGACTGTAGTAGATTACTATAGCTCTACAGAAATAGACGTGACAAATTACCAGCCCAGTCTCACGAAATTTCGTTATATAGTCACTTATTTTTTTGATTCTTTTTTCGTGCTATTATCACGAAATTTCGTGTTTTTTCGTGATCGTATAACGAATTCCTGTTTTCGTGTGATTATCACGTATTGGTTACTCAACTGTTTTGTCCTATTTTCTTACCATTGTCGCTTCGATTTAGGGTTAGATTTACATAAAATGACATCCCTAACCAAACCCAACTCTAACCCTAACGCCAGGCGACATATAAAAAATACATCAGAAAAAATAGTATAAACCAATATATAAAGTGACATTCTAATGCAAGCACCAAATCGACAAAAGCGACAATGGTTTAAAAAAAGGAAAAAGCAGTTGAGTTACCAATACGTGATAATCACACGAAAACAGGAATTCGTTATACGATCACGAAAAAACACGAAATTTCGTGATAATAGCACGAAAAAAGAATAAAAAAAATACGTGACTATATCACGAAAACTTTGTGAGACTGGGTAGCAAATTACCACCCAGATAGCATGCAAACCATTGAAACAATGTTAAAAACAGTTGATTTGTCAATGTTAATTGCATTGAATCAACATCAGGTTTGCACCCTCCATTAATATTGAAAAAATATTGAAATTTCAACAAATCACCATTATTGTGATCAGTGGTTGCTTTAGTTGGGTCCTTGACTCTGGATATTCAAGTTAAATCTTTCTTTTCTTCTACCCATTTGTGTAGTAACATATGTGCATCGGAAATGAAAGATGTGTTTCAAAGTTAGGTTGAAACAGATTGCTTTCTTTGAAGATGTCAAGATGATATAAAATTAAGCTGCTTTACATGATTATGTTGATCTATTTTTGGCTATTATAATTGTTCTGGTTTGTAAATCCACTGTGACAAGATAAGCAGAAAAGCTGCTGGCACATTCAGATATCATTACTCATCCTACAAATTTCAACAATGGTGACAATCATCAAACAAATTCATATAAAACGATCAACTGCAATGCATGCTGGGAATTATAAATTAGTTTAGTACTACGATGATACCCAGCATGCATTGCAGCATGAAGCTTTCTTTTGTTGATCGTTACCATTGATGAGATTCATAGACCGATTCATGATGTCAGAGATAGATGCAGTAGTTTAACTTTTTGAATGTGTTTTTATAATCCTCAAAATAACAGACCTGCCACTGTTTCCAACTAGTACCATAATAATAACTTTTGCAAAACTTTAACAGTATTTCATTAATATAATTTAGAGATGTCTACAAGAATTAAACTACTTGATAACATTAGATCTTTGTTTTCTTTGCAATAGCAGATGTACTTTAAAACACTGCTTCAACAGCCAAAGAAAACTTGACATTAAAACACAAGAGTAAAGGGCCCAACTAAAGCAAACACTGATCACAATAATGATGATTTGTTGAAATTTCAATATTTTTTCAATATTAACGGAGGGTGCAAACCTGATATTGATTCAATGGTATTAACATTGACAAATCAACGATTTTTAACATTGTTTCAATGGTTGCATGCTATCTGGGCAGTTATATAAGTAAAAAGACTTACCTGTAACAATCAGATGCAAGCTCAGCACACAGAGAATCATCCTCATACTCAATGGTGACATCATGATGCTGACTGATTATTCTTGACAGTGTTTGATGCATGCTCGGTTTTGTGCTTTATATCGTGTGCCAACTGGGGGGGGGGCTTTGTCAGTTCAATCCTTAGGGCCCACATTTCTAGGAAAATACTTGCGTGTCAAATAGAAGAGAGGAAGTGTGTCACGAAAAAACAAAGAGAAATGAGAGAGTAAAAATAACTCACAGGTGTTGTCTTTAAATACCAGGTGGAATATTTTACAAATGTAGAATGAGTATTTTCTTCATTTTGAACAAAAGTTGCACATTAGTCCCTTTCAACCATGCAGTCTTTACTGGTAAATTGCAGTTAACAGATTATGTGTGAACAGCACCTTTCAGTTAAATCAGTGCTGCTAAAGGGTTGCCAACTGTTCCGTATTTTGAGCCTAATTTATTTGTCCTGTATGGGACTTCCCGTGTCCCATTTTTTGACTGCTACGCTGATCTAACCAGTGACTGATACAACAGGCTTGTTGTAAGAGGTTGTAAGACATTACAGTGGCCTCATGGTCTTGCATAAACGTAATTGGTTGGCTTTACACAAGGTTATTTGCATAAGGCGATCTGATTGGCTGACACACGCGTTGGAACTTAAAAAGTTCAGAAATGTTCAACTTATGCCGCGAGCAAAGGCAGTGACGCGACATTGATGGATCCACAATTCAGTTCGGCAACGCATGACATCACCAATTAAAAGTTAATGTGAAGCATTAAAGCTTCACCCCATGTGAATGTACTGTAAGGATTACCGACATTTAGAACAAACAAAGTCAGAATGCGCCGACAGCTTCGGGCCAATCATAACGTTTGGATACAGATGACATTTCCACACGCACGCTGCTTAAAGTCGAGCACACCATAATGTCCACATTTCTTTACCAAAGTTGTTTAACTCTTTCACCGCCAGCGTTTTTAAAAAAAGTTGCCAGCCAGCGCCAGCGTTTTTCATGATTTTCACCAAAGTTTAATGCCTTCCAGAAAATGTTCTTCTTTAAATATATAAACATACAATATACCAAATGAAAGAACAGACCCTCTGCTTTCAAACAAAAAAAACCGTTTCATCCTACCTTTAGTGGTTCTTTTGCAATCAGCTTTTGAATATGGGTAGGTTTTTGCAAAAACACCATATTTTGAGCAAAAAGCAGAAATAATTCCATTTTTGTGACGGACTTTTCATAGAGATCCGATTCAGAGCGATCTTTAAAACAGACACGGACATGCAGCAGCTTGGCATAGGGCAATACTTCCGGTTTTAAAAAGTTGCGGAAGGGCGCCACCTGGTGGATAATAGCGGTATTGCGGAAAGACGGAATATCTCGTCATTGGCGGGGAAGCGTTTTCTCTTAATTGACGAGAAATCTCGTCAATGGCGGGGAAAGAGTTAAGACAGCTAAAAATCTACAAATCCTTGGCACACCCTCTGTGAAGCCTAATGTGTAAACATTACTGCTGTTCAAAACGCAGGTCACCTAATGCAATACGGTTATGTCACAAGTAGGGCTGCACTAGAATTTTCAATTATTCGAATATTCGTTCCGTGGGATGACAATCGATTTTCAGTTTTGAGATTTGAATATTCTTTTTTTACGTAAAAGCGCATTTCCTGCTTTGGCATTGATGCTAATAGTGTTGTATACGCACAGCAATATTCAACCCGGTGGCATGACAACACCGGCCCTGGTTTTTTTGCCACGAGGGCCGGTGTTGTCATGCCACCGGGTTGAATATTGCTGTCCGTAGGCCTGTTTGAAAGTATACCACAGTGTTCTTTATTATAGTTAGTTGAACTTAATTTATTTATTTTCGTTGTTCTTTTATTTAAATAGCCTACCCTTTACGTTGTCAGTAATTACTGTGCTGCTAATTTCTTATATGGGAGTGTCTGTTTGTTAGAAAAATGTTAGGCTACCTTATTAAAAGTATTGCTTTTAACTAGGGCTGTCACAATTATTAAATAATCATCTCATTGTGATTGTTTGACCTCATCGCGATGATTTCAGATCACCACAATGATTGCACATCTCTTTAAAAAACACAAGGGGGAGCTGCAGCGCCTGTTTAAATGAGACAGTATGTAATGGCACCCCTTGGCTGACAGTGTAATGCGACACATTGCAAAGCCATTTAATACAAAACAGCATTGAAAAAATGCTGCAAAACTTTGATAAGAATGGGGGGGACACACACTTCATGTCCGAAGGCTGCATCCTCCAGAGGTTGCATATACAGGCTGCATACGCGAACAAGCCTGGTTTATTTTAAAGGGGACATATTATGAAAATCTGACTTTTTCCATGTTTAAGTGCTATAATTGTGTCCCCAGTGCTTCTATCAACCTAGAAAATGTTAAAAAGATCAAACCAATAACTTAGTTTTGGTAAACCATTTTCTGCAAGCATGTGAAAAATAGGTCATTGTAATTTGGCCCTTATTGTGATGTCAGAATAAGGTAATACCGCCCCCTTTATCTGCACTATCCAACCACAGCACAACCATTTAGTATGGAGAGAAAGAGAGAGAGAAAATATTTCACAGCACAATTGAGTTTCAATTGCAACAAACCACCATCATTGTGATCAGTGGTTGCACTTCATCCGCTCATTTGCATTTTAAATGACACACCCAAAACGGCACACTTTTGCTCAGACCTATTTTAGACTTAGTTTACATCTTAAAAAAAATCTCATAATATGTCCCCTTTAAGTTAACTGAGCATTAACGCATTAACGTTGATGTATGCAGCCTACAAATGCAACCTTTGGAGGCCGCAGCCTTCGGATTAAAACAACGGCCACAGACTGTACAAACTCATTTGAAAAAGACCACAAGTCCAGTCAAGGTCAAGGACAACAAAACACATAAGTTACCTTACACCATATACACGATGTAACGAGTCTTCAGTTCCACCAACAGCGCAATAATAACATACCGGGTAACGTAAGCAACAAAAAAAAAGGTGATCTGTAGCATATAAAAGTGTACTCACCTTAAAATCATCGCAGCGGGTCAAAGGAGTAAAATCTCACAAGAACTCAATATTTCCTCTCATGTTGATTTTTGCACGCGAGTTTTTATCAGACATAAGATGAATGAGCTGATGATGGCACACAGAACCGCCAAAATTAGATTTTACACTGCTTGCCTTACAATAACCATAATATATTAGTACGTTTAATGTAATAATGCATTAAATTGTCTGATTTAAATTTTAAAGATCGTTTTTAACTTACCATTGTAGAGATCAGTATGTGCAACCTGGAAATAGATCGCGAGCTCACCCGTGTGTGCAGTTGCGGATTTAGGCATGGGCGACATGGGCAGCTGCAGGTGGCACGCAACAAAAAAAGAAACAGAACGGACATTTTTTTTAACTCATTTGCACAACGGATAAATAGTTTCATGTGTCCATGCACTGATATAGGCTACGCAGCCCTGCGTGAAGTCGAACATGAGAAGGTGCAGGAGCATTGATTAGACATCGCAGAGATGAGAGATAGAGAGAGCGGGAGAACTTATACATTAACACATTACAGATGAGAAAAAAAGTCTTAGATATCAGGTGCCCAGGTCAGAAACACAAAAATACCATAACATTCATCTCATTCCAATATGCTAACTTTATTACACTGGATATCACTTATTGTATATGTAGTTTAATAAAATAGTGTATGTTAACTGCAACAAATCAAATACATCCTAACTAGTAATTTTACTTCAGCTTAGGGAATCTCTATGGCAAATTTAAAAGGCATCTATATTTTGCTAATAATATGTTGTCCTGTTTTATCTGGGCTTGAACTTGAATGATTAGTAGTATTATTTGTAAGTTGCACAGCTTTTCTATTTATTTGTTGAAATATTATGTATGCAAGTTGCCTTTGCAAGACGTTCAGTTGTTAAAGAAGTCTAAACTTTGCAGTTAATGAGATGGGGATTATTTATTTAAAGTTGTTTGTTAAATTTGTACAATAAAAGGGTTTTGTCTGCAACTGTTATGCATTCTGATTACTACACTTTTTAATTGTAATTATAGTGTAATTTAAGAATTGTCTTTTATCTACACTATTCACTCTTCATGACAGTAAAACAGGATATTCTTCGTCAATCTACTGCAATATTTCTCAGTCAGCAGAAAATGTGGTTAACACTTAACACCTAGTCATCCATGCGTGTTGATATTTGACGTTATCGATGCAATTAAAAGAGGAAGTTGTTAAAACTCAAACATCTGACGTTTAGGCTGCATCCAAATACCCACACTTGTGGTCTTGGGCACTCGAGATAGCGTGCAAGCGAAAGAAAGTAAGTGCGCAAGAGTGCCCATGTGTTAAAGTGTTAATGGTTCCTAAATCCAGACTGAGAGAGGTGATCATGCCTTTTCTGTCGTTGGGCCAAAACTGCAGAATAGTCTCCCAGTCTCCCTCCGATTAGTTCCATCAGAATCTGAATTTAAATCTATGTTAAAAACGTACCTTATTTTCAAGGCTTATAACTGTCCTGAGACAAAGCCGTAGCCAGGATTTTTTAAAAACAGAGCCCCCCCCCCCCAAAAAAAGACACTTGAGAAATGAATTTGCTTCTGAAAGAAAGATGCTCTGCCTCTCTTCATCAGAGTAGTGGCTTCTGCATTTTTATAATGCAGGGTCATTGGCTGCAAAGCTTGAGCCTTCGGACACAGTGAGTGCCACATCTTGACTGTCTTGGGAGGGTCCTTCACCTATTATTTCCCTCTCTTGTCCTTCTAACTCTTTCTCCTCCTTAACTGCCTGACTTCTCTCTCCTGTCTCCTCTGTTGAATTTAACATAATAATAATAATGTAATGTCTCACAACAGGCCAGAGTTCAGTTAACAGGTTTATTAACACACAACACAGCAAAATCCCCAGTGTTAAATTAACACTGCTCGGTGTTTATATAATCCACACCAAGATTGGTGTTAAAAAAACACTAAATCAGTGTTAAAGTTAATAAGATAATGAAGTGATTGAGTCATTAATAGTGAACACCTGCTGGTCATTCCGTGTCAAATCAACTAAATTTTGGAATTGTTCCTGTCTTAACATTTTTATTTTGTTGACTCTTTTTCTGGAGAAAGTAATACTAAAATGAGGAAGAAAGCCAAAATATTAAATGCAATAGATAAAATGCCTAGAGTTTAATGAACACTATCATCATCTCTGTTTGAAAACTAAAATTACAACTTGCTTGCAGAGTTACATGGATAATAGGTTTAACTTCTAAAGAACTGCTGTAAATCTGGTTAATAAAGTAAGTCACCATTATGCCGATTAGTGTTTCCTTTAGTTGGGTACTTGGGTCTTGTAGTGTTAGTTTTCTTCTGCTCATTGTGGTAGTGTGTTTATAAAGCACATCTGTTAAAGCAGAGGAAGATGAGAGAAATGAAGTCTATAACTGTTACTATGTTAATTAGTATGAAAGTATAAGTCTTGGGATTCAATTATATCATAAAAAAGTAATCACTGAATATAAGTGTTTAAATGTTCTGCCAAACCTGTGAGGCTCCTATGAAATCCAACAAAAGTCCACATACCCTGAAGAGTTAAATATTGTTTACCCAAATCTAATCAGTGGTTTCAGTCAGACACACTGAGACATCAACAATCAGCCTATAAAACACAATCATGGTGACAATCAACAACAAAACGTCATGCCGCAATGCATGCTGGGTACCAGGATTGTAGAAAACCATTCATAAATCCCATCATGCATTGCAACATGACAAAAATTTTGCAACTTTCTTACCATTAACTGTCACCATCGTTGAGATTTGTATCAGAAATCATGAAGTCTCTCTTAAGCAAAAAACAACAACAACAACAAAACACTGAAGCATGACAGCAGTCTTATTCAATACAATGTCATTTGCATAGAGCTTTTTTATATGCCTGTTTCTTCATAATGGATGCTGGAATAGTTGAGCACTTGTATTTTGTTCTGACAGTTGTTTAGAAGTTAAACTTATCCATTTAGAAAATAACTCTGCAAGTTATCATTTTATTTTTCAAACAGAGATGCTGATAGAGAGGCAAACGTGAAAGATTGCAGCTTTTGGAGGCATACACCCAACAGTATTCATCTATTGCATTTAATAATTTGTCTTTCTTTATTATTTTAGTATTTTCTCCAGAAAACGAGTCATCAAAATAAATATTTAGAGACAGGAAAATGTCCAAAATGTAATTGATTTGAATGACCAGCAGGTGTTCACCATTAATGTCTTAATCATCACATCATTATCTCATTAACTTTAACACTGATTCAGAGTTATATTTTTAACACCAGTCTTTTTTAACACCGATCTTAGTGTGGATTATATAAACACCAAATAGTGTTGATTTAACACTGGTAGAGTTAATTTAACACTGGGGATTTTCCTGTGTGTGAATAGTCATTGGGATGTTTTTGAATGTCCATTTGGGATGGTTCTGATACGCGAATCTGGCAACCATGACTGTGCGCTCACACAGATGTTCTTTTCAGATTCTATATAATGTACATGTAAATGAACATTTTAATCAGATTGCAATGTTTAGGGTGCATGTAAACTATCGTCGTAACCTTCAATCATATTAAATTCAGTCGGATTGACAAAATTTTGTGCATGTAAACATAGCCATTGTAGGCTATTTGCTGCAACTTTCTCACCTTTGCTTCTTCTCTTTGTCTGCTCATCTTCTGCTGGCTTTCTAAACGATAATTTAGTTTGTTGCAGCTTTTTCATTTTCGGTCATTTTTATGAAAATCACAGGCAGAAAATCACATGGCTTCAACTTTATTTTGAACAATGGATTTGTGGGTATTGAAGTTTATGTTAGATGTGCGAGCGAGACACTGCATTGCATTCTTTAATTAGCTTAGGAAACACTCCGCTAGCCGATTACTTTCGTTTTGAGATGGCAGCGGTATCTGCTAGTGCGTGTCACGTGACGGTCCATAGATGCAAGGATAATTGTCTCGTCGGCTATTTTCACATCAAAATGAAACAAAACTTCAAGAAAAAAACGATAAGAGGACATGACTTCGGTGTCCTCAGTGGTAGCTACGGCCATGTCCTTAGAGTTTAAGGGTCTTTGATCTGTTTTTCAACAAAAAAAACCTGTGGCCTTAAATAGGGTTGCACCGATATATCGGCCGTTGATGCTTGCTATGCTTCTCAATGAATTACATTCAAAAGCCAGAGGGCGCTCTTGTGCATGAACTTAATAATTTACATATAATATAACTCAATAGGAGAACCATACACACGCAGCTGCAGGAAATGGCTTATTGATATATTTATATTGCTGTTCTTTAAACCTTTTCAGGTATTTTCATGATAAATGAGATCCCTGGTATTCTTTATCAAAAGACCAAAAATCTAAACTTTATTTATGTGAGAATAAAAACATTTAAGCTACCCACTGTGATGGTTTTTACATACTAAAGAGCAGTGGCGAACCGTGGGTACTTCAGCTGGGCCTTCAAAATATGCAATGAAGTGCAAATGCCTCTCCATCCATAATACTAGGCTATTCGTATTTTATTTAAATTATACAGTGAACGTGTAAAAATTCTGAGCACGCAAAGTTGAATTACAGAATGGGCATTGTCTGCCTTTAAATGCAGTTTTAAAGTTTAAAATTACTTTAATCTAACTGATAAACACAAATACAGATTCTGCTGCTCTGTAATGAAAGGGGCTCTGTAAATTTGCATTTAACAAGCTTAAATTATGTTCTTTAATTTATATTTTATTTTTTGGAAATATATATTTAGCTGTCGGATACCTTGTTAATCTTTTTCATAAGGGGAAATATAGCACCCTGCGTTCTCAGTGCACCTCCTTGTGGCTTATAACTGTTGTTATAAGATATCCAGGGCTCGCAAAATCGCTAGCCCGAGCCCCGAGGATATTGCGAATTCTTGTCGGGCTACCAAAATGTATCTCCGCACTGCCCATCGGGTATAGTGAGGTAAAAAATATTTGAATGTTTTCGCATTCTCTCAGATTTAGTTAGGAAATTATATTGTATGTAATTCGGCGTCATCTGTCAGTCATTACTATCCTCACGTAACAAGTGAAACTGTCAGAAGTAAAAGTATAATTAAACCCATTATTTTTCTCGTGTTCGCGTCATATGCACAGGCTCATCTGCACGCGCTTCTCCCAGCTGTGCTCTTCACGAGTACGCGCTTAAGTAATTTCGTTTTTACCTCAGCCCTATCAAGCTAGCCACAACGTCAATCACGTTTTCCGCCATTTACCTCAACCCTCTCACCGCAGAAATTCGGGCCATTAGACTGTATTAATATTAACGGTCTATGATCTTCGTCTTTAGTGTTTTACGGCAGCTCGCATCCAGTTTGTTGCATGATTAGGACTTCATGAAGGCTTACAATGTTTTGTTTTTTGCCCGCCCACTTGAAATCAAAACGTGATTGGTCGATTTGCCCGTCACTCTCCACACCAAAACACATAGCTTGGCCTTCCCTGGGATTCATGAAGTCCTAACCAATGAATGAGCCAGCTAACCGGGCCTTAATAGAGACAGACGATTCTGATTGGATTAGATGTTTTCATGACATGAACCTGACAGTAAGCTTAACGTTAGAACATAGATGAGAGAAAATATATTACATGTATTGTATTAAATTGAATTAAATAGAAATAAAAAAATGTAAAAACATAATTTTATTGAATATTATTTATTTGTATTATTATAATAAAAAATCTTTTTATTAATTTTTTTAGGCCTTCTCTGAAGGCGTAGAAGGCCCTGAAGGTTTCCCACTGCTAAAGAGAATCAAATTTAATAACAGGAAATAGGAAATGCCCCCCCCCCCAAATAGGTGTCCACACTCTAAAAAATTGTGCCGTTAAATAACAGTAATCAACTGGCAGCTTGGTTGCCAGCAAGATAATGTTATTTTACGATTCTGCCTCTGTTAAAATACAGTTCTACTTCCGTTAATTTACAGCTTTCCTATTTTAACAGTATGTTAATGTTATAATGCCCTGAAAGCAACTCATTTCATTTAGGAAACCAATTGCCTGATCCATTCAAGTTTATAAATATATAAATATTTACATGGTGGTGTTAGTATTGTGAACTTAATTAATTTGAGTCCACTGAAAATAAATATTACTTCTAAAATTGAACTGCAAACATTTAAACTTCAACACAAATCTCATGTAGTTCATCACGAGCAAACTACACAGTTACTGCTTTAAAATAAAACAACAGGCAGCATAACATCAATGATTGACTGCCCATCCTTGACCTAAACAACCACACTACTCTTCAGCACAATGGTAACCCAAAAACTGAGCCAAATCCTAACAAAACAAAACATTAAACACTAAGAGATCTCTCACATTATCATCTTGTGTAAATCCCCTGATCAGTTTTTAAGTTTACATGGTTTAAAAAACAAAATACAAGGACTTTTCTCTGATGTCTGTGTGAAATTAAAATATTTCTGTATGCAAATTTGACTGTTAAGTTTTCTGTTTTTTTAACAGCACATTCTGTTAAATAACAGTAATCAACTGGAAGCTTGGTTGCCAGCAAGATAATGTTTTTTTACGGTCTCCTTCGGACTGTTAAAAAACATTAGCATTCTGTGTTTTTATATCTTACACATTTAACCCTTTAAACCCCATCGCAAAATCCTTGGTGTCAAAAGAACACTGCTTAATGTGTCCACACTACAAAGAGTAAAAGAAACAGAGCCAATGTTGAAGTTAATGAGATAATGAAGTGATGATTGAGTTAATGATGAACAGCTGCTGTTAACAAACACAATCACTGAATGAAAGATGAACAAGAACCGAATTAAAGAGAAAAGAAAACAAGCAGAAACTCAACTTACAGACTTAGAAGAGACTCAGACTTACTCAGATTTCCTAAGATCTCACAAGAAGATCATCAAACAACTCCACAAACAGCATTACCATCTTCACTTATTACAAACCAGTTAGATTTTGTTTTATATGTACATTAGCTCTTACTGAGAAATAAACCATACGGTGTGGTTTCCTAAACAAGTATTATCTTAAACCAGGAATAGTTTAATTAGGAAATTTAACAAGTTTTAACAAACATGCCTAACTAAAAACATTACTTGTGCATTTTCAGGCGAAACAAAGGGCACTGATGTATTTTAAAATAAGTCAGTGCAAGTTGTTTTGAGTTTGGACAGCTCTAGTCTAATAGTCTAATCCCTAAATAATAGTTACCATTCTCGTGATCAGCGTTTACTTTAGTAGGACTCTTGATCCTTGGGTTTGCCCTTTGGTGTTATATTTATTCATGCTTATCAATGTGATTTAAAAGACATTGAATATGGCAAAAAAGTATAAATAAAGTTTTATCACTAACTAATGACTGTTATGGTGTAAGTCTCATGAGTCAAAAGTAATTTGCTGATTTATACAGAAGCTCATAAGTGATTAGATGGGTGGCAACCCCTTATAGTAGTCTTATAATGTGACAGAAACTGAGTGTTGAGGTAGCCAGAGGAATCTTAAAAACATTGTGAATAAATGAAATAAAAAAACACAAGCAAACTACACACACAGACATCAAGAATCAGGCTATGAATCTCAACAATGGTGACTATCAAATGAAAAGCTTCATGCTGCAATGCATGCTGGGTATCAGCATAGTACAAAACTCATTAGGCCGATGAACTGTTTTCCCATTTTCTTTTGTCACCCTAGTTGAGAATCGTAGGCTGATTCTTGATGTCTGTGAGTGTCATCTGAGGATTAGTTTCAAGTTTGCAAAAGTCCATATGTATGCAACTCTATCGAGATATCAGATTACTGTAATAATAATTGTTGTAATTATTCTGATTCAAATATGTAAATACTTATTCATAAACATCCCTAAGTACTACTATTTTTTATGATTCAGCTTCTTAAGGCTGGTAAGACAAACTACTGATCAATAATCAGACATCCAACCTCACAAGTGTCTATCATCTCTTGGTTTTCTTTGCCATAACAAACATGCATCATAAAGACACAGTTACAGCAACCAGACTGAAAACCTAGTCAAGAGCCCAACTAATGAAAACAGTGATCACCATAATGGTGACTTTAAAGAAAATGCTTGTAAAGTCTAGTAAACACCTGTTTGTTCTCAGTAAGAACTGTTGTAGATGTATAACAGAAATAAAGTCAACGTGGTTTATAAGTGAAGATGGTAATGGTGTTTGTGTAAATGTTTAATTCTCCTCTGGTGATATATGGAGAGATTTATTGTGTTCTGTTATTTTCAGTTGATGTTCATCAAAGTCTTTGTGTCTGTAAGTGTTTCTGCTCATCTCTTCTCTTTTTTTATTTATCTTTTCTTCAGTGATTATATTTATTAGCAGCAGGTGTCAATCATTAATGCTTCAGTACTTGAACTCATTGACTTGATTTCAGGTGGATCATAGGAAACTAATGTAGGGAATAGTGAATGAGCGTGTATGGTGTGATTTGGGACGCAGTCTTTAACGGTGGACTCTCAGGGCTGTAAATTCACATTATTCTGAAAACTGTTTTTTTACAGAATGCAGAATTTAACAGTATACTTCTGTTTTTGTTAAAAAACAGAATCATACTGTTAAATTTGGCTGTTTTTTAACAGCAATTTTTTACAGTGCACCCATAAATGATGTCCTTTCGTTATATATGTATCACGCTAAAAATCTTTTCTAACCATGCAAACAATTACATAATAAAACAGATGACGAACATACTTTTCTCAGGAACAAATTTAATATCCACTGCAATATGTAATTTCATATTTTTGCAGGTGCTCTGGGTTTACATAAAGCATAGTGGTCTCATGTAGTGTCTAAGAATACTTATGCATTATTATGTTAAACATTTGGTTTTATTTCTAAATGTTAACTTACGTTATCCTAAGAGTTAGTTGAACTTTTTGCATTATGTGGAGTTATTTTTTGAGGACCATACAGTGTTTTTTCTGCTTGTATTTATTGCTTACAAATGGTGTTGATGGAGATCAAGTGTCAGTGACTGAGGGAGATTCTGTTACTCTATACACTGATATTACTGAAATACAGAGAGATGATAGCTTTTAGGCTAACCGAATTCATACGGCAGCTGTTACGAACACTGGTCATAGGATTAAATAATGCTGACGTTGTTCCGTGATTCCGTGGTATTTGTAGGAGTTTTATTCAGCGACCACCAGTCTGACGTTTGGACCCGTGCTCATAATGCCGCAAGCAAACGCAGGTCATGTGATCAGCCGAACAGCTGATCATAGCTGGACAGGGTGGGTTTTTAATTCTCATCTCCATAAATATACGTAGTAGTAAAAGGCTAAAAATCAATATCCATTGCTGATTTATCGTCATTGTGGA
This sequence comes from Misgurnus mizolepis, assembly GCA_025389145.1. Lineage (NCBI taxonomy): Eukaryota > Metazoa > Chordata > Actinopteri > Cypriniformes > Cobitidae > Misgurnus > Misgurnus mizolepis. The sequence continues at coordinate 9,162,928 of JAIFKI010000021.1, forward strand.
GAGCGCAGTTCATGGTTGCATACGTTCATGGTTGTTAACGCGGAGTTTCGCGGAATTTTCGTCAGCGAAAAAAAAAATAAGAAATTCGACCCTAAGCACTTAGTTCCGAGCAGTTCCCACATGACTTTTATGTGACCGGAGAACTGTTATTTTGTAAGTTTTGTCAACATTTCCATTCACTGGGAGCGCAAAGATACATGCACTCTCTCATCCACGTCTCTCTCAGTGCACCTCTCTCACGTGCACTCGCTCTACTATCTGACCGAAGTCCGAACACAAATCCTCATGTATTTGTCCAGTTTTATGCGTTTCAAGCGAGCTGAGGTAAACTAACTATCCCTCACATTTAGGGCCCTAGGGTGTGTGAGGTACAGAAGTGGGTTATTCAGAATTCTTTTTAAGTTGTTTTTTGATCAGTATTGCTGTTTACATTTTCCTTGTCTTCTTATGAAAGACATTTGTTCTACAAGAGATTAAGTTAAGTGCACTAAAACTTAGACCTAAGCATTAAATAGGTTGTAAATAGTTGGTACTTTCATGGATAAAGTAAAGTGTTCCCCTTGTTATGCTGCTTGGTTGCTGCTACTGTGTGCAATGGTGTAATTATTTTATTTATGTATTTTCAGCAGCACTGGATTTTCTTACTTGTTCTACCTCACCTGTTTTTACTATTTGTTAAATATAGTTCAATAAATGTTCCTTTTTTAAATTAAGAGTTGTAACATTTGGTTTTATCATTGTGTCATTTTTGTGATGTAAACTGAATGAGCAAAAGCAGTATCGGCTCCAAATATCGACTAAAGAATATCGGCAGCCTGTATCGGTCATCGGCCTAAGGCTGCACTGTAAAAAGTAATATCTGAATCTACTTGAAAAACACTTGTAAGTAGAACTAATTTGGACAGAATTGTTGATATTACTTGATAATGCTGTGCTGTATGAACTTTTAGGTGAATGCAATAGTTAAACTAAGCAACTTTAGTAAGCAGTACTCTAAAGCATCGAGTGTGTTGTACTAAATGACTGTTCACTGTTCAAATAGTGCAAAGAAATAACACACACACACACGCGCGCGCGCACACACGCGCGCGCACACACACACACATCAGTGTTGAAGTTAATGAGATAATGAAGTGATGATTAAGACATTAATGTTGAACACCTGCTGGTTAATTCTGTGTCAAATCAACTACATTTTTCTTTTAATGACTCTTTTTCTGGAGAAAGTAATACTAAAATGATAAAGAAAGCCAAAATATTAAATGCAATAGATGAATACAGCAAAATTCCCAGTGTTAAATGAACACTGTTGTGTGTATGCCTCCAAAAACTGCAATCTATCATGTTTGCCTCTTTATCATCATCATCTCTGTTTGAAAACTAAAATCATAACTTGAGTTATTTTCTAAAGGGATAAGTTTAACTTTTTAACTGCTGTAAGAACAAAATACAAGTGCTCAACTATTCCAGCATCCACACGCGTGATTTAGACAAATCTTCTTTCTGTTTACAGACGTGATGCAATCACAAGTCAAATAGACATTTACCACAAAATGTATCACATTAAATCTTAAGTTTGTGTTTGTTATGAGTTCATTTGAAATCACCATTATTGTGATTAGTGTTTCCTTTAGTTAGGCATTTGTCCCTTGAATTTCACTGAACCAAGTCTCCTCTTTTAGCAATTACAGCAGTGTTTTACTAACACCATTTGTTCATTGCTTGATGTAGAGGAAAAACCTTTACAGAGCATGTGAGATTGTTTATTTATTTAGTAAATTTAAATAAATATATGTGTTTGTACGTTACATATTAAAGCATTTGATTATAAACAAAGAAAATGAAGCAATGCTTTATGCATACATCACTGTTCTGAATAATACTTTAGTGTTTTTTTTTTTGCTTAAGAGAGACATCATGACTTCTGATACAAATCTCAACCATGGTGACAGGTAATGGTAAGAAAGTTGCACAATTTTGTCATGTCACAATGCATGATGGGAGTTATGAATGAGTTTTATACAATCCTGGTTCCCAGCATGCATTGCGGTATGAAGCTTTGTTGTTGATTGTCACCATGATTGTGTTTTATACGCTGATTGTTGATGTCTCAGTGTGTCTGTTTTACACCATAGATTTGATTTATGTGATTTTGTTTTTTTAAAGCACTGTTGCACTTCCCAGTGTGGACTGGACATAAATTTATATACTTAAATTCAATGATTATTTTTTGTATGAGCTCATTGAATCACAATACTTACATCCTTATAGTAATAAACAGTTTAAGACCTCATTTCTCTTATCGTCCTCTGCTCTAACAGATGTGTTTAATAAACACACAGCCACAATGAACAGAAGAAAACTAACACTAAACTTTAAGACCCAAGTACCCAACTAAAGGAAACACTAATCGGCACAATGGTGACTTACTTTATTAACCAGATTTACAGCAGTTCTTTAGAAGTTAAACTTATCATCCATGTTAATGACTCAATCACTTCATTATCTCATTAACTTCAACATTGATTCAGTGTTTTTAACACCCATCTGGGTGTGGATTAGATAAACACCAAGCAGTGTTAATTTAACACAGGAGATTTGCTATGAATTTAAAATGACAAGTACAAAGTACTGTGAGGAATACCCATAATCCCTTGCACCTGAATATTTAAATGATTAATGTTTGGTCAAAGAATAAGAACTGATGGGGCACTTAAATCGTTGTTAATAAGATGTTTTGGAGCTAGGTTTAATCTCTTAGTATTGTTTATGTATTTTTTGTAGTAAAAATGTTTTCTGTGACGTCACCGTTTAGGTGATCATTTGCTTTGGTGTACATGGACCCAATTCAACACTTCATGTTTCTTTTTACAATAATAATGTGCATGTCATCAGTGCATTTTTATGAAGATGTTTAATCAATGATTGACAGAAAGTTAATCATGAAGTTTAATGACATGTTATTTAATAAATACCAACTTAAGTGAACTGAAAAGTTTTAGTACAGTCTACATGATCATTGAATTAAATTAACTGTAGTATTCCAGTTTTTGGGAGATCCTAGTTTCCACACATTTTTCTAGTAATTTGAACTAGCAGACATGTTATAGTAACTGTTTAGTTTGAGTTGTCTGTACTAAGCTTAAATTAAAATTGTAAGTTAGCTGAACTTATACTGAGTTACCTTTACTCAAGTTTTCATGTAATTTCTGTGTATACAGAAGTTAACTCTGCAAAGCTGTTTTAAGTTTTACTAACTCAAAAATGATTCATTAATTTACTAGAAAATTTTAAGGTAATCGGTTTCCACAGGTTTTCTAAGCAAACTCAACATATTACTTTTTACAGTGTGGGGATTATTTATTTTAAGTTGTTTGTGAAATTTGTACAATATAAAGTTTTTACTGCAACTGTTATGCATTCTGATTCCTTCACTTCATTGTAATCATTGTGTAATTTAAGAATTCATCTGTGTCACTTATCTACATTATTCACTCATCATGACAGTAAAACAGGATATTCTATGTCAATCTACTGCAGTATTTCTCAGTCAGCAGAAAATGTGGTTTACACTTAACACCTAGTCATCCATGCGTGTTTATACGAGACGTTATTAATGCAACAAAAAAAGGAACTTGTTAAAACTCAGACATCTCAGACATTCAGGCTGCATCCAACTACCCACACCTGCGGTCTTAGACACTCGAGATCGCATGCAAGCGAAAGGAAGTTAGTGCGCAAGAGTGCCCATGTGTTAAAGCAGTGGTTTTCAATCTTGTCCTAGGGGGCCGACTGCCCTGCACATTTTGCATGTCTCCCTTACTTAGCCCCCAGGAAGCCCTCACATAGAGAAATCCCCAGTGTTTAATGAACACTGCTGGATGTATATATTGTCCCAATCTTACAGAGTGTTAAAAAGTAACAATGAAGCAGAATTAAAAGCTCTGTTATCCTCTTTCTCAACATCTCTGTCTGAAACCTACAATTGCATTTTTACATCTTATTGGTAGAGTCGTTTTCTTACTTTAGGTTGAGATTTTGTTTCATTTAAAGTCACCACTATTGTGATCAGTGTTTGATTTAGTTAAACTTGACTCGTGACTCTTGCCTTGTTCAGTCTTTTGATTGCTATAACTTTGTGTGTTTAAGACATGTTTGTTATAGCAGAGTGTGACACTTTGGTGGTGGTCAGTTCAGTAAATAAAGTCTAAGTATCATCATATTAAACCGTATGTATTAATTTATTGTTTGCACACTAATCAGAAGGATCTTTCTCTGACAATGTGATACTACAGTACGAGATCCAGCTCTCTCTTAGCAGTTTGTCTTTCTGAAGAATTTTGAAACACTGACACTCAAAATTAACTGCTTGACAATGTAGACACACAAATATCAAGAATCAGAGTATGAATCACAATGATGGTGACAATAAAATGAAAAGCTTCATGCTGCAATGCATGCTGGGTATCAACAAATTACTAATCTCATGCAGGACTCCCAGAATGCACTGCGGCATGAATAAATAATGACCTTTATTTACCATTTTCTTTGTCACCATTGTTGAGATTCATACTCTGATTCTTGTTGTCTGTGCATCTACATCAGTATTTTTCAATCTTGTCCTAGGGGACCCTCTGCCCTGCACATTTTGCATGTCTCCCTCATCTAACACAACTGATTCAGATCATCTGCTCATTAAGGGAGATCCATGAACAGAACTGGGTGTGTCAGTTAAGGGAGACATACAAAATGTGCAGAGCTGTGGGTCCCCTAGGACAAGATTGAAAACCACTGATCTACATCATTCAGTGGTTAATATTTATGTGCAAACTATCAAAATCTTTCAGAATAATAAACTGCTATGAGAGTTCTGGACCGTACACTGTAGTATTTCATTATTAACAGAAAATGATGCTTCTGATAAGGGGGGAAAACTATATTAATAAATCTGTTCATTAAATGATTATGTTTGATGTTGTTTATGTATCAACCATCAATATTCAACTACAATTGTCTTTTCTTTGCTATAAAATTTGTTTTAAACACACTTAGATTTAGCAGCCAGAAAACACTAACAAGCCAACGGTTAAGAGTCAAAGTCAAATTAAAACAACCACTGATCACAATAATGGTGACTTTAAATGAAACAGCCAACATCTTAACATAAGTTAAGAAAATGACTCTACAAGTAAGATGTGAAATGCAATTGTAGGTTTCAGACAGAGATGGTGAGAGAGAGGATAACACAGCTTTTAATTCTGCTTCATTGTTACTTTTTAACACTCTGTAAGATTGGGACAATATATACATCCAGCAGTGTTCATTTAACTCTGGGGATTTTTCTGTATGAGGGCTTCCTGGGGGCTAAGTGAGGGCTGCCCGCGCAGGGCCAGCGCTAAAGGGCCAACGTTTTGCCAATGAGCAAACCTGCGCGGGGCCCTTAGACTAGCCCTAAGTGGGCCCATTAAGGGCCATCGTAGGCTTACTTGCAGGGTAGCGGAGAGGTGATCTTGCCTGGGCCAAAACTGTGGAATAGTCTCCCAGTCTCCCTCCGATTGCCAACAGAAGATGTTTTATGTTTAAACGTTTAACTGTCGCCGTCCCGTATACAGCAGCTGTGTCACGTGTTTATATTCGCGCTTTGGTCCAACGCGAGCCGCTCGCGCCCGCAAATCAAGACGCGATGACTGACAGTGGTGAGACCACGGACTCTATGGCTGTTTTAACTTCTTGTATTTACAAAACCGCCTTTTCCGACAGTTGTTGTTTGATATGTCGGCTCAATGATGACTTGCTTATCCACAATGACATTAGATGTCTTAATAAAGGAAACGCATTGAAACCATTAGTAACAATCACCCATCGCGCCCAAAACCTGCACCACTGAACGCGTATCTACTGACGCTTTACCAAAACAGCAAGATGGCAAACAGCAGCTGCACTCCGTTCAAGTCTGCACCAAAAGCTAAAATTAAAATATAGGCTACTCAGGTACTTAATTACTTGTGTATCTACTTATTATTGAATCGATATTGAAGCAAACAAATCAATATCGAATTGAATCGAAGCCCCAAGAATCGGAATTGAATCTAATTTTGAAATTCCTAACAATACCCAGCCCTAGTAAAATGTAAGAAATTTGCACAATTTTGTCATGTCACAATGCATGATGGGAGTAATGAATGAGTTTTATACAATCCTGGTACCCAGCATGCATTGCAGCATGAAGCTTTGATGTTGATTGTCACAATGGTTGTGTTTTATAGGCTGATTGTTGATGTCTCAGTGTGTCTGACTGAAACCACAGATTAGATTTTGTTGAAAAATCTTAACTCTTACGGCTATATGGATTAATCACAACACTTATGTTTTCATAATAATTAATATAGTAACAGTTCTAGACATCATTTATCTCATTTTCCTCTGCTCTAACAGATGTGTTTAATAAACACCCTGCCACAATGAGCAAAAAAAAAACAAAACTAAACTTTAAGACCCAAGTACCCAACTAAAGGAAACACTAATTGGCACAATGGTGACTTACTTTATTAACCAGATTTACAGCAGCTGTATCGAAGTTAAACTTATCATCCATGTAACTCTGCAAGCAAGTTGTAATTTTAGTTTTCAAACAGAGATGATGATAGTGTTTATTTAACTGTGGGGATTTCTATTACATTATATATTTTGTCTTTCTGCATTATTTTAGTATTACTTTATTCAGAAAAAGAGTCATCAAAATAAAAAAATTAAAGAAAGGGAAAATTCTAAAATTAAGTTGATTTGACACAGAATGACCAGCAGGTGTTCACCATTAATGTCTTAATCATCACTTCATTATCTCATTAACTTTAACACTGCTTCAGTGTTAAATTTTAACACCAGTCTTTTTACACACCCATCTGGGAGCGGATTATATATACATCAAGCAGTGTTTATTTAACACCAGGGATTTTGCTGTGTACTAAATATCACTGTGCCACGAGCGGGACGCCTACATTAACTTCAGTGTTTTGCATGTGAATTCTTATCCAATGATGACAAACTATATCATTTGAAAGCTCTAAGAGTATAGTTTTCATATATCCTCACCATTTTGGGAGAATTATGAAGTAGTGAGACTCAGTTTCTAAAATGTCACGGGCCCACATGTAGGCCTAATTTGATTTTACATATTTATAACACTAAACCCCTGCTCTAAACCTAAAAAATCTTGATAAACTAAATATCACTGGAAAGCTCTCAGAATGGAGTTTTCATATTTCAAGGTCATGTGATGATAGAAATAATGTAGTGACAGTTTTTAGTTACATGACCTCACCCCCCATAGGAATGCATATTAATTTTATATATTCATAATTCTAATATCATATTATAAATCTTCAAAAATGTTGACAAACTATATATCATTGGAAAGCTCCAAGATTGTAGTTTTCATATTTCAAAACGTTTTAGCAGTAATAATAATCCAGTGACAGTAATTTATTAATTTGTGGCAAGAGTATGCAGCAAACCGTTGACACCTAGTGGCCTTTGTTGGTAAAATGACAAAAAAGTGACACAAACCTCATTTTTTGTGATTTTACCTTGAAATTTGAATCACAACTACTTGAGACTTATGGCTTCATTCATTAAAAAGGCAGTGCCCCCCCAGCCCCTCCGTAGACCCGGCCCTGGTCCTGTCCCAAATAGCATACTTCATGTGAACTTTAAGTCCTGTGAGCTGTGGCCTTAATTAGGGTTGCACTGATATATCGGCCAATGATGCTTGCTATGCTTTTCAATGAATTACATTTAAAAGCCAGAGGGCGCTCTCTTGCAGAAACTCAATATGCGCCGCAGAAGAACAACCATATACACGTAGATCCAGAAAATGGCTTAAGGATATATTTATATTGCTGTTCTTTAAACCTTTTCAGGTATTTTCATGATAATAAAATAATATGTATAATAATTATGTTTGACGAGTGTTGCTTTTTCAAATGCATGTTTTAAACAACTCAATCTAAAAGTGATTTTAGATTGATAAGGACTTACTGATCAAAAACCATAATACATGAAATAGCTGTGAATAATATCAGCTGTGCTATTACGAATCGTTTTTGGCCAGGTATTATTAGTGTACATCAGCATTTATCATTGCATCCCTTGCACTTGCTCACTTAGTCTACGAGTCCGTAGGTTGTGCCATCTGTCATTTTTACGCCACGAAGTGAGCTCATCAGCGCCTCCTTTGCACCCTTGATGCGGTCTTCGGCAAAGCACGTACTGCTCCAGGCTTCACAGACTTTACAAACCCAGAAGTCCTTGTGAAAGAGCAATCAGACGATGGATGGGAGGAGTTCACACTGATGGGCAACTTCTCTTCTTATTTCCGGCGTGACGCTGTAGTCTCTCCCATAATACGATTCCGGTGCACCCTCATGGACTCATGTCAAGGATCCCTAAAGTCTGCACTACATGATGTCATCAAAGTGTGGATTCTGTGTTGAAGTCCACAAGTCCGGAGTGTGCCATTTGGGACAGGGCCAAGTCATTTATCAATTAATTAATGAAATAGACCAGAATAACCTATAGTTCAAAATGATGAGCCTAAAAATATCAAAGTTCATTGTGACGACGTGGATAGTGATGTGGCTCCCTGAGTTCGACTCTATAAGGTCAAGAACACTATCCACGCTTACGAAAATAAATTAACCATGTTTTTTGTGGTAAACGTGTAGTAACCATGTTTTTTGGTGTATAAGTGGTTTTCCTACAGTAACCATTGTGTAACTTCATGGTTTTTGAGAACCATGGTTGTCAAAACTGTGGTTATTTTGTGGTAACAGTTGTTTTACTACAGTAACCATACTTTTTAACTGTAGTAAAACCATGGTTAATTTATGTAAGAGCACTCTCCAACCAGATCATTTGTGTCACTCAAACCGCTCATTTTGTCTGAATCCTTGCCAAGGCTGCGTCACGTGCAAATGACCACTAGGTGCCACTTTGGAGGCGGTTTCGGAGCGAAATGTATCTGTTTGTTTGACTGTTTGCAAATGTTTCCTAAACGTTTCATAATTTACATAAATAGATCCTGCAACTTAAAAAATACCAATCAATAGTCCCAAACTCAAACAATCAAAAAAAAAAAAAAATCGATTTGCATGTTAAAAGCGAAAGTGTGCATTCACCTGCATAATAACAGTTTATATAGGCCTACCTGGTTTTGTTGAATGTAAAATGTGGGATGGGGTAAATGCAGAAGTCACTTTTCAAGTATGGGTCACCACACATTGGCATTATGTCACTTTCACTTTTGTTTTTATGATCACAGTGATTGCCAATTTCGAAACACATGAAGTCTCGAAACCTTTACGAATCTTTTGTTTTGAATCAGTGGTTTGGAGCGTGTTTCAAACTGGCCAAGTCACGTTCTTTTAGCAAACGAGGCTTTTTTACGTCATAACTGTTTAAAAAACGTTTTGAAAATCCGATGATTCACCACTAGGGGGAGTTGATCACAAGTGACCAGTGTCTAATATGGTTAGGTGAACTCGGGTCAGTTAACATTAAGATAATACATTTTTGTTTAACTTGCACATTAACACAATCATTATCTATCAGCAAACTATGTCAAATGGTGCATTTGTGAATTAATCATAAAATTCTATATAAAAAAAAGAGTTGATAGTTAAAGTTTGTATGAGTTTGTTGAAGTGTGATATTTTTGGACAGACCACACCATCTGTTGCAGATCAATTTAAACGGTAACCTAATCATAGTCATTTTTGCAGTGGTGGGTGTCAGGGTGGGTTTTTCTGACTGTAGTGGATTATTAACGGAGATTACAGACATCAGATTGACACCAGGGGGTGCTAGAGTTTAAAAACTGACTGAGACGGAACATGCATAAAGATTTTCCAGTGGAGAAATCCACAATAAAATCAGTAATAGAAGTAAGAAATTCTTTAAGCAATTAATAAAGCTTATACAAAGCAATATGATGGTTTTCTTTGGCAGTGTAGATGGTACTTAATCTGAAAAGTGATTTGAAGCTTTTCAGGCTGTGATAATATTCACACATCAAGCGTAGACTAGATAAACTATAATTTGAAAAAAACTAAAATTAGCTATTTAAAACACTTGTAACAAGAAAACTTAAAATGTAGTATTTCGTGGCAAAGGATTTGCAGATGACATTTTGACGTTACATAATTTAGGTCGTTTTATCTGACTCCAAAAGATAAAAATCTTGTTGTTAAACATACAAATCGGGTTGATTATTACTTTTAAAACTTACAGAATTTGGATGGATGTTTGTTTATTCTGATTCTGGTATCATAGTGGCACATGATCCTAGTATGGGCCTTATAATTAATATACTATTTACAGTGATCAGATAACATTAATATGTTACTCTAAACGGAAATACATATTGTTAGCCTCCACGCTTCTAAGTACACAATTAAACTAACGCCAAGTGCTAGTCGTATCTTGTATGAGCCATATTCATTTTGTACTATGTAATTTTGTCATGTGCCACTAGAGGGCGGCATGAGCTTTGTGGCTCAGCTGTTCTCGGGTCATGTGATTTATCCTAAAGGAAATCCAGACACAGGTGTTGCGGTTTTGGGAAGCAAACAGTTTTCGACTGTGCTTTGTATAGCTTTCTACAGGAAACAATAGGGTTTGTTGTTTTTGGTACATGTATTATGAGTTAAGATATTGCCGCTGTATAATATACAAAAGGAAAATAAACTTGCTAGATAATATAATACACAATTGTTTCAGTGTTGAATGGTGTAAGGCTGCACGGGCACACGTCAAAACTTTATCCACTGTATCTGCAACCAGTACTAGTCTTTGTTAGGACATAGTCAGTACTCTCAAATCCTCAGCTGATGCATTATGTACTAATTGGGATTTAGGCAAAAAATTGTTTGTTCTTTCAACTTAACTACATTAAGGAAAACTTTAGTTTGTACAGCAAGAATAGAATAAGTTCAATTAAACAAATAATCTATTGTTGCACCAACTTGATAAATACATTTTATTTCTGTTCAATATACTTCAGTTCAGTTAAGGTAACCTTTCCACGCAATTAGTTCTGGTCTGTTCAACAAGGAGAAAACAAGTTAATTCAAACAGAAAATATCTTGTTAAACCAACTGTCAGTTTTTATATCATTTGGTTTGTGTTGGGATTGTTGAGTACACAGCCTTAGTTGTTTGTCTTCTGATTTTTCACCTCCAGGATAGAGAGAGTCTGTAGGAGCCTAATATAAATACCATGTTAAACCACTAGGGGGCAATCTCTTTTAATTAATAAATGGGTGCACATGGGATAGAGGAACAGGTTTTTGTGTGTAGGGGGAAAGCTCACAGTTTTTTGACCGTGAAACATGATCGTGAAACCTGATTGAGAACTTCATCTTTACCACGAATATGTGAGATTTATTGCATATACTTGTGTCTCCCTCCATCACTGACACTGACTTCACTTCAACTCCATCAACACCGAACACCTGAAACACATTTAGAAAGTGTTTCCCAATGTAACTATGTTCAATAATAAGAGACACTTTTTCATGTTTAATACACAAGCCAAGTACCTACATATGTATTATTTTTATTTAGTACAAAATAGTTCTTGAGTTCTTATGTGAGAAGAGTAAATAGTTCATATTTGTGATTCTTAACAGCCAATAGACACATGATATGATTGATGAAGTCAACATATTTCGCCAAAAAGTCTGTAAAATGTTTCATGGAAAAAGTATCTGAAAAAAGTTGTGGACTGAATACAGATGGAAATATTTTAATCATAATGGTGGATGACGCTCTCTCCTCTCAAGCACATAAACAACAACAGACTGGTTACAAAAATATACATCAGTTTTCATGACTTTAAATATATCCACATACTGAGAAACCAAACCAATCTCAAGTTACAAAGGTGATTCTGTTAATTTTAAACATACTCTAATAAATTTATATTGCCATAAAGCAGTGATTTTTTGGTGACTCACCAGCAGGTACTGTTGTCGCCCGGAAACGCTGACGATAGGTCTCTGCCGAGATGCTGAACTTTGCCAGGATCGCCTCCTTTAACTGGGGGTAGACCTCCGCCTCATCCTCATCCATCGCCAGGTATGCCTCCAACGCTTGTCCTGTCAGCAATGGGACCAGACGGTAGCTCCACTCCTCCTGTGGCCATCTCCAGGTTTTCGCCAGACGCTCGAACCGACGGAGGTAGCTCTCAATATCATCTCCTTGCTGGTAGGCGGGTAGCTTCGGATCTGCCCGTTGCATTGGCTGAAAGGGAGCAGGGTTTTGCGGAGGGTCTTGGTCATAATCTGAAACGTATCGACCCATACCTTTCCGACCTGCTGGGGTTGGTAGCTCCATCCGAACGCTGGCATCCACTGGAAACTCAGCATGGGACGTCGTCTGCAGAACGGCCTCCCGTAGGCTTCGGAGCTCCAGCATCTGTCGCTCCTCCCTCTGCTCCTGCGCATCCAAGAACTTGCGCATTAGGGCAACCATCCCTTCTTCAGCCACTAGACCTGGTGTAGCGGCCTTGCCTAGTGGAGAGCTGCTCTTTGGCGATGCACCCGAATGCCTGGTAGCCAGCCCCTCGCCGACCAGCTCAGTAGCATCCCAGGTTACATCCTCCCTCACTGCCTTCACTTCAGGCCGGGCTTGGCCTTTCTTCTTGCGGGGAGCCATCCCACTTCTGACACCAAATGTGACAAAGTGAACACCAGCGGTTCACCTTTGACGTGGGTAAGTCCCAAAAATAAAGAAAAAATCCCCAAAACAAAAATGATGGCTCAGACCGCAACTGTACTCTTGTACAAAGTGAAGTTTATTTACAGTGAAACAGGAGAAAAACCAAGGTGATATATTTATATTTACAAGTGTAGAAACCAAAACCCAAAATACCAAGAAAATAAATAAAACAAAACAATGACGAAAAATATACACAAGTAAATATTCACAATATATCAATAGCAACTTCTCCACAACCACTCACTCCGGTCGACTTGGTAAACAAGTCCTGATTGCGAGTCTGGCCTCCCTTTTTATAGAGCCAGACTCCTCCCCTTCAATGGGAGTTCCCATAACCAGGTAAGTATCCAGGTAAGCATTTTAAATTGCCATTAAACTCAGATCCAGTGAGTTTAAACACATAAACATGACATTATATACACCTAACAAAACATCTGTTTGACACATATTAAAATATAATTTAACACATAGCCCCTTTAACAATGACATACAAAAACAACACCCCCCTATATACAAACATAATGGACTCTGCCAACCTTCGCGAATACTGCGCCGGCGCGACACACTCTGTGACGTCATAAGCGTGTGCCGCTCAATCGCTCAGGTTTGCCGGCGCAGCATCCCACCACGGAAGGCTGGCTAAACAAACAAACCAAACAAACAAACAAAACAAAGTGTGTGCATGTGTATGAAATAACAGGATTAACTGGGGGAAATGTTGATGACTGTAATGTCCATGTAAATCGGCTTCGTGTGCACCCGCCGCCGAATCGGAGTATAGTTAAGGTAAGTGTATGCGTGTATGTATGTGTGTGTGCGCCAGTGTTGCCTGCTCAGCGTGGTTGGCGATCGTGCTCCATCACATACTTCCTCACAAATAATTTACATAATGATTAAAAAACTTTCTCTTAAATGTTTGATCTTTACATCCTTTTCTTTTTTAACAACAGATAATATAAAAATTACATACACATGTTGTAAAACAAATAAATGAAAGCACTGTTCCACCTTTTAAACAAACACTTGATTTGTGTTTTATTATTATTTTTATGAAAATAATAAAATAGTTTTAAAACGAATAAAATCTTGCTTACATTAAACATAAATTTGAGTAAAAACTAATAAGACTGATAACATGAAATGCCCACGGTATAACAAATGAATAAAGGTCTTTTAACCATTTTGTTAAAATAAATTATTAGCTCGTGGTTAGTACTTTACTTTGTAATTAAAACATAACAACATTGAAACAATGACAAAATTACATTAAATGGGTCAAAACATAAAAATCACGACTTTTATTCTATGTTTAAGTGTTATAATTTTGGTCCCCAGTGCTTCTAAACTAGAAAATGTGTAAAAGAACAACAGTAACTTAGTTTTGGTAAACCATATATGGAAGTAAATAGGGCATTTCTCAAAATATCTTTCTTTGTGTTCATCAGAACAAATAAATGTATACAGGTTTGTAACAACATAAGGGTGAGTAAATTATGACATAATTTTTATTTTGGGGGGACCTATCCCTTTAAACAGTTTTAGTTTAAGCTACATTGACAAATAAGCAAAATCTAATAAGCTTATCTATGTATGTAAAATAAAGTAATGTTAACTTAAGATTGTTGTACTTGTCGTAAGATGTGCTGAGCAAACTCGTGAAAGAGCGAGAAGCACTAAAATGAACACTCACTCTAAAAAAATAATCCGTAAAAAAACGGATAATGTCCTGGCAGAAAATTACCGGTACATTTTCGGTTATTTCACAGACATTTCCGTTTATTCAAATACAGAACATTCTGTAGATTTATAGAACACTTTCCGTAGATTTACGGAACATTGTCCGTAGGCTTTAGGGACACTTCAATCTGCCTATGAAACGCAACAATGGTGACAATCAACAACAAAGCTTTATGCCGCAATGCATGCTGGGTACCAGGATTGTAGAAAACTCTTTCTTACCATTTACTCTCACCATTGTTGAGATTTGTATCCAAAATTTTGATGTCTGTGTGAAGCAAAAACTACAGCTGACACATTTGCAGCAATCTTATTCAATACAGTGTCTTATCAGATCAGCATAGCGTGTCACTCTTACACATTTCAGATTTTTATTCTTATTTTATCACTTCATATTTTAACGCTAGGCAGCATAACATAATAAAAGCTCAGATTTCATAACAGACACTTTCCCTTACTTAAGCAACAAACAATTTGTAATTGCTACAAGCAAAAACATTGTTGCAATGTTAAAAGAGCAGAGTCAGTTCTGGAAGGTCAAGGGACAAAAGCCTAACTAAAGGGAACACTAATCACCATAGTGGTGACTTCAAATGAATCTACAACAAACACAAACTGTTTAATTTTTAAACCACAAAAATTTAATGTGATAAATGTTGTGGTAAATATCCATTTGACTTACACATCACGTCAGAAAAAAGATTTGTCTACTAAATCACATGTGTGGATGCTGGAATAGTTGAACACTTGTATTTTGTTCTGACAGCATTTGTTTAGAAGTTAAACATCATCCATGTTAAAGGGGACATATTATGAGATTTTTTTAAAGATGTAAACTAAGTCTAAAATAGGTCTGAGCAAAAGTGTGCCGTTTTGGGTGTGTCATTTAAAATGCAAATGAGCGGATGAAGTGCAACCACTGATCACAATGATGGTGGTTTGTTGCAATTGAAACTCAATTGTGCTGTGAAATATTTTATCTCTCTCTTTCTCTCCATACTAAATGGTTGTGCTGTGGTTGGATAGTGCAGATAAAGGGGGCGGTATTACCTTATTCTGACATCACAATAATGGCCAAATTACAATGACCTATTTTTTCACATGCTTGCAGAAAATGGTTTACCAAAACTAAGTTATTGGGTTGATCTTTTTAACATTTTCTAGGTTGATAGAAGCACTGGGGACACAATTATAGCACTTAAACATGGAAAAAGTCAGATTTTCATAATATGTCCCCTTTAAAAAAGAACTCTGCAAGCAAGTTGTAATTTTAGGTTTCAAACAGAGATGGTGATAGAGAGGCAAAAGTGAAAGATTGCAGCAGGAGTTGTTGCACCCATAATGCAACATGTTTTTAAAAAAAACGGATAAACGCCTGTAAAACATAAATACGGAATATTCCTTCATATTTACACAGTACTTTGTCCGTTTTTTACGGATTTTTAGTGCTGTAAAAGATTTCTGTAGAAATTACAGTATTACTGGGTGTTACTAGCTGCCAGTAACTTAATTTTACATTTATGTTATTTACTGGCAACAGTTTCTTCAAAGTTAAATGAACATGAAACATTTTCAGTCTTTATCTTCTACAGTAATTTACTGGCAACCAGCTGCATAATTACAGCTAATTTTTTACAGTGAATGAAATGTTACATTCTAAACACAAAAACGTTTTACCTTTTACAAAAAGGACACAAAGCAGAAGATGTTTCCTTATGTGTAACATCTTGGAAGTCCTGATTTCCAAACCTTTCCACGTCTTCAATGTCTTTCTTCTCTGTTTGCTACAGCACACACCATGACTGGACTTTATGAATCGCTGTTGCTTGTGACATCTGATTCCAAATGAATGTACTGACAGACGGTCCCCTCCTCCGCAGCCTCATTCTGGAGGTGCTTCTCGACTCTTATTAAAGCCCTTTAGGCAGAAACTATAATAAACAAGTGGTAAGGACTATTTCGGATATTTTTCAGATGAATCATTCTTCTACAGACTGCTCACATGCAGCTTTCAATGAACTTTTGTCAGAAGAGGCTATTAATCTGCCAAATTTTCCCCCAAGGGAAAAGAAAAACAGTGTTGTTGTACAATGCACAGCGCTATGGGGTTTATCCAAAACAGAATCCCCTTAAACCTTTGCCAGTTTTCCATATACAGTTTCCACAGTTAAAAGTATCCCACCCATGATAATTCGGACGGCTCATTGGCAGCACAAGAAGGATCTCATGAAAAACACATGACAAATTGCTGATTTCCTACCAGTCCCACTCGCTTTGATCACTAGTTTTGTTTCAGACGTGTCTAGAGTGCGCTTCCACACATCTACATTTAACATAAACTTAAACGCGAGATGAATCGTCATTATTGTCTGTCCATTAATAAGAAAGTTTCATATGAATATGATGTTTTCTTAAGTAATCTTAAAAACTGCATTTGGATCCTCATCTTGCCTTTGCCACATCTCCAACCGTCACAGCATGAAACTTTTTATGAAAATGAGTCCTACTCCGGCCCTGGGTGAGCCCAAAGTGTTTAGAAATATTTTACAAAAATACCAAAGTATCTTCATTAAAAAAAAAAAGACAAATGATGGTCCCTACACTGTAAAAAGTGAAACATTGGATTAACCTAATTAAATTGAAGTAACCATTCACAATAAAGATTTTACATTGATCTAATGTTCAGAAACCATTCAGTCCAAACTAATTTTTTGGCATTTCATGCAAACTCTTTTCTGAATTTGGTGTAAATCAAATATTTAAAATTAGCTTAAAAAAAAAAGATTTTTAACAGACTTGATCTAAATTCAGTTTCCTTCAAACTGAAATTTGTATTCATTCCAAGTAATATAAAAGGCTTCACAATTGACAATCTTAAATTTTTTAATTCTCTCAATATATAAATACATGTTTAAATGAGTCAGATCAAACGTTCTTTTAAATATTTATGAAATCCCATGAAAATCACTGTTTTTACAGACTTTTTTTTGGCAAAGCACCAAACGTTTTACAAATACAACATTCTGAGACAGTTCAAGTAATCAGTTCATTTCAAGTTCAATTTCATATATAGCATATTAAAATGTAAATATATCAAATAAGAACAAATAAGAAACCATTGGTATGTCAGTCCAAAGAACATTGATACAGCAGCTGCGGTTGAGGGCATGTTACTGAGGACTTTTGCTCCAGTTCATCTTCACTTGGCATATTCTGACGAGGCTATAAATAACCCCCATGAGTAAATAAATGAGTACACCACCCTCACATTCATTTCCGCCTTCACAAATGTAAAACATAAAGCATATAAAACGTTTTACAAATACAACATTCTGAGACAGTTCAAGTAATCAGTTCATTTCAAGTTCAATTTCATATATAGCATATTAAAATGTGAATATATCAAATAAGAACAAATAAGAAACCATTGGTATGTCAGTCCAAATAACATTGATACAGCAGCTGCGGTTGAGGGCATGTTACTGAGGACTTTTGCTCCAGTTCTTCATCACTTGGCATATCCTGACGAGACAATAAATAACCCCCATGAGTAAATAAATGAGGACACGTCCACCCTCACATTCATTTCCGCCTTCGCAAATGTAAAACATAAAGCATAATAAAATCCACGTTCATATTGGCATTGAGGGCCCGGAGCTTTTAGCCTAAACTCCGAGCGCCAAAATCAGTGTAACATTACACGTCACATATTGAGGTGATTCATTTAACGTTAATTGTCGGCAGAGAAATGCAATATACTCAAGCCTTAGTCATGAAAACAACTTTTTTACAACAGTCAGAGCGAGAAAATATTTTTTCCTTTCATAATATCCGTTCAATCAGTCTATATAATATTATCCCTATTACATTATGCTAGGTCACGCTAGCCTGTAAACCTATGGGTTAAAACACCCCCGTCAAGTGAGCCGTCATCTGCAGATGCACGGTCAGTAGATAGGAGTTTTCCTTACTCCAGTGGTTTTCAACTCCAGTCCTCGGCCCCCCTCCCAGAAAATTTTAGATGTCTCCTTATATGAAACACCTGAATCCACTCACCCAGCTAACAGAAAAAAGTTCTAAGAACGTTCCCTGAAAGTTCCCAAAGTTCCCAAAAACGTTCTGCCCATGTAAAAAGTGTCCAGTTTTCTTGACGTTCTAAGAACGTTTTTGTGTTGTCTCAACGTTAGAGGAATGTTACATTTTACCATTTTTAAACGTTATGACAATGTCATGTTTTAATGTTCACACAATGTTTAAAACAACAACTGTTTATTATATTGACTAGTTTGACTATTATGTAAATGATAGAGAAACATTGCATTTTATTATTTTAAAACTGTTGGAAAACATTATTTCTGAATGTTCAGTAAATAAATTGCTGTAGAAACACAATTCACTTATTAGGTTTAGATGTTGATGTTTTGTTTCATTTTAAGTCACCATTATTGACTCTTTACATTTTGCTTGCTAGTTTTTGTCCTGGTTGTGTTAACTTTGTGTTAATACACCATATTTGTTATGAACATGTAAAGTTAATAGTGTAATTATGTGGTTGTTGGTACATAATGGTAAAGATCATCACGTTATTAATTTACTTATCAAAAGTTTGTCTTCTGTCAATAAAGTTTGAGATCCAGCACTTTCACAGCAGTTTGTTATTAAGGAGTTTTAGAAACTTTGGACAAAAAATACCCACTTTATAATTGGGACACACAAACATCAAGAATCAGAGTATCAATCTCAACCATGGTGACAATTAAATGAAAAACTTCATGCTGCAATGCACTGCAGCATAGTGATGGTCGTTTTCGAAGCACTGCTTCATGAGGCTTCGAAACATTTACGAATCTTTTGTTTCGAATCAGTGGTTCGGAGCGTGTTTCAAACTGGCCCAAGTCACGTGATTTTAGCAAACGAGGCTTCATTACGTCATAACTGTTTCGAAACGTTTCGAAAATCCGACGATTCACCACTAGGGGGAGTTGATCACATGACCAGTGTCTAATATGTTTCGGTGAACTCGGGTCAGTTTATTATAAAAGTTCATAAAACATTTATCCTTCTGACTAATTACACTGCCATTTTGTCTATTTATTGTTTATAGACAGATTTAATTACAAAAATGTCCATAATTAAAAGGGTAGTTAGTTTTAATGATTTGTTTGCCCTAAATAAAACAAAAAACACATAATACACTTTTAACTATGTCTTAATTAAGTTAAATAATTTTTTTAAACATATTTTAATAAAAATCTTGCTATTTTTTTGTAAAAAAGTCTAAAATGTTTGGCCATATCTGCTTTACACTATTTTGACCAGCAGGGGTCGCCAGCGTGTGTGCTGTTTCGAACTGCTTCGAAAAACTGAATCAATTTTCGAAGCAATTGGTTCATTTGATTCGAAGCTTCGAAAAGCTTCGTTTCTCCCATCACTACTGCAGCACAGATAAATAATGATTTTTTTATTTTTATTTTATTTGTCACCATGGTTGAGATTCATACTCTGATTTTTGATGTTTGTGCGTCCCAATATATCAGCGGATATTTTTTGTCCAAAGTTTCTAAAACTACTTAATGACAAACTGCTGTGAAAGTGCTGAATCTCATTTACATTATTGACAGAAAATAAACTTTTGATTAGTAAATTAACCAGGTGATGTTTTTTACCAATATGTACCAACCACCACAGAATTACGCTACTAACTTTACACATTCATAACAAATGTGGTGTACTAACACAAAGTTAACATAAATAAGAGAAAAAACTACCAAATAAAAAGTCAAGAGTCAAGAGTCCAACTAAAACAAACACTAATCACAATAATGGTGACTTAAAATGAAACAAAACATCAACATCTAAACCTAATAAGTGAATTGTGTTTCTACAGCAATTTATTTACTGAACATTCAGAAATAATGTTTTCCAACAGTTTTAAAATAATAAAATGCAATGTTTCTCTATCATTTACATAATAGTCAAACTAGTCAATATAATAAAAAGTTGTTGTTTTAAACATTGTGTGAACATTAAAACATGACATTGTCATAACGTTTAAAAATGGTAAAAATGTAACATTACTCTAACGTTGAGACAACACAAAAACGTTCTTAGAACGTCAAGAAAACTGGACACTTTTTACGTTGGCAGAACGTTTTTTGGGAACTTTCAGGGAACGTTCTTAGAACTTTTTTCTGTTAGCTGGGTGAGTGGATTCAGGTGTTTCATATAAGGAGAAATCTAAAATTTTAATGAAAGTCACCATTGTGCCGATTAGTGTTTCCTTTAGTTGGGTACTTGGGTCTTGAAGTTTAGTGTTAGTTTTCTTCTGCTCTTTGTGGCAGTGTGTTTATAAAACACATCTGTTAAAGCAGAGGAAGATGAGAGAAATTAAGTCTATAACTGTTTCTATGATAAATATTATGAAAGTATAAGTCTTGGGATTCAATGATATCATATTAAAGTAATCACTGAATATAAGTGTTTAATTTATGTTCCGACAATCCTGTGAAGCTCCCATGAAATGCAACAGTGCTGTAAAAGTCCACATACTCTGAAGAATTAAATATTGTTTACCCAAATCTAATTTGTGGTTTCAGTCAGACACACTGAGACATCAACAATCAGCCTATAAAACACAATCATGGTGACAATCAACAACAAAACGTCCAAAATGTCCAAAAATGTAATTGATTTAAATGACCAGCAGGTGTTCACCATTAATGTCTTAATCATCACATCATTATCTCATTAACTTTAACACTGATTCAGAGTTATATTTTTAACACCAGTCTTTTTTAACACCGATCTTGGTGTGGATTATATAAACACCAAATAGTGTTGATTTAACACTGGTAGAGTTAATTTAACACTGGGGATTTTCCTGTGTATTAATGAATGGATGGTGTCTTACCATATTACGTTTGAAGTGCTATCACTTCAGCTTCTTGAACTGTAAAATAATAAAAATTTAAATACAAAAGTTATTTTTTGTTGGTGTGCTGTAGATCGGGGTGTTTAGCACAGCAACAGCTCCACCTTCCCCTGAAGTTGGGTTTGTTCAACTTCTATCAAATTTTTTTTATTAAAGCTAATAATGGTCTAACATAATTTAAGTATCTAACAGGAGGCATGAGAACAAAACTCTTTAGCATATATATTAGTATATTTGATGCAGTACATACCCTCATGTCTTCTATGTCTGGTGCTATGACAGGATTTAAGTGCTTTAACAATCAAGGCCAAACCCACTGCTGTTAGAATCACAATAATAATGGCTGCGATGACAACCAAATTAGGACCTAGACATAAAACAAGCAGGTTTGTATAAGTAAATTTCACTTTAACGTAAAAACCCTAATCATGTTTCAACTACTGAGTTACTAGATTGATTCTGTTTAGGACTTTTAGGAAATATGCACTTCTTTAGCAAACTAAAGATCTCTATATGTATGTTAATCTATGGAATCATTAGTGTTCATTTATTTTATTCTGTCCAAAACAAAACTGGATTGTTTTTAACCCATCATTTAAATTATATCAGGGGCTCAAATGCAAAAGCAGCTACACTGCAAAAAATACTTTCTTGGTATTTTTGTCTTGTTTTCAGCACAAATATCCAAAAGAATTACGAATGCTCTCGTATTATACGTTCATCAAATACTTTCACTTCAAATACATATCCAAGCCTGATGGCATTCAGAAATACCACTTTATTGGCAAAATTCACTAAATGGCAGATTTTTCACCAAAGTCTATCTACATAAATATTAAAATAACTACATACCTGAGCACTGGCAGAGATGATTGATGTTGAGATGTTGAGTTTGGTTTGTGATGGGATTGTTGACCACACAGCTGTATGTGTTTGTATCCTGATATTCAACCTCCAGAGGTAGAGAGAGTCTGATGTTGAGATCAGACACACTGATGCTGGACAATAAACTGTTTCCTTTATACCAGGACAGACTCACATCTCTCACATTCAACACTGAACACATTAATGAACAGTTTGAGCTTGATGAAGAAGAACATTGAGAAAAGATGATGTCAAGAACAGGCAAATGATCTGAAAAACATGAATGAGAAATAAAAGTCTTTTCATCTAAATTCACATATTGCTTAAAACTTCACACACTGCAAAATCCCGGGAGTTAAATTAACACTGCTCAGTGTTTATATAGGTCCACTCTCCAGAGTGTTAAAAAAGTAACACCGGAGAGAGTTAAAAGCAGCAATCTGTGACTTTATCCTCTCTATCACATTCTCTGTTTGAAAACTAAAATTGCATTTTACATCTTACTTTTACATCCTACTTGAGTTATTTTCTTAACTTAGGTTTAGATGTTGGCTGTTTCATTTAAAGTCACCATTATTGTGATCAGTGGTTGTTTTAGGTGGACTCTTGAGTCTTGACTATTAGCTTGTTAGTTTTTTCAAACTGCTATATTTTAATGTGTTTAAAACACATTGTTAAAGCAAAGAAAAGGTTTTTGTGTTATTGAATATTGATGATTAAAACAAAATGTCAAACATAATCATTTAATGATCAGATTTATTAATGTAGTTTTTCTTCCCTCAATCAGAAGCATCATTTTTTATTAATAATAAATTACTACAGTTCAAGGTCCAGAACTCTCATAGCAGTTTGACATTCTAAAGGGTTTTGATAGTGTGCACAAAAACATTAACCGCTGAACAATGTAGATACAAAGACATCAAGAATCGGAGTATGAATCTCAACAATGGTGACAAAGAATATGGTAAAAAAGTTCATTATTTATTCATGCCCCAGTGCATTCTGGGAGTCCTGGATGAGATTTGTAATTTGTTAATACCCAGCATGCATTGCGGCATGAAGGTTTTCATTTTGTCACCATCATTGTGATTCATACTCTGATTCTTGATGTTAAAGTGTCTACATAAGACTGCAGTTAATCTGTGAGTGTCAGAGTTTAAAAATGGTTCAGAATGAAAAACTGCTATGAGATGGCTGGATCTCATACTACAGTATCATATTATTGACAGAAATAAATACTTCTAGTAAGAAATCACTGAAGAAATCATTTTTTGAGAGTGTTATTTGATAGTATATCCTAACAACCACTATAATGATAGAAATGCGCTAGTGTCTCCTCTTTGGCCACCACAAACATGTTTTAAACACATGTAATTATAACAGCCAAAAAAAGCTGAAAAGCTAAGACAAAGACTCAAGAGTCCAATTAAAACAACCACTGATCACAATAATGGTGACTTGAAATGAAACGGCCAACATCTAATCCTAAGATAAGAAAATAACTCTACCAGTAAGATGTAAAATGCAATTTTAGGTTTCAAACAGAGATGGTGATAGAGAGGAGAAAGTCACAGATTGCTGCTTTTAACTCTCTCCGGTGTTACTTTTTTAACACTCTGGGGGGTTGACCTATATAAACACTGAGCAGTGTTAATTTAAATCCCGGGATTTTGCAGTGCAAATTCACTTATTTTATCAGGATACACTTTCCATTAAAAGAATAACTTTTTTTCTATATGGTGTGTTACAGCAGCTAACCAGACGAACTTTGACCTCCTGCTTCCAACTGAGTACATAAAGACTTTCTATTCTGATATGCCTACATCAATGATAAACATTGGACTTTCTGTTTTTTCATTGAGAAATGATATGAATGACCAATTAAAAGATGACAAGACTTAAAAAAATATACTTTACTTACCATAGACAGCAACATTGAATCTCTTGTTTACAGTTTCTTTGTCATTGATGATCTGTAGCTCATAAAGTCCAGTGTGTTTTATTCTGATGTTTGTGATGTTAAGCGATCCAGTCTGACTGTCCAGCTTCAGTTTGTCTCTGAATATACTACTATTATCTACAGATCTGACATTGTGGCGTATATAGATTTCAGCTATACAAGTTTCTGTACTATTAATTTTAAACATCCACAGTATCTGATCATTTGTCAGTATTTCAGTTAGCTCAGTGTGTAGAGTAACAGAATCTCCCTCCATCACCGACACTGACTTCACTTCAACTCCATCACCATGCACACCTGGAAGACATTCAGAAAACATTTCAAGATGTTATTGCAATTCAAGAAATATATCTCTGTGTTAAATATTTAAACATTTACTATTTTAATATTTTTAACCAATTCAGATTTTAACACCACTTACCACCATGTTTTTTAATGTAGCGCATAATTGTTCTGGACTTCCTATCATGTGTCCCATATTTTCACTAAAGAAAACACTTAAAAATGTATATATGTGATCTGTACCAAAACACGTAATTGTCACATTCAACATCAGTGCTCAACACTGCCACACATCAGCTTAAACACCTCCTACCGTCCAGACAGAAGTGATGACAGTCAAGTAAAAAGGAATATATTTGTGTCCAAAATCGCTCTATTGCTAGTATATAATAGCAGTGGCCGATATAGGTAGAATAGAAAAACACTGGTAAGAAAACTCATGTAAGTAAGTGCACCTATTTCATTGCTAAAAACAACATTATTTTGTGTATTTTGTATAATACAATGTTTTCGGGTGGTTTATGGTTAAAAAACACATTATTTTCCACATACCATACATTTTTGTAGCTCCATATATCCCTGCCTTCATCAAACGCTTTGATTTTGTACAAAACTCATTGATTTGCTCAGTGTCTCTGATGACCAGCTAATCTGTACGTTGTGATTGGCCTGAATACCTCTGATGTCAGCTGGAAATGTGACGCTCCTTAACATGTTTGAAAGATTTGCTCAATGCAATGCTGACAGGAGTTAACTTACAGGCTGTGAATCCAAAGCGGGAGGAATTATGATAAAGTCTGTCTTTACTACATCACCAATCCCATTAAGTAAAATGTTGCCTATACTACAATCAGTGTTTTTGTTGAAGTAAAAAAAAAAGAGATTTACTTTGGAAACGATAACTCGTGTCATTGTTTACTTTGGGGTTTGTACATTATGCATATCGTTAACATGTACTAATACACACTTACACACCAAAGGAAATGTAAAAACGTGAATCATCAGACCATAGTTGCTCTGTAATGGTAAAAGTGTCTGTTGTGGACTGAATGCAGATGAAAGCATTTTAACCACAGGTGATGCATTCTTCTCTCATGCACACGGACCAAAATAGACATGATGGGGCAATACAGGAAGCTTTACATTTGTGAAAAAATTAAAATGTTGTCTCTAATTAAACTAGGATGATTTTTAAAACAGATTAAAGGCCAACGTGATCTGGTGGACTTTCTCTTCAGTATTTTTTTAGGAGTCTCATAATGTCACAATGATTTCTGGAAGAACAGAAAAAAATCATCTTTCATTTTCATTGGCTGAACTTGCTCTGAAGCCACTAAACCACAACCGGCTTAAGATGTCTCTGTGTTTCATCTTGTTGTACATCTGTATGCACGGTAAGTTTTTTAGTTTAAGTCAATATTTGATTACATTCACTACACTTAAACTAATATTGACATGGTGTAAAGTTGTAATGAAGGTTAGTTGATTTATAAATGACAAAAGTTAGCAAAGTAAAAATGGACAATAACTGGTCTGTGATTTCCTGGTTTCAGACATTTCCTCTGTACTTATATAGTTAGTTTTAAACTATATTGAAAATGCCAACTGTTTTCTACCTTAAACTCGCACTGCTCTAAAGCTTCATGTGTAAATGTTGCAGGTGTTCATACAAATGAAATGAAGTCAGTGATGGAGGGAGATTCTGTTACTCTACACACTGATATTACTCAAATACAGAAAGACGACCAGTTATTCTGGAGGTTTGGACCTAAAGATGCTCGCATTGCTGAAATCTATAAACAAAGTCACCCAATATATGATAACAATAATGGGATATTCAAAGACAAACTACAGCTGGACACTCATACTGGATCTCTGACCATCACAAACATCAGACTCAAACAGACTGGAGTTTATAAACTAACCATCATCAATAGTAAAGGAAAGTCGTACAAGACATTCAGGGTCTCTGTTTATGGTAAGTATAAATCTAAATCTAAATCTAATCATCATCAGATCAAAGTTTCAGTGTAATTTAAAGTGATTTAGTGTTATTGTCTTTGAAGAATTTCAACTGTTCATCACGGCTGTGATTAGGCCAGAGGCCTTGATAATATAGAGATATAACACACAACTCCGAAGGTGATATTGCTTTTATACAACAAACGGCAAAAGTTTAAAAAAAGAAAACTAGAAAACAACAACGGAGTTATTTCAAAAGCTTCTTTGTTGGGGAACTACTTTCTTCCGCCAGAAATTTAAAGTTCAGAATGACAGATAAATCTTTTTCAGCTGTTTATTTTGCACTGTAAAAAATAAAAAGTTGACTAAACTTAAATTTTCAAGGCAACTTGCGGCACAGCTTTTTTGAGTTTACTCAACTCTTGGATGATGTAGTTCACCTAAGTCAATTAACTGAATAATGTCAACTTACACCAAAAAGTTGAACCAACTTAAACTGATTAGGTAAGAAGCAAATTTCTATGTTTACTCAACTAGTGACTAAGTTGGGTAAAGAGTAATTGAGTATATCCAATTTTAACTTATGTTTTGAACTGTGGGAGTGTACACAGAAAGGTCTCATAAACAAAGTCTTTTTCAGACTTAAACCAGAGACCTTTTTAATGTGAAGCAACAATGATGTGCACTAACTCACTGTGCTGCCCTCTACACTGAACACACACTTCTCAATAATGGTAACAATGAAAAACATAATTCTTTAAAAATACTCTAAATACAACATATAACTAACATTAACAGCATTACAACATAAATAAAGCCAGCAAACATTAAAACAGTCATCATTTTTAGTAAATATTAACCAAAGAAGTGAACATGTCGCAATGCATGCTGGGAACCATTCCGACCATTGTTTTTTTTTTAAATTGCTTATTCAGATTACTCAGATTGGCAAGTTGGGTAAACGAATTGGACAAAAACTTATACATCTAAGTCCAGTCAACAAAATAATATTTTTTAGCTGAATGATTATGCTCTTTTAATTCAGTGAACACAAAATAATCAATTGACGCTCTTCAACAAAGAAATCTTTGTTCAAGTTACTTAATGTTCTTTGTTGAATGAACATTTTAAAGTTGGATTTTTTACAGTGTGAATGTCATAACTCAATAGCCGGAATAGCCGTTTCTTATAGGGTGACCATACGTGCCATTCTTCCTGGACGCGTCCTGGCCAAGATTTTGGGTTCGTCTTCCGGAAGTCGTATTTGTCAACCGCATACGTCATAAAGGATTATTATTATTATTACAGAAAAGCAATCGTTACATTTTATGGTAAGAATGAAACTATGATTGTATGTCTTATGTTTTTAACTGAATGGCGTATGCGGTCAATAAATATGACTTCCTGAAGATGCACTGAAATCCTGGCCAGCGCAGCGCGTCTGGGAAGAATGGCACGTATACGTCACGTGGAAATAAGTCATCAAGTGTCCCAATATATAGGGAGTCAGTGCTTACATGCGGTTACAAACAGCATTTTTGCATCATTTTAAGTGAATTGCAGGTAGAAGAGACACTTAAACAAACACTCCAGATAAAGAGAAAATTATTGTTTTCATTGCTTTCATTTAAATTGTCCACACAATGACATTGTTGCGCTACTCCCTCGAAAGTTAACCTTTACAAAAATTAACCATTGTTTTACTACAGTTAAAAGCAAAAAAACGTGGTTACTGTGGTAAAACCATGGTAATCGCAAAATAACCATGGTTTTGACAAGCATGGTTTTCAAAAACCATAGTTAAACCATGGTTAGTGTAGTAAATCCATGGTTTTGTTGATAGTAATCAATGCACCAAAAACCATGGTTACTACACTTTTACATGGTTAATTTTCATAAGGGAACATAGCCTACAAGAGCTCTTTTCTTTGAAGGGATTAGGGCATAGGGATATCACTTACGATTGGGATTTACTGACTAATTCATGAGCTAGGAAACTTATTGAGAAACGGAAAGTGTTTAAAAAGAACTGTGTGTGACCACCTGCTCTGGTGGCAGCTTTTTCCAGTCAGAGATGAGCTTATGACTCAAGGGTTTTAAAAAGCCTCCTTTTCTAAGCCTCTTAGAATTCTAAATTCTATTTCAAGAACCATAAAGAGTTGTTGTATAAAAAACGCTACCAAATTGTTTTTAACACGTATCCTGATAAATGTATAATGTTATAAGCACTCCGTTTGAGCTGCCTGTAGCAGCTGGCTCGTAATCATAGGGGAACCATTTTTAAAGGGGTCATATGATGAAAATGTTAGCATTGCCACTTTGTAGGTGTGAGCAAAAACAGGTCATTGAAATTTGGCTTTCATTATGATGTCATAAGGATATCTTATTAGAATAATACCGCCTCCTTAATCTGAACTCTGAAAGAGAGAGAAAAGGACGACTTGACAGCACAATTGAGTTTAAATTACAACAAACCACCATCATTGTGATCAGTGTTTGCACTTTATCCGCTCATTTGCATTTTAAAAAACACACCCAAAACGACACATTTTTGGACTTGACAGCACAATAGAGTTTCAATTACAATAAACCACCATCATTGTGATCAGTGTTTGCACTTCATCCGCTCATTTGCATTTTAAAAAACACACCCAAAACGACACATTTTTGCTCAAACCTACAAAGTGGCAATGCTAACATTTTCATCATATGACCCCTTTAGTGCCAAACATCACCTATGTTGAATATGTGTGTGTAGAGCCATATTGTTTTTTTTCAAAACCAAAAACTTTTTGTTTCTTCCATGTTTTTTTCTAGCTCGTCTGCCCGTTCCTGTCATCAGCAGTAACTCATCAAAATGTTCATCATCTTCAAGCTCAAACTGTGTGTTGTTGTGTTCAGTGTTAAATGTGAGAGATGCAAGTCTGTCCTGGTACAAAGGAAACAGTTTATTGTCCAGCATCAGTGTGTCTGATCTCAACATCAGACTCTCTCTACCTCTGGAGGTTGAATATCAGGATACAAACACATACAGATGTGTACTCAACAATCCCATCACAAACCAAACTCAACATCTCAACATCACTCATCTCTGTCAGCCGTGTTCAGGTATGTTAACAATTACATTAACATAGTTTATAGAGTTTAAGGATTTATTATTTATACCAACTATAATCTATGTTGTTGTTAGGAAATAGTATGACAAATAAGATTATATAAGGTTTATTTTATTTTTATTGTGTCTAGGTGCATCTGTAAGAATGGATTTTTTTTTACATTTTCTCTTCTTTTTTCAGACCCTATCCAGTGCTTTGGTTTTACTGAAGCTGTCATTCGATTGGTCATCTCTGCTTTGATAGGTGTGGCCACTGTTGCAATACTAGTGGATCACTTCAGATCCATCAGAAGTGAACAGAAGAGAAGTGCACAGCATAGACACAACCATCAGTTCCTGTCGTAAAATCTGTTCTTGGCGACTATTAGTTACGACTACAAAGACAATCCATGCACTCACATCTGTTATGAGCTTATTGACTTTCTCCAATGACTTTTACTTGCAGTCTTTTGTGTACAATTGTCCCAGTAGGGCACAAGATAATGACATGCAAGCTATCACGGCAGAATCAACTAAAACAATAAGCATGTGTTTACCCAGCAGGCAGCCTTATGTTGGAACAACACAAAATTCTTAAGTGTGTTGGCTGAAAGCATAGTTTTACAGTAGTGCATTCAACCATGGCATTTATATTCAAGTAGTGTATTTCTGTAAGACAAATTTTCCTGTTTTGTTTACATGCCTTTCCCCTTTCTTCCTCATAACGCTAGACACACCAGTCTGTATGAATTGCAAGTTTATAGTATCTCTCTATATCTCTATTGTGCACGGATAAGCTCTGTTTTGTTGAAAGCCTCTGGGTTTCTTTTACACAATAATATTCTGCATGCTTTACATTCATGTGTAACTCATCTGAAAAAGTTAACAATTATCACTAATGCACTAAAATCAATCCATTCAAAATGAACAATAACAATCAAACACTTTATCAGATATAAGCTTCAGACATAAGACATGTCTTTTTTGATAGATTTTGTTTTGATAGCATCAGATTTTGTTTTGATAGTCAGACTATGCAGGATTAACTATGGGAATTAGGAAAACCGATATGCTCAACATGACCAGCATTACAACTATCAGACGCATCAGCACACTTTAAATTCTGAGGCACAATTTATAGGGCAACGGTCCTTGTATCATGTAAATATTTAAGGGGTTTTAGGTACACTCAATACAAAGAAAATTCGATGTATGTACATCACACATAACTTTTTATTATTGCACCTAAGGTCAATAAAATTGAAAGTTTTATAATGTTTATGTGAGTAGCTTGTTAAATTCATCCAAATGTCAAAAACACTACTGATAGCTTTACATCTTGTGACAAACTAACAGTCAATAAAAGTTTAAAGAAACATAAAAAAGAAGGATTTACCTTTTATAAGCAGATATGTTTGCAGCACACAAAGGGTCATTCTCAGGAACATGGTCAAGGAATGATGTCCTAATGTCCTGACAAAGTATCCGGTGAAATGAGACAAGCACTGCCTGACAGTTTATACAATCTGTTCTGCTAAGCTGCGTAAATGATGTTCTCCCGAAGAGCTCCTACCTTGAACAACATGCCCAGCTGACTTGACAAATGACTCTCCCCTGGTAATGGAAACAGTTTTCTTAAAGTGTTTTTTGGATGATCCTCTCTGCTCTGAGAGGTGTGGTTATTCATTTATTTTTAGTGAAGACGCATGGCGTGGTCAAGAAAAGCATACTGGAATGTTACCTCTGCATTTTCCCATCCTAATGTGTCATGAATAAACACATAACTGGCTTCTGAACACCTGTGTCACATTTCATTTAAAGGTCACAATGGGCTAGTTTCCCAGAGGGTGTTTAAATTAATCCAGAACCAGTCCTTTGTTATATTAGGACATTTAACATACCTTACAAAAACCTATACTGGTGTGCAAATTGAGACAATTGCACAGATGTATGTTAAGATATGTCATGGCAAGATATTTTTATATGAAGGCAACTCAAACATGCATTTTAATCTGGGACTATAACCACTGTCCGGGAAACCGCTACGAGATTAACAGAAATCTGACACCTGGCCAATTTCCAAGAAGTACATTTCCAACAACAATAAAGTCTTTAGAGATTTGACACAAGTGACATACTGTCATTGTTTGCAATAGTGCACTCAATGTGGAATGTGACACGCCCTATCATTATTAAAACTCAAATTATCATTTCCATACAGCACTGACAAATATCAACCTGCCATTTTCACCTTTTCAAAACATGCAAATCACATAATGCATCATATTATTATTATTATGCAAATTTTGAAATCAGTTATTACACGGTAGTGTTAGACCACCTAAACTGAGACCAAGTCATGACCAAGACCAAGACCGGCCGATATTGAGACAAGACCAAGACTTTAAAGGGTCGAGACCAAGTCAGGACCAAGACCATTGCAAGTCACTGCATTAAAACGCTTATGATAAAATGTGGAATATGCATATGATTAGGCACTGTGTGTGTGCGTGCGTGCGTGCGTGCGTGCGTGTGTGTGTGTGTGTGTGTGTGTGTGTGTGTGTGTGTGTGTGTGTGTGTGTGTAAACATTTCTGAAAGTGACATCCTGTAGTCATTTCTGCATTTCTGTTGAACTATCTAAGCCGACACCCTCCAGTCTGGAAACATTTGTTTGCATTGTAAAACGAGACGGGTTAAATGGTTATAATAATCTCATATTGAAGTGATCTCATGAACTCGCTTGCAACATATTTAACTTTTTCAGATCATTTAACCCAATTTGTGATTTGTAGTAAGTGTGTAAAGTAACTATGATTAAAAACAACAGGTGTTGTGCCAAAAGTTGACTCAATCACTCAGAATTCTAGCTTCAGGGCTTTAGGTGATAACTAAATCAAAATGTCCACACCCTATAAACACACTAAACTGATAGCTCCACAGAAATAGAAGTGACAAATTGTTTGTTTTTTCATATGCAAAATACGTCTAACTTGGACTTGATCTTGTGTTTTGTAATAAGCTCCAGCTTTGTGGATTGTATATGTGTATTTACTTGCTAAGCGCAGCACTATACAGATTGAAAAGAAAGTGACTTGAAAACCTGATGCACACTTCCTATTTCCATCACATAAATATGAAGTGTTCAAACTTTCCAAGAAGAGTGTATTACAGGTTTTAAAGTCACTCTCTTTCCAAACTTTCCTTCTGTGCTCATCACGTGCTGCGCTTGGAATGTAAATATACACAAAATGCAAGCACATGCTCCACAAAGCTGTAACAAAAGACTGTTTACAGTTTTTTAAAACTAGATTTATGATGTAAATTATATAGTCTAACAGAAAGCCAAACACAACAACAGATGGTTGAAGAACCATTCAAAGACATTCAACAATGCTGTGTAATGTAACCCCTATACTTTCTTACCTTGTTTAATCCATGGGAACAGCATACAAAGCAGCATTATTGTCTTTAGTGGTGACATCCTGATCCTCGTCCTATAAGACCTGTTCCTAGCTGGCAAACTGTTTCATTACTAAAGTCGCTTAGAAGATATAGAATCTGTTATAGAGCTGTGTGAATGGTGGTCTTTTTTCAAGGGAGCTGACTCATGCCCCATTTTTTTTGCAATTTCTGTATACTGTTTGGCTAAGAAAAACCTGCCACACCGTGTGTCATGTGAGATTCTGGGGTGCTATGGCAACTGATGTTTGTAATAAGTTTGTGATACAGTCAAAATGTTGGGTTGTTTTTAACCATGTTGAAACAACCCAGCAGTTGGGTTAAAACAACCCATTATTTGGGTCATTTAAACCCAGAAAGTGTGTTCTGTCCAACAGTTACCCATATGAGTGTATGTACCGATATGGGCCTTTGAAGTACCAATATGTATCTTTAATGTGTTACTATACCCTTATTAAGATACAAAGGTGAACTTTTTGAAAGGGTACAACCCAGTGACAGCTTTTGTAACATAAACATTTATATACATAAACATTTATACACAGCAAAATCCCCAGTGTTAAATTAACACTGCTCGGTGTTTATATAATCCACACCAAGATTGGTGTTAAAAAAACACTAAATCAGTGTTAAAGTTAATAAGATAATGAAGTGATTGAGTCATTAATAGTGAACACCTGCTGGTCATTACGTGTAAATCAACTCAATTTTGGAATTGTTCCTGTCTTAAAATTTTTATTTTGTTGACTCTTTTCCTGGAGAAAGTAAAACTAAAATGAGGAAGAAAGCCAAAATATTAAATGCAATAGATAAAATGCCTAGAGTTTAATGAACACTATCATCATCTCTGTTTGAAAACTAAAATTACAACTTGCTTGCAGAGTTACATGGATGATAGGTTTAACTTCTAAAGAACTGCTGTAAATCTGGTTAATAAAGTAAGTCACCATTGTGCCGATTAGTGTTTCCTTTAGTTGGGTACTTGGGTCTTGAAGTGTAGTGTTAGTTTTCTTCTGCTCATTGTGGCAGTGTGTTTATAAAACACATCTGTTAAAGCAGAGAACGATGAGAGAATTGAAGTCTATAACTGTTACTATGTTAATTAGTATGAAAGTAGGTCTTGGGATTCAATGACATAATAAAAAAGTAATCACTGAATATAAGCGTTTAATTCATTTTCCGCCAACCCTGTGAAGCTCCCATGAAATTCAACAGTGCTGTAAAAGTCCACATACCCTGAAGAGTTAAATATTGTTTACCCAAATCTAATCTGTGGTGTAATTCAGACACACTGAGACATCAACAATCAGCCTATAAAACACAATCATGGTGACAATCAACAACAAAACGTCATGCCGCAATGCATGCTGGGTACCAGGAGTGTAGAAAACTCATTCATAAATCCCATCATGCATTGCAACATGACAAAAATTTTGCAACTTTCTTACCATTAACTGTCACCATCGTTGAGATTTGTATCAGAAATCATGAAGTCTCTCTTAAGCAAAAAACAACAACAACAACACAAAACACTGAAGCATGATGGCAGTCTTATTCAATACACTGTCATTTGCATAGAGCTTTTTTATATGCCTGTTTCTTCATAATTAATTTGTAATCAAATGTTTCAATGATTTGTAGA
Source organism: Misgurnus mizolepis (assembly GCA_025389145.1). NCBI lineage: Eukaryota > Metazoa > Chordata > Actinopteri > Cypriniformes > Cobitidae > Misgurnus > Misgurnus mizolepis. The sequence goes on from JAIFKI010000021.1 coordinate 9,197,636, forward strand.
GTAGAATATAATAAAAATAAACAATCTGAGAAGGACTGGAAGGGCTTCCCTCTACATGAAGCAATGAACTGGTGCAACAAATGAAGTGGTCTTACTAAAACATTGTTGTTATTGCTAAAAGAGGAGAGTTAGATTAGTGAAGGTCAAGGGACAAATGCCTAACTAAAGGAAACACTAATCACAGTAATGGTAACTTCAAATGAACTCCTAACAAACACAAACTTAAGATTTAAAGTGATACATTTTGTAATAAATGTCTATTTGACTTGTGAGACATCACGTCAGAAAGAAGATTTGTCTACTAAATCACGCGTGTGGATGCTGGAATAGTTGAGCACTTGTATTTTGTTCTGACAGCTGTTTAGAAGTTAAACTTATCCATTTAGAAAATAACTCTGCAAGCTATCATTTTATTTTTCAAACAGAGATGCTGATAGAGAGGCAAACGTGAAAGATTGCAGCTTTTGGAGGCATACACCCAACAGTATTCATCTATTGCATTTAATAATTTGTCTTTCTTTATTATTTTAGTATTTTCTCCAGAAAACGAGTCATCAAAATATACATTAAGAGATAGGAAAATGTCCAAATTGTAATTGATTTGAATGACCAGCAGGTGTTTACCATTAAGTCTTAATCATCACATCATTATCTCATTAACTTTAACACTGATTCAGAGTTATATTTTTAACACCAGTCTTTTTTAACACCGATCTTGGTGTGGATTATATAAACACCAAATAGTGTTGATTTAACACTGGTAGAGTTAATTTAACACTGGGGATTTTCCTGTGTAACAATGATGGTAGTACACTGTAAATATTTTACTGTAAAACTAGTTTAAGGCATCAAATTTTGCTTGTTTAAATGTGTAGTAAAACTGGCTATTCTAGTCATTTCAATTTACTATTTTAAATTTTGACTACTGATGGGTCAAAACACATACAGTGACGATGTATGTGAGCCAATACGGTCATTGCTAGCAGTATCAAACATACCCCACCCATGCCCTCTTGATGATTTTCCACCATATACTTATTAATTATTTTTTATTTTATTTATTTATTCAGCTGACGCTTTTATCCAAAGTGACTTACAATTGCGATATATGTCAGAGGTTGCACGCCTCTGGAGCAACAATGGGTTAAATAAAGGCGTGCGTCTTATGGATAAAACATACGCAATCACGCCATCACCATGCACTGCCCTGGTGACATTCCAATGCCATGAGTGAGAAAGTCCTCAACTGAAATGCTAGCACACTCGAAGAAAGTGTGTGTTAATTTTAAACACCTTTTTTTTGTGTTATGCTATTTTACACATTATGTGTCATTTTGTGTTGATTTTCTGTTAAGCACACCAGGGCATGTCAGGGGAGGCAAACTGTGGTGTGGTGAAAAATACATTGTGAATGTTTTATGTTAAAATCTCAGCAGCAGCAAACAACAAATATGTCTGTGTTCACACACAGGTCGGTTTTTAAAGGAGCGGTGAATCAAAGAATCCGTTTTAACTAGATTTTTTGTTATGATGTATAATGTCTAACATCCTGCAAGTTTCCGAACGGAAAACATCATTGTTACTGAAATATAACTGTTTTTGGCACCAAGCCAAAGGAAGTAATACATGTGGCGCAAGGCAAACCACATGCAAACATGCTATTAAAGATTTCCTGTTGTGATAGATACAGTCCTCAAAAAGGTAATTTTTTAGAAAAAGGGTTACATCGCAGGATGGAGATACAAATCTTATTGACATTATAAGGTAAAACATTTATCAGAGATGTAAATATATTGCAAAACAGAGTCACAAATAAGTATATTAGAAACAAATTTAATGTTATTGTTTATTCCCATTTTGTTTCTTTTGGGAATGTGAATTGGCGCAGTGTATGTAGGTCAAGAAACTGTCTCCCTTTATACTTGCCCTTGCCACATCACTTACTGTCTAATAGCTACATACAGGAAGTTGTACGCTCACACTTATTAATAAATAGCTTAACTTGAACTAGGTGCTGAATCCCTCATACACTACAGGAAGTGCAAATTCCCATTCACAAGGGGAGGACCAAACACCATAAAACAAGTGAACATGAACATTGAGATAGAAAACATTATATTTACAATATTAAATTCATATTTAACTTTATGGCTCATACATACACCAATATCTACCACATGACCCAGTTTTCTACTAATATAATTTCCCTCATCTTTCCAAAAAGTCTTGAGTAGATACCCACCAAACATGAGACGTCTCCCCGACGTGCAGATCATGTCTATATTAGGTCGGTTGGTCCAGGCCCTTATCTGTATGTCTATACAACGTGCAGATCTGGTACAGTATCTGGACGTCTGACTATGACCCCTCTTGGACGTCAGGTAGACGTCCAAAAGGGGTACAGGAAATCAATACAAAAACATTTTATACAAATGTGGTCTATGAGTTCTGAGTCAAAAAACATAAACATCACGTGTATTTTTGTAGAAAAAATTTGTTAAGCTGATAAAATAATGTAATCTTTATATATGAATGAGTGTTCAAAAACATAGCACTGCTCATAGATAAAGTTCCACCTTAAATGCTCGCTCTCTCTCTCTCTCTCTCTCTCTCTCTCTCTTTAATTAACAGAGATGTATATGCTGACGTTTTATTGAAAATGTTTTGTCACCATAATGACGATCAGTGATTCCTTTAGTTGGGTAGTTTGACTCTTCATATGAGTGTTTGGTCTTTATAAGAGTGATTGCTAAAGCATGTTATTTGCTGCAAAGAATATTTGTTATAAATAAAACTCACATGTGGATCTTACAACTTCATTCAAAGTTTGCCAAGAGTAATACCACATATGTAAAGTCTGTAAATTAATTTTGTAAACCATGTAGTATTGTCTCAATTTCTCAGTTGATTTGAGGTTTCACCTCCAACTTATTATTTAGGTTCATACCACCACTGGGAAGCACTTATATACAATCAAAAGTCCAGACTTCATTGTCACATATGCAGACATCAAGAATCAGCCCATGAATCATAACAGTGGTGACACTCTCTGGACTCATGAGTTTTATAATACGCTGGTGCAATGCATTGCAACATTTAGAAAACTCACCATCGTTGTGATTCATGAGCTGATTCTTGATGTCTGCATCTGTGTCAAAAAAAATCTTTGGATTTTTGATTACAGCCACGAGGTTTCATTTTCAGTTACAGTAGGCAGCAGTATGCACCAAAGTATGTTCATTGCAGCTCCAAACAAAACTGAGATAAAGGTTTACTTCTAAACTAAATGTATGATGCCTTATCTGTGTTGTTAGTTCAGTAATGTTATATTATACCATCACTTCTGACCATCAATGTAATTAATGTGAAGCCACAAGTAAGTTGCATTGGTAACAAACACTTGGTGCAATAATAATGTGTTTTAAAAAACACCATCATCAAACACACACACTACAGTATAAAAAAAGAGTCAAACTACCCAACTAAAGGAAACACTGATCACCATGATGGTGACAAAACATGTTCAATAAAACATTAGAATCTTGTAAATTTTAAAAAACGAGCAGGTAGAAATGACAAAAAATTGAGTGAATTTGGTTTGTTTAGTCAGTATGGTCCTACTTCAAAACAATGCTTTGTTAAAAAACTTTTTGTAATGGTGATGACATTGTTTTAGAGAATGTACATGTAACAATTATCCAGCGAGAGCAAGTGTGGGAGGGAGAGTGAAGTTCACGTCACTTCACTTCAATTATTGAACGATAGAGAGAGAGAGAGAGAGAGAGAGAGAGAGAGAGAGAGAGAGAGAGAGAGAGAGAGAGAGAGCAAGATTGCAGAAGCAGACAGTTAAGGTGGAACTGGTATATTTGGGAATTATCTACAAGCAAATTTTTTGAACATTTATTCATATATAAAGATTATATATACACATATAATGTTTAAAAAGGCCACATTTTAAATAGTTTTACTTTGCGTGGAGGTCCCCTTGACATCAATCTTGGATGTTCAGAACAGGTCATAAAAAGACGTCATAAAAACTTTCATTCTGGCTCCTCATGGGACGTCGAAATGACGTCTTTTTAAGACGCTTTGCTCAGTGGGTACAATGATAAAACAGATGCAAATTTTTTTATTTCCCTGTCCACAAAATCCACAAGCATAAGAAATATTAAGTTTAAATCTTGCCAAAACATGTTTAACCCTTGTGGGTTGTTCAAATTCACTACCCTTTTTTTTTTTTTTGCATAAATCTGTTAATCAACATCAGAACTTATTAATTAACAAAAATCCAGGATTTTAACTCTTCATTGCCAAGTTCATAAGTGATGTCACTGATTTGAGGGGAAAAACACACACACAAAAAGGACAGATTTTCAAAGTAAAAAGTGATTGTAGGCATGTCTTGGGCATGTCAATGATTAGTAAAAACATTGGCATTGATGCATTTTTCATTTTTGTGCAGCATCAGATTTTATTTTTTCTTCCCAATTAGTTGTTTGTGGCTTTTTGCCCCATTGACTTTTATTATAACAACATTTTTTATTGCAAAGCCATGACTTCATAAAATCATGCATTCTTGATTGTTGGCATTTTTTCTTTTGCTAAGAGGTAAAATTGGGTTTACTCCCTGAAGGCATTTATAATAATTAATCAGTGTACTTAGTGGCCGTCTTTATGTTGTAATTTACAGTTGAATACCTCACTGTAGTGCACGTGGCGCCCCCTGGTGACACGTAAATACAATAACATCATCAAAACAACAACAAAATACATTCATACTGTATTTTGCATTGATTTACAAAGTCTTTCTGATATATAATGAATGAGTCATACACAGAACTACATATGTGATATTTATTTCATTTGATCAAAACGGCTACATCTGTAATAAAAGTATAAATTCTTAAAACAACAACAACAATTAAAAGCGTATACAAAACAATACAATTTTAATTTCAGTGTGGTATGCATGTGGTTTGTATTTGATCTAAAAGTTTTCAGGATGTGACAATATATTCACATATCAAGCACTGCCCATCATCTCTCCAATGCTTGTAAAGCATCAGTGCAATGCATATAATACACAATACATAAAATTAACCATTTAAAGCACATACAACAAAAATACTTGAACAGAAGTATTTTATAGAGCTCAAAGCCTTGAGTGGGTTTTTGGAAAGTGCATTTAAAAAAACTTTAAAATGAACATTTCCATACATTGTGGACAGCAATTTAAAACTGGCGATTGCACTGCAACTTCATCACTGTCAGGCTCCTGTAAGAAAAAACAGAACCAGTTACAAGGTAAAAAAGAAAATGATTATTAATCCAAATATGTTATAGAAAAAGGTTTAAAAACATACTTGGAAAAATACTATAGTGCCTTGAACTCTGTTACCTTTTTACTTTGGTAACGGTCTACCTTAAGAAATCTAATTATATAATTGTTTTTTAACAACACTATCTTTAAGATTATCTACATATACGGATTATATGTATATTGTGCAGTTCTTATTTCTTTGGCATTAAACTTACATACACACTTACTGACAGTAACTTACCTTATCATTGGGCATGGTATTAATTTGTGTGGCTTCTTCTATAACGTAAAGCAATAAATATATATATATATTAAAACTATAAATTAAGTAAAAATCAAAACACAAGTATTTGTTGTTGATGTTCTGTGGGTTGAGGTGCTTAGCACAGCTCTACAGCGCCACCTTTCTGCAGTGTTAAGTTAGTTGAACTCAAACACATTTCATCAAAGTTAATCAAAGTCTTTTTGAGTTATTTAAGTGTCTAACATCAGCAGAGGCGGACAATCCATGTCCCATGAGTAAAAGTCCTCTCCAGTATTTTGTTCCAATCACCTGGATTTGCTAATTAGCACAGATTTTCAGCAGAAGGTGACCTCCTGGCTCGTTGGTGTTTTAAGCCCTCAACAAAGCCTTCAAGGCAGCGCTGCCTGGAAGGCACTCCACGTGCCCTGAGCGTTTCAGCCAATCACAGCACTGGTGCTAGATATCGAGCCTTCCGCCAGATTCTGGCAGTTTGAGCTCACCGTTGGTCAGGTGAGTAGCGCAGATATGGTAAGATAGTAATGTGACTGAATTTGAATTTAGCTCGAAATGTTTCGAGGATTTAAGTGAAGTGTTTCCACGTCTGTGGCACGACTTTCTTTATCATGCCGCTTTCACGTGTTGGTTACTCAACTGTTTTTCCTATTTTCTTACCATTGTTGCTTGGGATTGGGGTTAGAGCAACTTTCTGTTACAGAATATTACATCCTCACCCAACTCTAAACCCAACCACAACCGAAAACAGTTTAAAATTCTGACAAATTAACATATAAACAAATGTCTAAAATGACATCCACATTTATGCCAAATCCAACTTTATCCTCGCGCAAAAAATTTCGAGCTGAATTCAAAAACAGTCACATTCCTATCTTACCATATCTGCGCTACTCACCTGACCAATGGTGAGCTCAAACTGACAGAATCTGGCGGAAGGCTCGATATCTAGCACCAGAGCTGTGATTGGCTGAAACGCTCGGGGGACGGGGTGTGCCTTTCAGGCAGCGCTGCCTTGAAGGCTTCGTTGGGGCTTAAAAACACCAACGAGCCAGGAGGTCACTTCCTGCTGAAAAACTGTGCTAATTAACAAATCCAGGTGATTGGAACAAAATACTGGAGAGGACTTTTACTCATGGCACATGGATTGTCTGCCTCTGAACATCAGTGTGATAACAAAACTCTTGCAGAAAAGCTTTGCTTTGACATATTTGTTGTAATACTTACCCTCCTGTTTTTATATAGAATGTGACAGCTGCTGCTAGAATCAAGAGCATAACCACCAGTGCTGCTATCCAGTATCCACAGCTGCTGGGAGGCGGACAACCTGGACATTATGAAACAAAGATGTGTGTAAGAAAATACAAATCTAACACTTAATTCATTTTTTAAATTTTTGGATTTATTAACTGGTATACTGCACTTGAAAATAACGAAAATAATACTTATTTGTTATTATTATTGAGCTGGAAAAATATTTAAAAGTGTGTATGTTTTGACACTTCTTAATACATCACTACTGATAATTAAACTTCAATTCGTATCGGTTTATTAAAATAAGGACAGTACATGAACACGATTGCCAAAATACTGAAAAAATAAAATAAAACAGTCTTTCCCAGTTTAGTTAATAATTAAACTAGATATACCAATGATATATACATACATGCATGCATACATATAGGCTACACAAGTAAAAAATAACAATAAAAATCACTGTTACTTCAAAGCCTGTCAACATGAACATATTGTATAAAAACACTACATCATATAAGGCCTTTCATATTGATAATAAAGCACTAGTTTACAACAAATCAGTGTTGTATTCATATTTGTTTTATACCAGCACTTGAGCATCATTATAAAAGCTTAATATGAGTAATGAGTGTAAACACAGCATCTCTCAGAGCCAGCTATCCAGTCAAACTTTGACCTCCCACAAACCACTGTGCAGTATCACAAACACATGTCTATTTTTTCAGTATCTCATTACAAAATATAAATATAAATCATTACAACATTACATGGCTTATTTACTTTACTCACCATAGACAGTAACATTAAATGTCTTGTTTGAAGTTTTATGTCCATTGATGATCTCTAGATGATAAAGTCCAGAGTCTGTGATTCTGATATTGTTGAAGATGAGAGATCCAGTCTGATTGTCCAGCTTTCGTCCGTCTTTGAAGCTCTCACATGGATTGCAGACATTGTGCAGTTTATAGATTTCAGCTATAAGAGTCCCATTAGGTCCAAACCCCCACAGTATGTGATCATCTCTCTGTATTTGAGTAATATCAGTGTGTAGAGTAACAGAATCTCCTTTCATCACTGACACACACTTTACTTCATCACCATCAACACCAAACAAACCTGAATCACAAAAATAAGAAGCATCTCAATGTTACTTAATAGCAGGATATCTATCTTTGTAAACTAGTCAATAATAATTTGTAAAAAGCTAACCAGTTCTGATAGAAACCATATAATATTGCACAAGCAGACCTGGTAATTTACTGTAAATATGACTGCATAGGTCAATAAATGTCTTCATGTTTGCGAGAGAAAAAAATGTTGCTTTGGCTGATGAATGCACAGGTGATATGTTTTGGAAAAGAGTGCAAATGTGCGTTTTCTCAATTAATGAATTTAACGATTTACAGTGAAATCCAGCACATCCCAAAGCCAGGGGGTGCTCTCGTGCAGAAACTCCCTTTGTGCCACAGAAAAAGTAGCCTTGCAAGTAAGCTTACAATGGGCCTGTATGGGCATAGCCTAAGGGCCCCGCACAGGTTTGCTCACTGGCGAAACGTTGGCCCCTTAGCGCTGGCCCTGCATGGGCAGCCCTCACTTAGCCCCCAGGAAGCCCTCACATAGAGAAATCCCCAGAGTTTAATGAACACTGCTGGATTTATATATTGTCCCAATCTTACAGAGTGTTAAAAAGTAACAATGAAGCAGAATTAAAAGCTCTGTTATCCTCTCTCTCACCATCTCTGTCTGAAGCCTAAAACTGCATTTTTACATCTTATTGGTAGAGTCATTTTCTTACTTTAGGTTGAGATTTTGTTTCATTTAAAGTCACCACTATTGTGATCAGTGTTTGATTTAGTTAAACTTGACTCGTGACTCTTACATTGTTCAATCATTTGATTGCTATAACTTTTTGTGTTTAAGACATGTTTGTTATGGCAGAGTGCGATACTTTTGTGGTGATCGTCAGTTCTGTAAATAAAGTATAAATATCATCATATAAAAACGTATGTATTAATTTATTGTTTACGCACTTATCAGAAGGATCTTTCTCTCACAATGTGAAACTACAGTATGAGATCCAGCTCTCTCTTAGCAGTTTGTCTTTCTGAAGAATTTTGAAACACTGACGTATATAACGTAGACACACAAATATCAAGAATCAGAGTATGAATCACAATGATGGTGACAATAAAATGAAAAGCTTCATGCTGCAATGCATGCTGGGTATCAACAAATTACAAATCTCATCCAGGACTCCCAGAATGCACTGCGGCATGAATAAATAATGACCTTTTTTACCATTTTCTTTGTCACCATTGTTGAGATTCATACTCTGATTCTTGATGTCTGTGCATCTACATCGGTCAGTGTTTAATGTTTATGTGCAAACTACCAAAATCCTTCAGAATAATAAACTGCTATGAGAGTTCTGGACCTTACACTGTAGTATTTCATTATTAACTGAAAATGATGCTTCTGATGAGGGGGGAAAACTATATTAATAAATCTGTTCATTAAATGATTATGTTTGTTGTTGTTTATGTATCAACCGTCAATATTCAATTACTATAGCCTTTTCTTTGCTCTGACATGTGTTTTAAACACACTTAGATATAGCAGCCAGAAAACACCAACAAGCCAACGGTCAAGAGTCAAAGTCCAATTAAAACAACCACTGATCACAATAATGGTGACTTTAAATGAAACAGCCAACATCTTAACATAAGTTAAGAAAATGACTCTACGAGTAAGATGTGAAATGCAATTTTAGGTTTCAGACAGAGATGGTGAGAAAGAGGATAACAGCGCTTTTAATTCTGCTTCATTGTTACTTTTTAACACTCTGTAAGATGGGACAATATATACATCCAGCAGTGTTCATTTAACTCTGGGGATTTTTCTGTATGAGGGCTTTCTGGGGGCTAAGTGAGGGCTGCCCGTGCAGGGCCAGCGCTAAAGGGCCAACGTTTTGCCAATGAGCAAACCTGCGCAGGGCCCTTAGACTAGCCCTAAGTGGGCCCATAAAGGGCCATCGTAGGCTTACTTGCAGGGGACACAGTGCCAAGATGGCGACGGCAGCCTCCGTCAACTATTGGCTTCAAAAAAGCTTGTCACAAACCAACGGTGACGTCACGGACACTCTGTTGTAAGATTTTCTGTTTGAAATTTTTCTTTTATTTGCACAGACCATATGCTGTGATACTTAAGCTGTAATACGATTGGTCATCTTTGTGCTAGTATGTGTTGCAATACTGATTAAAAACTTCTCGCTGTGTCCATCTCTCATCATTATTAGCCACACATTTAACAGAAGAACTTTTGCTTTAAATTTCCCCAGTCGAAAAAGATTTAAAGGGGACATATTATGAAAATCTGACTTTTTCCATGTTTAAGTGCTATAATTGTGTCCCCAGTGCTTCTATCAACCTAGAAAATATTAAAAAGATCAACCCAATAACTTAGTTTTGGTAAACCATTTTCTGCAAGCATGTGAAAAATAGGTCATTGTAATTTGGCCCTTATTGTGATGTCAGAATAAGGTAATACCGCCCCCTTTATCTGCACTATCCAACCACAGCACAACCATTTAGTATGGAGAGAAAGAGAGAGATAAAATATTTCACAGCACAATTGAGTTTCAATTGCAACAAACCACCATCATTGTGATCAGTGGTTGCACTTCATCCGCTCATTTGCATTTTAAATGACACACCCAAAACGGCACACTTTTGCTCAGACCTATTTTAGACTTAGTTTTCATCTTTAAAAAAATCTCATAATACAGGTATGTCCCCTTTAAATGCATTTAATATGTATGTAAAATTTAAGACTAAAACACTATAGACTGCTATACCGCTACAGAAATAGACGTGACAAATGAACAGTAATATAAGTAAAAAGATATAACAAACAAAAAATAATTATCTTTAACAAGCTGATGCAAGCTCAGCACACAGACAATCATCCTCATTGTACTCAATGGGGACATCATGATGCTCACAGATTATTCTTGAGTGTTTGATGCATGCATGCTCTGTTTTGTGCTTTATATCAGGCATCAATAAGGCGAGGGGGGTTTGTAAGGGCACACATTACAGAGAAAATACCCTCCATTTTTTCCCATTTTTGAGTAGCCTGAGTGAGTCACTCAGTTAACCATTTACCAGTAGTATGAGTGTCAACTAAGAGAATTGGGCATCAACAGAGAGGAAGTGGGAACTTTGGGCGAGAGATAGAGAGAGAGACAGGCCAACAATTTTTTTTTAAGAAAGGTAGGGGAAAGCAGGGGCGAAAGTAACATTGTCTGAAAATCGTCATTTTAAAAGATAATGTTTTAGACAGAGATAAGTGTGGTGTATCAATACCAGGTGGTATTTTGTACAAATTTAAATTGACTTTAGTATACATTTTTTTTTTTCATTTTGAACATAAATTGCACAATAGCCTCTTTCAACCAAAAAATGATTCATTCAATTTAATCAATTTTTCAAGGTAAGTGGTTGCAATCAATTTATTTAAGCTACATTTAAACAAAAGTTTTTTGTTTTGTTTTGCCTTTCTAATTTTTTTGTTTAAATGTAGCTTAAATAAATTGATTGCAACCACTTACCTTAAAAAAATGTATTAAATTGAATGAATCATATTTTCCAGTGCATACAGTCTTTAGCAGTAAATTACGTCTTTTCATTACGTCTTTTTTATTTAAATGCACGTTATAAAAGACTCCGACTCATAATGATTTTAGATTGATAAGGACTTTGAATCGATTAATCGTTGCAGCCCTACTTTAAGCTTCAAAAAAGCTCTTCACAAACCTATGGGTGACATCACAGACACTTCCGTCCAAAAGGCTAAACCAGTCCAGTAATGTATAGTAAAGCTATAAAAACATTTTTACAATAAATCATCTTTATAGCTAAAGACATTGTAGGTCTGTGACTAAATGCTAATATTGATCAAAATCATTAGCAAACACAATGGGTCTGTTTTATTAAATTGCAGACAAAGATTTAAGATAGGTAGGTTGGCTTGTATTTTTGGTGCAAAATGGGTGTGGTAGGGGGCCCAACCTCATATTCTTTCATAGGGCCCAAAATTGCTAGTGGTGCCCTCTGGAGGTGGAACATCAGGATACAAACACATACAGCTGCATACGGAACAACCCCATCACAGACCAAACTCAACATCTCAACATCAATGATGTCCGTCAGCTGTGTTCAGGTATATAAATAGTAATATCAATGTTAGCTTATAGAGTTTTTTTTATTATTATATATATTAAAGTATTAGAGTCATTTCTAAATGTAAATTTTTATGCTAGCTGCTTCCTCTGCAGATTGCCCTTGCGTGTCAAGTGACCAAAGTGTAATGGCAAGTCTTTGCTACACTGAAAAAAACAACTTTTAAATTTTATTTAAAAAAACTTTAAGTAAAATTTACTGCTTTTTATAAGTAAAACTTACCTACTAAAATCAAATAAAATTTACTTAAAATTGCATAATAAAACATATGTTAAATAATTAATGAAATGTTACTTAATTATTTTATTTAGGAGTTAAAATTATTTTAATCGTTTAGGTTAAGTCTATTAGGTTTTTTTTAAAAATGAAGCATTGCTGTCCTAATAATATTAAATAAAGCGTATTTTCTTTTTGTTATTTTCTCTACATATTTCAACGGACCTAGTTATTTTTAGTGTTATAAATGGCATTATAACACAAAATTCATGACTGACAACAAGTCAGTCATTGAATAAACTTGATTCTGAACAGAAAAGCACACAAACTGTGTTTCAAACATGCATTATTACCACTGTGGAGAGAATTACAATCCAATGTTCTGAACAGGGTTCATGTAAAGAAACACTGATCACCTGAACGGTGACTTCACAAAATTATTATTTACAACAAAACAATATCAATAATATAAGAGCTTAAACCTTTATGACATTTTGCTAACAAATATTTAAGTAGTTAAAGTTCTTATCAGTTCTTATTATGTGATAAAGCTTAAAAAATAAAAATATTCAGGCGCAAAGAATTGTGGGTATTCCTTACAACATGTGCAAATAAATGTAAGTAAATTTTACTTAGATTTTTTAGTTAAATGGATTTAAAATGTACTTAATTATTTTAGGACTATGTGTAGTGACTAAAAAACAGTTAAATAATACAAGAAAATATCTAATAAGACTTACTATTCCCACAGAGTTCATTTTTTACATGAAATAATTGTGTATTTATCATCATTTTACTTAGGAAAATCTAGTTCTCAATAAATGTTAATATTATTATGTAGAAATTATGAGAGTTAATCTAATAAATATTACTACACCAAAAAGTTCGTTTTTCAGTGTATTAGACATTTTACCAAATCACAATTTTATGCAAATGCATTAATCGTTCAGCCCTACTTCTCGCTGTGTCTATCTTTCATCATTTAGGCACACATTTAACTGAAGAATTTCAGCTTTTAACCTCCTCTGTCGAAAGAGATTTAAATGCATGTAAAATTTAAGACTATATTGCTTTAGCTCTACAGAAATAGACGTGACAAATGAACAGTAATATAAGTAAAAAGACAAAACAAATAAAAAAGGAATTACCTGTAAGAATCAGATGCAAGCTCAGCACACAGAGAATCGTCCTCATACTCAATGGTGACATCATGATGCACTGATAATTCTTGACAGTGTTTGATGAATGCTCGGTTGTGTGCTTTATATCGTGTGCCAACTGGGGGGGGGGTGTCAGCACAATTCTAAGGGCCCTCATTTCTAGGAAATTATTAGCAGTATGCGGTATGCGTGTCAAATAGAAGAGAGGAAGTGTGTCACGAAAAAACAAAGAGGAGAGAGAAACTAAAAATAACTCACAGGTGTTGCCTTTTAATTCCATTTGGAATATTGTACAAATTTAGAATGAGTATTTGTTTTCATTTTGAACAAAAGTTGCACATTAGTCCCTTTCAACCATGCATTCTTTATTGGTAAATTGCAGTTAACAGATTATGTGTGAACAGCACCTTTCTGTTAAATCAGTGCTAGGTTGTAAGACATTACAGTGGCCGATCTGATTGGCTGACACACGCGTTGGCGCTTGAAAAGTTCCGAAATGTTCAACTTATGCCGCGGGCAAAGGCAGTGACGCAACGTTGAGGGATCCACAATTCAGTTCGACAACGCATGACATCGGCCATTAAATGTAAATGAGAAGTGTTAAAGCTTACGCCTCATGTGAATGTACTGTGAGGATTACCAGCATTTAGAACAAACAACGTCAGAATGCGGCGTCAGCTTCGGCACAATCAAAACGTTTGATATAGATGACGCTTAAAGTCGAGCACACCATAATGTCCACATTTCTTTACCAAAGTTGTTTAAGACAGCTAAAAATCTTTTTGCCGAATAGCCCAAATCCTTAACACACCCTCTGTGAAGCCTATGGAGGTTGTGGCCCAACCAGATCCTATAGGCCAAACTGAAAAATGTATCTTCTGAGGCTGATAAAAAATGTCAAAATATCGGACGATAAATTGCCCCCTTGCAATATATCGGTCGACCACTAGTTAAGACCGCTTAAATGGTAAATGGACTGCATTTATATAGCGCTTTTAACAGACCTATGGCCATCCAAAGCGCTTTACAATTAGCCTCACATTCACCCATTCACGCGCACATTCATACACCGACGGCGGTGTCAGCCATGCAAGGCGCCAACCAGCTCGTCGGGAGCAGCTGGGGTTAGGTGTCTTGCTCAAGGACACTTCGACACTTGGTCCGGTGGGGCCGGGGATTGAACCACCAACCTTCCGGTTTGTAGACAACCTACATGAACCACTGAGCCACTGCCGCCAATTGCATTTCATTCCAGGCTTAAGCCCTGTCCAGGAAACAGACCCCTAGTCACTTGGAAGAGCTTCACTGGTGCTATATGGCACTAAAAATGGTTATTCTATGATTATGAGCAAAGAACCACTTTTAGTGCTATTTATCACTCTTTGTTTTTAGATTAAATGGCAATGTATCGCATTACACTGTCAGTCAAGGAACGCTATTACATACTGTCTCGTTTATACAGTTGCTGCAGCTCCCCCTTTTGTTTTTTAAAGAGATGTGCAATCATTGCAGTGATCTGAAATCATCACGATGAGGTCAAACAATGGCGATGAGTCAATTATTTAATAATTGTGACAGCCGTAGTTAAAAGCAATACTTTTAATAAGGTAGCCTAACATTTTTCTAACAAACAAACACTCCCTTATAAGAAATTAGCAGCACAGTAATTACTAACAACATAAAGGGTAAACTATTAAAATAAAAACGAAAATAAATGAATGAATTTCAACTAACTGGATTAAAGAAAGTCGTGCCACCGACACATGAAAACACAGAAACACGTCACTTTAACGCTCAAAACATTTCGAGCTGAATTCAAATACCGTCACATTCCCATCTTACCATATCTGTACTACTCACCTGAACAACGGTGACTTCGAACTTCCAGAAGCTGGTGGAAGGCTCAATATCTAGCACCAGTGCTGTGATTGGCTGAAACGGTGGCTTAAAACACCAACGAGTCAGGAGGTCACCTCCTGCTGAAAAATTGTGCTAATTAGCAAATCCAGGTGATTGGAACAAAATACTGGAGAGGACTTTTACTCCTGGCACATTTTACACCTCTGTCTGCAACAACCCCGAAAAACAGAGCAGAAACGGCTTCGGCCCGATGTGCGTTTGGACTCAGGAACGACTCCGGCTCTATCGTTTTGCGGTTGCGATCCTGTTCCGTTATAGCATCCAGTAGCTATCAGGGTACACTCAACCCCATGCAGTGACCCACAGACCATTTGGCGCACAACACCAAAGCACAGCGAGAGCAACCTGAGAGCAAACTGTTTCATATGCTTTTAAAATCACTCCTGCTGCAGCCCTGTGCTATACGCCGACCGGCTTATGCGGTCAAACACACAGCCAGTGTCAACAGATGGTGAGATAACTAATCATCATTCTCTTTTTTAACATGACATTTTTGATTCACTCCAATACTAGTGATCTAAAACTTAATAGTAGGTTCAATTGGTTGGTTCATAACCAATTTGATTGAACTTGCTTACTTTTGGTCCCACACTTCGCATGATGGACAAGAGTCCTGACCCGAACACATCTGAACATTGTACTCATGTATGTGCAACCTGGAAATAGATCACGAGCCCACTTGTATGTGCAGTTGCGGATTTAGGCATGGGCGACATGGGAAGCTGTATAGGAGGCACGGGCCAGTCGCAACAAAAAAGAAACAAAACGGACATTAACACATTATACATTAACACATTATAGATGAGAAAAAAGTCTTACCGTGGGTTCACACCAGCCGCGTTTAAAGGCGTCAAAATCGTGTCGCGTCTAGTTTGCCGCTTGAACATTTTGAATGCATTCACGCGTCTAGAGCGAAGTAGACCTGCAGAAAAAGCAAGTATTTGACGCGCGTCAGAGGCGAAATCCATCAAGTGCTATGCGGTTGTCTGTGTGCAAGATGGCTGATGTTGATTGTGCATTCAGAGAGATACCGGTTTTTATTTGTTCACCTTATTATAGGGGGAAAATAGTTAAAAAATCGTTGGGAATGCCACGGGTCGATAAACTTCACGTGACTGAAAAAAGGGAAATGTGTATTTACAACTTACCAGGTTGCCCAATGTTCGCACTGATACTCTTCCAAGCGAGGTCCTTTTTATTCCTGTCTCTATAAAAATAAGAACTTGTGTCGTATAGCTCCGGGTGACTGGTTGTGGACAATATCAAGCGTTCCTCCAACTCAATGTATATGCAGTTAAATAAATAGTGTATGTTAACTGCAACAAATCAAATACATCCTCACTAGTAATTATACTTATTAAAAGTATTTGCTAGCTGCTGACCTAAGATCAGCTTAGGGAACCTCTATGGCAAATTTAAAAGACATCTATATTTTGCTAATAATATGTTGTCATGTGTAGTTTATCTGGGCTTGAACTTGAATGATTAATAGTATTATTGCAAGTTGCACAGCTTTTCTATTTGTTTAAATATTATGTATGCAAGTTGCCTTTACATGCTGTTCAGTTGTTAATAGTGTTAATTTTGTCACCTATTTTAAATTTAGTCTTAGTCTTAGTCTTGTGCATATCTTTTTTTGTTAGTCAAGTTTTAGTCGACTAAAAGTCTCATCATTTTAGTCTAGTTTTAGTCAAAAGACAACTCAAGGTATCTTAGTCAAGTTTTTGTCGACTAAAAGTCCCGTCATTTTAGTCTAGTTTTAGTCAACTAAACGTCTTGTCATTTTGGTCTAATTTTAGTCAAAAGAAGACTTAATATATCTTAGTCAAGTTTTAGTTAAAACATTTTTGTCTTTTTTTAAAATAAATTATTTCTGAGATTATTTCTGATAACCATTTCAGCCAAATAGTGTTACACACATCTCAAATATTGGTTAAATGTCATAATCACCTGACAAAATACACTTTTTGAATGAATTTTGTTGAATGCAACTTTGTTAATGGCGGTGACGTATCTCTATCGCGTGTAAATTGCGTCACCATTCATTCAGTGATGGGCGATAGGAAAGCACCCAGACAGCGATCAGTAACTTATAATAAGCTTTTGTCTTCACAAAATACTGTACATTCAGAATACATGAATAATATAAGGTACATCAGCAATGTTGGTAATTAGCGAATGTGGATCAGAAAGACAAGCCGGCTAAGTTACTGAAAACAACAGGTGCACAAGAATACGAAACAAAAACATCTACACAATGCTGCATAACACTAAACTTTTTAGCTGTTTGTGAAATATTAATCATAATGTGTGTGGGCTCATTTTACACATGAGACTCTTACTGACCTGATCGCGTATGCCTTTTCCATAGTAGAATCGCTGCGTGTGCAATTGTTGAAAAACCATATGATGATTATTTGATACAAAATCCGATGGAAACAACAGAGAAATATCAATATTTCTCATATGTAATACGTTTGTGGACTAAAACTGCAAACGGATGATATATTGTGAACACTTAGCATGGAGACTTCAGCAGCGGCAGCGCGAGCTCGTTTGGAGTTATGACAGACGCGCAGTTTCATAATAAGATCACGCAGTCTTTTTATGAAAGAATTCACATTTAAATATGACCTCATTGCATAAAATGTAGTAGAGACGATTGTAGACGAAAATGAAGAGAGATTTTAACTTAGTTTTTATTTTATGCAAAACATTTTAGTCTCGTCTTCTTTCGTCAACAAAAATGCATGTTAATTTAGTCTTAGTCAGCGTTTTTGGACATTAGTGCAGTCTCGTCATCGTTTTGTCTTAGTCATGGAAAAAAGGTCGTTGACGAACATATTTCGTCTCGTCTCGTCTGACGAAATTAACACTAGTTGTTAAAGAAGTCTAAACTTTGCAGTTAAAGGAGATGGGAATTATTTAAGTTGTTTGTGAAATTTGTACAATAAAAAGGTTTTGTCTGCAACTGTTATGCATTCTGATTCTGATGCATTCTGAGTCATTGTAATCATTGTGTAATTTAAGAATTCATCTGTTTCATTTATCTACACTATTCACTCTTTGTGACAGTAAAACAGAATATTCTACGTCAATCTACTGCAGTATTTCTCAGTCAGTAGACAATGTGGTTAACACATAGCAGCTCTGCATCCATGCATGTTGATATATGACATTAATAATGCAACAAAAAAAGGAAGTTGTTAAAAGTCAGACATCTCAGACATTCAGACCGCATCCAACTACCCACACCTGTGGTCTAGGCACTCGAGATCTCGTGCAAGCGAAAGGAAGTAAGTATGCAAGAGTGCCCATGTGTTAAAGTGTTGATGGTTCCTAAATCCAGACTGAGAGAGGTGATCATGCCTTTTCTGTCGTTGGGCCAAAACTGCAGAATAGTCTCCCAGTCTCCCTCCGATTAGTTCCATCAGAATCTGAATCTAAATTTATGTTATAAACGTACCTTATTTCCAAGGCTTATAACTGTCCTTAGAGTATAATGATCTGTGATCTGTTTTTCAACCTTAGTGTATTTGCTGTAAAAACTGTAGGTGCACAAGTCTGAAGTGTGCCATATGAGACAGGGCCTTTGACGCAATCCTAACAAAAGACAGGTCCTGTCCCAAATAGCACACTTCAGGTAGACTTTAAATCTCGTGGGCTGTGGCCTTAAATAGGGTTGCACCGATATATCGTCCGATGATGCTTGCTATGCTTCTCAATAGGGATGCACCGATAGGATTTTTTTGGGCCGATACCGATTCCGATTTACACAGACAACTTCTGGCCGATGTCGATATTAAACACTTGTATACAACACTGTAAAATATTTTTTTTAGCTGTCTTGAAGTTATAATTAAATTGAAAGTGCAAACCATTTTAACTTACTACTTTATATTTTTATATATTACACTAAACGTTCAACTAAAAAATTAAATTGAAATGACTTGTAAAGCTTATATGATATACTTAGGTGCATAGACCTTCTAAGTAAAAATGTGCGTAATGAATGAATGTACTAAAGCAACTAACAAGATTAAACAGAGCTACTCCTTTAAAAATGGGGAGGAGACCACAAGAAACTCGGAGTTAAAGGATCAAACCTGCTCCCGACCAGGTTAGGTTCACAGAAGTTACCCCGGAAACAGACTCTGAGTATAAGTTACCTCTCCTTCTGAAACAGGCTTGACTTAGCCCGCTGTCTCAGGTTTAACCTACCTCTCATTTTGAAATGGAAAAATCAGAGTTTCCCTCATTTCAGGGTTAACATACTCAGAGTTTTCACTTAACCACCTTTCTGAAACGGGCCCCAGGGCTACTTTCAGCCCCAACAAAACGTTGCACAACATTTTTTAAATAATCATTATAAATACATGTTTAATAGTGTAAAATATACACTCAATGTTACTGCCCTTGCTGTCCATAATAAAAGATAACACATTTATAAACAACTTGACTTGTCTCTTTAATACCTCGTGATCACGTTGTGGCTGATTTGGCTGGCATTTTGACACACCCACGAGAAAATGTTTACTTGATCACATTGCAATAAACAATAGTTTTTAAACAGAACAATGTAGTCTATAAACATCCAATCATCTGCCATTGACATTAATTCAACATATATTTTTGTTACTTTAAAGGGGCCATGGCATGAAAATGTTAGCATTGCCACTTTGTAGGTGTGAGCAAAAATAGGTCATTGAAATTTGGCTTTTATTATGACGTCATAAGGATATCTTATTAGAATAATACCGCCCCCTTAATCTGCACTATCCAACCACTGCACTGCTATTTAGTGCAGAGAGAAAGAGAGAGAAAAGGACTTGACAGCACAATTGAGTTTGAATTACAACAAACCACCATCATTGTGATCAGTGTTTGCACTTCATCCGCTCATTTGCATTTTAAAAAACACACCCAAAACGACACATTTTTGCTCAAACCTACAAAGTGGCAATGCTAACATTTTCATCCTATGACCCCTTTAATTAAAAAAATATATGTTAAACCATTTCAACTTGTCAAAACTTAAAAAAGTAAATAAACTGACTTGCATAATTAAGTTGTTTAAACTTGCTGTGTTTTTGTTTTCACAATATAGAGGTAAAGCGTTTCATAATTTAGGATCAGCGACTAAAAAGGCTTTTATATATTTAATATGCTTTTTCCAATATTTCATAATTTAGATAAATTAAATGTTGTTGGTCTAATTTGGTGCTCTTTACCTTTCATTGTGAATTTACTTTGTCTTTAACTTGCCTTTTTCTAAGCAACTACATATACCGTTAAATTAACATAATCTTGCTATTAAGTAAAATGTTATTTGTTTCTGATTTGCAAACGAGAACTCTTTTTTTGCAATGGAAACTATTTGCATATATTTCCTTACTAAATATATTACAAATACATTTTTTGAAAATAACCCAACATTGTGGTGTAGCATAGTTAGTAAATATAATATATCATTTGAATAATGTTCAAGCTAAAAGCTAATGAACAAATAAAGTCATTATTGGGTTAAAGGAGATACTTAAAAGAACTTGTTCTGCAACAGCACAGACCATGTCCTAACTTGCAGACTCTCATGAGATGTTACCACAATAACCTTCAACAATCATTCAACACTAAAGTATTGATGCTTTTCTGGCCTGTAAGACTTTTACTGCAGTGTTAAGTCACAAATTTCCACTTATAGCACCACTGCTTTTATACAGCAGATGAAGTATACACATAACATATAGCATGTCTCATACAGAAATCTAAAAGGCTAGTTTTAATGTCAAACACATTTATTAGCTATTTATCATCTGCCATAACATCGTTAATTGGTAATTTTATATAATCTGTGTGGTGGGTAGTAAAAGGCAAACTACATGCATAAAAATTAGATTTTTTTATTTACAAGCAAGTTAAGTCTAGAATCCCAATCCGACAAAAAAACCCACCACATTATAAACATGAATATAAAACATCAGTGCATTTTCCCGGCATATTTGCATATAAAAAATTTCTATATGTTAAACATGAACAGCTTGAATTCATTTGGAATGGAAAAGGACACATCTAGCACCTCTTATATTATCTCAAACACTTTAAACCTCACCTCATATGGCTTCGGAAATTGTAAAAAAAATATTGTAATTATAAATTAAGGCACATACGAATGCATGTACACCATCTGAGTTGTTTGTAGAATTAAGAAAATACTGTAATATGATATATAGTTACATTTTATAAACATATTTCCCATTCTGAATAATTCATATTACAGTTTAGACAACAACTACAAGAAAAAAAACATATACAATTTTTTGAAGGCAGATAATGAGTAAACATTTTGACACAATTAAGGTCAGGTAATATATGTTTTTCTCGTTTAATGCCCCCCAATATAAAAAATGTATCCAGTCTTCAGCAAATGTGAGTCATGTGAAACCGTACCACACACAGTTATCATGCCTTTTATATTCTTAAGACAAAAATCAATAAACAAAGCTAATGCTTAAGCTGCCAAATGGGAAGAAATGTTGCATAGTGTCAATACTGGAGCATATTGAAATTATATTTAAAAAAGCATGATTTACACATTGGTTAACTTAATGTGTAAAAACCGGCTAGTCTATGTTTCCCTTTCATAAGTACCAATGTAGTGTAAAAAC
Organism: Misgurnus mizolepis; assembly: GCA_025389145.1. Taxonomy (NCBI): domain Eukaryota; kingdom Metazoa; phylum Chordata; class Actinopteri; order Cypriniformes; family Cobitidae; genus Misgurnus; species Misgurnus mizolepis. The sequence goes on from JAIFKI010000021.1 coordinate 9,219,670, forward strand.
AAAATCACATTGTTGCTTGGATTAAACTCACAGCTTTACAATTTATTACATAATTTATTTATTTCTTCTTATCGGGGTGCTTGGTCCCTTCATAGCTTCTTGCAGCTGCATTTAAAATAAATTATTGCAGCACTAAAATTATTCACATTAATCAACTCACATAATGACCCCAGCTAACAGAAAAAAGTTCTAAGAACGTTCCCTGAAAGTTTTTAACGTTCCCAAAAACGTTCTGCCAACGTTAAAAGTGTCCAGTTTTCTTGACGTTCTAAGAACGTTTTTGTGTTGTCTCAACGTTAGAGGAATGTTACATTTTACCATTTTTAAACGTTATGACAATGTCATGTTTTAATGTTCACAGTCACACAATGTTTAAAACAACAACTGTTTATTATATTGACTTCTTTGATTGTTATGTAAATGATAGAGAAACATTGCATTTTATTATATTTATTTTTTTATATTTATATTATTTTATTATATTTATTATATATTTATTATATATTATATATATATATATTATATGTAAGTTTAGATGTTGATGTTTTGTTTCATTTTAAGTCACCATTATTGTGATTAGTGTTCGTTTTAGTTGGGCTCTTGAGCCTTGTCTTATGCTTGCTAGTTTTTTCCCTGGTTGTGTTAACTTTTTGTTAATACACCACATTTGTTATGAACATGTTTAGTTAGTAGTGTAATTCTGTGGTGTGGTGGTTGGTACATAATGGTAAAAAATCATTCCTTATTAATTTACTAATCAAAAGTTTATTTTCTGTCAATAATGTAAATGAGATCCAGCACTTTCACAGCAGTTTGTCATTAAAGAGTTTTAGAAACTTTGGACAAAAAATAACCGCTATTCAATTGGGACGCACAAACATCAAGAATCAGACTATGAATCTCAACCATGGTGACAATTAAATGAAAAACGTCATGCTGCAATGCATGCTGGGTTTTAACAAATTACAAATCTCATTCAGGACTCCCAGCATGCACTGCAGCATGGATAAATAAAGATTTTTTTTCCAATTTTCTTTGTCACCATGGTTGAGATTCATAGTCTGATTCTTGATGTTTGTGCGTCCCAATTATACAGCAGATATTTTTTGTGTTAAGTTTCTAAAACTCCTTAATGACAAACTGCTGTGAAAGTGCTGGATCTCATTTACATTATTGACAGAAAGTAAACTTTTGAGTAGTAAATTAATTAGGAATGATTTTTTACCATTATGTACCAACCACCACACCACAGTATTACACTACTAACTTAACATGTTCATAACAAATGTGGTGTATTAACAAAAAGTTAACACAACCAGGGATAAAACTAGCAAGCATAAGACAAGGCTCAAGAGCCCAACTAAAACGAACACTAATCACAATAATGGTGACTTAAAATGAAACAAAACATCAACATCTAAACTTACATATAATAGATATATAATATATAATAAATATATAATATATAATAAAATAATATAAATATAAAAAATAAATATAATAAAATGCAATGTTTCTCTATCATTTACATAACAATCAAAGAAGTCAATATAATAAACAGTTGTTGTTTTAAACATTGTGTGACTGTGAACATTAAAACATGACATTGTCATAACGTTTAAAAATGGTAAAATGTAACATTCCTCTAACGTTGAGACAACACAAAAACGTTCTTAGAACGTCAAGAAAACTGGACACTTTTAACGTTGGCAGAACGTTTTTGGGAACGTTAAAAACTTTCAGGGAACGTTCTTAGAACTTTTTTCTGTTAGCTGGGACCACAAACAAGTGTTGATCGTGTCATCACTTCCTGTAAGGACACACTGTAAAACACTTGTTGACCTAAAATGTACCACCTGTTTGTACGAGCATTGACTTTCTTCTTGAGATCTTTAAACCTTGTAACAATAAAAGATGAGTTAAGTTGCCTATTTACATATAAAGTTATATCCTTGACTCTTCAGGTTTCAACCAACCATTGGAAAACAGCTAGAGATTATTCATACAGAGATATTTTAGAAGTTTATAAAATAGGGGTGTAACAATTTACACTGGTCACGGTTCGGTACGGTTTGACACTGGCAATGTTTTGTAAAACATACTGCCAAATCAAGAACTCTCTTCAAGTTAGTAACATTTATTTTTGTAACTTAAAAAACAGTTTTGCAAAGTGCATTTCAAACTCGGTTGTTTATCCAATAAGAGCGTATCATGTCATCCATCTCGTCAGTTACTGAAGTGGACGTTACTCATTTGTCAGATTTAGACACGCTATTTGAAAGAGACGAGCGACACACAGCGACAAAGTCGCTTGTAATGTGAATGCAGCTTTTTATCGGTTTGTCACATGTAGGCTCATTGTGTTACAGCACAGTTGACTGGACAGCACTACCGTAAAGGACGTGAAACACAGGTGATCTGTTTCTACAGTACAGTCAAGCGCAGTGGTTAGCGGAGCTTTGGGAGTTTTTGTTACTTGACGCCCCATTCAGACAGCCAGCGACCAGCAGCAGAGTGACGCGATCTCATTCATTTCAATGGAAACCGGGCGACTTCCGGCGGCACAAGCGAAAGTGACCGTTGGCGACTGTAGCTGACACAGAAAAAGTGTATTTCTTCCTTAATCCTTTTTGGCACCCTTTTAAAAGTATTTGTTTGTTTGTTACAAATGTTGTTTAAATAATTGAATGTTTATTTGTGTATTGTGTATTTTATCTGCTTAACAATTGGCAATAGTGACACCTAATGGTGAAAATAAGTAGCATTGTATGTAGGTCACGTGATGTGATAAGCTGCATTGCGCATTGAAAAAGCACGAGGTGATCACACGAACAGAGAAGTGTAAGGTAAGATTAATAAGATTGTTTGTTAAGAAGATCTCTAATCTCTCCTGAATCCTGATTGGAAAGCACACTGTATGTTTGTTTGTGTTTTGTTTATTTTTGTGTATAATTTAAGGTATTTTGTGTATTTAGTATGTTTAACAAGCCATGTGATTAATCTGCAATGTAATTAAAATCATTTCATCACAAATTTAATTGCAATTTTATTTTATTCTTTTCGTTTTTCACGGTGCTCAGTTGATGTTTTTGATGAGACAAGGGGACAGACATTAAAACTGAAAATCTGAATCTGAAGGCATCAGTTGAAGCGTGTTTTTTCTAGTCACGGAGAAAAACTTCAGGAGCCTTTATAGTGACTTTTATGGGCGTGTCCAGCGACACGAAAAGTTAAGAAAAGTTTAACTTTATGCAAATGTCGAGCGAATTTTGGGAGCGACTACCAATGAGAACGAAGCAGTGGAGTTCACGTCATCCTTCTCTCGTCAGTTACTGGTGTGGACGGTACTCATTTGTTTATGACAAGCAGATTTAGAAATGCCTCATTGAAAGAGACGGGCGACACACAGCAAAAACATTGATTATAAATGTGTTGATGATGAATGCGGTTTAAACGCGTACCGTCCAGAGGAAGGTGAACTGAACAGTTCGGATTTTTACAGAAAACGGTTACACCCCTATTATAAAAGTAGAAATATTTCTTTGTTTACATACTGTAGCAGCAGAATACAGAGTGGCTATGTTCACACAGAATTCAGGTATTAACCCCTTAAAGTCCCGTGGGAGGAACACTAGATTATTTAAAAGAAAACATCATAACAACCGCGTAAAAACAAAAGCTAAACATGTAACACATCTTTAACAAGCTGAGATTCTTATTGTTCGAAAGGTGTTAACCCTTTAAACATACAATCAACACAGCAGGTACAATTTGTGTTTTTTGCCTTTTCATGAATGCTAAGGTGACACCACATTTTGTAACCAAACAAATTCCTCACAGCTGTATTTTCTGTAAACCTGTATTTCTTGAAAAGAACCGTTATGAGTCACCTTATAAAACGAGAGAGACATTTTGTACTGCACAAGTGGTTTGACCTTGTTCATGGAGACAGTATTCAAGCACCTTCCTTAAACTGACAATTCCAGTCTCAAACCTGTTACGGTATGAATGTAGCTCACGTGTCCTGACACTTTCACTGTTTAAACAGTAGTTACCTTCATCATTTTGATATCGGTTGTATGTCTCCTCTTGATGATTGACTCTTTTGCCTGTAAAGATAAATGGTAAAATATAAATGTATGCTTTAAGATGTGTGTCCTGTGATAAAAATAAACTTGATTATGAATGAAGGCATTTGATTAAATTCTCTCTCTCTCTCTCTCTCTCTCTCTCTCTCTTGCTCTCTCGCTCTCTATATACATTATATATATATTACACAACTTTTGCTAGAAACTAGATGGCATATTTTCTTATAAAGACAGAGCGAATTATTATGCAGAATCAGAAGGGTGCACAATCTTTTGCATAAAACTGTATATATGATATAAACATATTCTTACATATAAATAGTTCTACTCACATTAACATCAACATTAAACATCTTTGAAATCTTTCTGGGGATCAGCAGTTTATAATGTCCTGTGTCTTTAGTGTTGAGTTTTGTGATGGTCAGGGATCCAGTCAGATTTTCTAGCTGGAGTCTGTCTTTGAATCTAGTACTTAATAATTTCTCCCCATCCGTTTTCGTCCATTCAGCTATGATCTCAAACTGAATTGTCTGACCAAATACTTTATGTTTAGCAAACTTCCAGCATATCTCATCCTCCTCAGTTATAGCAACACCAGACTGGAGCGTGATAGACTCTCCCTCTATCTTCTTTATATTCTTTACTGAATCTTTATTCACACGAAACCCACCTGGAGAACAATCAAGAACATCAGACACAGTTATGGAGATGAGACTTGTAAACTATGTAGATGTAAATGCAGTGTTATATTTGTAAAACATTGTAAACATAGTTGTAAATGCTGATTTGTATCACAAGCACTTAATGATGTGGTGCACACATTGGGACAATATCTTACCACTAGTTGCCTGATTATCAGTTTCCTCAGGAATCAGAGCTGTTTTAACAATAAACACTGATTTGATTCAATGAAATATATTGCATTTGTATACACATTCAGGTAGTTGTTCAGTAACTTACTGCTTTGTAAATCTGCCGTCTGATTTGACGTTTGACATGTCACTAAAAACAAACACACATCATAATCTGTTGTTAATGCTGATTTGCACAAACACACAAGAGACTCAGTAGTATAATATTTTACCATTATTTTGCTCATCAACTACATCCACCAATTTCTGACCTGTTTTTGGAATAAACACACAATTAATTACGCACACAGAAATTCAGTTGTACAGTATCTTACCATTATTTGGGTTATCAATTTCTTCCACTACATCTATTTTAACAATAAACAGAAAAGATCACCTATTATCCAATTCACAGTTTAACATTTCCTTTGGTGTGTAAGTGTGTCTTAGTACACGTTAACCATATGCAAATTTACGAATCCAACTGAAATCTATTTTCTTGGACTACAACAAACAAGAGGATTTTATGCAAGTTTACTTCTGAAGCCTGTTGACGTGGACACGACGGTCATTATCATAATTCTACCGGCTTATGATTTACAGCCTGCAAGTAGCCTATGTGTTCATAATTAATGAATCTGCTTGGGTTTTTGGGTGTTTTAAAATACAAGTAAAATAGTAAGTACAATATCTTACCGTTCTTTAGAGGGTTTAACTCTCCTTCAGTGGGTTGGTCTGTTTAAAAAAAAACTTCAGTCATTTTCTTCCCATTACAAAATGTGACCTTTATACAAGTGAAATTTAATTCGTATTTGTATAGCTCTTTTTTTCAATAAAAATAGATCTTCTTTACATAAAACTATTTTATATTTATTCAAATGTCTTATAATGGCGAGCTCTTCTTTTAAAGTATTATATATAAAAACATACCTATTTGACCTGCTTCATCAGACTTGAAATAGTAGGCACCAACCACAGCAACAATTATTGCCAGCAAGGCCAAAACACAAACAGGTATTACCCAATGATAAATTGGCTTTTTACCAGAAGCTATAAAAGAGAAAGAAAGACATTATTGTAACTGAAACTTAATAGAGAGACTCATAGTAATATCACAGCTAATGTTACCTAAAGGAATGAAGCCACAGACATGAGTGATGTTGAGATGTTGAGTTTGGTTTGTGTTGGTATTGTTCACCACACATCTGTATGTGTTTGTATCCTGATATTCAACCTCCAGAGGTAGAGAGAGTCTGATGTTGAGATCAGACACACTGATGCTGGACAATAAACTGTTTCCTTTGTACCAGGACAGACTCACATCTCTCACATTTAACACTGAACACAACAACACACATTTTGAACTTGATGATGATGATGATGAAGAGTTTTTGCTGATGACAGGAACAGGTAGAGGAGCTGGAAAACATGAGAAAATAGAAAGGTTTTTGATAATACATCTAAATGTTTTTCTCGACATCTTGATGCAAGGATCTGATATGTTCATGGATCTATGACTATCATTCTGTTTGGCATGCTCACATAAGTTTACTGAGTCCAGGCGCTGGCATGTGTAATTTCTCTTTCAATCATCTCAGTCAGGCAGTATTAGAAACACCTCATTTGTAATATAAAAAATATAAGAAAAACAATATCAACAGCAGTTTACTCACTGACAGTAACTTGGAATTTCCTGGATGTAACCCCACGACCATGAAACTCTAGAAGATAAGGTCCAGAGTGTTCAGTTCTGATGTCTCTGATAGTAAGAGATCCAGTCTGATTGTTCATCTGTAGTTTGCCTCGAAACATCCCATTATCACCATCATTTAAAGTTATTATACTTGACTCTTTAATCATCTTTGCAATGGGAGTGTCTTTTTGAAATATCCAAAGTAGCATTTCACTCTGTATTTCAGTAACAGCAGATTCAAGAGTCACAGTTACTCCCTCCATCACTGATAGAGTCACATCAACATTCCTCTGTTCCTGGATCTCTTCATCAAACACTCCTGGAGAACATACAGAGAGTAGTTACTTAATCATTTTCAGTATATCAGTTAATAGATTTAATACATTTCAACATGTTTAAAAAGGCAGTGCTCACATTACTGGGCACCCTCCAGAATCCATAACATTTTACTATTTAAGATAACGATGGGTCATATATATCACAGTTTAAACGTTATGACAATGTCATGTTTTAATGTTCACACAATGTTTAAAACAACAACTGTTTATTATGCTGACTTGTTTGACTGTTATGTAAATGATAGAGAAACATTGCATTCTATTATTTTATAAAACATTATTTCTGAATGTTCAGTGCTGTAGAAAACACAATTCACTTATTAGGCTTAGATGTTGATGTTTTGTTTCATTTTAAGTCACCATTATTGTGATGAGTATTTGTTTTAGTTGGACTCTTGACTTTTTGCTTGCTAGTTTTTCCCTGGTTGTGTTAACTTTGTGTTAATACACTACATTTTATGAACATCTAAAGTTAATAGTGTAATTCTGTGGTAGTTGGTACATAATGGTAAAGATCATCACCTAATTAAATTACTAATCAAAAGTTTATTTTCTGTCAGTAATGTATATTAGATCCAGCACTTTCAGAGCAGTTTGTCATTAAGGAGTTTTAGAAACTTTGGACAAAAAATATCCGCTGTATAACTGGGATGCACAAACATCAAGAATCAGACTATGAATCTCAACCATGGTGACAAATAAAACTGTTTTAAAAAATCCTTATTTATACATGCTGCAGTGCATGCTGGGAGTCCTAAATGAGATTTGTAATTTGTTAATACCCAGCATGCATTGCAGCATGAAGCTTTCATTTAATTGTCACCATGATTGAGATTCATACTCTGATTCTTGATGTTTGTGCGTACCAATTATACAGCAGATATTTTTTGTCCAAAGTTTCTAAAACTCTTTAATGACAAACTGCTGTGAAAGTGATGGATCTAATATACATTATTGACAGAAAATAAACTTTTGATTAGTAAATTCATTAGGTGATTATCTTTACCATTATGTACCAACTACCACAGAATTACACTCTTAACTTTTCATAACAAATGTGGTGCATTAATATGAAGTTAACACAATCAGGAAAAAACTAGCAAGCAAAGAGTCAAGAGTCTAACTAAAACAAACACTAATCACAGTAAGGGTGACTTTAAATTAAACAAAACAAAACATCAACATCTAAACCTAGTAAGTGAATTGAGTTTTCTACAGCAATATATTTACTGAACATTCAGAAATAATGTTTTATTAAATAATAAAATGCAATGTTTCTCTATCATTTACATAGCAGTCAAACAAGTCAATATAATAAACAGTTGTTGTTTTAAACATTGTGTGAACATTAAAACATGACATTGTCATAACGTTTAAAAATGGTAAAATGTAACATTCCTCTAACGTTCAGACAACAGAAACGTTCCTAGAACTTAAAAAAAAAAACTGGACACTTTTAACGTTGGCAGAATGTTTTTGGGAACATTTGGAAACTTTCAGGGAACGTTCTTAGAACTTTTTATTTCTAGCTGGGGACCCACCAGCTGGACCAGCTTTGCCAGGCTGGCAGGACCAGCTTACCAGCTACTGTGCACACCAAAACTTTTAAACGCGGCTGAAAACGCCTGGACAATGCCGAATGCCAGCTGTTTATTCAGCTGAGTGCCAGCTTTCTTCAGCTGAGCGCTTGGTAGCTGTACCTCAGCTACTTGGATACTTCAGCTGTGAGCCGGTTGGTTGCTGTGGTAATGTCCCGTCCCTCCTCCACTGTGATTGGACGGCCGCGTGAGAACTGAAATTGACGAGCGAAGCTTTTCATCCAAAGTTGAACATATTTCAACTCTCGGTGCTCAGCGCTGAGCGCGGAAAAAAAACGTGCGCCGGCTTATATGAAAAACGCCGAGGAAACAATTGAAAACATACGCCGGCCGCGGGCGTAAAAGTTTTCGTGTACACAACAATGATTGGTGTAAATGTATGTTTAAAGATCTTTTTTTATTTGCCATTGCTCTTCAGAAGCTATTTACAAGGATAATTACCGGAAGACGAAATGTTATGTAACCAATTTGGGCGTTTCTCAATCGAAAGGCTGCAGACTCCCGAGGTCCAATTCAGGCTGCACGTCAACAAGTCTGGTTTATTTAAGTTAAGCATTACATTCGCAAGTAATACGCATATTACAACAATTAACGAATAACTGAGAATGAATGTCAATTTAATTATTGTTAATATTCTGAAATAAGACGTATGTAGCCTACAATGCGTCCTCCGATTTGAGAAACGACAATTGTGTTGCCATTCCTGTCTACAGTTAGCACCAAAAAAAAACATGGTTACTACAATGGTAACCACAAAATAACGGTTTTCAAAAACCATAGTAAAGCCATTTCTTTATGGTTAAGTTCATAAGGTAATTCTGTGAAAACGAAAGTAAGCTTTACCTTTCATAAACAGCAAAAGCAAAAATGTGAAAACGAAAGTAAGCTTCTTACCTTTCATAAACAGCAAAAGCAAAAAGTAGAAAAATGATTTCTTCATGCTGATGTAATGTTGGGAGAAAATCCAAGTTTATAAAGTAAAGTTAGTGTCTCCGTGTTGATGTGTTTTTATGGGCGTCGATCGTGTCCTCCTGACATCCCAGGACTTCACCCGGCGCTGGGGCGCTGCGCAGACGCACGGTGTACAGTATGACGTCAACGTACGGCGAGAAAGGGAGAAAACTTCACCTTATACAAAGTGAAGGTTTTACTGTAGCAGTGTTCATGATAGCAGTAGACTGCGGGGCGGATCCATATGCTACTTACAACAGAAATTCGTGATACGATCACAAAAAAAAGGCGGAAATTCGTGACAGTATCACAAAAATGACTCTAAGGATTCCGGAAAAAAATCTGTGTGAAAAGGGCTTATATATTATATAGGTTTAAGTCAATCATTGGGAATTTTGTATGCTTTATAACCCGTGATGTGTAATCTTTATAGTAAATTACTATAATGCATAGCAATATTTATATTTTTCCAATAAAGCTAACACAATGCAGATCATACATACACATAAATAAAAAGGGTGACCATATTGGCCTAACATGTGCACCACACAAACACACATCCACTAACAAAGAATTGAATAAGCCTATAACAATGTGCTTACTTTTTAATTAAGCATTGCATTAAGCCTTTATACTTGACTATTATTATGATTAAAGTTCAAATGTAAATTTGCTTTCTAGACAAATATTGCAAATCCTTGCTTTTGACTGAATGTCCAACGGTTGATGTGCAGGTGCCATTACCAGCACATCTTCTGCCGTGTCCCTGATTTTAAAAAGCACATAATCGTGTAATGTAATAAGTTACATTTAATTTTTTTGTATTCGGATGTTACCTTTGTTAAGATTACATAATCTTTTATCATCATTTTGCTTTAAGCGGCAGGTACTTCTTACTTACCCACTGAGCAAAGCGTCTTAAAAAGACGTCATTTCGACGTCCCATGAGGAGCCAGAATGAAAGTTTTTATGACGTCTTTTTATGACCTGTTCTGAACATCCAAGATTGATGTCAAGGGGACCTCCACGCAAAGTAAAACTATTTAAAATGTGGCCTTTTTAAACATTATATGTGTATATATAATCTTTATATATGAATAAATGTTCAAAAATATTGCTTATAGATAATTCCCAAATATACCAGTTCCACCTTAAAGCAACACTATGTAGTTTCCATGTAAAATTGACTTACGGCTCCCCCATGTGGTTGAAAAGTGCAACAGTGCCTGGTATCAGACACTCTTTTGCAGGCAGAGGGAGGGGCGGGGCTGTGTTTCCTACCCTCCACCGCCACTTTCAGAGTCTACTTGTAGCAGCTAGGAGGCTGCTCAGGTTGCAGCAGCAGTAGAATTTGTCTAGTTAAGAGTTGTTCTATCACTGAAATAATTTTAGAGACATTGTTTAAAGGTAAAAAAAACTACATAGTGTTGCTTTAACTGTCTGCGTCTGCAATCTTGCTCTCTCTCTCTCTCTCTCTCTCTCTCTCTCTCTCTCTCTCTCTCTCTCTCTCTCTCTCTCTCTCTCTCTCTCTCTCAATAATTAAAGTGAAGTGACGTGAACTTCACTCTCCCTCCCACACTTGCTCTCGCTGGATAATTGTTACATGTACATTCTCTAAAGAAATGTCATCACCATTACAAAAAGTTGTTTTAACAAAGCATTGTTTTGAAGTAGGACCATACTGGCTAGACTAACCAAATTCACTCTATTTTTTGTCATTTCTACGGCTCGTTTTTGAGAATTTACAAGATTCTGATGTTTTATTGAACATGTTTTGTCACCATCATGGTGATCAGTGTTTCCTTTAGTTTGGTAGTTTGACTCTTTGTTTTTATATTGTAGTGTGTGTGCGCTTGATGATGGCGTTCCTTAAAACACATTATTAATGCACCAAGTGTTTGTTACCAATGCAACTTACTTGTGGCTTCACATTAATTACATTGATGGTCAGAAGTGATGATATAATATAACTGAACTAACAACACCAATAAAACATCATACATTTCGTTTAAAAGTAAACTTAAGTCTAATTTTTGTTTGGAGCTGCAATAAACATACTTCGGGGCATACTGCTGCCTACTGAAAATGAAATCTCATGGCTGTAATCAAAAATGTAAAGTCTAGAATTTTTTGACACAGATGCAGACATCAAGAATCAGCCCATGAATCACAATGATGGTGAGTTTTCTACATGTTGCAATGCATTGCACCAACATATTATAAAACTCATGAGTCCAGAGATTGTCACCACTGTTGTGATTCATGGGCTGATTCTTGATGTCTGCATATGTGACAATGAAATCTGGACTTTTAATTGTATATAAGCGCTTCCCAGTGGTAGTATGAACCTAAATAATAAGTTGGATGTGACACCTCAAATCAACAGAGAAATTGAGACAATACTACATGGTTTACAAAATTAATTTACAGACTTTACATATGTGGTATAAATCTTGGTAAACCTTCAATGAAGTTGTAAGATCCACATGTGAGTTTTGTTTATAACAAATTTTCTTTGCAACAAATAACATGCTTTAGCAAACACTCTTACAAAGACCAAACACTCCTATGAAAATTCAAAGAGTCAAACTACCCAACTAAAGGAATCACTGATCGTCATTATGGTGACAAAACATTTTCAATAAAACGTCAGCATATACATCTCTGTTAATTAAAGAGAGAGAGAGAGAGAGAGAGAGAGAGAGAGAGAGAGAGAGAGAGAGAGAGAGAGAGAGAGAGAGAGAGAGAGAGAGAGAGAGAGAGAGAGAGAGAGAGAGCATTTAAGGTGGAACTTTATCTATGAGCAGTGCTATGTTTTTGAACACACATTCATATATAAAGATTACATTATTTAATCAGCTTAATAAAATTTTTCTACAAAAATACACGTGATGTTTATGTTTTTTGACTCAGAACTCATAGACCACATTTGTATTAAATGTTTTTGAATTGATTTCCCGAACCCCTTTTGGACGTCTACCTGACGTCCAAGAGGGGTCATAGTCAGACGTCCAGATACTGTACCTGATCTGCACGTTGTATAGACGTACAAATAAAGGCCTGGACCAACCGACCTAATATAGACATGATCTGCACGTCGGGGAGACGTCTCATGTTTGGTGGGATATGTGTGTTAGTGGCAGCCGGCATCCTGCTGCAGGAAGTGGCTGCCGGCTGCAGATTTTTTGTTGAACCCCCAAATATGGCAGAATGTGGTTTGTATTTTGATAGATACATTGTATTGTCTCCCCAAAAATATGTCGCAAAGACAGAACTATACAATACACCACATATCAAGACAAATGCCAGCAGATGCTGAGAGATACAGAACTTTGGCACAGTCAATACAGGAAGTATTTATACCTTTCTAAACTTCAATATTAATGCGTTAGTCTAAAAAGAGATTACTATAGGAATTTCTTTCAGCTTTTTTGTAATGAACAAGCAAAAATGTAAAGCTAAGGAATATGACAAAAATAAATAAAATCAATGAGTGGGGAGTGTCATATATTCAGATAAAAATATTTATTTTTTTATAATTACGTATTATTTTATACAGTTCTGTTGTTTTACTTTTCTCTGCGGTTAGTTACATTTTGGCACGAAAGTGATTCTGCCCTTATACCTTACATTCAGTGTGTTTGATACATGCACAAGTGTGAGTCAAAGTGAAACTTGCTGTGGTCTCAGTTTCTTACATCTATATAAAAGTTTGTGTTGACCTTTATGGACTACAAAAAGAACTTGTGCATATTTTTTCTAGTTTCTAGAAAAATCGTGATCTTGATGTTAATATTAATAATAAATACCTTTTGACATACCGAATAACAAAATTAGTAAGGCCTATTGTGGTTAATATATGAGAAAGATGTGTTGTGACTACAATGTAACTAATGCAACCACAGCCTGCATGCATGCAGGACAGCCATATCCTTTAGAGGAAGATTCAAATGCAACACCTGGTCAGTTTTCACACATTTCAAGTAATGTGAACTCAGACTGCTAAAGACAGTATGGCTCAAATCTTTCTTTTGTTCTGTTTGTGCGTGTGGCAATTTGCTGGTAAGTTAAAGTCTTTTTGCTTTATAACAAAATGAAAGAAGATTTACGTTTACTGCATTAATGGAGAAAAGTTGACAAATTGTAAAGTGCTCGAGTAATCCAAACATTAATAATAAACTTAACAATTTATAATTTATGTTTTATATATTATCTTATACTACATATGTAAGGCTTAATATATTATACTCAACAACTTTTTTCCTCCTGTTACATATGGTCTTCTAAAAAAATCTGTCCTACTGTACCTAAGTGAAAAACCAAGCCCGGGCTACTTGAAAAAAAAAACTCAACTTGATGTTCAATTGCATGTTAGATTTAAAATCAGTGGTTTATTATTCAGATTTAAGGTTGAAAAATTTCCCAAAATTAAATTTCGACAAACTATTTATATATTCTCCATATAGGTGTGTTTGGTGTTGATGGTGATGAAGTGAAGTCAGTGTCAGTGACGGAGGGAGATTCTGTTACTCTACACACTGAAATACAGAGAGATGATCAGATAGTGTGGAGGTTTGGACCTGAAGACACTCGTATTACGGGTGTTATTAAATCATCTAAAGACATATCTGCCTCTGAAGGATTGAAAGAGAGGCTTAAACTGGAAAAGACTGGATCTATAATAATCAGAAACATCACAAAAGAAGACTCTGGAGTGTATAAAGCTCAGATCATTGGAAATAAAGTCTCAAGGAAAACTTTCAATGTTACTGTTTATGGTGCGTATGATCTTCCATGTTCAAAACTCAAGAAAAATCTTTAGAAACACTGAGAGATTTTTCCCCTAATGTTTTTCAGCTCGTCTGCCTGTTCCTGTTATCATCAGATATTGTCCACTAAATCCTGTATTGGCAGAAAGATCAAACTGTTCCTTATTGTGTTCAGTGTTGAATATGAGAGATGTGAGTCTGTCCTGGTACAAAGGAAACAGTTTATTGTCCAGCATCAGTGTGTCTGATCTCAACATCAGACTCTCTCTACCTCTGGAGATTGAATATCAGGACAACAACACATACAGATGTGTGGTCAACAATACCATCACAAACCAAACTCAACATCTCAACATAAATGACATCTGTCAGGTGTGTCCAGGTGAGTCAGCTGAGATGTTGGTGTTTATTTACTGTTTAGTTAGTTTCATTTTGTCTTTTGAAATATCATTTTAACCATAATTTTATAGTTTATAATAACTGCATAATTTTACTATATTGATTTTGAGTAAAACCTTCTTTGCATGATTGCTGTTTCTTTTTGGCCAAACATAGTTTTTGTTGATAGTTTACACTATTTCTGTTTGACATAAGCACACATTTCCCCTCAGATTACGAAAATTCTTGCAAAACCTCTGAAGCTGTGATCCGATTGGTCGTCTCTGCTCTGATGGGCGTGGCTGCTGTAGCTGCTGTTGTTGTTTTGATTTATGACATCAGATCCAGAAGAGCTGAGAAGAACAGAAGACATCAGACGTCAGTCAAACACTGATCAGAAAACAATCTCTCTCTTTTTTCTCTATTTACTTGTAGACAGAATGATTGTTTGTAGCATTTTATTGTTGACATTTAGCTTGTAAGATGTATTAAAGAGAAACAGCATTTGACACCAGGGTAGCTGTATGATTTTTATGTTTTTAAACTAAATAAAAAAACTAAATAAATAAATAAAAGAATAAAAGAGCTGTTGTTGATCTGTTTTACTTATCACTTTCCCACTAACTAGGTGTGCATCTCAGTTTATAATGAATATAAAAGTAAAATGTCTGTGGACTAGTCACCCAGCCAGCAGTGCTTGGTGGGGCAAATGTAGGCCCCATATGGGCTTGCAATATGGGCCCCAAGCTGGGCTTGCACCCGGGTTTCATGCTGGCCCCATCTGACTTAGCCCACATGAACCTTCTGTAGAAACTAAAGCCAATGTGAACTAAACCAAAGTCAAGTATGGGTGTGGTTGGGTTGAAGAAGTGATGAAGTTAATTAGATAATGAAGAGATGAACGAAGTGATGATTGACCATTAATGATAAACACCTGCTGTTAATAAACAGAATCACTAAAGAAAGATGAACAAGAAGAGAATAAAGACAAAATACCAGCAGAACCACAACAACTACAAAAAATAAATAAACATTTCTTGGTGGAGCTAATGTAGACTGCAAAATCCCCAGTGTTAAATTAACATTAACACTGCTTAATGTTTATATAGATCCACACTACAGAGTGTTAAAAAAGCATTTTACATCTTACATTTTACTTGTAGAGTTATTTATTAACTTAGGTTTAGATGTTTCATTTAAAGTCACCATTATTGTGATCATTGGTTGTTTTAGTTGGACTCTTGACTCTTTGTTTATTTTTTTCTGCCTGCTATAACTTTGTGTGTTATATTTGTTATGGTAAAGAAGAGACCATGTTGCAATTCTGTTATGGTGTTTGATACGTAATGTTGAACATCTAGAAAATGTATTTATTCATTTAGTGTTTGCTCATTTAGCAGATGTATTGGTCTCTTTCAGTAATGTGATGCTACAGTATGATATCTGGCACTCTCAAAGTGATTTGTCACTCTGAAGATTTTGAAACAATGTGTACTTAGATTAACCATGATAACTTAAACACACGAACATCAAGTCTCACAGTATGAATCTCAACAATGGTGACAAAGAAAAATGCCAAAATGTTCATGATTTTTTTTCATGCCGCAGTGCATTCTGGGAGTTCTGGATAAGATTTATTGATACCCAGAATGCATTGCAGCATGAAGCTTTTCATTTTATGGTCACCATTATTGAGATCCATACTCAGATTCTTTATATTTGGGTGTCTAAATTGGACAACAGTTAATTTTGAACTATACATTATTTCAACTTTCTTTAAAATGATAAACTGATATGAGAGTGCCAGATGTCATACTTCAGTATCACATTACTGACAGAAAAAAATATTTTTGGTAAGCAAACTAAAATAGCATATCAGTTTTTTTACATGACAATCAACACTATATCCTAACCACCAGCACCACTGCCACCATAGAATCACACTGAACACTTCTGTCTCTTTCGCTGCTATAACAAACAGGTTTTAAACACACCAAGTTACAGCAACCAGAAAACAAAGTCAAAAGTAAAGAGTCCAACTAAAACTACCACTGATCACAATAATGGTGACTGTTAATGAAAGAGCCAACATCTAGATTCTAGACCTAAGTTAAAGGGGTCATATGATGAAAATGTTAGCATTGCCACTTTGTAGGTGTGAGCAAAAATAGGTCATTGAAATTTGGCTTTCATTATGATGTCATAAGGATATCTTCTTAGAATAATACCGCCTCCTTAATCTGAACTCTCCAACCACTGCACTGCCGTTTAGTGCAGAGAGAAAGAGAGAGAAAAGAAGGACTTGACAGCACAATTGAGTTTGAATTACAACAAACCACCATCATTGTGATCAGTGTTTGCACTTCATCCTCTCATTTGCATTTTAAAAAACACACCCAAAACGACACATTTTTGCTCAAACCTACAAAGTGGCAATGCTAACATTTTCATCATATGACCCCTTTAATAAATAACTCTACAAGTAAGATGTAAAATGTAAAATGCTTCAAGTGTTACTTTTTTAACACTCTGTAGTGTGGATCTATATAAACATTAAGCAGTGTTAATGTTAATTTAACACTGGGGATTTTGCAGTCTACATTAGCTCCACCAAGAAATGTTTATTTATTTTTTGTAGTTGTTGTGGTTCTGCTGGTATTTTGTCTTTATTCTCTTCTTGTTCATCTTTCTTTAGTGATTCTGTTTATTAACAGCAGGTGTTTATCATTAATGGTCAATCATCACTTCGTTCATCTCTTCATTATCTAATTAACTTCATCACTTCTTCAACCCAACCACACCCATACTTGACTTTGGTTTAGTTCACATTGGCTTTAGTTTCTACAGAAGGTTCATGTGGGCTAAGTCAGATGGGGCCAGCATGAAACCCGGGTGCAAGCCCAGCTTGGGGCCCATATTGCAAGCCCATATGGGGCCTACATTTGCCCCACCAAGCACTGCTGGCTGGGCATGGGCTGGTATAAGATACTTGCAGTATGATAACCTTTAGCAAAAATACCATGGTGTTGCGGTATTGCCATTGCAACACTAAAATGTGTTATTTTCAAATGCCAGGTAAAAAAGCCTTTAAATTATAATATGCTTTAAAAATGTATAATATTTTCGTAATGTACATTAAATGTAAACATCAAATCAATCACATGACTTAATAAGTTTAATGAGTTTTGTATAAATACAGCTCATACCTTGGAGACGGTATCACAGAAAATTTTAGTGGTTTTGAAACCTTGACACCAGGGTGGCTGTATGATTTTTATGTTTTTAAACTAAATAAAAAATAAAAATAAATAAAATGAGTTGTTGTTAAACTCATCGCTTTCCCACTAAGTAGGTGTAAGTCTCAGTTTATAATAAATATAAAAGTAAAATGTCTGTGGACTAGGCATGGGCCGGTATAAGATTCTGGCGGTATGCTGCGAGTCATTATTTTGAAAGATATTTTAACACATTGTTACGTTACATGACAGTTTTTACATTTTACTGTAAATTGGTGTATAACAGTTGTATACACAGTTTCATATGCACAATCGGCACATGACAGATAATTGCGAGGGAGAAAGAAGGCTCTGCGTACAAAACACAACTATGTTCTTGAGAAACTGTAATGTCATGTGATGATCGGTGTGCGCAGTATTATTTATTAATAACCCATAATAATAAATAATGATGTACTGATTTTTTACTTGGGGATAAAAAATGTACCTGCACTGCAAAATCCCGGGAGTTAAATTAACACTGCTCAGTGTTTATATAGGTCCACTCTTCAGAGTGTTAAAAAAGTAACACCGGAGAGAGTTAAAAGCTACAATCTGTGACTTTCTCCTCTCTATCACCATCTCTGTTTGAAAACTGAAATTGCATTTTACATCTTACTTTTACATCCTACTTGAATTATTTTCTTAACATAGGTTTAGATGTTGGCTGTTTCATTTAAAGTCACCATTATTGTGATCAGTGGTTGTTTTAGTTGGACTTGACTCTTGACTATTAGACTGTTAGTTTTTTCTAACTGCTATATCTTAGTGTGTTTAAAACACATTGTTAAAGCAAAGAAAATGTTCTTGTGTTATTGAATATTGATGGTTAAAACAAAATGTCAAACATAATCATTTAATGAACAAATTTATTAATATAGTTTTTCCTCCCTCAATCAGAAGCATCATTTTCTATTGATAATGAATTATAACAGTTCAAGGTCCAGAACTCTCATAGCAGTTTGACATTCTAAAGGATTTTGATAGGGTGCACAAAAACATTAACCGCCTAATAATGTAGATACAAAGACATCAAGAATTGGAGTATGAATCTCAACAATGGTGACAAAGAATATGGTAAAAAAAGTTCATTATTTATTCATGCCGCAGTGCATTCTGGGAGCTCTGGATGAGATTTGTAATTTGTTAATACCCAGCATGCATTGCGGCATGAAGCTTTTCATTTTATTGTCACCATCATTGTGATTCATACTCTGATTCTTGATGTTTAAGTGTCTACATTAGATTGCAGTTAATCTGTAAGTGTCAGCGTTTAAAAATGGTTCAGAATGAAAAGCTGCTATGAGATGGCTGGATCTCTTACTACAGTATCATATTATTGACAGAAATAAATACTCCTAGTCAGAAATCACTGAAGAAATCATTTTTAAAGCGCGTTATTTGATGGTATATCCTAACAACCATTACAATCATAGAAATGCACTAGTGTCTCCTCTTTAGCTACCACAAACATGTTTTAAACACATGTAATTATAACAGCGAAAAAATGGCTGAAAAGCTAAGACAAAGACTCAAGAGTCCAATTAAAACAACCACTGATGACAATAATGGTGACTTTAAATGAAACGGCCAACATCTAAACCTACGTTAAGAAAATAACTCTACAAGTAAGATCTAAAATGCAATTTCAGTTTTCAAACAGAGATGGTGATAGAGAGGAGAAAGTCACAGATTGTAGCTTTTAACTCTCTCCGGTGTTAGTTTTTTAACACTCTGGGGAGTGGACCTATATAAACACTGAGTAGTGTTAATTTAACTCCCGGGATTTTGCAATGTGCCTGCACACAACCCTACACAAAAGATTTGGGTAGGCTGAATTATTTCACCTTTCTTCTATATTCGATCCTCACCCTTACAAAAATTAACCATGGTTACTACAGTTAAAAAAATAAAAAAATAAAACATGGTTACTGTAGTAAAACCATGGTAACCACAAAATAACCATGGTTTTGACAACTATGGTTTTCAAAAACCGTAGTTAAACCATGGTTAGTGTTGTAAAACCATAGTTTTGCTGATCAAAACACCAAAAAAACATGGTTACTACCCTTTTACCACAATAAAACCATGGTTTATTTTCTGTGTTGTACTGTGACTAGATTAAACCTATAAATACAGAAGACGCTGACGTGCATAATGGAGAAATCCTTGGCAACGATCAATAAATAAATAAAGGCTGTACTGGCCCCATACAGTCGGCCCACCTGGAAAATGCCCGGTATGCATTATTCTAGCCCTTTTTGTCAGTAAGTAGATTTGTATTTTATGCATGCCCACCAACCCAGGTGTTATTTTTTCCTAAACATATCTAAATGTGGCTAGTGTTATTTTTACCACAGACAAAAACAAGACGTTAAAATAACTTTCCTGTGAACTAAGGATGTGAATAAAACCTCAAGATCTCTCACCATTTCCTCATCGTCGTTCTGTACTTCAGATGCTCATTATGGATAAATGCAGTAAACAAATATTTACTTATTTGTTTTTGGTTCTTGTGGCAGGTAAGAAAGATTTTGATTCTACATAAATGTGTTTTTGTAAAGTCAAACAAATTGTGTCTACTATAGTTGATCTGTTATTATTCTTTCATTGTTGTGTTTCAGGTGTGTTTGGTGTTGATGATGATGATGAAGTGAAGTCAGTGTCAGTGTCAGTGATGGAGGGAGATTCTGTTCCTCTAAACACTGATATTACCGACATACAGAGATATCAGCAGATACTGTGGATGTTTGGACCTCAAGAGACTCTTATAGCTGTAATCTACAAGAAAAGCATTGATATGTATGACATTAATAAAGAGATATTTGGAGACAGACTGAAGCTGGACAGTCAGTCTGGATCTCTCAACATCACAAACATCACAATCACAGACTCTGGACTTTATAAACTACAGATCCTCAGTAACAGTGGATCTTCATACAAGAGATTCAATGTTACTGTCAATGGTGAGTTTAATATCATTCACACACACTGTTTGTTTAAGCTGGATCATTTGTGATTATTGTTAATTAACTTTTTTGGTAACAAGGCAACGTTGGTTTTAACAGGATATGCCATATGCGCAATAATGTGCGACTATTATGTTAAAAAGTCAGTGTTATCATCGGGTGGGGGGGTCTGTAGTGTTTAGAGAGTTGCTTGTAACCTGAGAAACTGTTGAGAAACTGACACTGAAATGTACACAATATACCTGAAGTACAAATTAAAGTCTAATGACGAAAACATTTCCTCTTTATAATTTGGTGTTTACTGGGTCTGAATTTTTCTTTATCTCTGTAAATTATAAAGCATTTAAGATACAGACAGTTAAAAGTGAAGCATGATAACTCTTAATTTAAAGAGATAGTTAAAAATAAAATCTGTTTATTTACTCACCCTCAGTCCATCTGATATCCCTGCAAGTAAGGTTACGATGGGCCTGTATGGGCATAGCATAAGGGCCCCGCACAGGTTTGCTCACTGGCGAAATGGTGGCCCCTTAGCGCTGGCCCTGCATGGGACGCCCTCACATAGAGAAATCCCCAGAGTTAAATGAACACCGCTGGATGTATATATTGTCCCAACCTTACAGAGTGTTAAAAAGAACAATGAAGCAGAATTGAAAGCGCTGTTATGCTTTCTCTCACCATCTCTGTCTGAAATCTAAAGTTGCATTTTACATCTTACTTGTAGAGTCATTTTCTTACTTTAGGTTGAGATTTTGTTTCATTTAAAGTCACCATTATTGTGATCAGTGTTTGATTTAGTTATACTTGACTCTTACATTGTTCAATCGTTTGATTGCTATAACTTTGTGTGTTTAAGACATGTTTGTTATGGCATAGTGCGATCCTTTGGTGGTGGTCAGTTCAGTAAATAAAGTCTAAACATAATTATATAAAAATGTATGTATTAATTTATTGTTTGCACACTTATCAGAAGGATCTTTCTCTGACAATGTGATAATAGTATGAGATCCAGCTCTCTCTTAGCAGTTTGTCTTTCTGAAGAATTTTGAAACACTGACACTTAAAATTAACTGCTGTGTAATGTAGACACACAAATATCAAGAATCAGAGTATGAATCACAATGATGGTGACAATAAAATGAAAAGCCAGGACTCCCAGAATGCACTGCGGCATGAATAAATAATGACCTTTATTTACCATTTTCTTTGTCACCATTGTTGAGATTCATACTCTGATTCTTGATGTCTGTGCAGCTACATTGTGCAGCGGTAAATGTTTATGTGCAAACTATCAAAATCCTTCAGAATAATAAACTGCTATGAGAGTTCTGGACCTTACACTGTAATTTTTCATTATTAACAGAACTGGATGCTTCTGATGAGGGGGGAAAACTATATTAATAAATCTGTTCATTAAATGATTATGTTTGACAATGTCTATGTATTAACCATCAATATTCAATTACTATTGCCTTTGTTTTATGAACATTTAGCAGATAGAAAACACTAACAAGCTAATGGTCAAGAGTCAAAGTCCAACTAAAACAACCACTGATCACAATAATGGTGACTTTAAATGAAACAGCCAACATCTAAACATAAGTTAAAGGGGTCATATGATGAAAATGTTAGCATTGCCACTTTGTAGGTGTGAGCAAAAATAGGTCATTGAAATTTGGCTTTCATTATGATGTCATAAGGATATCTTATTAGAATAATACCGCCTCCTTAATCTGAACTCTCCAACCACTGCACTATCGTTTAGTGCAGAGAGAAAGAGAGAAAAAAGAAGGACTTGACAGCACAATTGAGTTTGAATTACAACAAACCACCATCATTGTGATCAGTGTTTGCACTTTATCCGCTCATTTGCATTTTAAAAAACACACCCAAAACGACACATTTTTGGAGTTGACAGCACAATAGAGTTTCAATTACAACAAACCACCATCATTGTGATCAGTGTTTGCACTTCATCCGCTCATTTGCATTTTAAAAAACACACCCAAAACGACACATTTTTGGAGTTGACAGCACAATAGAGTTTCAATTACAACAAACTACCATCATTGTGATCAGTGTTTGCACTTCATCCGCTCATTTGCATTTTAAAAAACACACCCAAAACGACACATTTTTGCCCAAACCTACAAAGTGGCAATGCTAACATTTTCATCATATGACCCCTTTAAGAGAATGAATCTACGAGTAAGATGTGAAATGCAATTTTAGGTTTCAGACAGAGATGGTAAGAGAGAGGATAACAGCGCTTTTAATTCTGCTTCATTGTTACTCTTTAACACTCTGTAAGATGGAACAATATATACATCCAGCAGTGTTCATTTAACTCTGGGGATTTTTCTGTATGAGGGCTTCCTGGGGGCTAAGTGAGGGCTGCCCGCGCAGGGCCAGCGCTAAAGGGCCAACGTTTTGCCAATGAGCAAACCTGCGCGGGGCCCTTAAACTAGCCCTAAGTGGGCCCATAAAGGGCCATCGTAGGCTTACTTGCAGGGATATTGGGGACATTTGATTTGGTCTGATCAGTATTAAAGGCTATAAAACATCATTACACACTTAGTACTGCACTTAGATTAGATACATTACTTTAAATGACCATGTATTTATTCATTTTTTGGTAAGTCAAGTGTCTTTTTCTGTGCATTGTCATGTTTTTCAGCTCGTCTGCCCGTTTCTGTCACCATCAGAAACTCTTCATCATCATCATCAAGCTCAAAATGTGTGTTGTTGTGTTCGGTGTTACTAAATTTATATTTTTGATTATTTGTGAAGAAGTGCACATTAATGTATTGTTGTTTTTTAGACCACATCCCCTGTTGCAGTTTAGCTGAAACTGTGAGCCGATTGGTCATCTCTGCTGTGGTGGGCGTGGCTGCTGTGACTGTAGTGGTTTATGAACTGAGATCAAAGACATCAGAGGACACCAGAGGGCGATAGAAAATCTGTTTATGGACACCTAAAGGGGTTTCAGTGGTTTGTGTTGTTGTGTAATTTGTGACATACAGAAATTATAAATAAAGTTGAAAAGGCAAAGATGTTTGTATTTGTCATCATTATTAAAGAGCCAGTAAGATGCTAATTTTAAGCGTCCTATCACTGTTTATGTGATCTTGACAACAAATTTAAATACTGCAGAAAATCTCAACAAACTAAACAAGAATGCAAGAATAATTTACAAATAACAGTGAATGTAATGATTTTGTTGGGAAAAAAGTGAATAAAAAAACACGAATGACCAAAAACATCAGATTCCTACTATAAAAAACATAATAAAAGATGCTCATTATGTTATATAATATAAAAAAATAAAAATGTTGTAAAGCTAAATTTGTGATTTAATGATCAGTTAATGATTTATGAGAGTGTTGTTAAATAGGGCCCAGTTCAAGTAGTACCTTTAGTTTGATAAAGTGCACATTAATGTATTAATATTATTTTTAAGGCAACCCCCATCGCAGTTTAACTTCAACTATGAGCCGATTGGTCATCTTAGCATCAGTGGGCGTGGCTAATTTGACTGGTGGTTTATTAAGTGAGATCAGACATATGAGGACACCAGAGGGCGATAGAGTTGAAAAAATGACTTTAAAATCTCCTTAAGTACAATATATTAACATTAACTATCACGAGAGAAGCAATGTCTGTTAGCAAGTCTGTTGTAAGTCAGTCGATACGACACTTTTAAGTTATAGTTCCCCTCAAAAATGAAAATTCTGTCATCATTTTCTTATGCTCATGTTTGTCCAAATCTGTATGACTTTTTTTTTAAGAACACAAAAGAAAATATTTTGATAAATGATGGAAAGCATGCAGCTGATAGTAACCATTGGCTTCCATAGTATGGAAAACAAATACAATGAAATTCAATGGGTATTGTTAGTAACTGTGTGCTTAACATAATTTATCATAATATTTTCATAATTTTTGCTTTCCTACTATAAAAGTCAATGGTTACAACCATCATTTATCAAAATATTTTCTTTTATATTTATCAGAATACAAAAAGAAATTTCAACAGGTTTATATAATTGGATCAGAAAATGATGACAGAATTTTTTTAATTTTTGGGTGAACTATAATTTGAATAATAACTGCTTGGTGTTATAAAAAACTGGTTAACTAAGAAAAACAGATGAAAATTAGATTTTAACAGTCTGATTTGCATGGTTTTAACATTTTCTCAGAAAGCTTTTGCTCATTATATTAGGTTACAGCTGCTCACTATGGCTTAATATTTCTGTCATTATATCTGTACTAAAGGTTATCAATGGATGTCAATTTGTATGTATTATTTATCAGTACTGTGAAAACATATATGAATAATATATTATGATTTTTCTATGATTGTTTACATTATGCTGATACCTTGATAGTAACAAACTGTCAACTAATACAGGTGTTGTCAAATGGACAAATAAAGATCATGGTCAGGTTTATAATCTGCAGCTGGTATCTGATGAGTCCTGAAAGATTGGACGAAAGGCAGGGAAACATTGGATTAAGGTTTAACTCAAAGAGGCTTTTATTTTATTAAAATATTAAAAAAGCATGTGATGTGTAGGTATAAAAAGAGTTAGGGTGTGAAATTAAACTGAAAATATTTGTACTGAAATAAGGCAGGTTCAAATGTTATTTTGTTCACCTTTATGTTGCTCCATTTTTATACATTCTAAGCACACCGGTGACTTATATTACCTGTGTTGTGTTCAACACATCTAATGTGCTGTCCTTAACTTAACACATCTATGTGATATTTTAAGAACAACACACTTTGTGTTGTTTTAACACATCTTGTGTTGTCCCATTTATTTATTTGAACACAGAATCGCACGAAATGACACATAATGCGTTAAAAACAACTCATAATGTGCACTGTTAACGATTTCCCTGTATTTTTACAGTACGGTACTGGCAGCACGGTTGCCAGTAAGTTACTGTATTTTGGTTTTACAGTACTGTACTGTAATACCATTTTACAGTACACAAACTAGTACTGTATAGTTACAAAGCAGTACTGTACTGTAATTTTACAATATTTTATTACAGTAGTCTATTTTTACAGTAATTTACTGTAATGTCTATATTGACCCATAAATACTATTTATTACTTATTACAGTTAATACAATAATATTATATAAAATAGCTAGAGATTTAGGTTTAAATCTATAGTTATTAATATGGTAAAAATGCTAAATTAAAACATAATGAATTAAAAGGCAATCCAAGCAATGTATGTATCAAAATTTTATTTAAAAAAACATTTAATTGAAACAAACATATTTAAAACAAGATTTTAAACAATAATAAACATATAAACAAGTAACAAAATAAAATCAACAAGTATAAACAAGTTTGGAGACCCCTGCTGTAACATATTTAACTCTGGCAAATAGAACACTGTTCCATAGTTTGAAGTTTTCAGTTTAAAGTCCATCATCGACTAAAAGGTAACATTTCACTGTGGTAAAAAGAACACTGGCCCATAGTTTTAAATATTCTACTTGAATTTCATTGAACACTAAAAATAAATTAAAAATTAAACTGTGGCAGACAGACCACAGTGGCCTTTACTTTGAAGTCGTCTATTCGAACTCAATCAGGGACTGCATGAAGCTGTTCACATGGGGGTTAATCGCCACAGCTTTTCTCTGCACCAAGTTCCTTGTCTTTTTACTTGCTCCTTGTCTGGATGTGCACTTTTTCCCATCTTTGGAATTAATTCTATCCAGAAACCTGTTAGAAATATCATAAACATTAAGTCAACAAATATAAGATAGAAAAAGATTCTTAAAAAACTAAACTCAGCCTTGAATTTACTCCTATTCTGAAACCTTTTGCTCTTATTCTACTGTTCCACACCTAATTACATTAAAATACAGAAGATTCACTTACCGCTGAACAAACTCTTTCCTCAATGGACAGCATCCACGTGGATCATGTCATGATTGAATGTCCTGAACAGAAAGTACAATTGTTACTGATTTGGACACTAACTTTTTATTCTGAAAACAAAATCCTTTGTCAATAAAGTCCAGGGACACCTCTGCTAAATAAATACAATTATTAAATTAAATTTCTTAAAAAACAAAGTCTGAATATTTCTGTTTGTATATTTCTACATGGCAAACTAAGACAATTGTGTACATGTTGTGTATGGTCGTGTTACAGTGTTGTGTGTGGGAATTGTGAATGAGTGTATACATGGGTATTTAAAGAAGCTCTAGTGGTAAAGTACAAACTTACCGAACATAATGTGCTTGGTGTGTGTCTGGTATCACCTGTTGTGCCTCCACATCTGCCTTAACTCCTGAAAAGTGCAAGGACACTCAGGTAAACTACAAATAAAAAGTGATTAGCCACATTCCTGTGTACTTTTACATGTGACGTGAAAGCATTTAATATTGCAGTCAAAAAAAATACATGACTTGTAACTGTACATCATGTACTTGCCTGTGCCTTTAAAGATGATCCATCTTACCCAATCCAGCTTACAAGCAATGGTAAGACTGTAAAAAATACAAATGTTACAAAATCTGTTAGCCATAGAAATAAGTAGACATTGTGAAGGAAATGGTAAAAAAAAATTAGTAACACTTTACTATAAGAGTTTATTCCTTAACATTTGGTAATGCCTTAGCTAATATGAACTAACAATGAACAATATATTTTACGACATTAATAATATTTGATAATATTTCATTGTGCAGAGACAAAGTGATTGATTTAAAAATGTATTAAGTGTTTAAATCTAATATCATGCTATGCTAACAAATCAAACCTTTCTGTAAGTGTTTAGTCAGTTGTAAAACAAATATATATATATTAGTTGTTATATTATATATTATATATAAATATCTAAATAAGTCTTTTTTTATTATTATTCTATAACATCTTGTCTACAGAAAATCTCTGAAAATGTCTCGTTTAGTGCAGAAAATAGCGATTTATAGTGACAAGGTAAAAAGACTGCCCCTAATGTTTAACCCGGACCGGCTGCGGTGTAACACGCTATTTCACGCAAAGTTTTTTTAAACTAAGTTAGTAGCTAGCTGCTCACTTTAAAGATAAACATGATCGCCTAAATCTGAGCAATCCTGGTGATGCCAGTTTCCTACACGATGTTATTATGGACTATTTTACATCCAGAGATGAAGGATCAGATGACAGAGACGATAAGACAAAGGTACGTAAATGCGGAGCCCATTCTCTTTTCGTGCATTGATTTGATGCGTTTTGGAAACTTATATATACTGCATGTAATGCATCTGAAGTGGTGGAAACAATATGCCATAAAAATTTATTGGACAACTTACTGGGCGTGTAAAACGCTTAAGAGAAGATATTCTCTGCTTTTGCTGATATACCGTAACATTATAACAACAATAAGCGCGGCAATCCCTTTCGTTCATCTGATATTAAGATGAGCCCAGGTCTGAATGATATTTGGTCGAAGTTAAAGCTGCGATGAAATCGATGCATGTATCCAGTTAACCCTTGTGTGGTGTTCATATTTTTGTTACTTAGACGATGTTTGTGGGTCTGGTGGACCCAGAGCATTATTAGTATCTTAAACCAATGCAGTCATACAAATTTATGTAATATTGTTTACAGATGTTTACTTTAGCCTTATTGCAAGTAATATAGACAGAATTTATGGTTAATATTTGTCATTTACCACTGATAGAGGACTATTTATAAACGAAAGTGCCATTCGTTTTTGTGGTAATATAAAATAAAAGAATACAATTTTATTATTATCCAGATATTGGGGAAAACATGTTTATCTTAAATAAGTATAAATTAAACAAAGTTTTTTTTATCACTGTTGATGTTTAATTTTTTTGAACTTTTTGAAATTGTACACATTTGTGTCCGTTTACACAGCACAGGTCCCAACTGAACAGATGCCGTATCATAACACATCATCCACACTGAACACATAACCTGTTCATGACAGCCAACACAACACATAAGAAGCAGATTTTTAATGTGTAGTTGTGTTGTGTATGCATTTCTTGCATTTTATACACAAAAATTGTGTCCATCGTATGTCCACACACATTGCAGTACAATGTGTTGCTATTGGCCACAACTTAGAACGATGAAAATACATGGATAATATTTTACTTTCTCTATTATTTACTCTCTCACACACACTCATGCACACACACATCTTTGTGGGACATTTGGTCCCCACAACGTGATAAATACCAGGTACACACACACCATAGGTTTTGTGGTAAATCCATGGTTTTACAAATGGTTATCAATATACCAAATTACCATGATTACTACTCTTTTACTACAATAAAACTATGGATTTTTTATAATGGTAAAATGTAGAATGGTTCCTGTTAGACAGAAGGTAAAGTGTTTGGGACAGTGGGTACAGACAAATGTTCATGCATGATATATAACATGTTGTATCCTTGCTGTATTACAGCAAGAGCAGAAGGACAAAATTCTGACATGCATCCATCACACATATGTACAGACATATATACAAACACACTCATGCACTCACGGGAGTCCCAGGTAGGAAAAAAACAGAGTGAAGTTACATATAGCACATTCAATTTTCACTCTTTTATTACCCCCGGGTCCAGTGGACCCGAACAGCACATATGTAATATAAATGTGTAGGGAGGGTGTACAGTGTACAGTTATAATGAAGTTGTTTATTTTTATGTTCTTCATAGAAAATGAGCCAAGGCCAATGAATCTGAGGTTGAAACAACAATTAATTGCATATTTTTTCTTTCAGTAAACATTAAAAACGGGTCCCACAGACCCGAACACCACACAAGGGTTAAATATGAGGTTTCTTGTTTTCACTTCTGTGGAGGAGTTCGGTACTACAGTATGCTGTGTACGGTGTGACAAGTCCTGACTGTTTACAACCACGAGTCAGCTTTGCCAAACAGTCGAACTTAATACTTTTCTCTGACGCTAACTGAACGGATGAAACGCCGAGATAAACGACCATTATGCTGGGACCGCAAGATCGCGCTGGCGGGTGGTCTTTGTCCATTTCGTTAAAAATAGTTTCATTGTCACCACACTTTCAACACAATATAAACTCACCAAAACCGTCATAATTTAGTTAAAACAACGCTATATTCATTAAAAAAGGTGTAAAGCGAGTTAAAGCAGCGGTAGACATCTGTGTGTAACGTGAGCTTACTTTCTGAGGGAGATTGAAACTTTGTTGGCGACCGTTTTTCTCTCTCATTGCACGTTTAAAACAATATTGTGACAAACTATTGACAACATTCTTAAACTAAAAATTAAGTTTTCATGAAACAGAAATATTTCAAACTTACCGAACTGCCAGAAATCAATCGTCCTCCTTCAGCTGCAGCCAGGAGTTGTGCTCTCCCTCCCTCTGTGTGATTTGACGTTGGCGCACATTCTCTGATTATTGCAAGTACACCTGGCACATTACAGCAATGGCTACAGCAAGGTTACATCAAGACCAAAATATACTGTAAAATTTTCTCAGCTGGTATCTGATGTGTCCTGAAAGATTGGACGAAAGGCACACAGTAAAATCCCCAGTGTTAAATTAACACTGCTCGGTGTTTATATAATCCACACCAAGATTGGTGTTAAAAAAACACTAAATCAGTGTTAAAGTTAATAAGATAATGAAGTGATTGAGTCATTAATAGTGAACACCTGCTGGTCATTCCGTGTCAAATCAACTAAATTTTGGAATGTTCCCGTCTTAAAATGTTTATTTTGTTGACTCTTTTTCTGGAGAAAGTAATACTAAAATGAGGAAGAAAGCCAAATTATTAAATGCAATAGATGAAATCACCATAGTTAAATGAACACTATCATCATCTCTGTTTGAAAACTAAAATTACAACTTGCTTCCAGAGTTACATGGATGATAGGTTTAACTTCTAAAGAACTGCTGTAAATCTGGTTCATAAAGTAAGTCACCATTGCTCCGATTAGTGTTTCCTTTAGTTGGGTAGTTGGGTCTTGAAGTTTGGTGTTAATTTTCTTCTGCTCATTGTGGCAGTGTGTTTATAAAACACATCTGTTAAAGCAGAGGAAGATGAGAGAAATGAAGTCTATAACTCATACTTTGTTCATTAGTATGAAAGTATAAGTCTTGGGATTCAATGATATCATAAAAGAGTAATCAATGAATATAAGTGTTTAATTTATGTTCTGCCAATCCTGTGAGGCTCCCATGAAATCCAACAGTGCTGTGAAAGTCCACATACCCTGAAGAGTTAAATATTTTTTACCCAAATCTAATCTGTGGTTTCAATCAGACACACTGAGACATCAACAATCAGCCTATAAAACACAATCATGGTGACAATCAACAACAAAACGTCATGCCGCAATGCATGCTGGGTACCAGGATTGTAGAAAACTCATTCATAAATCCCATCATGCATTGCAACATGACAAAAAATTAGCAACTTTCTTACCATTAACTGTCACCATTGTTGAGATTTGTATCAGAAATCATGAAGTCTCTCTTAAGCAAAAAACAACAACAACAACAAAAAACACTAAAGCATTACGGCAGTCTCATTCAATACAATGTCATTTGCATAGAGCTTTTCTATATGCCTGTTTCTTAATAATTAATTTGTGATCAAATGTTTCAATGATTTGTAGAGTAGAATATAATAAAAATAAACTGAGAAGGTCTGGAAGGTTTTCCCCTTACATGAAGCAATGAACAAGTGGTTTTACTAAAACATTGTTGCTATTGCTAAAAGAGGAGAGTTAGATCAGAGGAGATCAAGGGACAAATGCCTAACTAAAGGAAACACTAATCACAGTAATGGTGACTTCAAATGAACTCATAACAAACACAAACTTAAGATTTAATGTGACACATTTTGTGATAAATGTCTATTTGACTTGTGAGACATCACGTCAGAAAGAAGATTTGTCTACTAAATCACGCGTGTGGATGCTGGAATAGTTGAGCACTTGTATTTTGTTCTGACAGCTGTTTAGAAGTTAAACTTATCCAATTAGAAAATAACTCAGCAAGTTATCTTTTTATTTTCAAACAGAGATGCTGATAGAGGGGCAAACGTGAAAGCTTTTGGAGGGATACACCCAACAGTATTCATCTATTGCATGTAATAATTTGTCTTTCTTTATTATTTTAGTATTTTCTCCAGAAAACGAGTCATCAAAATAAAAATGTAGAGACAGGAAAATGTCCAAAATGTAATTGATTTGAATGACCAGCAGGTGTTCACCATTAATGTCTTAATCATCACTTCATTATCTCATTAACTTTAACACTGATTCAGAGTTATATTTTTAACACCAGTCTTTTTTAACACCGATCTTGGTGTGGATTATATAAACACCAAATAGTGTTGATTTAACACTGATAGAGTTAATTTAACACTGGGGATTTTCCTGTGTAGTCATATTCACTGATCGCTCTGTTAAAATGTTTTCAGGGGTTTATGATAAATCATGTGTTGTTTCTTTATTGGTATTTTAGACTCTTTGTAAACTAATGCCGTTTCAGCATCTGATTAAAAGAGTTTGTTGAAGTTTTCTGATGTTTCAGTTTTGCTCTTTTTAATCCTCAGACTGTGGCCGGTGTTTTAGTTTTACTGAAGCTGTGATCCGATTGGTCCTCTCTGCCCTGGTGGGTGTGGCCGTTGTTGTTATAGTGATTTATGACATCCGATCCAGAAGAGAAAAGAAGCAGAGAGATCAGACATCAAGCTCAGACCCTGACTGATGCAGATCAGAATAAACTTTACTCTTAACAAATACCAATACCAATCTTTTGAATGTAATTTTATATAATTAATGCATATGTAATATATTGTACACAATAAAGCATTTTATTGATCTATAATCAAGATTCTCCTGCGTATGCTTTATGGTTTCCATATACAATTCATGACCACTAGATGGCAATTTTTTTACAATCCCTGAATCCTCCGACTCATAATGTAAACACTCTTTATATGTTGATACAAGATTGTCTGTGTGAATTAGTTGTCAGTAAATAGATTAATATTTTATGCAGGTCCACCCCAGCAAACTGAGTTTGTAGACTTTAGTTTTTCAAACACATCTCTGTCTGTCTGTGGCTTGTGCTATTACACAGAATGAAAGAAGATATTAAAATAACTTCTGTGAACTAGTGGAGGGTGTGAACAAAACTTCATGATCCCCTCTCACTAAACTTCCTCATAGTGGTTTGGCTCCTCAGAGACGAAAGACAAATGTGGACTTATATTTTTGTAGTTTTTGTAGCAGGTAAGAAAGACTTTGATTCTACATAAATGTGTTTTTGTCATCCTTGATTTGAGTCAAACTCAGTCGCTCACATCCATCAGTTTATCTGTTATTATTAGAGGCGATTATTCAAGTACAGAGGCCTGCAGTGTAGGTGCACACCCTATTGTATTGCTGCTTAAGATTTTTTTTTTGCTTGGTGAACATGATGCCAAGATATTAGAGATTTTAAATTGTGAATGGATTTTTTATATTTTAAACGCTGTTGCCATGGCGAGATGGCACAATTACACCCAAAATCAGGAACAGGAAGTGTCTCATCATCTACTGCATATATTGTCTGATTGTGATTAAACTTGGTGTGTATGTTTGGCCATGGGGTCCGATCTCATTCATATTGCTATCTTGAGACACAGTCAGTGCCACCAACTTGCACCAGGAAGTGTCAGTAAAAAATGTGAATTTATGTATGCAGTGAACTTTTAAATACTCCTCCTAGGGGATTCATAAAATTGTCATTAAACTTGGTCATCTGATCTAAAATGTGGGGTTAGTTTTACCAAAACTTGGTGCATATATTGTTTTTATCGAGATTGGACTTTTTTTAATTTGCAGGTTTTGAACTTTTAAATACTTCTCCTAGAGGCTTCATGCAATGGCCACCAAACTTGGTATTACGTTTTCTGCCATGTACTGTAGTTGAAGTCCTATCTCATATTCTCCAAGTCAAGAGTATACTCAAAAAAATGCTGGGTTATTTTCAACCCGGTGTTGGGTCAAAAAGAGACAGGCGGCATGAGCCCAACCAATTGGGTTGTCACTGAAACTGAGCTGGGTTGTTTCAGTCCATTGTAGGGTCATGCTGGGTTAATTTAACCCAATGGCTTGGTTTGTCCTTTTTAAAAAAAAATAACCCAGCATTTTATAGATGTATTTGTTTCATGTTTATTATTTTATATTTTAAAGTATTTTAGCTTGAAATGACATCATGGGAAAACATAAACAGAAACACCCATCAAACCCATGTGTGTATAGAAAACAAGTTCCATCCTAAGGGAAAGATTTAGGTGTTTTATTCACTGATACACTTATAAGAATTAGCTGTAATTATGCAGCTGGTTGCCAGTAACTTACTGTAGAAGATAAAGACTGAATATGTTTCACGTTCATTTAACTTTGAACAAACTGTTGCCAGTAAATATCATAAATGTAAAATCTACAGTAAGTTACTGGCAGCTGGTTGCCAGAAATATTGTTATTTTACAGATTTTTTTTACAGTGTGTCTGATTTTAAACTGGATTTGTTTTCTGTTCACAATGAATTGCTTGCACAAAATATCACAAACATTCTGCTTGATTTCTCTTGGTAAATTGAATGTAAATACTATAGTGTCTATGGTAATCATTCAGTGGCACTGTATTTCAAAGTGTGTGGAGACTTTCTGACACACATAAACCACAGTACAGTACTAGAATAGTATAGGAGCCATATAAATGCTGCTTGTGAGCAATGGTCATCTTTTTTTTTACATTTTCTAACTTCTCTGCCACCTAATAGAGAATGTGAATAAAACCTCATGACCAACTCTAACCAAATTTCCTAATAGTGGCTCTAAACTTCAGACACTGAATGCTGTTCCCTGCAAGTAAGCTTACAATGGGCCTGTATGGGCATAACCTAAGGGCCCCGCACAGGTTTGCTCACTGGCAAAACGTTGGCCCCTTAGCGCTGGCCCTGCATGGGCAGCCCTCACTTAGCCCCCAGGAAGCCCTCACATAGAGAAATGCAGAGTTAAATGAACACTGCTGGATTTATATATTGTCCCAATCTTACAGAGTGTTAAAAAGTAACAATGAAGCAGAATTAAAAGCGCTGTTATCCTCTCTCTCACCATCTCTGTCTGAAACCTAAAATTGCATTTTTACATCTTACTTGTAGAGTCATTTTCTTACTTTAGGTTGAGATTTTGTTTCATTTAAAGTCACCACTATTGTGATCAGTGTTTGATTTAGTTAAACTTGACTTGTGACTCTTACATTGTTCAATTGTTTGATTGCTATAACTTTGTGTTTAAGACATGTTTGTTATAGCAGTGCGCGATACTTTGGTGGTGGTCAGTTCAGTAAATAAAGTCTAAATAAAATTTATTGTTTGCACACTAATCAGAAGGATCTTTCTCTGACAATAATGTGATATAGTATGAGATCCAGCTCTCTCTTAGCAGTTTGTCTTTCTGAAGAAGTTTGAAACACTGACACTCAAAATTAACTGCTTTACAATGTAGACACACAAATATCAAGAATCAGAGTATGAATCACAATGATGGTGACAATAATATGAAAAGCTTCATGCTGCAATGCATGCTGGGTATCAACAAATTACAAATCTCATCCAGGACTCCCAGAATGCACTGTGGCATGAATAAATAATGATCTTTTTTTACCATTTTCTTTGTCACCATTGTTGAGATTCATACTCTGATTCTTGATGTCTGTGCATCTACATCGTTCAGCGGTTAATGTTTATGTGCAAACTATCAAAATCCTTCAGAATAATAAACTGCTATGAGAGTTCTGGACCTTACGCTGTAGCATTTCATTATTAACAGAAAATTATGCTTCTGATAAGGGGGAAAACTATATTAATAAATCTGTTCATTAAATGATTATGTTTGATGTTGTTTATGTATCAACCATCAATTACTATTGCCTTTTCTTTGCTATAACATGTGTTTTAAAACACACTTTGATATAGCAGCCAGAAAATACTAACAAGCCAACGGTCAAGAGTCAAAGTCCAATCAAAACAACCACTGATCACAATAATGGTGACTTTAAATGAAACAGCCAACATCTTAACATAAGTTAAGAAAATGACTCTACAAGTAAGATGTGAAATGCAATTTTAGGTTTCAGACAGAGATGTTGAGAAAGAGGATAACAGAGCTTTTAATTCTGCTTCATTGTTACTTTTTAACACTCTGTAAGATGGGACAATATATACATCCAGCAGTGTTCATTTAACTCTGGGGATTTCTCTATGTGAGGGCTTCCTGGGGGCTAAGTGAGGGCTGCCCGCGCAGGGCCAGCGCTAAAGGGCCAACGTTTTGCCAATGAGCAAACCTGCGCGGGGCCCTTAGAATAGCCCTAAGTGGGCCCATAAAGGGCCATCGTAGGCTTACTTGCAGGGATTATATACTGAAAACAAACGTTGACTTAAAGTCAAAGCTTTGCTGTTGTGTTCTTTTTATTATATGTTGTTTGACTCTGAGCTGAATGTTTGTGGTTTATTCTGCTGCTTAGTTAAACAGTTAAACCTTACCTTATTGATGTGCAGTATCCACAATTGATCTTTGTAATGTGAACACAAATGTATGAACGATGAAGTATGAAAGTGTTTAAATTTGTTGATATTAACTTTAGATGAATTTCATTCAGAAGTAAAAGTTTTTGTATAATGTATAAAGTATGCACTGGTGAAAATCGTAATAATATCTTAACTGTTAATGCAAAATAAATAAACATGTAATATGTAACAAAGATTATAAAGCTGAAAAACTGTATTGTTAGTTCATGTGCGACAACAACCTTATTATAAAGTGGTGCCAAAAACTTAATCTGAATCTGAATTAATTTGTGTTTTTGTTTTTATGTTTCAGGTGTGTTTGGTGTTGATGGAGATGAAGTGAAGTCAGTGTCAGTGGTGGAGGGAGATTCTGTTACTTTAAACACTGATATTATTGACATACAGAGAGATGAGAAGATAGTGTGGCAGTTTGGACCTCGAGGCACTCGTATAGCTGAAATCTATAAGAAAAACATTGATATGTATGACAGTAATGATATATTTGGAGACAGACTGAAGCTGGACAGTCAGACTGGATCTCTCATCGTCACAAACATCAGAATCACACACACTGGACTTTATAAACTACAGATCCTCAGTAACAGAGGAACTTCATACAAGAGATTTTATGTGGATGTCAAAGGTGAGTTTATTCAAACGCTGCCTTTGCTTTTAATTTAGACTGTTCATGACAGATGTACTGAAAAATCATTTTGACATTTTTTTTACTCAACATTACATATCACCTGCGG
Organism: Misgurnus mizolepis; assembly: GCA_025389145.1. Classification (NCBI taxonomy): domain Eukaryota; kingdom Metazoa; phylum Chordata; class Actinopteri; order Cypriniformes; family Cobitidae; genus Misgurnus; species Misgurnus mizolepis. The sequence continues at coordinate 9,256,946 of JAIFKI010000021.1, forward strand.
AAAATTAGCATACTTTTAAGTGCATTGTCTTTAAAGAAAATATTGTCACACATTTAGGATAATAAAATACATAAATAAATAATAAAACACTCTCCATTTAACAACACTGACTGTATCAATCTCATTTTCATCAATTAATTGTTTTAATCAACCATAGGACAGAATACTAAAATAAGAGTAAAGGTAACAAATATTATTTCCTACATATTTACTGTTTTGTGTCTGAGTCTGCAGACTACATGGCTGACTGATTTACCAAGTGAGAAACTGAGAGGTCCTCCGGCCAAATCTCCTTCATCAATATATTGTCATCTTAATATACATTTTTGACTACTTGTGTTTTTTCTTATGTTCAGGTCATTTGCCGATTCCTGTCATCAGCAGAAACTTTTTACAATGTTCATCATCATCATCATCAAGTTCAAAATGTGTGTTGTTGTGTTCAGTGTTGAATGTGAGAGATGTGAGTCTCTCCTGGTACAAAGGAAACAGTTTATTGTCCAGCATCAGTGTGTCTGATCTCAACATCAGACTCTCTCTACCTCTGGAGGTTGAATATCAGGATACAAACACATACAGATGTGTGGTGAGCAATCCCATCACAAACCAAACTCAACATCTCAACATCAATCATCTCTATCAGATGTGTTCAGGTAAGTCATGTTTTTAAATACTGCAACATTTTTATAATTCATCTGCAGCAGAACACATTTACGCTAATGATTATTTTCTACATGTGTATTACAGAAATCAAGGTTTTTTATCACCCTGTTATGGTGTTGATAATATCTGTTGTGCTGCTGGTGTTTGTGTCTTCATGTGTGATTCACTGTTACTGCAGAAAATCTCAAAAAACTAAACAAGAAGGCAAGAATTATTAACAGTGAATGTATTGATTTTGTTAGAAAAAAGTGAATAAAAAATTAATGAACAAAATATTTTTTTAAACAAAACTTCAAATTCATATTATAATACAGTTTAAATATGCTCATTATTTTATCTAAGCTATAATATAAAAAAAGATAAATGGTGTAAAGCTAAACTTGTTCATGAGAGTATGAAGTTAAATAAATCTCTTTACACTGATTCACATGTGTTTGTGTTTGTAGATGAGAAAGATTTGTCAGAATACACAGAGATCATCTACAGACTTCAGTGAAACATCACATCTGTACACTTCACATGTGATTATGAGTGATTTCATGTAAATATCACAACAGAACTTTAATACTTCAACAGATTTATGTTTATCTTTGACTTAAACAACTAAAGATGATCTAATTAGTGCTTGTAAATGCTTATAATAGTCATAATTATAATACATATTTTATTTTAATATTAAATTAGGAATGAGTAAACAGTCATTTTGTAGAAATCTATTTTTATTAATTCTTGTTTTGTATTTTAGCAGTTTTGCAATGTGATGTACATGAATAATGTATATATGTCAATGCTTTTCAAATAAAGTGAATGTGTTCTTGACTTTTAACATCAATAGAGTCAAAGCTTTGCTGTTTTGTTGTAATTGAGGTCACAGTGAATTGAGACTCTGAGCTGAATGTTTGTGGTTTATTCTGCTGGTTAGTTAAACAGTTAAACCGAGTGTTTGTGTAGCCGTAGATGTGCAGTTTCCACTCATGTCCACAACTGAACTAGATTGAATCTCCGAGCGACCGGACCACGTTTTTAAACAAATCACATGAGTGATTCAATTACGCTACCCGCCGTAGTCGCGAATCGCTTGTTTAGTTACGTGAATTGTAATTTTTGAATAAATCGGTTGAATAAACGATTCGACCTATATTCTTTTTTTAAAAATCACAAACCACATTTGACATCATATAAAAAACGAAATTATATTTTGAACAATTTTATGAAGAAAGGTGTAAAATTAAAAAAAATTAAATTCTCTTGCTGTCAGCAGGGGGTGCTGTTCCCGCGGCCAAGTTGTTTTCAGTTCTTACATTTATTTTTGCCTAAAACTACTCTAATCCCTTTCCAGGAAACTGCCCCATAATGTATAATCTTTATCGGTTGATATAAGATTGTCTGTGTGAATAATTTGTAAGTAAATACATTAATATTTTATGCAGGTCCCCACTCCAGCAAACTGAGTTGCTGGACTTGAGTTTTTCACACCTGTCACCTGCCTTTATGCCTGTGGTTTGTGCTGTTTTAACACCGAATGAAACTGAAGATGTTAAAATAACTTTTCTGTTGAGGATGTGAATGAAACCTCACGATCATCTCTCACTAAACTTCCTCATAGTGCTCCAGTACAGATGCTGAATACAGATAAATAAGTGAAGAAATGTGGACTTATTTGTTTTTAGTTTGTGTGGCAGGTAAGAAAGACTTTGATTCTACATCAGCATGTTTTTGTTGTGTTTGATTTGAGTCACTCACATCAATTATAGTTGATCTGTTATTTTTTTTTACAATGTTGTGTTTCAGGTGTGTTTGGTGATGAAGTGAAGTCAGTGTCAGTGATGGAGGGAGATTCTGTTACTCTACACACTGATATTACTGAAATACAGACAGATGATCACATACTGTGGGTTTTTGAACCTAAAGGGACTCTTATAGCTCGAATCTATAAGAAAATGATTGAAATATTTGAATATACTGAGATATTTGAAGACAGACTGAAGCTGGACAATCAGACTGGATCTCTCACCATCACAAACATCACAATCACACACACTGGACGTTATCAACTACAAATCTTCAGAAACAGAGAATCTTCAATAAAGAGATTTAATGTTACTGTCAATGGTGAGTTTAATATCATTTACAGACACAGTTATGTAAAAAAATCATGTTATTATTGGGTGGATTGTAGTGTTAAGGGAGTTGGGCTTGTAACCTGAGAAACTGTTAAGAAACTGACATTGAAATGTACACAATATACCTGAAGTACAAATTAAAAGTCAAAATGATGGATTTTATTTCTTCCTTACTAGTGACTAAAAAGTTTCATCTTTATAATTTTAGGATTTTTATCAGATTGTTTACTTTAACACATGAACTAAATCATTGTTTATCTCTGCTAATTATAAAGCATTTAAGAGATACATACAGTTAAAAGTGAAGCATGATAACTCTTAATTTAAAGAGATAGTCACACAAAAATTGAAAATAAAATCTGTTTATTTATTCACCCTCATGCCTTTTGATATATTGGTGACATTTGATTTGGTCTGATCAGTATTAAATGCTATAAAACATCATTACACACTTAGCACTGCACTTATAGATACATTACTTTTAATGACCATGTATTGATTTATTTTTTTGATAAGTCGAGTTTCGTTTTCTGTTCATTGTCATGTTTTTCAGCTCGTCTGCTCGTTCCTGTCACCATCAGAAACTCTTCAAACTCAGAAAACTCATCAAGCTCAAAATGTGTGTTGTTGTGTTCAGTGTTACTGAATTTATATGTTTGTTTATTAAAAAGTGCACATTCATGTATTAGTGTTGTTTTTTTAGGCCACACCCCCTGTTGCAGTTTAGCTGAAACTGTGAGCCGATTGGTCATTTCTGCTGTGGTGGGCGTGGCTGCTGTGACTGTGGTGGTTTATGAACTGAGATCATAGACATCAGAGGACACCAGAGGGCGATATAAATATCTGTCTATGGACACCTAAAGGGGTTTCAGTAGTTTTATGTGTTGTTGTGTAATTTGTGACGCACAGAAATTCCAAATAAAGTTGAAAAGGCAAAACTTAAAGAGATGTTTTTATCTGTCATCATTATTAAGAAAAATAGTTTTGAAAACATTAAGATAAAATTTAAGCAGTATGAGGTCTGTATCAAGATCATTCACTATTTATGATGCTTAAAATCTTCTGATCTGAGGTCAGGGGCCTCATTTATTAAGGATGCATACTCAATAATCCACAGCAATGTTGACATTCAGGAAAAGTGCTTTGTGGTTTATTCTGCTTAGCCTACATGAGGCTGTGTGACTATGTTTGTGCGTGCGTGTGTGCGTGTGTGTGTGTGTGTGTGTGTGTGTGTGTTTGTGTGTGTAAGATGTGGTTTCATCTCATGTCTGTTCAGAACTGAGAACACAAGCGTGTGAAAGATCAGAGTGAATCTGACAGGAATAATATTGTAATGAAACACAATAAATGTTTATCAGGATGATTTTCTCTCTTCTGCTCCTATTTATACTAAATGGTGAGTGACAAAATAGTATTTATAAGTAAAAGTGTAATGTGAATTTAAACAGACTTTGTATTTTCTGGTTTTAAGGTTAATAAAGTCAAATGAGATTTCAGGATTGAGTTTTACAGCTCACAGTTAGGTTAAAGATTTTGATTGTTGGATATAAAATATTTATTAAGAATCTTTATTCATTTGTCTTTTTCTTGTATTTTGAAATAAAGTCTAAATTGAAATAATTTAGTTTCAGTCTGGATTTATTAATTAGAATTTTGTTCTTCAGGTGTGTTTGGTGTTGATGGAGATGAAGTGAAGTCGGTGTCAGTGATGGAGGGAGATTCTGTTACTCTACACGCTGATATTACTGAAATACAGAGAGATCAGCAGATACTGTGGCAGTTTGAACCTCGAGGCACTCGTATAAATGAAATCCATAAGAAATGTATTGATATGTATGACAGTAATGAGATATTTGGAGACAGACTGAAGCTGGACAGTCAGACTGGATCTCTCATCATCACAAACATCAGAATCACAAACTCTGGACTTTATAAACTACAGATCTTCAGTAACAGAGGAACTTCAGAGAAGAGATTTAATGTTACTGTCTATGGTGAGTTTATTCACAAACGCTGCCTTTGCTTTTAATTTAGACTGTTCATTATAGACAATTTTTTACTCAACATTAAATATTACCTGCTGAAAATGAGCATATTTTAAGTGCATTCTCTTTAAAGAAAATATTGTCACTCACTTAGGATAATAAAAATACATAAATAAACAATAAAACACTCTCTATTTAACAACACTGACTGTATCAATCTCATTTTCATCAATTAATTGTTTTGATCAACCATAGGACAGAATACTAAAATAAGAGTAAAGGTAACAAATATTATTTCCTACATTTTTGCGATTTTGTGTCTGAGTTTGCAAACTAAATGGCTGACTGATTTACAAAGTGAGAAACTGAGAGGTCCTCCGGCCAAATCTGCTTTATCAATATCTTATTGACATGATAATATACATCTTTTTACTACTTGTGCTTTTGCTTACGTTCAGGTCATTTGCCGATTCCTGTCATCACTCGTATCAGAAACTCTTCAAGCTGTTTATCATCATCATCAAGCTTAAAATGTGTGTTGTTGTGTTCAGTGTTGAATGTGAGAGATGTGAGTCTTTCCTGGTACAAAGGAAACAGTTTATTGTCCATCATCAGTGTGTCTGATCTCAACATCAGACTCTCTCTACCTCTGGAGGTTGAATATCAGGATACAAACACATACAGCTGTGTGGTCAACAATCCCATCACAAACCAAACTAAACATCTCAACATCAATGATCTCTGTCAGATGTGTTCAGGTAAGTCATGTTTTTAAATACTGCAACATTTTTATCATTCAACTTCAGCAGATATTTTCTAACATCATGCGAGTTGTTCACAGTGTCTGTGTGATATCAGGTGGTCAGGACACATTCACACTAATGATTATTTTCTCTATGTGTATTACAGAAGTCATCTTGAGATCATTTATAACAGTGTTGATAATAATATCTGTTGTGCTGCTGGTGTTTGTGTCTTCATGTGTGATTCACTGTTACTGCAGAAAATCTCAACAAACTAAACAAGAAGGCAAGAATGATTTACACATTACAGTGAATGTAACGAGTTTTTGGAAGAAAGTGAATGAAAAAAATGAAGTACCAAAATTATTTTTTTAACCAAAACTTATAAAATATGCTAATTATGTTATCTGAACTATAATATAAAAATAATGAATGGTGTAAAGCTGAACTTGTGGTTGATGATTTACGAGAGTATATGTGATGTTAAATACAGACTGTAAATGTCCTCACATTGATTCACATGTGTTTGTGTTTGTAGATGAGAAAAGTTTGTCAGAATACACAGAGATCATCTACAGACTTCAGTGAAACATCACATCTGTACAATTCACATTGTCAATTATGAGATATTTTACGTGACATATTACAACATACTACTTAAACATATTCATGTTTATCTTTGACTTACAGTAAACTATTGTGACATTACAAAATTAAATTCAGTATAGATGATCAATCTAATTGGTGTTTGAACAGTAAATGCTTATAATAGTCATAATTATAATAAATATTTTATTTTAATATTAAATTAGAAATTAGTAAACAGTCATTTTGTAAAGAGTACAAATCTAATTTTATTAATTCTTGTTGTGTTTTTGCAGTTTTGCAATGTGATGTACATTTATAATGTATATATTTAAATGCTTTTCTAATAAAGTGAATGTGTTCTTGAACTTTTAACCTCAAGAGTTAAAGCTTTGCTGTTTTGTAGTTATTGAGGTCAAAGTGAATTGAGACTCTGAGCTGAATGTTTGTGGTTTATTCTGCTGGTTAGTTAAACAGTTAAACCAGAGTGTTTGTGTAGCTGTGGGTTTGTGTAGCTGTAGATGTGCAGTTTCCACTCATGTCCACAACTGAACTTTATCATGAGAACACAAATGTGTGAGAGATCAAAGTGAACTGAACAGAAATAAGAGTTTTAATCTTAACTTCAGATGAATTTCATTCAGAAGTTTAATGAAACACAATAAATGTTTATCAGGATGATGTTCTCTCTTCTGCTCCTGTTTGTGCTGAATGGTGAGTGAAAAATGTTTTTTATTTTCATAAATGTATAAATGATGTATACTTAAACAGACTTTATATTTCTATCATTATTTTATCCAGGTGACGTCTGTTTTCACTTGTGAATATTTTAATGAAATGAGACTAAAAACAGATAAAGTTTTTGAATGTTAGATTGTTAGTATAAAATTTTATTTGCTTTAATTCATTCATCATCTGCAATTTTTATATTTAATGTGAATCTCAAGTAAAATAATGTTATAATAAGGTTGTATTTGTTAGCATAGTTAATGCATTAAATAACATGAACAATAAACAATACTTCTACAGCATTTATTCATCTAAACTCTTGATCTCATAGTTTATAATACATTTATAACTATATTGTAACTGTTACCACTAGTTAATGCACAATATGAACTAACCTAAATTATTATATTGACATTAACTGGCAATATAAAGATTAATTAAATGCTAAAAACTGTACTTCAGTGTTAGTTCATATTTGACAAATACAACCTTATTGTAAAGTGTTACCAATAACTTAATTTGAGTCTGAATTAATTCAATGTTTCAATCACTTTTTATGTTTTTATGTTTCAGGTGTGTTTGGAGTTGAAGTGAAGTCAGTGTCAGTGATGGAGGGAGATTCTGTTACTCTACACACTGATACTGAAATACAGAAAGATGATCTGATATTGTGGATGTTTGGACCTCGAAAGACTCGTATAGCTGAAATCTATAAGCAAAGCATTGATATGTTTAATAGTAATGAGATATTTGGAGACAGACTGAAGCTGAACAGTCAGACTGGATCTCTCACCATCACAAACATCACAATCACAAACTCTGGACTTTATAAACTACAGATCATCAGTTACAGAGGAACTTCATACAAGAGATTTAATGTTACTGTCTATGGTGAGTTTAATATCACAAAAACAGTTTCTTTAATCGGATGTGTGAATATGTGTTAGCCTCATCCTTTGTTTGTTTTTGTAACACAGATAGTGAATCTGTTGGTATCATCGCAGGTAAAGTACTCTTGTCATTTACTAAATCATGAAATTCATTTATTAGTTATTAATCTCATCTTTCATAACAAACTGATAGCCTACGCTCAGATACATAAGTGAATTTGTATTTTTGTTACACTAGACTCAGTTTAATACCTTTTGTTTGTGAGAGTTTGCATATTAATGTTTTAGTGTTTTTATTTTTCAGACCACACCCCCTGTTGGAGTTTAACTGAAACTGTGAGCCGATTGGTCATCGCTGCTATGGTGGGCGTGGCTGCTGTGACTGTAGTGGTTTATGAACTGAGATCATAGATATCAGTGGACACCAGAGTGCGATAGAGTCGAGAAACTGACTTTAAAATTTGCTTATGCACACAGTATATACATTAATGATTTCTGTGGTTTTATGTGTTATTGTGAAACTTGTGGCATGGCGAAATTCTTAAATAAAGTTTAAAAGGCAAACCTTGAAACATGTTTGTATCTGTAATTATTAATAAAGATCTGAAATAATTATGAGGATTTGTAAACCGTAAGAATAAGGTCAGGATCATTCACTGTCTGTGATGCTAAAGATCTTCTGATCTGAGGTCAGGTGTTCACCTGGTTGGTGTTTCTTATGTAATGCTGCTAAATGAACAATGGCAGTATTGGTAATTTATTGCATTATTATTATTTTCTAATCCAATTTCACATTAAAAAGGAGTAAGAAAACATTAACCACCATAAGATAATTTAATAAAGTCTATCTGTTGTAAATAACAAGCTTTAGCACATGCTAGCACGTTACTATACGTTATTACTACGCTTGCTACTATGGTTTAATCTCAGCCTCTGTACTCTGCAATGTTTGTTGTTCACCAATTCTGTGTTTTCTCCTGCTTTTATTAATGTTAATGCTTTGAAACGTGAAAAGTGCTATATAAATAAAAAAATTACTGGATGCAGAGGGATCAGTGTCATGGACAATTTTAACTTTACTTACTTCTACTGTTTTATGATTTTAGCATGTATTAAGAGTTTTGAGTGTATTGAGAGTTTTATGGTATAAGCTGCATAAGTTAACTAAGTTTAGTTAGCTACGTGGCATTGTGATGGAAAATTACTATCTTACTGGTTAGACTTAATCATAGGTACAGCGTGTATAGACTGTGAATAAAACAGGATGTGAAAATGGCTAGCAGCTAAGTATAAAAGTTTTAGTGTAGAGCTGGAAGTTCGCCAGTTGGTGGGCGAGTCGCTAATGTACAGTGACCCTGGCTTCAAGCCTACACTGCAAAATCCCGGGAGTTAAATTAACACTGCTCAGTGTTTATATAGGTCCATCTCTAGAGTGTTAAAAAAAGTAACACCGGAGAGTGTTAAAATCTGCAATCTGTGACTTTCTCCTCTCTATCACCATCTCTGTTTGAAACCTAAAATTGCATTTTAGATCTTACTTGTAGAGTTATTTTCTTATTTTAGGATTAGATGTTGGCTGTTTCATTTAAAGTCACCATTATTGTGATCAGTGGTTGTTTTAGTTGGACTCTTGAGTCTTAGTCTTAGCTTTTCAGCTTTGTTGGCTATTATAATTACATTTGTTTAACGCATGTTTGTTGTGGTTGAAGAGGAGACACTAGTGCATTTCTATGATTGTTAGGATATACTTGCAAATAACACTTTATTTAAAAATGATTGCTTACTAGAAGTTATTATTTATGTTAATAATATGATACTGTAGTATGATATCCAGCTCCCTCATAACAGTTTTTCATTCTGAATCATTTTTAAACACTGACACTTACAGATTAACTGCCATACAATGTAGACACACAAATATCAAGAATCAGAGTATGAATCACAATGATGGTGACAATAAAATGAAAAGCTTCATGCTGCAATGCATGCTGGGTATCAATAAATTACAAATCTCATCCAGAACTCCCAGAATGCACTGCGGCATGAATAAATAATGAACTTTTTTACCATTTTCTTTGTCACCATTGTTGAGATTCATACTCTGATTCTTGATGTCTGTGCATCTACATTGTGCAGGGGTTAATGCTTTATGTTCACCCCATCAAAATCCTTCAGAATAACAAACTGCTATGAGAGTTCTGGACCTTAAACTGTAGTATTTCATTTTTAACAGAAAAGATGCTTTTGATGAGTGAGGAAAAACTGTATTATTAAATCTGTTCATTTAAATGTTTATATTTGACAGTGTACATTAACTATCAATATTCACTAACGCAATTTTCTTTGCTATAACAATGTGTTTTAAACACAGTTAGAAAAAGCTAACAGTCAAGAGTCCAACTAAAACAACCACTGATCACAATAATGGTGACTTTAAATGAAACAGCCAACATCTAATCCTAAAATAAGAAAATAACTCTACAAGTAAGATGTAAAATGCAATTTTAGGTTTCAAACAGAGATGGTGATAGAGAGGAGAAAGTCACAGATTGCAGATTTTAACACTCTCCGGTGTTACTTTTTTTAACACTCTAGAGATGGACCTATATAAACACTGAGTAGTGTTAATTTAACTCCCGGAATTTTGCAGTGTATGGCCCTGCCTAGTCTGCCTATAGGTACTGCCGGCCCTTGCCATACAAGATTGTCTGTAAATGATTTGTCAGAATAAAGGATTATATTTTATGGATGTTCACCCCCAGCAAACTGAGTTGTTAGACTTTAGTTTTTCTACTTACATCTCTATCTGTGGCTTGTACTATTTGTAACACAGAATGAAATCATATTTAAAAATGTCCTTTCCTGTGAACTAGTGGAGGGTGTGAATAAAACCTCTTGATCATCTCTGACTAAACTTAATCATAGTGGTTATTCAGAAACTGAATGCTGATGAATACTGAAGACAAATGTGGACTTATATGTTTTTAGTTTGTATGACAGGTAAGAAAGACTTTTAATCTACATAAATGTATTTTTGTCATCCTTGATTTGAGTCAAACTCAGTGTGTCGCTCACATCTATCAGTTTATCTTTTGTTTGTTTTTAAATACTCCTCCTAGAGGATTCATGTTTGTATCTGTAGAGTACAGTATAGGGGAGATCGGGGTAAGTTGTCACACTTTTCACACCATCTAACATTTACTGAGCACCATACATCACAATGGTATAAATCTCATACTAAATAAAAGAAGAAAGTCTTGGGCACATATGTTGTATTCATTACGTTTTCATATCTTATCTCATTAGGGAGTTGTAGACTTTTGAATAGAGAATGGTCACTTCAAATTCAAAATTTGTGTCCGGAGTGTCATGTGTGTTGCTCGTGTTTATAAAATATGTGTTTGTTGTGCCATGTTCACCATGTGCATCACGTGTTTTGTCAAAATAAGTGCCTGCTGCAGACGCGTCAAAACCGTTTATGATAAAAGAGACGCTCACGTTCACAAAATACACGCAAGACACTCCCTTAACACTAAACTCTGATTACGCATGAGAGTATCTGGCAAATACGAGCATTTCTTTTATCATAAACCTTTTAGATGTGTCTGCAGCAGGCACTTATTTTGACAAGATACGTGATGCACATAGGATCACTTGATGCGCAGACACATATTTTAAAATTACGAACCACACACATGACAGCTAGATACATGTTGTGATGAAATTTGCTTCAAGCGCCGTTGAAAAATAAGTCACCGGCCACCACTACCAGTAGTAAAAATCATTGAGCCCTGGAAAAAATATGTGTTTTTATTTTGTGATGACCCTCAACCCCACTACAAGCTGACTTGCCATGATATGTTGTTCATAGGTGAAGCAGTTATTTCTGTTTGTGTTTCAGGTGTGTTTGGTGTTGATGATGAAGTAAAGTCAGTGTCAGTGATGGAGGGAGATTCTGTTACTCTACACACTGATATTACTGACATACAGAGAGATCATCAGATAGTGTGGATGTTTGGATCTCAAGAGACTCGTATAGCTGAAATCATTAAAAGAGCTAATTTGAGCTTTATAGATGATAATGATGGGAGATTTAAGGGCAAACTTAAGCTGAACAGTCAGACTGGATATCTCTCAATCACAAACATCAAAATCACAAACTCTGGACTTTATAAACTATCAATCATCAGTAACAGAGGAACTTCATATAAGAGATTTAATGTTACTGTCTATGGTGAGTAAACTGATGTGCATTCCAGTTGATGCAGGGTCTGAAGGGGTTAATACCAGAAGCATTAATTTTTTGTAAATTCTGTTTCATATTTTCAGTTCATCTGCCCGTTCCTGTCATCACCCGAAACTCTTCAAGCTGTTCTTCATCATCATCAAGCTCAAAATGTGTGTTGTTGTGTTCAGTGTTGAATGTGAGAGATGTGAGTCTGTCCTGGTACAAAGGAAACAGTTTATTGTCCATCATCAGTGTGTCTGATCTCAACATCAGACTCTCTCTACCTCTGGAGGTTGAATATCAGGATAACAACACATACAGCTGTGTACTCAACAATACCATCACAAACCAAACTCAACATCTCAACATCACTGATCTCTGTCAGATGTGTTCAGGTGAGTCAGGTTGTGTATATTATTGTAACATTTTTAACTTTCAAATTAAGCAGATATTGCCTAACATCATGTGGAATTTATATTTTTGTAAACAAGGCTCAGTTCAACTTATACCTTTTATTTGTGAGAGTTTGTTAAGGTGCACATCAATGTATTAGTGTTGTTATTTTTCAGACCACACCCCCTGTTGCAGTTTAGCTGAAACTGTGAGCCGATTGGTCATTGCTGCTGTGGTGGGCGTGGCTGCTGTGACTGTAGTGGTTTATGAACTGAGATCATAGACATCAGAGGACACCAGAGGGCGATAGAGTCGAGAAACTGACTTTGAAGTTTGCTTATGCACACAGTTTATACATGATTTCAATGGTTTTATGTGTTGTTGTGAAATGTATGGGATGCAGAAATTCTTAAATCAAGTTCAAAAGGCAAACCTTGAAACATGTTTGTATATGTCATTATTAATAAAGATCTGAAAGCATTATGAGGATTTATAAAATGTAGTCAGAATGAGGTCAGGATCATTCACTGTCTGTGATGCTAAAGATCTTCTGATCTGAGGTCAGGTGTTCACCTGGTTGGTGTTTCTTATTTAATGCCGCTAAATGAACAGTGGCATTATTGGTGATTTATTACATTATTATTATTTTCTAATATAATTTCACATTAAAAAGGAGTAAAACACATTAAACAAACATTAACCACCATAATATAATTTTAGAAGTCCATCTGTTGTTAATAAAAAGTCATTATCAGATGGTAGTTGTTAATTTTTACCCATGATATCAGTATTTGGGTTTAAAGAAAAGACGTCTGAGTTAAACACAAGCTTTACTGCTTAGTAAAACATAAACTATTGTGTGTCTGCTAGAAATGTGTTTGTGAATGTGCATGTTTGTGTATCAGAAATGTGTTTGTGTTGTATGTTTTTTGTTATAAAAGGCTCCCAAACAAAGAATTTAGGGGATTATTGTCACATGTAGGGAGCTATGGAGGACCACAAGAGTCATGCAAAATGTAATAAAGAACTTCAATATTTAATAACTACCTGGACAATAAAAATAGCAATTAATAGAATATTCATCCTGGTAAATTTCGGAAGTTAGACGACTGAGCTGCAGCGGCCTGGCATTAGATTTATAAAAACACATTAAGGCGCAGCAACTCAAAAGACTTGCGTGTTTCACAATTACTCTAAGACCATAATGCCAATTTCGCATGTGGAGCAGCAGTTAACTTATGTGCGCTCTACCGGCATTGCCTTTGCGATCGACGTATTGGACACCTCTGTTGTACATTGTTAGTGATTTAGAAACACACCTGTACAATCGCTTCTGGCAGACCAGATGTCAACGCGGAAAGCAAACTCTGAAGTGACAAGGTTTTGAGGCTATTGTCTGTATTTCCACTTGAAGCATCAACAACCACACTGCATCCATTTTTGCGTGCGTCTCCGATGAGTGATTAAAGCAGGACTCTTTGGGTCCTTGCAAATGGTCAAATGAGAAATGCAAATTAGCTATGGCCAGGTGGATGTAACAAGCTCGCTGATTGGCTCTGATTGTACGTCATGCGTAAATTTATAGATCTTGGATGAGGACCCAAAGAGTCACGGAAAAGCTAAAGAGAGAAGCTAAAACAAAAAGCAAATCGAATAGCGAAAATAATAAGGAGAACCATCGGGAAATGAAAACAGAAATGTTAAACGGAAATGCCCTTTTAAATGCCTAATTTAAACCTGTATTTGTAGTTCAATTTATAAAAACAGTTATTTATTTCTCTTTTAAATCGCTTTTTGAAATACATTTTGAAATCTCATTATTTAATTAAGAATTTATAAATGCAATTTAAAATGATGAACTTGTCACGGAGTGACCTTTTGAAGGGCAGAACCAAAAATGGGGGAGAGAAGTTCCGCCCGGACGCTATTTCCCCGAACACCATTCACTTCCGGGACCTCCATGGCAACCCAAATTTGGTTAGATGAGCAACAGGTGTGGAAACGCGGGTGGCGAATTTACGATTGGGTGATATTATGAAGAGGAGGCACATAAATAGTGGAGTGAGAAACCGGAAAGTGGGCGATTTCGGGGCGAGCTCATTTCCGCCAAGGGCGGACATAAACACGGCCCTTTTGAAGAGTCAGAAGGCCCTGTTGATCCAGCGATCGCTTGGAAGCGAGCGGAAAGAGTGCGGGGCCGACAGAGATGAAAGGAAGGAGGTCATTGTTTTTCAAGGAAACGCCACGAGTGAGGTGGAGTGTTTGGGCACTGGAACAGGGCAAAGCAGACAAAAGTATCTTGTGAATTCGCTAAGCGAACTGGATAATTGAGACCCGACTATCAGAGCAGGTTTGAAAAGACGAAGTTTTGAGAGAAAGTATACTTACCAGTTGTTTGTTGCATGAAGGCTCTGTGGGAGGACGACACAAGAGCGAAATAGCGTCAACACTTCCGGGTACCTGTGAGTTATCTGGAGAGAGACGGAGAGGGGAGAAGATTAGTATTTCGGAAACTGTGAGTACATTGGATTGCTTTACATACTTTGTTTATACCTGGAGATGGAGGACTAAATCTTTGCTGGAGTGTGTAACAGCTGTTTAGCGGCCCCATCGTGGAGGACGAGATGAGTGGGTGAGTTGAAGTACAGTGGTGCAAACGGATGTTATTTTGTTGTGGCTACAACGTTCAGCTCGGATCACTTACCGTCCCAGCGACTTTAATCTCCTCCAGGACAGATCCCGACCCGGTGTGGAGTATCGACCCTAAAATCACTGAAGTGTGTGTAGTGCAGTGGGTGAGTCTGTCTTTGACGTGTGTACACCTGAAGTTTTGCAGTGCTGTGCCGTGTCCCTGTTGTTGGAACTCGCCCTCCAGGTCGAGAGAGAGTCCCTGCTGGAGAGAACGTACGCTGCCTTGGTGGTGGTGACTGCCTCTTATATGTATGCCCGCTTGTAACCTCGGCCCCTGTGTTTTCTGCCCAAAGAAAGATCCAGTGTGCTTCTGTGTTTTCTGCCCAAAGAAAGATCCAGTGTACTCCTTTTGTATACTCACCATAGGCCCGAAGAAAAGATCCAGTGTGCCCTTGTTGTATACTTACCGTCTGCCCGACGAAAAGATCCAGTGTACCCCTTTTGTGTACTCACCATATGCCCGAAGAAAAGATCCAGTGTACCCCTGTTGTATACTCACCGTATGTCTGAAGAAAAGTGCCAGTGTGTCCGTGATTGGAAGGACTGAACATTCTGTTTCTTTAGTATTTAATTCCCCCATGTGTTTTTTTAATATTTAATAAAACTTGTTAATTTTTTATTCCTTTGTCTGCCTGGTCATTGGGGTGTTTTGGGACCTCCTCTGGGTGGAAGTGAAGGAGGAGCGTGACCCGCGACAGGGGCGGTCCGCTCCCACCTGTGACAAACTTATTGAGTGTTTTATGTTGTTTTTGTAAATTGATATATTACTTTGAACTATTTATTAATGGATTAATATTTCATTTCTATGTTATTTTTATAATCTCACTTTTTATTGCCTTATAAAATGTTACATAATGTTTTTTTTTGTAACTTTGTCTATTTATTAATAGATTAATTAATGCATTTTTAAACAAATGTAATAATTGCTATTTTTATTGTCCAGGGCTGCGTTCCTCGAAACCTTCTTAGCTCTACGTAGTTCTTAAATTGTACCTTAAGCTGTACCTTAGCGTTAATACGTGTTTCCCGAAACGTTCTTAGTTGCGTATCACTTCTGTAAGTCGTTCGTTCGGAAGGTTGGTCTGGAGCACTCTTAGCTATATCTTATCCCACTTGACTCCGCTAGGGGCCATCACTGTGATAAAAGCTTGTGTAGATTGCAGTCTATATAACTAAATATCTGTAAAAAAAAGTTGAAGTACACTCCGTGTTAAATTAGGCAATTTTTATTTTATTTAAAGAATAAAATATTCACATAATTAGACATTATTACACTGATGGTTGTTAGATTTTTCATATTTTTTTTTCCAAAGGAACATCAGCTTCGAACTATTATTACAGGCTTAAGAAACTATTAAAAAAGAGTTTGGGTGGAGGAGTTGGTGAAACTATGGCATGCAGCTACACAGCGAATCTCACTAGTTCATTTGTGCATTTCAAATCCGTTAAATCTTTAGTTTACCGGCTATTTTAGCTGCAATAAAACAAATCAAGTAAAATCGCAGACCACGGGAGCACATTCATCACGAAATCATAATTGTTGATTTCCCTAAATATTATTATTGATGTTAAGTCGACTTTGCATCGAGGTTTTTTAATGTTTTCTAACTTTGAGGCAGCTGCATGCCATATTCTTTATAAACAGTCAAAAGAAAATGCTCCACTTGATTATTGCTTGTATAAGGTCAACAAATTTTCCACATTAAAACTAATCAAAGCTAAAACCTAAAACAATCATAATATATATTTATATATCATATAATATATATTTTTATGTTATATTTAAGGTAATCAGACAGGCGCGGCTCCAGAAATGCGTCCATTAAGTAAGTATACCTTAAGAAACCCGCTAAGGTACAGTTCGGGAAACACGCCTAGAAAAGGTATATGTGTAGTAAGGTTTAACTTAAGAGTCTTCGTAGCGCGCTAAGAGAGAACGTTATCGGGAAACGCAGCCCTGGCAGTTATTAAATATTGAAGTTCGTTATTACATTTTGCATGACTCTTGTGGTCCTCCATAGCCTCCCTAACCAGTATTCTTCTGGGGTGCGTTCTCCGATAACGTTATCTCTTAGCGCGATACAAAGACTCAAAAGGTACACCTTAACTACAGGTATACCTTTCCTACGTGTGTTCTCCGAACTATACCTTAGGATGTTGCTTAAGGTAAACCTTCTTAAGTTCGACCTTAGCGGGTGCTGTCCATGGTGGAGGTGCTGAATAGGTTGATATCGATTGCTCGACAATCAATTATTCACATCATGTAATAGGTTTCGCTGCGTTATGAGATAGCGGTGTTCTTTATTAAAGAAACATTTTAGAAATAGTTCAAGTTAAATTTATTAGGAATATCTGGTAAAAATATTTCAAATTGCAAACAACTAAATTCAACCTTCTAAATTTTATATCAAACCCGTGCAAAACCCGCAACTTTATTTCCAAACGTATCATGCATAAACTGCTCCATTGCATCCGCCATGCCTTCACTTGAAATTAAAATTTATATTAGGGGTTCCCAATAAGTGCGTTGCAAAGGGGAATAAAGTGGGTCGTGCAGGTACTTGGCTGTGCATTACACTTAAAATATCTAAAAACAAACTGTTGTTGTTCATTAGTTGACGCGTTTATTGTGCTTGGACACTGGATGCGCAAGCAGCGTGGTTACAATGCGGATAAAGCTTAATGAACGCATTTCTGGAGCCTGTCTGTCTACTTCAAATATAACATATAAAAATATATATTATATAATAGCCTTTATAAATATATAGTATGATTGCTTTAGATTTTAGCTTGATTAGTTTTAATGTGGAAATTTTGTTGACCTTAGGAGACTATACAAGCCGTAATCAAGTGGAGCAGTTTATTTTGAATGTTTATAAAGAATATGGCATGCAGTTGCCTCAAAGTTATAAAACGTCAAAAAACTTCGATGCAAAGTCGAATTAACATTAATAATCATAATTAATTTTTTTACCCGATTTATTTATGCAACTAAAATACTAAGATTAAACGGATATGAAATGCACAAATTAAATAGTAGGATTCGCTGTATAGCTGCCATAGTTTCACCAACTCCAACACCCAATATATATTTTTTAAATAGTTTCTTAAGCCTGTAGCATTTAATAGTTCGCAGCTGACGTCCCTTTGGAAAACATAATAAAAAATCTAACAACCATCAATCCAATGATGTCTAATTATGTGAATGTTTTATTCTTTAAATATAAAAATATTTGCCTAATTAAACACGGAGTGTATAAACTTTTTTTTTTTTTTTTTTACAAATATTTAGTTATATATGACTGCAATGTAAGCTTTTATGAAAGTGATGGGATGAGTCATGTGGGATAAGGTATAGCTAAGAGTGCTCCAGACCAACCTTACGAACGTATGACTTACAGAAGGTATACGTAACTAAGAACGTTTCGGCAAACACGTATTAGCGATAAGGTACAGCTTAAGGTACAACTTAAGAACGACGTAGCGTTAAGGTAGTTTCGGAGAACGCACCCCAGGTCTTCTTATCTATTTTAGGTGGATGTCCTGCTCTTAGTAATATCAATGTTGTGCCATATTGTCTTAACAGTGTTCAATGATATATTCAATGACTTGGAAATATTTTCAGAAAGTGAGAGAGTCATTTGCATAAATCAACACTTACCTTATTTAAAAGGGAACAACTTAAACGCAGATTTAATCTATTGTATATCAAATTTCGGATACTTGCTTGTCTGTGGTGCAAAGCAGGGTCCGAATGCATTTGAAAGTCTTTTTGATGGAAGAGGGTGGTTTGCTGAGTCCAGTTTGCAGCATTTATCTGCTGGAAGAGCAAACGTTTGTCCAGGTTGTCTGGGTGCAACCAAGACTCCAAGTCCATTTTGAACGTTGTCTTGAGATGTTTAGACGCAAGTTGGTAGTTTTCAGATTTCCTTAAGATCCACAAAGTTACTAAATCCGAACGAACAAAGGAAATGCCAGGCTTGGAGGCCTTGATGAAGCATGGCCACCTCCCTTGTGGCAGTCTGGCAGGAGTTATAAAAGGCAGAAGAGAGCGATGTGAACCCATTAATGAAACTTTCTGAAGGGTTACGCCCTATGAGGTCAAGCTTGACCAATGGTCTGGTTGTGTGGGTTGCGTTCTCCTTGGTGTTGGTCACACGTCATGCTTATCTTAAGTCTGAATGTGATTGGTTGACTCTGAACACTGCCACAATCCTTAAAAGGGTGTCCACACACACATGCAATTAGTCACCCCCCCCCCCAAATGACTCCTTTTGTTATTCACTTAGGTTGCAATTATAAAGAACAGGTTTTGATGTGATTCATTTTGAGTTTCATTTTTTTAAATCACGAAAAACTGCAATGAAAGTGTGTAGACTTAATATGGACTGTATAACTTAAATTTTTAGACTTATGACATTTTTACTAGTTTATAGACATTTATAAATGTACCTTTGTTCATTAAGTCATGTTCTTTCTTTAATAATTAATTACTGAATTATATGTTAATAAATGTTAAATTGTTCTGTTACACATGCTTTGCTCCTGTAGTTCATTTTTTTTTTTGCATACAAATTCTTTTACATAGTAGTGGATTTTGCAGTAAAAAATCATGGGGCGTTTGCCTAAGCCAACCTTTTGGAATCGACTGAAGAGCCTCCACCCTTCCTCGACCGGTCTATACAGGCCCAGTGCTCTCAGGGTATGCCGATTCAACCAAAAATTGTAAATATTTCCTCATGTTTGGGCAGGGAGCCTCATTGCACATCCGAATCCATTTCATGGCACTTCCTAAAAGGAGTTGGATGCCTACCGAATCCCGGGCAGACAAGGATCAGGTTATTGCCCATGCTCCTCCTATTGTGAGAGTTTATAAAGCAGATCTCACTGAATACTTGCGGTTTCAAGTCTGTTTACATGACGATAGTGTACTTTTCATGAAGGCCTCAAGCTTTAAACTTTGCACGGTGTTGGGTAACCGTGAGGCATTCTGGAAGATCGAACAGTACTGCAGAGTACTGCCAATCTCGAACTAAAATCCTTTTATTTATGGCTTTATTTTGCAAGTGGAATAAACTGCATGTGGATCTGTTTATTATTGATCTCGTTCACTTTTTGCGTTATGTGGAGTTAATCTCAGGGGATTTGAAGAGCGTCTATTTATCGATCCGTTAAGAAACATGACTCACAAAACACATTTTTTATATCTGTGTTTATTTGTCGCGATCGGTACGTGAAGGATTTTCTTTTCTTTATAAAATATTTAAAAGATTGTTCAGTTAGTAAAATAAAAACTGCTCTGGTGTTTTTGGTTTTTTAAGCAAACTTTTCATGACATAAAAATGTTTTATTTATTATATTTTTGTAAACAAATTGTTGTTGCAGGTATGTTTGGTGTTGATGGAGATGAAGTGACATCAGTGTCAGTGATGGAGGGAGATTCTGTTACTCTACACACTGATATTACTCAAATACAGACAAATGATAATCTAGTGTGGGTGTTTGAATCTCAAAGGACTTGTATAGCTGAAATCTTTATGCAGATGATCAAAATACATGACGGACTACAGCTGAACAATCGGACTGGATCTCTCACCATCACAAACATCACAATCACACACACTGGACTTTATAAACTAAAGGTCTTCAGTAATAGAGGAACTTCATACAAGAGATTCAATGTTACTGTCTATGGTGAGTAAACTAATGTGTAGATGCAGAAATCTTACTTTATTAACAAACATAAATAATATTAAGCACTTTTTCCAAACAAATTGAAGAAAACTTAACAAGAAAGGTGACAAAGCTTAAAGGGACAGTAAGTAGGGTTTTAAGTGTTTAATGAATCAATGTCTTTATTCATAAATATGTCCTCATTGGTGTCAAATAAACTCATGAACTGACTTTACTTTGTAAGCTTAGAATTTCTCCTCTTTACTTACATTGAACGGGTAAGTCCAAGGAGGCTTCCACACTGTAAAAAATTGCTGTTAAAAAACAGCCAAATTTAACAGTATGATTCTGTTTTTTAACAAAAACAGAAGTATACTGTTAAATTCTGCATTCTGTAAAAAAAACAGTTTTCCGAATAATGTGAATTTACAGCCCTGAGAGTCCACCGTTTAAGGCTCTGTTTACACGTACATGGTTATTTTTAAAAACTGAGAGATTTACCTTCGTTTGTGCCCCTCGTTTACACGCAAACGGAGAACTCGCCTGTGAAACCGATTGTTTCTAAGAACTCCGGCCAGAGTGGAGATCTTGAAAATCTTCGGTTGCACGGTTGCATGTAAAGTGAGACAAACGGATGTTTAAGCAGGCAACGTCACAGAGTATGCGCCAGAGCTCGCACCTACGTCAAAAGCAGGGTTCTAAATTAACTTTTTTGACCACCAGCCAAAGTGGCTGGTAACTTTTTAAAGTTACCAGCCAATCAGTATTTCCACTAGCCAAATTTTTCCCGGTGAAAATAAAAGAAATTTAGAGTGCCACTGAATGCAACAATGATTATTTTTTCTTTCAAATGCATGCAACAATCCTGACAAAACATGACAACATTTTTGTGATGAAACATAAGCTTTCTTCATTTCTCTGTTGATAGACGTAAAGCTTTACTGGGGCACAGGCCCCCCATTTTTTGCTGACTTTTTTGAAAGCCTGCTGTGTGCAAGAAAGGGGCAACACTTCTTTACAATGTCCTTTGCTTAACACACTATTCTACAGTGCAACAGGTACTGCGAAAGATAAATATGTTGTTAAAAATATTTAAGTGTAATCTTCAACATACCTAACATTATTAACATGTTTGGAGGCATAAATGGCATAACATGTTTGGTAATAATGACAGCAGAGAAATATTTTCTACATTATACAATGATAGCAATGATTGATAACTTATTTTTACAAGAATATTTTAAGAAACCAGTCATTTTATGACTGCTATATTAAATAATTTCAGTCTTAGTTACTGCTAACTGTTATGTAAGTTAGTGTCCTAGAGTTAAATATTAGTAAACTAAATATTAATTTCATATCTGAAAATATAGAACAGTATAACACATAAATCTGTTGATTTTCTCAGCAACAATGCAATTCTATAGACTTGACAAGAGGTTTCCTGAGATTTTTCCTCTAATGTTTGAGACCTGACAGGCTGAGGATGTTGTTTGTCTTACCTCCCTTTAACTCATCATCTCTCCTTTCTTCTTCCATTTCCCTGCTTTGCACAAAACATTTTTGATGTACATCTACACAGCAAAGTCCCCAGTGTTAAATTAACACTGCTCGGTGTTTATATAATCCACACCAAGATTGGTGTTAAAAAAACACTAAATCAGTGTTAAAGTTAATAAGATAATGAAGTGATTGAGTCATTAATAGTGAACACCTGCTGGTCATTCCGTGTCAAATCAACTCAATTTTGGAATTGTTCCTGTCTTAAAATTTTTATTTTGTTGACTCTTTTTCTGGAGAAAATAATACTAAACTGAGGAAGAAAGCCAAAATATTAAATGCAATAGATAAAATGCCTAGAGTTTAATGAACACTATCATCATCTCTGTTTGAGAACTAAAATCACAACTTGCTTGCAGAGTTACATGGATGATAGGTTTAACTTCTAAAGAACTGCTTATAATCTGGTTAATAAAGTAAGTCACCATTGTGCCGATTAGTGTTTCCTTTAGTTGGGTACTTGGGTCTTGAAGTTTAGAGTTAGTTTTCTTCTGCTTATTGTGGCAGTGTGTTTATAAACCACATCTGTTAAAGCAGAGGAAGATGAGAGAAATGAAGTCTATAACTGTTACTATGTTAATTATCGTGAAAGTATAAGTCTTGGGATTCAGTGATATCATAAAAAAGTCATCCCTGAAAATAAGTGTTTAATTTATATTCTGCCAATACCTGTGAGGCTCCCATGAAATCCAACAGTGCTGTAAAAGTCCACATACCCTGAAGAGTTAAATATTGTTTACGCAAATCTAATCTGTGGTTTCAGTCAGACACACTAAGACATCAACAATCAGCCTATAAAACACAATCATGGTGACAATCAACAACAAAGCTTCATGCCGCAATGCATGCTGGGTACCAGGATTGTAGGAAACTCTTTCATAAATCCCATCATGCATTGCAACATGACAAAAATTTTGCAACTTTCTTACCAATAACTGTCACCATTGTTGAGATTTGTATCAGAAATCATGAAGTCTCTCTTAAGCAAAAAACAACAACAACAAAAACACACTAAAGCATCACAGCAGTCTTATTCAATACAATGTCATTTGCATAGAGCTTTTTATATGCCTGTTTCTTCATAATTCATTTGTGATCAAATGTTTCAGTGATTTGTAGAGTAGAATATAATAAAAACAAGCAGTCTGAGAAGGCCAGGAAGGTTTTCCCTCTACATGAAGCAATGAACAAGTGGTCTTACTAGAACATTGTTGTTATTGCTATAAGAGGAGAGTTAGATCAGTGAAAGTCAAGGGACAAATGCCTAACTAAATGAAACACTAATTACAGTAATGGTGACTTCAAATGAACTCATAACAAACACAAACTAAAGATTTAATGTGCTACACTTTGTGATAAATGTCTATTTGACTTGTGAGACATCACGTCAGAAAGAATATTTGTCTACTAAATCAGGTGTGTGGATGCTGGAATAGTTGAGCACTTGTATTTTGTTCTGACAGCTGTTTAGAAGTCAAACTTATCCATTTAGAAAATAACTCTGCAAGTTATCATTTTATTTTTCAAACAGAGATGCTGATAGAGAGGCAAACGTGAAAGATTGCAGCTTTTGGAGGCATACACCCAACAGTATTCATCTATTGCATTTAATAGTTTGTCTTTCTTTATTATTTTAGTATTTTCTCCAGAAAATTAGTCATCAAAATAAAAATTTAGAGATAGGAAAATGTCCAAAATGTAATTGATTTGAATGACCAGCAGGTGTTCACCATTAATGTCTTAATCACCACTTCATTATCTCATTAACTTTAACACTGATGCAGAGTTATATTTTTAACACCAGTCTTTTTTAACACCGATCTTGGTGTGGATTATATAAACACCAAATAGTGTTGATTTAACACTGGTAGAGTTAATTTAACACTGGGGATTTTCCTGTGTACAGAAGCCAATAATGATCGAGTCAAAATAAGATTATCAGTATTATTAAGAAACATACTTCTCGTCATGTTTTCATAAATACTCATTCGCGTGGCGTACCCTTTTGGATGCAGTTGCGTGCGCGGATGAACGCAAAGAAGCGCGTGGACATGGATACATGCGTGCACGCGTCAGTGCGACTGCTTCGTCGCTTTACAAGCGTAAATTGGGTAACTACATTGCATATAGATCTGTTTTGCCGCTATTATCTTTGTAAAGGAATACATTAGTTAACTGCTAAAATTTAAACTTGAGATTTACACATGGGCACGAAAGATTTACACCGGAGCACATGCCCCACCCCTGTCCTCCCTGCTCTGCCCGTTCGTTCTCCTTCATCCTTTAGTTTTCTGGACGCGGTCAGTTCGTTTCCATGGTTTCTCGCGCTGGTTTTGCTGCAAACTGCGCGCAGGCAATTGGCGTATTAAACATCATCACGTAGCATTACGGCACAGTGTTCATGTAGGAAGTACTGCCAGAGGGATAAATTACCGAGAACAGAGCTTTATGTATCATGCATGCAATGCCTCATGCATCACCGGCCAAACTGGCTTGTAAGTTTTTATTAACACCCGCCAAAATGAATTTTAACCCGCATTTGGCGGGTTGGCGGGTGTTAATTTAGAACCCTGGTCAAAAGTGCGACCCATGTTTACATGTGACTGCTACTCTGAACGCTTCCAAGATCACATTTATGTTCGTGCAAACTCGTTTCGTGTGTTTGTATTTGCAAATACAGCTGCTCCATTATGTCGAGGAGCAGAGACGAGTGCTCTGAGGTCAGCAATTTTACGCGTGTTTGACTTCATGCGGCGCTGCAACGGATGATGTCAAAGTACCGCGAGAGCGATTCGAAATTAGACCTTTACGTATGATTCCTCAACTCGCTCTCGCGGTACTTTGATGTCATCGATCACCTACTGCAACAACTCCTCCCTCCAACATGAAGAACCAGTTCGCGTCACCACCAGCGCAGCCGGTGATTGGCTTACGTGGGCTTGAGCTTCTCTTAACGGCATATATGCACGGGTACGTGTAAATAAACACTTTTCTGAAAACTGACATGTGTGCACGATATTATTTTTGAAACCGGAGACGTTGAAATGTCCGTTTATGAAAATAACCGCCCACGTGTAAACATAGCCTAAGACTGCGTCCCAAATACCACACCCTACCCTCATTCACTATTCCCTACATTAGTTTCCTAATGATCCACCTGAAATCAAGTCAATGAGTTCAGATACTGAAGCATTAATGATGGACACCTGCTGCTAATAAACAGAATCACTGAAGAAAAGATAAACAAAAAAAAGAGAAGAGATGAGCAGAAACACTTACAGACACAAAGACTTAGATGAACATCAACTGAAAATAACAGAACACATTAAATCTCTCCATATATCACCAGATGAGAATTAAACATTTACACAAACACCATTACCATCTTCACTAAGAAACCACTTTGACTTTATTTCTGTTATACATTTACAAAAGTTCTTACTGAGAACAAACAGGTGTTTACTAGACTTTACAAGCATTTTCTTTAAAGTCACCATTATTGTGATCACTGTTTTCATTAGTTGGGCTCTTGACTTGGTTTACAGTCTGGTTGCTATAACTATGTCTTTATGATGCATGTTTGTTATGGCAAAGAAAACCAAGCGATGATAGACTCTTGTGAGGTTGGATGTCTGATTATTGATCAGTAGTTTGTCTTACCAGCCTTATGAAGCTTAATCATAAATATTAGTAGTACTTAAGAATGTTTATGATTAATTATTTACATATTTGAATCAGAATCATTACAAGAATTATTATTATTAAAGTAATCTGATAGCTTGACAGAGTTGCCTACAAATGGATTTTTGCAAACATGAAACCAATCCTCAGCTGACACTCACAGACATCAAGAATCAGCCTACGATTCTCAACTAGGGTGACAAAAGAAAATGGGAAAACAGTTCATCGGCCTAATGAGTTTTGTACTATGCTGATACCCAGCATGCATTGCAGCATGAAGCTTTTCATTTGATAGTCACCATTGTTGAGATTCATAGCCTGATTCTTGATGTCTGTGTGTGTAGTTTGCTCGTGTTTTTTAATTTCATTTAATCCCAATGTTTTTAAGATTTCTCTGCCTACCTCAACCACATTCAATCACATTATAAGACTACTATAAGGGGTTGCCTACCATCTAATCAGTTATGAGCTTCTGTATAAATCAGTAAATTACTTTTGACTCATGAGACTTACACCATAACAGTCATTAGTTAGTGATAGTACTTTATTTATACTTTTTTTGCCATATTCAATGTCTTTCAAATCACATTGATAAGCATGAATAAATATAACACCAAAAGGCAAACCCAAGGATCAAGAGACCTACTAAAGCAAACACTGATCACGAGAATGGTAACTATTATTTAGGGATTAGACTATTAGACTAGAGCTGTCCAAACTCAAAACAACTTGCACTGACATATTTTAAAATACATCAGTGCCCTTTGTTTCGCCTGAAAATGCACAAGTAATGTTTTTAGTTAGGCATGTTTGTTAAAACTTGTTATATTTCCTAATTAAACTATTCCTGGTTTGAGATAATACCTGTTTAGGAAACCACACCGTATGATTTATTTCTCAGTAAGAGCTAATGTACATATAAAATAAAATCTAACTGGTTTGTAATAAGTGAAGATGGTAATGCTGTTTGTGGAGTTGTTTGATGATCTTCTTGTGAGATCTTAGAAAATCTGAGTAAGTCTTGAGTCTCTTCTAAGTCTGTAAGTTGAGTTTCTGCTTGTTTTCTCTTTAATTCGGTTCGTGTTCATCTTTCATTCAGTGATTGTTTTTGTTAACAGCAGCTGTTCATCATTAATCACTCAATCATCACTTCATTATCTCATTAACTTCAACATTGGGTCTGTTTCTTTTACTCTTTGTAGTGTGGACACATTAAGCAGTGTTCTTTTGACACCAAAGATTTTTAAAGGGTTAAATGTGTAAGATATAAAAACACAGAATGCTAATGTTTTTTAACAGTCCAAAGGAGACCGTAAAAAAACATTATCTTGCTGGCAACCCAGCTGCCAGTTGATTACTGTTATTTAACAGAATGTGCTGTTAAAAAACAGAAAACTTAACAGTCAAATTTGCATACAGAAATATGTTAATTTCACACAGACATTAGAGAAAAGTCCTTGTATTTTGTTTTTTAAATCATGTTAACTTAAAAACTGTTCAGGGGATTTACACAAGATGATAATGTGAGAGATCTCTTAGTGTTTAATGTTCTGTTTTGTTAGGATTTGACTCAGTTTTTGGGTTACCATTGTGCTGAAGAGTAGTGTGGTTGTTTAGGTCAAGGATGGGCAGTAGATCATTGATGTTATGCTGCCTGTTGTTTTATTTTAAAGCAGTAACTTTGTAGTTTATGATGAACTACATGAGATTTGTGTGAAAGTTTAAATGTTTGCAGTTCAATTTTAGAAGTAATATTTGTGTTCAATGGACTCAAATGAATTAAGTTCATAATACTAACACCACCATGTAAATATATATATTTATAAACTTGAATGGATCAGGCATTTGGTTTCCTAATTTAAATGAGTTGCTTTCAGGGCATTATAACATTAACATACTGTTAAAATAGAGGAGCTGTAAATTAACGGAAGTAGAACTGTATTTTAACAGAGGCAGACCCGTAAAATAACATTATCTTGCTGGCAACCAAGCTGCCAGTTGATTACTGTTATTTAACGGCACAATTTTTTACAGTGGTCATTCCGCCATATTGATAAACTATAATAGCAGAGAGGGACAAAAAGCACTAGCCTACCAAACACATTTTCACAACGCGTTTTCATTTAGAACACGTATACTAGCTGAAACGGACTAGCCTGGCTGCGCCCTCCTACGCACTTCCCCTCAAATTAATTTTCCTTCAGTACTACGTCTGGGATTTTGGTCTATAGCGTTTCGAGAAAAATTTTTTTTGTAGGACCAATCAGTGAACAGAGGGAGTGGCTGAGAACGATGACGTTGATGTTGTGCGTCAGTTTGAGTTGTAGTTCAGTAATGGCAGCGGAGAAAGATGTGAGAAAAGCTATTCGGTCCGTTGTTGCAAAACTGCAGAATATACAGAAGTTAAAGCCGGATCAATAACAATGTTTGCAAAGTTTTGTTGGTTTGATCATTCGAACTTGTTGTTTCCGGCCGGTTTCGGCGCATGATATACGTCACAACCACACGCTAGCGATTGCCAGATCCTGAGTGACTCTGGGCAGATCCAATAGTGTTGAACTTTAACAGAGAACCCGCCTACAAGGAAGTAAAGATTTCTCAATGGAGAGAGGCCAGACTGGCCCTGTCCCAAATGACGCACTTCATGTGGACTTTCGGTCTCGTGGCCTTAAATTGCGCGTTCTCGCTTAGTCTACGAGTCCGTAGGGTGTCCCATCTGTCATTTTTACGCTTTGAAGTGTGCTCATCAGCGCCTCCTTTGCCCCCTTGATGCGGTCTTCAGCGAAGCCCGCACTGCAGCAGGCTTTGCGCACTTTACCAACCCAGAAGTCCTTGCGAAAGGGCAATCAGACCAATCAGACGACGGAAGGGAGGAGTTCACACTGACGGGCAACTTCTCTACCTATTTCCGGTGTGATGCTCGAGTCTGTCCCAAAATACGACTCCGGTGCACCCCCGTGGACTCGCATCAAGGGTCCCTAAAGTCTGGAATACGTGATGTCATCAAAGTGTGGACTCTGAGGAGGACCACAAGTCTGGAGTGTGCCATTTGGGACAGGGCCACTCTCTGTACAAATGAAATGTATGAGAGTCTGGTAGAACCAGGCTAGAAACAGACAAGGAGATCAGTAAGTACATAATGGCTACCGTAGTTGTAACGCGCATTTGGAAAAGCGAGGCGCTAGAGAGAACTATTCGTTTGAATGCAAAATACAATTTCACCACTAGATCCTACTTACGGTCCCTTTAATGCGGTATTATTGCTTTGCAAACATAGTATTAATTATTGATTCCTGAAACATTAATAATATTTTCAACATTTATTTATTTTCCAGATCATTTACCCATTCCGGTCATCACCAGAGTGTTTTCACAATGTTCTTCATCATCAAGCTCAAATTTTTTTTCCTTATTGTGTGCAGTGTTGTTACTTCAATTGCTAACGCCTTAAAATGCATTTTTTTCAACCTAACTTTTTCTCACTTTAAGCGAAACATTTGGAAATGCTTAAGTATTTTAGGTGTTACCAATTGAAGTCATTTTTTTTTAAATCACTTTCAATTTTCAAGTGAGAACAAAAATTTTTTTTTTTTTTTGGAGTTGATTTAACTTTACTTTTTACAGTGTAAATTGGGGAATTTTCAAAAAAAAAAATCAAAATATTAATATAATTCCCAACCAAGGTGTGCAAAAAAATGTTTGTCTAATGAAATAATATCTTGAATGAAAATCGCCCTCTATATTAATATAATAACTCAAAAAGTAATTTTTTTGTTTATCAAACCCATGTTTATTTCTTTTAAGTCTGTTATGAATTTACTTAATGGCCGAAGGATTCAAGCTTTTCCAAAGCGCACCGTCCTGCACCTCAGACAGAGCCCTGTACCTATGCCCTGGGCATTGGGGCTAGATACTCGTTCAGTGGATCTGTGGAATCCTGCTCTTTTGAGATGGCACATTTGTTTGGCCCTGTTTTTAAAAGAAAGCATGTAGAAAAACAAGTTGAACAATACAATAAAATTGACTGAATAATGCTTTGATAAAGTTCCCAAAAAAATCGAGGAGCAAATTAAGACCTTTGAGTTTGCGAATGACCCACAGTCTTTGATGACTACTTTTCTGAATGTCCATGATGTGCTGATCAAAAGTGTGTTGTCCAGCAGGGGCGGAGTGGGACCCAAAAATCTATGGGGAAATTTCATAGACCACCAGACCTCCATGGTCAAAAAAAATAAGCAAATGCTGAAATCTAAAATTACAATAAAATGACTGCACAACAACATGAAATACCACGTGTAATAACTATTATTTAAAAGATCTTAAAGTCAACAACAGTTCCCTAGTTTTAGGTAAGATTAAGCTTACTATGGTTGCAAAGCAGTTTCTTATAAAATTATTAAGCCTGTTTGGAGAGAGATGTTTTATGTGACAAAATGTCAGTCATCGTGTGATAACGAAAATATAACGAAACTTACATGTTCTGAGCAGGTGTTGTCAGTGAGCAGGCTGTAAACTGTTGGCTAAGTTACATACACTCGTGAAAAACTGATGCTGATTATCTGGGAAACATTCTCTAACAGCAGTCAAGTTGTCATTGTTTGTGTCAAAGTTGTGCATTTGTTGTAACATTAAAACAGGAGATCAGACTAAGGCTACTCTGTGCTGCTCAAAGTGATGCTCGGAGCTCCATTCCTCGATGGGTGTGCGAGGCTATGCTTTTTTATTGGTTGTTGCGTTAAATCTTACCCAGATACAACAGTGATATTTTCTGATTGGCTATTGTGAAGCCTCTTTCTTTTCTTTTTTTTGATTGGCTGATAGAACTCCAGGGGAGAAGGGCTTGATAGAGAGAGCGGTGCGGCCAGATACATTTTGAGCGCTGAAGCATATTAAATATATGATAAATAGTTTTTAGTGTGGCCGGAGTGCATGACTAAAGACTGAAAGCACGGCTATTATCAGACCGGCCTTCGCGGCCTTAAAACACTACCGGCCCACCGGGAAAAGTCCTGACTCTCCCGATTGCCACTCCGCCCCTGTTGTCCAGTGTTACTCCAAGATATTTGAAACTGTCCACTATTTCAACTCTTCGATTGTGAATAACAATAGGTTGCTCAGGTAAAGCAAGACTGACTATCAGCCTTTTTTTCATGCTAACATTAAGATTCCGGTAGTTATCATCACATCACTGAGTGAAGTGCATAACAGTGGTGTGATAATTCATGACAGAGTTGTTGTCTTTAAGCAGGGCAAGAAGTATTTTATGCTAGCTGAACGT
Organism: Misgurnus mizolepis; assembly: GCA_025389145.1. NCBI lineage: Eukaryota > Metazoa > Chordata > Actinopteri > Cypriniformes > Cobitidae > Misgurnus > Misgurnus mizolepis. Next base: position 9,288,168 of record JAIFKI010000021.1, read on the forward strand.
CTGCGTCGTCAGAATATTATAAGTATTTTATGCTAGGTGAAGGGCTGATACTGTCATTTGTGTAGAGTGTATACAAGAACGGACTTAACACATAGCCCTGCGGGTCTCCTGTATTGATAGTAAGAGCAGAAGCTGTAATTGAGCCCATCTTACTGCTTGCTGCCTGTTGCTTAGGAAATTGTGTATAAGTTGAATCAGCCGAGAGTGGATATTGAGGTGATAAAGTTTCTGAATCATCAAATGTCTTTGAATGGAATTGAAGGCAGAGCTAAAAATTGAAAAATAGGTAAGAGCTCTTGAGCGCATTTCTTCAGCACATGTGCTGGGAAGCAAACAGTACTGGATCTGTTGCAGAATTTGCACATGAAGAAGTTCTGTGTTCACATCCTGATAATGTTCGTACTGTCTTGTTTTGTGTTCATATTGGAAAATTCATTGACAGTGTGTTCTTTTATTTCAGTTTTGCATTAAATACCTCATTCAAGACATTGTAATATCTCTGTTTACATTATTGTGTTACTGTTCTATTTATTGTATCGTGCCTTTGTAAAAATGTATGATATATTTTTTATCACTGTGATGTTTAGAGATGCTGTGTTACGTTTCCTTCTCCTGCACGGAGAGAAATGACAATAAAAATATCTGAATTGTGAAATTTGCATACATTTGCATATTTTTTGGAAGTCACATTACTAACATTCTTGCCGTTATGTCTTTGTCACTTTAGTATTTCTACTAGGACGTGGCTTCAATCCAAACGCCAGTCACTCTGTATTGTGCAAAATACCCCTGGGTTGTTTTGACCCAAAATGCTGGTTTGTTTAACTCATTGTTGGGTCAATATATATACATTTTCTGAGTTAACATCAACACAGTTGGCTGGGCCCTAAATTCTGCTGGGTTATTTTTAATGCTGGGTAAATATTGGAAGACACATTGGGTTATAAATAAACCTATGAGAAGAGAAAAGTATGAAGACGTTAAAAATATCAATGACGTTTTTTGTAGTAGCAGTGACAAAACACATGAAATATAATATATCTACATTGACACTTGTCATCTAGATCTTTGGCAAAAATAGTTATGTGTGCATTTTACAAATAAAATAATAATTCAACACAAAATGGCGGGAAAACAGCTTCCAACTTCACAGGAGGAATATTTTTATAATGAGGCAAGCTCTCAAGTCTGCCAGGTACTTTATTCCCATTCAACCAGTTTTTGCACTTGCAATGTTGGGAGTCTTATCTAAAAGGGATTACAACAATAGAAGTGATGACTTATTGATTGCATGTTATTGCTGTTTGTTCACACCTCTAAAGGTTTTTATACGCAGGTTTATCTGTGTAAAAAAGAACCCCCTAGTCTACATTTACTAAAAATACACATTATACTGTTAAGCAGTCCAGTTCTTTCTCATGAGTAAGTTCTGTTATAACATGTCATTTTTTTTGTAACGGATCACGCAGCAGTTATGTTGAAGATCTGGTTAAGCAACTTTTCTGCAAGCATTGGGAAAACTTTTGGGAACATCTTGAGCAGAGGTGCCCAACCCTGTTCCTGGAGGGCATTCATATCATGCATATTTTAGTTGAACTGAGCCGATTCAGGTGTTTGATTGAGGTGAAGTGATTAGGGTTGAAATCTGCAGGACATGTGCCATCCAGGAACAATGTTGGAGACCCATGATCTAGAGATGACCAAATATTAAAATACACAGGAAGCCAGTGAAGTGAATAGAGAATGGGTGTATTGTGATCGAATTTATGCCCTCTCATTAGGATCCTTGCAGCACTATTTTGAACATACTGCAGTGTGCCTGTGTTAGGCATCCCGATGAGGAGTGCGTTACAATGATCCAGTCTGGAGGAGACAAAGGCATGGACCAATTTTTCAGCATCTTCTAAGAAAAAGTTGATCAGAGTTTTGCAATATTTCTGAGATGGTAGAAAGAAATCTTGCAGAGGATTTTGATATGGTCTTCAAATGTGAATCGTGAGTCAAATATTACACCAAGACTTGTGACAGTTGTGAAGAGGGGAATGTCAATACCAAAGACAGTTATACCCAGTGGTTAAATTGGCTTTTGTAGGGAGGGGGAGCCCTTATTTACGGTAAATAGTCATCATTCAAAATCACGCCGTAAAATTACTTCATGTGTTTTACACTAAAGGGGCTCTTTTTCCAGTATTAATGTGTAAGGTAAGGTTGAGTAGTTATTCAAACAAAGATAAATACTTTACAATTCACTTACAAGTTTCAGCTTTAAAGCTGTGCCAGAGGTTAATCCAAACTTTAAAACCTGAACTTTAAATGATGCTAATCTATGAGTCTGACACCCTATATGCATTTGTTGCACATGTTATTATGCACAATTGATCAAACTTTGAAAGAAGGTATAAGACTCAACCTCCTTGACTAATTCTAAGCATAAGATAACCCAAAAGATTAAATTAACAAGAAAAACGACATACTGAATCAGCATCAATATGTCTTATAAATTAGCCATAGAGATAAGCTGGTCAGCAGTTAGTAAAACAATCAATATAGTTAGGTTGTAATTGATTTGTATAATCAAAATACATTATTTTATTAAACTATACAATAAGTTCAGTGTTATTTTAACATATTGTAATGAGATTAGTGATATGGCTATATACATACTTTAATCATTTGTTTCTAGACTTCTATTAAGTTTTCTCGACGTGTGCACCACTCTTACCTCTCTATCTTTCATCTCTACAATATCTAATGTCATCCTGTGAGAATGTGTCACAAGGTGACGATCTTTTTGGGGCGGAACCAAAAGTTGGGAAAGTTTGGTTCCGCCCGGATGTTTCCGCCCAGACCGGAGGGAGGAAACACCGGACATCCGGTAGCATCGCGAGGGCTGTAATCAGCCAAATCAAGCGCAGCTGTGCGTGGTTAAGAGGAACGCCGGTTGATTGGAAGATTGCAGTACACGGAGGAGGATTTAAAGAGCAGTTAAATCACAGTTCAGGAGCGGAGAGGTAGAGAGGGGATCGACGCGGGGAAAGCTCCTCTGCCTAAGGCAGTAAAAAGTCAGCACGCACCTTTGGAAGAGCCCGCAGGCTCTGTTGATCCGGGCTGTGCTTGGAGCGCGCGGAGAGAAGACAGGAGCTGCCTGGGGCGAAAGAAAGGCGATGCGTGGGTGGAGAAAAGGAGCACCCCAAGGAGAGCAGTGTGCTGTCGAGTGCTTAGTGTTTCGCAGTGGATGTTGGAGTAAGAGAAAACCCTGTGGGTAGAAGAAACGTCGGTATACGTGACACATTTAGAGAAACCAAGGAAAAAGGAAACGAAACAGTTTTGCAAAACATTAACCAAGAGGACCGCTGTGAGTATTGACTTCTGGATTTCAATGAAGTATAACAATTAACCTGTGCATTTATCGAATACCTCCAGGAGGAGAAGGGCGGCCCTACCCCTGATCCAGCGCGGTAGGTGAGCCGCAGGAATAGTTGGATTCAGTAGCCACAGCAGCAGAGCTAAACATCCCGGCCGTATTGTCATCGCCCCCATCCGACCTCAGCGAAGTGGAGGACGTCGGGCGTCTCTTGTGTACACCTGTATTGTGGTGGGTAGTCCATGTAAATTGAAACCCTTTCACGTGAAGTGGTGCTGTGTATTTGCTGTGGGTTGCTGTGCAAGTGCTGTGTGTCTTGTTAGACGTACCCCGCATCATCCCTTTTACTGAGGAAGAGACGGAGAGGCTGACGGTCGCGAGTAACATCATCTATTATACGCTGTGTGCCGTTTGAGTGTGAAGCGACGGTGTGGGCCCCTGGAAGCCGCCCCCGTCTGTATGCCGACAGGTTTCGGAGTGTGGCGGTGAAGACTTGAAAGCTGGCAGTGTGTGTGTGAGTACAACTACGGGCTTCTGCATAGCTACTTTACCTGTGTGTTTTCCTTTGTGGCAGAGTGAGAGGCGAAGGAGTTCCGCCGCCCCGTGGTCTCTACAAAAGGGCGCCCCTGTCCGGTATTCGATCGCTCTACGGGCATTGAGGATAGGGCAGCGCTCGGCCCGGTGAGACGGTGTGAGAGTTCACCCCCCCCTGCTGACCAGCGAGCTCGCCGAGAGGGTTTTGCCCCCGGCGCCTCTGGTGAAATCATCGCCGTTGCCCTTCTGTGCAGGCCAGCCGTTGTAAGCCCGCCCCCGTGCCTTGTCGATCAGAACGAAAGTGAACGTCAGGAGAACGAACTGTGGACAGTCATATGTACCCAGAGCTGTAAACAGCGGAGAGGTGAGAAGCATCCAAGTTGAACTAACTGTGTTGTTGTGTCCAAGCTGCCTGTGGAGAAAGAGAGAACGAAAGTGAACGTCAGGAGAACGAACTGTGGACAGTCATACGTACCCAGAGCTGTAAACAGCGGAGAGGTGAGAAGCATCCAAGTTAAACTAACTGTGTTGTTGTGTCCAAGCTGCCTGTGGAGAAAGAGTGAACGAAAGTGGACGTCAGGAGAACGAACTGTGGACAGTTATACGTGCCCAGAGCTGTAAACAGCGGAGAGGTGAGAAGCATCCAAGTTGAACTAACCGTGTTGTTGTGTCCAAGCTGCCTGTGGAGAAAGAGAGAACGAAAGTGAACGTCAAGAGAACGAACTGCGGACAGTCCTACGTACCCAGAGCCTGAAGTGGCCGTTATTTTAAGTTCCCCTTTTTCCCTCCCCTATTTTTATTATTTTAAGTAAATTAAATAAAGTACCTTTTAAATTATGCTTACCTTGTGTGTCTGGTCATTGGGGTGGCTTTGGGAATCTCCTCGAGGTGGAGAAAGGGGCGTGACCTTATTTACATCTCGGTCCACCCCTACCTGTGACAAATGCACGTTCTTGAGGATCTGAGTGAGACGCGGGGCTGCAGTGATGCGAGGGTCAATGTATTAACAACCGGCACCCGCCCGCAACTTGGACCGCAAAAAAGACGTCTGTGATTTTGGCCGATTCGGACGGGATAAAAATTATCATGCTATTTCTGAGAAAAGAGCGTCTGTTTCATGCGTTTTGGCATTGCAGAAGATCACGTGCTCTGGATATGCGTGTTTGCAGCCTAATGTTTGATATTTTGCTTTAAATGTAAAATGATTAGCCTACAGAACATGTAATTTATTAATTTAATTTTAACAAATCAAAATAACTTATACGAATCATATAAAGTAGCCTACCCAAAGAAATTAAGAAATAATGATTAATAACAATTTATTATCTTTATTAATTAACATTACCATTCCAGAGTGAAACAAAATAAGGTTGAGTTCATACCTTATAACGTTACTGATATTACAGTGTTTAGTCTTAACAGTGTATGATATTCAGCTCGTCTTGATTTAAGTATTTTATTCCGCCAAATGGAAAAAAACATCCATATCTGAATGAATGGGACTCAAGACCTATACGGCAGATTGCATTGGCCAAAACACCAAAAGAACCGCGTTTTCAAAAGATATTGCGAGCAGACACAGATATTTGCATCCGGGCGGGATTATTTTATCAAAAGTAAATTGCTCTTACAGAGGTTGCAGAGAAAAACACAGACATGGAAATTTTTTTTTCAAACGACCCGACCGACCGCGACCCGAATGTCATTACAAATATTTGGACCGGCCCATTTAGCCCTGTTGCTGAAGGAGACGGAGCTGAGCTCCGGCAGGGTGTGCTGTGGACCTGAGGAGGCGGAGCTGCGCTCCGGTGAGCTCCGGCCCAATTTAACCACTGGTTATACCAGTTATGGAGGTAGACTGGGTTTGATGTGTGGTGCCAACGAGAACTGCCTCAGTTTTAGAGCTGTTTAACTGGAGGAAGTTGTTTTTCATCCAACCCTTTATCTCCTTCAGACAGGCAGTGAGTATTGCAGCTATGCAAATTTGTGTGTCATCAGCATAACAGTAAAAAAATGACACTCCATATAGCCAAGGGCGATAATGGCCCAGGGATAATGCAAATGATGAATAGATACAGGAAACCCCAATGATGGAATACTGGTAGGTAGACACCCAGCTAACAGAAAAAAGTTCTAAGAACGTTCCCTGAAAGTTTTTAACGTTCCCAAAAACATTCTGCCAACGTTAAAAGTGTCCAGTTTTCTTGACGTTCTAAGAACGTTTTTGTGTTGTCTCAACGTTAGAGGAATGTTACATTTTACCATTTTTAAACGTTATGACAATGTCATGTTTTAATGTTCACAGTCACACAATGTTTAAAACAACAACTGTTTATTATATTGACTTCTTTGATTGTTATGTAAATGATAGAGAAACATTGCATTTTATTATATTTATTTTTTATATTTATTATATATTATATATTTATTATATATTATATATTATAAGAATCAGACTATGAATCTCAACCATGGTGACAATTAAATGAAAAACTTCATGCTGCAATGCATGCTGGGTATTTACAAATTACAAATCTCATTCAGGACTCCCAGCATGCACTGCAGCATGGATAAATAAGGATTTTTTCCCCAATTTTCTTTGTCACCATGGTTGAGATTCATAGTCTGATTCTTGATGTTTGTGCGTCCCAATTACAAGTAGAGGTAGCTGCAGGCTGGAGCAATGGGCGTGGCAAGAGGTCGGAAAGAAATGGGGCGTGCCACGAGGAATGGGGCGTGCCGTAAGGTCTTTTCAATTGGACGCGAAAACCTTCCTGATCCGCATAAAAGCGAGCCATAAACTTAATCACTATATACTATGCTGCTTGCTGATGTATGTATATAAACAATTTTATCGTAACACATAGAGCAACACTCACACGCTGTTTGCTGATTCACTCACTTCTTTTACTGCTTTATTCAGTACAGAACTCACTCTAATATAGAAAGAACACTGTTGCCCCCTAATGACAACTCTTCATATAGCACAACATTTAGCTGCATATATAACACTATACAAAATACATTTCTTTCACTGTTAAAATAACAATATTGATATTGAGAATTCATTCAAAAGTACGTTACCTTCGACACCTTCTGTATGGCGCGGGTTACATGACGTCATCACCACCGCAACTTTTTCAGGATCAATCATTAAAAACATTTATAATGTTTGTGATAAATGCACTTTTTGTAAAACATCAATTAAAGATATTAAACATTTATTTTTGTATTGCCCTTTTTCTATTTCATTTTGGACTGACTTCAAAATAGATATTCCTAAAATAGAAATTCCCAGTATTAGAATTTAGAACCTCATGACATTTTACTTTGTTTCCAAAACCCATATTTTTCTGGAAAAAATTTATATAATTAAATTATTTTGTCGACGTTTTATATGCATAATACACAAATAAAAGAAACCCTCATATATTACCTTTTATAAGACCTAGCAGTATACTTTGAAACCCTTTCAAACATGAGATAACAAAACAAAAAGTTTTTGAAAATATCTATAACTACTTTGACTCATAAACTTTTATTTTTGTATTCATTTGTATTTTTCATTTTATACTTGTTATTCTCCGATTTACACGTTTTGAGCTGTATTTACATTGCTTTGTATTCATAATTTTTTATTGCATTATACTTGAAATGTCTGTATTTGAACTAAATAATACAATTAAAAAATCATTAAAAAACAAATTATTATTTTAAAGATAAAAATGTCTCTAAAAGTAATGTTATTTTTTATAAAAATGGTACAGCAAATGTTTTGGCTGTATAAAGGCATATACGTGTTTGATCAAACCATATAATTATTAAATGAAGTAAAAACGGTTTAATACACTTCTTTTAAGTGACATTAATCAATTAAGCAAAACAAACACCATTTTATCCAAAAAACATTTATTCAGTCATTTTTACAATAATTTTTTTGAAACGTCAATTGAAGTTGTCATCAAAGGCTTGTGTTCTTGTGTTCAAAACTTATTCCTTCGAACAGAAGCCATCAAACTCTCTATCTAAATAGAACGCACAATGACCCCCTTCATGGCGAACCGCGCGAAGTCTGTGGCTTTGCAAATGGCTTTGTATCTTGCGATATTCTAACAACACTGAGAGCACAGAACGGACATCGACATAAATCGCCGACTCGGATGTCTTCGATGCAAATGCAGTCATTAATTTTTCTCACTGTAACATGTATCTGTCAACAACAATTAAATAATCCCCGAAGCTGAAAAGACATCAAGCAAAGAGACCATCAAATTATATCGCACATGTATTATATCCATCTTCTTCTTTCCATCAAAAGAAAATTACGATTTCTTTTTAGCTAAAGGAAATGACGTATAACTATGGTTACGGCTGATTGGCCAACGCAGTTGCCAGGAGGAAGCTCCTTTGACCAATGAGAAACCTCTTACCACGCCCCTACCTCCTGCCACGCCCCTACCTCTTGCCACGCCCATTGCTCCAAGCTGCAGCTACCCCTGTCTCCCCAATTATACAGCAGATATTTTTTGTCCAAAGTTTCTTAAACTCCTTAATGACAAACTGCTGTGAAAGTGCTGGATCTCATTAACATTATTGACAGAAAATAAACTTTTGATTAGTAAATTAATTAGGAACGATTTTATACCATTATGTACCAACCACCACATCACAGAATTACACTACTAACTTAACATGTTCATAACAAATGTGGTGTATTAACAAAAAGTTAACACAACCAGGGAAAAAACTAGCAAGCAAAAGACAAGGCTCAAGAGCCCAACTAAAACGAACACTAATCACAATAATGGTGACTTAAAATGAAACAAAACATCAACATCTAAACTTACATATAATAGATATATAATATATAATAAATATATAATATATAATAAATATAATAAAATAATATAAATATAAAAAATAAATGTAATAAAATGCAATGTTTCTCTATCATTTACATAACAATCAAAGAAGTCAATATAATAAACAGTTGTTGTTTTAAACATTGTGTGAACATTGTCATAACGTTTAAAAATGGTAAAATGTAACATTCCTCTAACGTTGAGACAACACAAAAACGTTCTTAGAACGTCAAGAAAACTGGACACTTTTAACGTTGGCAGAACGTTTTTGGGAACGTTAAAAACTTTCAGGGAACGTTCTTAGAACTTTTTTCTGTTAGCTGGGCAGCCGCTTTAGTCAACGGAATCCTTACAGAACACACACATTTACTAGTGAGCAGCAACACTAGTATAATGTACTGAACGTAACATTGGTCGAGAAACGTTTGTAATACTATAGAAACATTTTCGGTAAAATAAAAAAAACGGAGAAGCGGCGAACAAGTCACGCGATCGTCCTCCCACTAGATGGCAATTTTGTTACAATCACAGACTCATAATATAAACACTCTTTATATGTTGATATAAGGTTGTCTGTGAAATATTTGTAAGTAAATAGATTAATATTTTATGCATGTCTACCATGTTGCAGAACTTGAGTTTTTCACACCTGTCACCTGCCTTTATCCCTTTGTGCTATTTTACAACAAAATGAAACTGAAGATGTTAAAATAACTTTTCTGTGGAGGATGTGAATAAAACCTCACGATCATCTCTCACTAAACTTCCTCATAGTGTTTCAGTACAGATGCTGAATACAGATAAATACAGTAAAGAAATGTGGAATTATTTGTTTTTAGTTTGTGTGGCAGGTAAGAAAGACTTTGATTCTACATTAATGTGTTTTTCTTGTGCTTGATTTGAGTCAAACTCATTGTGTCACTCACATCTATTATAATTGATCTGTTATTATTCTTACAATGTTGTGTTTCAGGTGTGTTTGGTGATGAAGTGAAGTCAGTGTCAGTGATGAAGGGAGATTCTGTTACTCTACAAGTAAGATGTAAGATGTAAAATGCTTCAAGTGTTACTTTTTTAACACCCTGTAGTGTGGATCTATATAAACACTGAGCAGCATTAATTTAACACTGGGGATTTTGCAGTCTACATTAGCTCCACCAAGAAATGTTTATTTATTTTTTGTAGTTGTTGTGGTTCTGCTGGTATTTTGTCTTTATTCTCTTCTTGTTTATCTTTCTTTAGTGATTCTGTTTATTAACAGCAGGTGTTTATCATTAATGGTCAATCATCACTTCCTTCATCTCTTCATTATCTAATTAACTTCATCACTTCTTCAACCCAACCACACCCATACTTGACTTTGGTTTAGTCCACATTGGCTTTAGTTTCTACAGAAGGTTCATGTGGGCTAAGTCAGATGGGGCCAGCATGAAACCCGGGTGCAAGCCCAGCTTGGGGCCCATATTGCAAGCCCATATGGGACCTACATTTGCCCCACCAAGCACTGCTGGCTGGGTACAGATGATGGTAATAGGATAATAAGAAGTTCATTCCAAGTGTAGAGACACAATGCATCTAATCAAGCTTGTGTGTACACTGTAAAAAATCCAATTAATGAAATGTTGGACGGGCAAAAATATATAAGTTAAACCAATTTTTTTGTTTGAGCTAGTTGAGAAGACATATTATTTTAAGTCTAGATAAATCTGTGTTTAAAACATTAAATGAATGGTTATTTTCAAATCCAGTCAACATTCAGAATGGCTAGTGTTGACTGAACTAATTAAGACAAATCAGGTAAATATGTGGACTTATGACAGCTATTTTTCCTGACAACAAAATGCTCAAAATATTACTGTTATTTGGTCACAAAATGTATTTGTAAGAGTTGTTCAGGCGTGAATGTGTGTGCTTAAAGTTTAAATATGCGGTCGGTTAATAAAGATAGCGTCTATTTAAAAGTGTGCTCGGACACTTTCGGGCGGAGATGAGCTCCAGAAGAGCTCCAGAAAATCATCGGCGCTTAAGCGCTCACACCCCGTCCAGCACAGCCTCACCTCGGCAAGCGCATCAGAAATCGACTGCTGGCTCAGATATCTCTGTGGCGTTTAAACGTGATTTAATTCATTTAAATTTCTCATACTTAACAATGAAAGGGTTATGTTTTAAATCATATTTTAGGATTGCACTTAATCGATATCGCTGTTGAGTGATGTTTCATATCTTTTACATTTGTTATAACCGGACATTATGCGAATTTGAACTTCAGAGCTGAAGGAGCGGATGGAGAAATAGTTCCAATATCATAACAATCTTAAATAAAACTTCTAAATATACCCGTGTGTTTACCCGTGTGCGCGCCTGCGTGCGCGCGACCCGCTCGCACGCGTTTGTGTATGTACAGTATGTGCGTGAGTTTTTAATTTAAAATGTCTTAACTCTGAAAGAGTCATCTGAGATCAATCCGCACGCAACAGCTGGAATCACTTACTAATTCACAGGACACAAGTCATCAGCCGTTTCCTCAAGTTCACGTCAGGTAAGTGGTTGTAATTAAATGTTCGTTTTAGAATATATTAATCGGCAAAGACACAAATACTCGACGTTTTTGTGATGATATTTTTGTAAAGATATATTTAAAAGTGTGTTATGTTATGTGACCGAAGTACAGTGGAGCTATTTTAGTAAAGATAGCCTGGATATAGGTGGTTTACCGGACAGGGTTTAGAACTCGGGTCTTTATTATAATTGGGACATTTTTACAAACAAACCTTATAAAATACAATACTGGCGTGCATTTTGAGACAAAACAATAGTACGTTACTCATATGTTAAGTGATGTCAGTTATTTTAGTCAGTGATAAGCCCTGTCCGAGAAAACCACCCAATAGTGTTTAATTATGTGTGATGTCTGAGGGAAATTTGGCCTAACGTTAACGTTATTTTAGGGAATAAAGTATTTCACAATCAAGCTTTATTATATTAAACATGTTATTTATGTATGTGTGTGTGTTTATATTCCTCTGTTTATCAAACCAGAGCGGTGATGATGCGGAGAGGCAGACCTGAAGAAAGTCTTCCAAATGGCCCTGGAGATGTTTTGACTGACTTTGGAGTGCTTTTTGGACTGTTTAATGCCCTCTATTTAGATAAGACTTAATTCTGTATGTTCAGTCTGTATGATAAGTGAATAAAAAGCTTTTGTTTTCATGTGACTTGAAGTTAATTATTTTGTTAACAACACCAGCATAAATTATTTGATAAATAATTTTAAAATGTAATAAAAAATCCCAAATAATAAATATTAATTGAAGTAACACACAAAACATTGAGTGAATACTTAAATTTTAATTGACAGAGTATTTGCTGTAAGTTTTTAAAGATTCAACTGATTAAAACATTTTAGTTGAATGAACTATAAAGCTAATTGAGTCACAATACTTTTTTATATTTGAGTCAAGTTTGGGCCAATTAAAAAACATCAATCCAGGTAACACTTTCGAGACAGAAATTGAGTGAACGTAAAATTTCTGTGGAACTAGTTACTAAAAAATAATTCATTGAGCCAACAATTTATTTTTTACAGTGTATATAAATTAATTTGTTTATCAATTTTATCCATAACAATAAGCCACGCAGCGTAAGATTACTGTAAAAATTACTGTAACAAATTTACCTTATTTCAAATCAGTTAACTTTTTTGTTTATGTTTATCAGTATTAAAATACCCGATTATCAGTATTAAATTATAATTTAATAATTAAGTATTAAATTATTAAATAATTATCAGTGTTAAATTGTCAGTGTTAAATTATCAGTGTTAAATTATCAGTGTTAAAATATCAGTGTTGAATTGTCAGTGTTAAGTTTCCAGTGTTAAATTGTCAGTGTTAAATATCCAGTGTTAAATTGTCAGTGTTAAATTACCAGTGTTAAAATATCAGTGTTGAATTGTCAGTGTTAACTTTCCAGTGTTAAATTTGTAGAAATTTAATGTTAAAAACATAAATTTTTAAAACATCAGTGTTAAATTGTTGACATAACCCACTGAGCAATGGGTCTTAAAAAGACGTCATTTCGACGTCCCATGAGGAGCCAGAATGAAAGTTTTTATGACGTCTTTTTATGACCTGTTCTGAACATCCAATATTGATGTCAAGGGGACCTCCAAGCAAAGTAAAACTATTTAAAACGTGTCCATTTTAGACATTATATGTGTATATATAATCTTTATATATGAATAAATGTAAAAAAATATTGCTTATAGATAATTCCCAAATATACAAGTTCCACCTTAAATATCTGCGTCTGCAATCTTGCTCTCTCTCTCTCTCTCTCTCTCTCTCTCTCTCTCTCTCTCTCTCTCTCTCTCTCTCTCTCTCTCTCTCTCTCTCTCTCTCTCTCTCTCTCTATTGTTCAATAATTGAGGTGAAGTGACGTGAACTTTACTCTTCCTCCCACGCTTGCTCTCGCTGGATAATTGTTACATGTACATTCTCTAAAACAATGTCTTTACCATTACAAAAAGTTGTTTTAACAAAGCATTGTTTTGAAGTAGGACCATACTGACTAAACAAACCAAATTTACTTACTCGTTTCTGAGAATTTACAAGATTCTGATGTTTTATTAAACATGTTTTGTCACCCTCATGGTGATCAGTGTTTCCTTTAGTTGGGTAGTTTGACTGTTTGTTTTCATGTTGTAGTGTGTGTGCTTGATGATGGTGTTTGTTATCAATGCAACTTACTTGTGGCTTCACATTAATTACATTGATGGTCAGAAGTAGTGATATAATATAACTGAACTAAAAGCACAAATAAAACATTATAAATATTTGTTTAAAATTAAACTTCTATCTCAGTTTTGTTTGGAGCTGCAGTGCATGCTGCTGCCTACAGTAACGGAAAATGAAACCTCATGGCTGTAATCAAAAATCTTAAGTCTAGATTTTTTGACACAGATGCAGACATCAAGAATCAGCCAATGAATCACAATGATGGTGAGTTTTCTAAATGTTGCAATGCATTGCACCAGCGTATAATAAAATCTCATGAGTCCAGAGAGTGTCACCACTGTTGTGATTCATGGGCTGATTCTTGATGTCTGAATATGTGACAATAACATCTGGACTTTTAATTTTATATAAGCGCTTCCCAGTGGTGGTATGAACCTAAATAATACATTAGATGCAACACCTCAAAACAACTGAGAAATGGAGACAATGTTACACGGTTTACAAAATTAATTTACAGACTTTACATATGTGGTATTACTATTGGCAAACTTTCATTGAAGTTGTAAGACCCACATGTGAGTTTTGATTACAACAAATTTTCTTTGCAACAAATAACATGCTTTAGCAAACACTCTTACAAAGACCAAACAGTACTATAAAAAGTCAAAGAGTCAAACTACCCAACTAAAGGAATCACTGATCGGCATTATGGTGACAAAAGATTTTCAATAAAACGTCAGCATATACATCTCTGTTAATTAAAGAGAGAGAGAGAGAGAGAGAGAGAGAGAGAGAGAGAGAGAGAGAGAGAGAGAGAGAGAGAGAGAGAGAGAGAGAGAGAGAGCATTTAAGGTGGAACTTTATCTATGAGCAGTGCTATGTTTTTGAACACACATTCATATATAAAGATAACATTATTTTAACAGCTTAACAAAATATTCTACAAAAATACACATGATGTTTATGTTTTTTGACTCAGAACTCATAGACCACATTTGTATAAAATATTTTTGTTTTGATTTCCCGGACCCCTTTTGGACGTCTACCTGACGTCCAAGAGGGGTCATAGTCAGACGTCCAGATACTGTACCAGATCTGCACGTTGTATAGACATACAGATAAGGGCCTGGACCAACCGACCTAATATAGACATGATCTGCACGTCGAGCGGACGTCTCATGTTTGGTGGGAACTTATAAAATCAAGTTAAATTGTTTAACTTATTTTTTTAAGTTAAAGTAACATAAAATAAATGTTGATTTTGACAAAAATGCTGCTTATTAGTGTTAAATTATCAGTGTTAAATTTTTAGAAATTCAATGTTAAAACATACATTTTCAGTGTTATGATCTCAGGTTGAGAGGACACACCTTTTAGAGCACAACATGTGTGCTTTCTGTATTTGTTTCACAATTTTTATACAAATATTAGGCTCCTGCATAGTCTACTAAACTACAGATGATGGTAATAGGATAATAAGAAGTTTATTCCAAGTGTAGAGACACAATGCATCTAATCAAGCTTGTGTGTATATATTTAGGAAGCCACGTAGTCTTTCATTGATAAATTAATTTGTTTATCAATTTTATCCATAACAATAAGCCACGCAGCGTAAGATTACTGTAAAAATTACTGTAACAAATTTACCTTATTTCAAATCTATTAAATTTTTTGTTTATGTTTATCAGTATTAAAATACCCGATTATCAGTATTAAATTATAATTTAATAATTAAGTATTAAATTATTAAATAATTATCAGTGTTAAATTGTCAGTGTTAAATTGTCAGTGTTAAATTATCAGTGTTAAATTACCAGTGTTAAAATATCAGTGTTGAATTGTCAGTGTTAACTTTCCAGTGTTAAATTGTCAGTGTTAAATATCCAGTGTTAAATTATCAGTGTTAAATTACCAGTGTTAAAATATCAGTGTTGAATTGTCAGTGTTAACTTTCCAGTGTTAAATTGTCAGTGTTAATTTTTTAGAAATGTAATGTTAAAAACATAAATTTTTAAAACATCAGTGTTAAATTGTTGACATAACTTATAAAATCAAGTTAAATTGTTTAACTTATTTTTTTAAGTTAAAGTAACATAAAATAAATGTTGATTTTGACAAAAATGCTGCTTATTAGTGTTAAATTATCAGTGTAAAATTTTTAGAAATTCAATGTTAAAACATTAATTTTCAGTGTTATGATCTCAGGTTGAGAGGACACACATTTTAGAGCACAACATGTGTGCTTTCTGTATTTGTTTCACAATTTCATACAAATATTAGGCTACTGCATAGTCTACTAAACTACAGATGATGGTAATAGGATAATAAGAAGTTTATTCCAAGTGTAGAGACACAATGCATCTAATCAAGCTTGTGTGTATATATTTAGGAAGCCACGTGGTCATTCAATGATAAATTAATTTGTTTATCAATTTTATCCATAACAATAAGCCGCGCAGCGTAAGATTACTGTAAAGATTACTGTAACAAATTTACCTTATTTCAAATCTATTAAATTTTTTGTTTATGTTTATCAGTATTAAAATACCCGATTATCAGTATTAAATTATAATTTAATTGTTAAGTATTAAATTATTAAATTATTAATAAGTATTAAATTATCAGTGTTAAATTTCCAGTGTTAAATTTTCAGTGTTAAATTTTCAGTGTTAAATTTCCAGTGTTGAATTGTCAGTGTTAAATTTCTAGTGTTAAATTGTCAGTGTTAAATTTTCAGTGTTCAATTTCCAGTGTTGAATTGTCAGTGTTAATTTTCCAGTGTTAAATTGTCAGTGTTAAATTTCCAGTGTTAAATTATTAGTGTTAAATTTTTAGAAATGTAATTTTAAAAACATAAATTTTTAAAACATCAGTGTTAAATTGCTGACATAAGTTATAAAATCAAGTTAAATTGTTTAACTTATTTTTTTAAGTTAAAGTAACATAAAATAAATGTTGATTTTGACAAAAATGCTGCTTATTAGTGTCAAATTATCAGTGTTAAATTTTTAGAAATTCAATGTTAAAACATTAATTTTCAGTGTTATGATCTCAGGTTGAGAGGACACACATTTTAGAGCACAACATGTGTGCTTTCTGTATTTGTTTCACAATTTTTATACAAATATTAGGCTACTGCATAGTCTACTAAACTACAGATGATGGTAATAGGACAATAAGAAGTTTATTCCAAGTGTAGAGACACAATGCATCTAATCAAGCTTGTGTGTATATATTTAGGAAGCCACGTGGTCATTCAATGATAAATTAATTTGTTTATCAATTTTATCCATAACAATAAGCCGCGCAGCGTAAGATTACTGTAAAGATTACTGTAACAAATTTACCTTATTTCAAATCAATTAAATTTTTTGTTTATGTTTATCAGTATTAAAATACCCGATTATCAGTATTAAATTATAATTTAATTGTTAAGTATTAAATTATTAAATTATTAATAAGTATTAAATTATCAGTGTTAAATTTCCAGTGTTAAATTGTCAGTGTAAATTTCCAGTGTTAAAGTACCAGTGTTAAAATGTCTGTGTTAAATTTTCAGTGTTAAATTTCCAGTGTTAAATTTTCAGTGTTAAATTTTCAGTGTTAAATTTCCAGTGTTGAATTGTCAGTGTTAAATTTCTAGTGTTAAATTTTCAGTGTTAAATTTCCAGTGTTAAATTGTCAGTGTTAAATTTTCAGTGTTAAATTTCCAGTGTTAAGTTTTCAGTGTTAAATTATTAGTGTTAAATTTTTAGAAATGTAAATTAAAAACATAAATTTTTTAAACGTCAGTGTTAAAGGTGACATAGAATGATTGAACGGAGTATTTATCCTTGTTCTGTGATGTGACATGTAGACAAACATTTTTTTGTTTGGGTCTGTAATGCCTTAGAAGCTTCCTAAAAACCTCTCTCAGATAGCTCAATTAGGGTGGGGGATTTTAAACAAGTGG
The DNA here is from genome assembly GCA_025389145.1 of Misgurnus mizolepis. Classification (NCBI taxonomy): domain Eukaryota; kingdom Metazoa; phylum Chordata; class Actinopteri; order Cypriniformes; family Cobitidae; genus Misgurnus; species Misgurnus mizolepis. The sequence continues at coordinate 9,305,616 of JAIFKI010000021.1, forward strand.
TTTTGCACCTATTTGGCTCCCCCTACTGGCTTAACTTGCAATCTCATTACTGATTGGCTGACTTTGCTGCCACTCAAAAAATGTAACCAATTATTTTAAAGTGGAGGGGCAGTGAGATGCCTGTGATGTCATAAGCATCAGTTTTTCAGATTGGGCCGTTTTCTGGCTGACATTTCTAAAAGAGGAATTTCTATGAGACTGAGATGTTTTGGATGTCTAGCACTTTTTGTATGTTTGTGAATGTGGGTAGACTGCCATTATTCAACAAAGACAAGGTAAAAATGGTTTTTCAGTCTCTGTCCCCTTTAAATTGTTGACATAAGTTATAAAATCAAGTTAAATTGTTTAACTTATTTTTTTAAGTTAAAGTAACATAAAATAAATGTTGATTTTGACAAAAATGCTGCTTATTAGTGTCAAATTATCAGTGTTAAATTTTTAGAAATTCAATGTTAAAACATACATTTTCAGTGTTATGATCTCAGGTTGAGAGGACACACCTTTTAGAGCACAACATGTGTGCTTTCTGTATTTGTTTCACAATTTTTATACAAATATTAGGCTACTGCATAGTCTACTAAACTACAGATGATGGTAATAGGATAATAAGAAGTTTATTCCAAGTGTAGAGACACAATGCATCTAATCAAGCTTGTGTATATATATTTAGGGAGCCACGTGGTCATTCAATGTTAAATTAATTTGTTTATCAATTTTATCCATAACAATAAGCCTTGCAGCGTAAGATTACTGTAACAATTACTGTAACAAATTTACCTTAATTCAAATCAATTAACTTTTTTGTTTATGTTTATCAGTATTAAAATACCCGATTATCAGTATTAAATTATAATTTAATAATTAAGTATTAAATTATTAAATAATTATCAGTGTTAAATTGTCAGTGTAAATTTCCAGTGTTAAATTACCAGTGTTAAATTTTCAGTGTTAAATTTCCAGTGTTAAATTTTCAGTGTTAAATTTCCAGTGTTAAATTGTCAGTGTTAAATTTCCAGTGTTGAATTGTCAGTGTTAAATTTCCAGTGTTAAATTGTCAGTGTTAAATTTTCAGTGTTAAATTTCCAGTGTTAAATTATTAGTGTTAAATTTTTAGAAATGTAATGTTAAAAACATAAATTTTTAAAACATCAGTGTTAAATTGCTGACATAAGTTATAAAATCAAGTTAAATTGTTTAACTTATTTTTTTAAGTTAAAGTAACATAAAATAAATGTTGATTTTGACAAAAATGCTGCTTATTAGTGTCAAATTATCAGTGTTACATTTTTAGAAATTCATTGTTAAAACATACATTTTCAGTGTTATGATCTTAGGTTGAGAGGACACACCTTTTAGAGCACAACATGTGTGCTTTCTGCAGGGACGGACTGGGGCTAAAAAACAGCCCTGGACTTTCTCCCAAATAGGCCCATCATCCGGCCAGAATTCGCCCCTAGCCGTGCGAAGCAGACACAAGGATGTCCTGATACTATGACACAATACTGTCAGACTTTCAGACAAGTTTATTTAATATTTTGTGAATGTCATATTACACTTTGATGTATAATAAGTTTGTGAAATAATGAAAATGGCGAGGCCCTATACATTTTGTCTGTAACGCTTTCACAAACAACCACCAGGTCTTTGCCAATTTCACAATACTAAACACAAATATGAAAGACAAAGAAAAACTGCACTCTGATGGAAGACAGACAGAAAGTGTAAGCTAGGATTTTTTTTGTTTAAACCAAAATTTGGTCATTTATTTAGCCCTCTTTCTTATATATTAGCACGTTTAGAGTGGTAGCAATGCATGCCTGATATTTTCCCATTTAGTTCAAAAGTCTTCATTGTAACAGAATATGTGAGCTCACTACAACCTCTCATATACAATAAAGTCAATGAAAGAAATGAAAACCAATGCAATACTATGAATGTCCACCCACAGACTGTTTTTAAATGGGGTTGGATAAATATTTTTTGCTTTGGTGTGTCTGATTTTGGTTAAGATGACAGTTGTAGATAATACAGTTTGACAAGAGTTTACACTTTGACAAAAGCACAATGTTTTGTTTTATTTCGACTGTATACAAATGAATGATGTCCCATATGAACAAAATGACGGAGTATGCATTGTTTTTAAGTTTCTACTGTTCAATCGCGCCCGTGCCTCTCTCTCTAACACACACACGCACGAGCGCGGGCACACTCTCATCACGTCTCTCTCTAACAGTAGTTTCGCATTACGTTAATTTTCACGCGAGTTTTATTTATTTTTATATCGTGTATATTATATTATAATGTCACGTGTCCTGCTACTACTGGCACTTACTCTTGCTGATGTGAAGTTAACTCTGTCAGTCCCTCATCATGACCAGGCTGTGGATGCTCAGGCTCGCGAATTCCAAGAATCCGTGGACCAATCACGGCTAGCTAGTAGGCAGACTCTTCTTCCTCGTTTTTTTTTTACACGTAGCATCATATAAGTGATCGTATTAGTGCCCCTGCTGTTGGCTGTTCATATTGTGTTATTAGACTTTTTTTGCCCACGGCCGGGCGACGGCCCTCCTTTGAACGGCCGTTCTGGACTTTTCCAGAACGCACAGATTACCAATCCGTCCCTGGCTTTCTGTATTTGTTTCACAATTTTTATACAAATATAAGGGTACTGCATAGTCTACTAAACTACAGATGATGGTAATAGGATAATAAGAAGTTTATTCCAAGTGTAGAGACACAATGCATCTAATCAAGCTTGTGTGTATATATTTAGGGAGCCACGTGGTCATTCAATGTTAAATTAATTTGTTTATCAATTTTATCCATAACAATAAGCCGTGCAGTGTAAGATTACTGTAAAAATTACTGTAACAAATTTACCTTAATTCAAATCAATGAACTTTTTTGTTTATGTTTATCAGTATTAAAATACCCGATTATCAGTATTAAATTATAATTTAATAATTAAGTATTAAATTATTAAATAATTATCAGTATTATTAAATTGTCAGTGTTAAATTATCAGTGTTAAATTATCAGTGTTAAATTACCAGTGTTGAATTGTCAGTGTTAAGTTTCCAGTGTTAAATTTCCAGTGTTAAATTTCCAGTGTTAAATTTTCAGTGTTAAATTATTAGTGTTAAATTCACAGTGTTACACTATCAGTGTTAAATTTTTTAGAAATTTAATGTTAAAAACATAAATTTTTAAAACATCAGTGTAAAATTGTTGACATAACTTATAAAATCAAGTTAAATTGTTTAACTTATTTTTTTTTAAGTTAAAGTAACATAAAATAAATGTTGATTTTGACAAAAATGTAAATCTACGGTAAATTACCGGCAACCCAGCTGCAATAACATTGTAATTTCTACGGATTTTTTTTTACAGTGTGCGTGTGAATGTTATGCAGTTTCAGTTATCGTCAGTAAAATCAGATATGTTGCAAGCTGTTAGTTTGGTTAAGATTTGAGATAAGTCAGTGTGGTTTATTCTGCTTACACGAGACTGTGTGAATGTGTCAAAAATCAGATGTGTTCAGGTCAGCAGTTATATAAAAGTAATTTATTTCATATTAAAGTGTTTCCAGGGGTTGTGTGATGGAGCATTGTCCTGCATGAAAATCATGTTTTTCTTGAAGGATGCAGACTTCTTCCTGTACCACTGCTTGAAGGTGGTGTCTTCCAAGTAGGACTGGGAGTGGAGCTTGACTCCATCCTCAACCCGAAAAGGCCCCACAAGCTCATCTTTGATGATACCAGCCCAAACAGGTACTCCACCTCCACCTTGCTGGTGTCTGAGTCAGACTGGAGCTCTCTGTCCTTTACCAATGCAGCCACGGGCCCATCCATCTGGCCAATCAAGACTCACTCTCATTTCATCAGTCCATAAAAGTCTTGAGATATTTCTTGGCCCAGTCTTGACGTTTCAGCTTGTGTGTCTTGTTCAGTGGTGGTCGACTTTCTGCCTTTCTTACCTTGGCCAAGTTGTGAGTATTGCACAACTTTTTGCTATTGGGCACTCCAGTGATGTTGCAGCTCTGAAATATGGCCAAACTGGTGGCAAGTGGCATCTTGGCAGCTGCACACTTGACTTTTCTCAGTTCACGGGAAGTTATTTTGCGCCTTGGTTTTTCCACACGCTTCTTGCATCCCTGTTGACTATTTTGAATGAAACGCTTGATTGTTCGATGATCACGCTTCAGAAGCTTTGCAATTTTAAGACTGCTGCATCCCTCTGCAAGATATCTCACTACTTTTGACTTTTCTGAGCCTGTCAAGTCCTTTTTTTGACCCATTTTGCCAAAGGAAAGGATGTTGCCTAATAATTATGCACACCGGATATAGGGTGTTGATGTCATTAGACCACACCCCTTCTCATTACAGAGATGCACATCACCTAATATGCTAAAATGGTAGTAGGCTTTCCAGCCTATACAGCTTGGAGTAAGACAACATGCATAAAGAGGATGATGTGGTCAAAATACTCATTTGCCTAATAATTCTGCACTCCCTGTAAAAAAAGGATTTTAAAATCGATTTACAATCAATATTCTCCTACTTATTCTTTATGATTTTTCAAATACAATTAATAATGTAAACAGTCTTCATCTGTTGATATAATATTGCCTGTGTGAATTATTTGTCATTAAATAGACGACTTTAGTTTTTCAAACACATGCCGACATCTCTGTCTGTGGCTTGTGCCATGTTACCACAGAATGAAAGAAGATGTTAAAATAACGTCTGTGAACTCGTGGAGGTCGGATGTGAACAAAACCTCATGATCATCTCTCACTAAACTTTCTCATAGTGGTTATGTACTTCATCAGACACTGAATGCTGATAAAAACTGAAGACAAATGTGGACTTATATGTTTGTTGTTTGTGTAGCAGGTAAGAAAGACTTTGATTCTATATAAATGTGTTGTTGTAGTGCTTAGATTAAATGTAGAGACATGACTGATGTGAAATTGTGAAAGGCTTTGTGATATCTTAAATAGTGTTGCCATGGCAAACTTTAATATTACATTCAGGTATAGTTAAGGTTTTGAGCATGCTTAAAATGTAATGAAATTTGGCACAGGCGTCAAAGTTAATGGCCGATAGGTGTGGGCGAAAACATCCACATAGGTGTGACAAAGGAGCTATGTAGCGCACCCCCTGCAAGTAAGCCTATGATGGCCCTTTATGGGCCCACTTAGGGCTAGTCTAAGGGCCCCGCGCAGGTTTGCTCATTGGCAAAACGTTGGCCCTTTATCGCTGGCCCTGCGCGGGCAGCCCTCACTTAGCCCCCAGGAAGCCCTCATACAGAAAAATCCCCAGAGTTAAATGAACACTGCTGGATGTATATATTGTCCCATCTTACAGAGTGTTAAAAAGTAACACTGAAGCAGAATTAAAAGCTGTGTTATCCTCTTTCTCAACATCTCTGTCTGAAACCTAAAATTGCATTTTTACATCTTACTTGTAGAGTCATTTTCTTAACTTATGTTAAGATGTTGGCTGTTTTTATTTAAAGTCACCATTATTGTGATTAGTGGTTGTTTTGATTGGACTTTGACTCTTGACCGTTGGCTTGTTAGTATTTTCTGGCTGCTATATCTAAGTGTGTTTAAAACACATGTTATAGCAAAGAAAAGGCAATAGTAATTGAATATTGATGGTTGATACATAAACAACATCAAAAATAATCATTTAATAAACAGATTTATTAATATAGTTTCTTCCCCTTATCAGAAGCATAATTTTCTGTTAATAATGAAATACTACAGTGTAAGGTCAAGAACTCTCATAGCAGTTTATTATTCTGAAGGATTTTGATAGTTTGCCCATAAACATTAACCGCTGAACAACGTAGATACAAAGACATCAAGAATCAGAGTATGAATCTCAACAATGGTGACAAAGGAAATGGTAAATAAAGGTCATTATTTATTCATGCCGCAGTGCATTCTGGGAGTCCTGGATGAGATTTGTAATGTGTTAATACCCAGCATGCATTGCAGCATGAAGCTTTTCGTTTTATTGTCACCATCATTGTGATTCATACTCTGATTCTTGATATTTGTGTGTCTACATTGTAGAGCAGTTAATTTTGAGTGTCAGTGTTTCAAAATTCTTCTGAAAGAAAAACAGCTAAGAGAGAGCTGGATCTCATACTATAGTATCACATTTTCAGAGAAAGATCCTTCTGATAAGTGCGCAAACAATAAATTAATACATACGTTTTTATATGATGATATTTAGACTTAATTTACTGAACTGACCACAACCAAAGTATCGCACTCTGCTATAACAAACATGTCTTAAACACATAAAGTTATAGCAATCAAAAGACTGAACAAGGCAAGAGTCATGAGTCAAGTTTAACTAAATCAAACACTGATCACAATAGTGGTGACTTTAAATGAAACAAAATCTCAACCTAAAGTATGAAAATGACTCTACCAATAAGATGTAAAAATGCAATTTTAGGTTTCAGACAGAGATGGTGAGAGATGATAACAAAGCTTTTAATTCTGCTTCATTGTTACTTTTTAACACTCTGTAAGATTGGGAAAATATATACATCCAGCAGTGTTCATTAAACTCTGGGGATTTCTCTATGTGAGGGCTTCCTGGGGGCTAAGTGAGGGCTGCCCATGCAGGGCCAGTGCTAAGGGGCCAACGTTTCGCCAGTGAGCAAACCTGTGCGGGGCCCTTAGGCTATGCCCATACAGGCCCATTATAAGCTTACTTGCAGGGCCGTTTTGACTAAAGTGGTGGAGTTAGTTTAACTACAATCCCCAAACTTGTCAGTAACAATTGATTTTTATCCAGTTAATTGCATGTGCCAGCATAGTTTTCTGGGAGCCAGCATCTATCGATGGCGCTGTAATGCGAGGGCTTGTCATGGCTACTTGCAGCTATATTTTTAATGTACAGTCTTCTGAGTTTTATCCTCAGGGGTAGTCGAGGCCTATAGTAGTTAGAGAGTTGGGCTTGTAGCCTGAAGGTTACGGGTTTGGTTAAATGCAGAAGTCACTTTTCAAGTATGGATCACCACACATTGCCATTGTGTCACTTTCTTTCATCACTTTCTATGTCCGAGTCTGGTTTGCACCATTTTTGGTATGACGTAGCCTGCCATGTAGTTGAAATCATGGCCGTACCCACCATTGAGGTCCTCGAGGTCCGGACCTCTGTCATTTTCTGACGCTCGTCTTATTTGACTCAACACTCAACTTTAACTAAAGTTACTGCAGTTAACATGAAGCCTTTTGCTTCATTAAAGGGGCTTTCCGTAAGTTGAGAAATTTCTAACCGTTACTGACACCAGTGGCCGTTATAGAAACTGCAGCTAGTCTCATGCTCGTTCTCGGTGGGCACACTCGTACAAGCACGACCACAACAACCAGAGTTGCTGTAGCAACCACAGACAGCTCATTGAGATTCAGCAGCATGTTTACAAATGTAAGAAAAGTTACAGTACTGTAAGGTTATTGTTTGACAGACCATATTTTAGCAAAATGTTGCAGTGCTACTTTATATTTTCAACAGAAGTCTACTTCTAAAAGTTTTGTAACCCGACACTTTAAAACACACTCCCGACACTCACAATCTTAATGCACTCGTGCTCTGAATAAAGATAATTCATATAAGAAAGTAACTTTTGAAATGGTCCTGTGCTACATGCTATAGTTAGCATTACACCACATAACAAATGCTAGCATTACACCACAAAAACAATAACATAATATATTACAGATGCCCTGTAACTACACAGCAAAATCCCCGGTGTTAAATAAACACTGTGGGTGTATATATAATCCACTCCCAGATGGGTGTGTATAAAGACTGGTGTTAAAATGTAACACTGAAGCAGTGTTGAAGTTAATGAGATAATGAAGTGATGATTAAGACATTAATGGTGAACACCTGCTGGTCATTCTGTGTCAAATCAACTAAATTTTAGAACGTTCCCTGTCTTTAATTTTTTTATTTTGATGACTCTTTTTCTGGATAAAGTAATACTAAAATAATGCAGAAAGACAAAATATTTAAATGTAATAGATGAAATGCCCACAGTTAAATAAACACTATCATCATCTCTGTTTGAAAACTAAAATTACAACTTGCTTGCAAAGTTACATGGATGATAGGTTTAACTTCTAAAGAACTGCTGTAAATCTGGTTAATAAAGTTAGTCACCATTGCTCCGATTAGTGTTTCCTTTAGTTGGGTACTTGGGTCTTAAAGTTTGGTGTTAGTTTTCTTCTGCTCATTGTGGCAATATGTTTATTAAACACATCTGTTAAAGCAGAGAAAGATGAGAGAAATGAAGTCTATAACTGTTACTATGTTAATTATTATGAAAACATAAGTTTTGTGATTCAATGATCTCATATAACAAAATAATCACTGTATATAAGTTTATAATTTTATATTCGGTCCACCCCATGAAATCCATGTAGCCTTAAGAGTTAAGATTTTTCATCGAAATCTAATCTGTGGTGTTACACAGACACACTGAGACATCAACAATCAGCCTATAAAACACAACCATGGTGACAATCAACAACAAAGCTTCATGCCGCAATGCATGCTGGGTACCAGGATTGTAGAAAACTCATTCATAACTCCCATCATGCATTGTGACATGACAAAATTGTGCAAATTTCTTACCATTTACTGTCACCCTTGTTGAGATTTGTATCAGAAGTTATGATGTCTCTCTTAAGCAAAAAAAAAAAAAAAAAAAAAAAACTAAAGCATTACAGCAGTCTTATTCAGAACGGTGTCATATTCAGAGAATTTTTGCATTATTGTCTATATCACTTATTTATGATCAAATCTTTTAATGATTGGTAGAGTATAATATAAATAAACAACCTCAGATGGTATGAACAGATTTCCCTCTACATCAAGCAATGAACAAGCAGTCTTAATAAAACAATGTTACAACTATTAAAAGAGGAAATTTAGTTTAGTGAAGGTCAAAGGACGAATGTCTAACTAAAGGAAACGTTAATCACAATAATGGTGACTTCAAATGAACCCATAACAAACACAAACTTAAGATTTAATGTGATACATTCTGTGATTACATCACGTCAGAAAGAAGATTTGTCTACTAAATCATGTGTGTGGATGTCTGTATTTTGTTCTGACAGCTGTTTAGAAGTTAAACTTATCATCCCGGTTTAGAAAATAACGCTGCAAGTTATAATTTTAGTTTTTTAACAGAGATGATGATAGAGCGGCAAACGTGAAAGATTGCAGCTTTTGGAGTCATACACCCAATAATGTTCATTTAATACTGGGGATTTCGCTGTATTCATCTATTGCATTTTGTCTTCCTTCATAATTTTAGTATTACTTTCTCCAGAAAAAATTCCAGGAAAATTTAGTTGATTTGACACAGAATGACCAGCAGGTGTTCACCATTAATGTCTTAATCATCACTTCATTATCTCATTAACTTCAACACTGCTTCAGTGTTACATTTTAACACCAGTCTTTTTACACACCCATCTGGGAGTGGATTATATATAGACCCACAGTGTTTATTTAACACCGGGGAGTTTGCTGTGCATGTTAAAATTGACACTTTGTAGGTGTGAGCAAAAATGTGTGTTATTTTAAATGCAAATGAGCTGATATCTGCAATAAATGACAGTGCTGTGGTTGGATTGTGCAGATTAAGGGGCGGTATTATCCCCTTCTGACATCACAAGGGGAGCTAAATTTTAATGACATACTTTTTCACATACTTTCAGAGAATGGATTCCCGAGTTGATTTTTTTCACATTTTCTAGCTTGATAGAAGAACTGGGGACCCAATTATAGCACCTAAACATGGAAAAAGTCAGATTTTCATGATTTGTCCACTTTAATAAATTGTATTTGGATCTAACCCGTGCCTCAGCTACCATGATACATACATTAATAAACATCTTGTAACTTTTACCATTAGTTAATGCACAATGAACTTGACATAAACTGAGAATATGTAACAAAGATTAAATGCTGAAAAACTCTACACTTCATTAGTAGTTCATGTTTGACAAATACAACCTTATTTTAAAGTGTTAACAATAACTTAATTTGATTCTGAAATAATTCAATATTTCAATATTTTTTATGTTTTTATGTTTCAGGTGTTTTTGGTGTTGTTGATGAAGTGAAGTCAGTGTCAGTGATGGAGGGAGATTCTGTTACTCTTCACACTGATATTACTCAAATACAGACAGATCATCTGATAGTGTGGATGTTTGGACCTAAAGAGACTCGTATAGCTGAAATCTATAAGAAAAGCATTGATATGTATGACAGTAATGAGATATTCAGAGACAGACTGAAGCTGGACAGTCAGACTGGATCTCTCACCATCACAAACATCACAATCACACACACTGGACTTTATAAACTACAGATCTTCAGTAACAGAGAAAGTTCATATAAGAGATTTAATGTTATTGTCTATGGTGAGTTTAATATCATTCACAGTTTGTTTTATCTTAATTATTTTTATGTGTGAGTATATTTTGAATTCATATCTGTGTTAACATCATACACTGCTTTCTCACATACATTGAATCTGTTTATATCATCACACATACAGCAGCCCCGTCATTGAATAAATCCTGAAATTCATGTTGTTTTAGTGATTAATCTCAACAGTCCCATTAAATAATGTAATGATATATTTTAACTTTCAGAAATGATTGCTGATAAAAATTATTTAAATATTTGATAGATTTACAAAAACATATGATTTATGATCATGTTTTTCAGCTCCTCTGCCCGTTCCTGTCATCATCAGAGACTCATCACAATGTTCTTCATCATCACCATTATTAAGCTCAAAATGTGTGTTGTTGTGTTCAGTGTTGAATGTGAGAGATGTGAGAGATGTGAGTCTGTCCTGGTATAAAGGAAACAGTTTATTGTCCATCATCAGTGTGTCTGATCTCAACATCAGACTCTCTCTACCTCTGGAGGTTGAATATCAGGACAACAACACATACAACTGTGTGGTAACCAATCCCATCACAAACCAAACTCAACATCTCAACATCACTCATGTCTGTCAGATGTGTTCAGGTGAGTCAGGTTGTGTATATTATTGCAACATTTTCAACATTCAAAATTAACATAATGTGGAATTTATATTTTTGTAAACATGGCTCAGTTCAACTTATACCTTTTATTTGTGAGAGTTTATTAAGGTGTACAATAATGTATTAGTGTTGTTATATTTTTAGGCCAGACCTGTTGCAGTTTAACTGAAACTGTGAGCCGATTGGTCATCGCTGCTATGGTGGGCGTGGCTGCTGTGACTGTAGTGATTTATGAACTGAGATCAAAGACATCAGAGGACACCAGAGGGCGATAGAGTCGAGAAACTGAATATATATCTGCTTGCATAGAATATACATTCCAGATTTCAATGGTTTTATGTGTTGTTGTGAAACTTGTGGCACGCAGAAATTCTTAATAAAGTAAAAAAAAATAAAACATGTTTGGATCTGTCATTATTAATAAAAATCAGTGTTGGTGTTTCTTATGTAATGCTGCTAAATAATCAGGGGCAGTTTTGGATATTTATTGCATTATTATTCTTTTCTAATCTCATTTTTGTTTTTGTTTTAAAAGGCTCATAGCTGAAACATAAAGAATTCAGGAGATTTTTGTCAAATGTAGGGAGCAACCACCCAGCCAGCAGTGCTTGATGGGGCAAATGTAGGCCCCATATTGGTTTCATGCTGGCCCCATCTGACTTAGCCCACATGAACCTTCTGTAGAAACTAAAGCCAATGTGGACTAAACCAAAGTCAAGTATGGGTGTGGTTGGGTTGAAGAAATGATGAAGTTAATTAGATAATGAAGAGATGAACGAAGTGATGATTGACCATTAATGATAAACACCTGCTGTTAATAAACAGAATCACTAAAGAAAGATGAACAAGAAGAGAATAAAGACAAAATACCAGCAGAACCACAACAACTACAAAAAATAAATAAACATTTCTTGGTGGAGTTAATGTAGACTGCAAAATCCCCAGTGTTAAATTAACATTAACACTGCTTAATGTTTATATAGATCCACACTACAGAGTGTTAAAGGGGTCATAGCATGAAAATTAGACTTTTTCATTTTTAAGTGCTATGATTGGGTCCCCAGTGCTTCTATCAACCTAGAAAATGTGATAAAGATCAACCCAGTAACTTAATTTGAGTAAGCCATTTTCTGCAAGCCTGTGAAAAATTAGGTCGTTCAGATTTTGCCTGTTTTGTGAGGTAGGTAGCAAGGCGAATTACAATAATACCGCCCCCTTTATCTGCACCATCCAATCACAGCACTGCCATTTAGTTCAGAGAGAAAGAGGAAGAAAAGAAGGACTTGACAGCACAATTGAGTTTCAATTATAACAAACCACCATCATTGTGATCAGTGTTTGGACTTCATCCGCTCATTTGCATTTTAAAGGACACACCCAAAAACGGCTCACTTTTGCTCAGGCATACAAATTTGCCATTTTAACATGCTATAATAAATTATCTGTGGAGTATCTGTGAGCTAAAACTTCACATACACACTCTGGGGACACCAACGATTTATTTTACATCTAAAAAATATCTCATAATATGACCCCTTTAAAAAAGTAACACTTGAAGCATTTTACATCTTACATCTTACTTGTAGAGTTATTTATTAACTTAGGTTTAGATGTTTCATTTAAAGTCACCATTATTGTGATCAGGGCCTGAAGTTAACTTTTTTGACCACCAGCCACTGTGGCAGGTGGATTTAGAAATCCACCTGCCACAGAGACTTTTTACCAGCCAGTTTTTTTTTTTGCCTGAATAGTGAATGATAACACTGTCTTTATTGTATGAATTAAATATATATATTTTTTGAGCTACAAAAGTGAATTTCTCTTTGTCTTCTTAGGTTGTTTGATTAATGACACAGACTTAAGTAGGTTAATTGAGGTTACTGTCTCTTTAAGACCAGCACAGACTGGTTTTTGACTCTCTAATACATACACTTAAGACATAAAGAAATGTTTTATTAGAAAAAGAATACTGTTGATATCATTTTGTTTATATGTGCCCTGTCAAGAGCAGAAAGATTTTATGTACGCTTGCTTTTAGGAACGCGTCTCTCCGATGTGCCCTATTGAGTGCGCTAAAACCCGCGCACGCACACATAGACGGAGGGGGCACAAACTGCGCACATAAACGCCGCACATACGTTGTTTTTCATTACTATATTCGCAAAATGTATGTTAATGAACTACAGTATAAGGCATAGTAGCGCAACTCTCTCTAAAGTTTACACATCAAGAGTTCTGATTCGTCACAGCACTACACATCTGTGCAACTGTGATTGTACTGTAGTCTATCATGCAGTGGCGTGTTTACCCACCACGCAAACCACGCAATTGCTTGGGGCCCCACGGGCTTGGGGGGCCCCCTACTGTCCACAAGCGGTTAACTTATTTAATGATTTTTTATTTAATGATTGCAGAGTTATAAAAAGTCTGCGTGGTAAGCAATCCGCTTTTTTCTTATTTATTTTTTTTAAGATCACACACTGAAGTTGCAGTACTGTATTAATTACATCATTTTAAATACATCCTACAAGGAATTTGCCAGCAAAGGATATATCTGAGATAGGCTTAAAAATATTTTTCTGTACAAAAGGGAGGCCTTTTGGAAAAAGTTTGGAAACCACTGCGGTAAAACCAAGACCTTTATGTTTTTGACAGATAATGATTCTTTATTCATTTGAATAAGACAATGGGCACTATTTGTATTTTTAAACCAAGAATTTTTTCTTAATGTTGGGGCATGGGGGGCCCCAGGTCCTTGGACTTTGCTTAGGGCCCCCAAAATGGTAAACACGCCACTGAGTCTATGTCAGCATTGCATTCTCATCCCATCTCACCAACAGTTTAATACTTACTCGCACATCCAAACATAGTCAGAGAAGTGCCTCATTTTCTTTCCAATCGCATGAACGTTGCGAAACAGCAGTCACATCCTCTCAATGAATCACTCAATTTGCATCAGTGATATGCGCAGGTTGATAAGAAATGAGCGGGTGCCGGTGTTGTGTCGAAGTCTGTTCCCCCTATTTTTCCCTTCAGTGTATAGTGTTTTTTATAGTGTTTTTATCACGTTATAGGTTTTATTATTTATATATTTAAAGTTTTAATGGCTACTGAGATGTATATATGTGCATTTCTGTAATGTATCTGTATTGTTCTTAATGGAAAGTCAATTATTTTTACAGTATGAATCATATTGTATGTATATATATATTTATTTATTATGTATGCAAACATTAAATTTTTAAAACAACCAGTAAAGGAAAAAAAAGACAGGCTATATTTTAAAAGAAATACCCTAATAGAAAACTGTCAAATGTATGAAATATTTAATAAATTGTATTATAAAATACATGATATTATTGCCTTTTAGTATAACCAATTCAAATCTTTAATCTTTCTAAATGTAACGTGATGAAAACGCTATAAAAACACTACACTAAAGGGAAACATAGGGGGAACTGAGTTCGACACAACACCTGTTACGAGTCATTCAAAAATATTTAAATGATATTCGGGCCGCGGTCAGTCGGTCGAGTTTAAGGCTTTTTTGAACAATTGCGGGCGCGTTAGTTGAAAATGTCGGTCGGGAGTTGTTTATACAATGACCCACGCATCACTGATTCGCATTGGCTACCCGCCAATGTGGCTGGTAGATTGACAGTGTTACCCGCCAATTGCAAAATCCACCCGCATTTGGCGCGTGGTCGGGTGTTAATTTCATGCCCTGATTGTGATCATTGGTTGTTTTAGTTGACTCTTGACTCTTTGTTTATTTTTTCTGCCTGCTATAACTTTGTGTTATATTTGTTATGGTAAAGAAGAGACCATGTTGCAATTCTGTTATGGTGTTTGACACGTAATGTTGAACATCTAGAAAATGTATTTAGAGTTTGCTCATTTAGCAGATGTATTGGTCTCTCTCAGTAATGTGATGCTACAGTATGATATCTGGCACTCTCAAAGCGGTTTGTCATTCTGAAGATTTTGAAACAATGTGTACTTAGATTAACCATGGTGTAACTTAAACACACGAACATCAAGTCTCACAGTATGAATCTCAACAATGGTGACAAAGAAAAAGGCCAAAGGTTCATGATTTTTTTTCATGCCGCAGTGCATTCTGGGAGTTCTGAATAAGATTTATTGATACCCAGAATGCATTGCAGCATGAAGCTTTTCATTTTATGGTCACCATTATTGAGATCCATACTCAGATTCTTTATATTTGGGTGTCTAAATTGGACATCAGTTTTTTTACATGGCAATCAACACTATATCCTAACCACCGCCGCCATAGAATCACACTGGACACTTCTGTCTCTTTCGCTGCCATAACAAACAGGTTTTAAACACACCAAGTTACAGCAACCAGAAAACAACAAGTCTAAAACAGAGTAAAGAGTCCAACTAAAACTACCACTGATCACAATAATGGTAACTTTTAATGAAAGAGCCAACATCTAAACCTAAGTTAATAAATAACTCTACAAGTAAGATGTAAGATGTAAAATGCTTCAAGTGTTACTTTTTTAACACTCTGTAGTGTGGATCTATATAAACATTAAGCAGTGTTAATGTTAATTTAACACTGGGGATTTTGCAGTCTACATTAGCTCCACCAAGAAATGTTTATTTATTTTTTGTAGTTGTTGTGGTTCTGCTGGTATTTTGTCTTTATTCTCTTCTTGTTCATCTTTCTTTAGTGATTCTGTTTATTAACAGCAGGTGTTTATCATTAATGGTCAATCATCACTTCGTTCATCTCTTCATTATCTAATTAACTTCATCACTTCTTCAACCCAACCACACCCATACTTGACTTTGGTTTAGTCCACATTGGCTTTAGTTTCTACAGAAGGTTCATGTGGGCTAAGTCAGATGGGGCCAGCATGAAACCCGGGTGCAAGACCAGCTTGGGGCCCATATTGCAAGCCCATATGGGGCCTACATTTGCCCCACCAAGCACTGCTGGCTGGGTTGTTGGGTCAAATTTAAAGATTTTCTGAGTTAATATCAACCTAGTGGGCTGGGCTCTTAATTCTGCTGGGTTATTTTTAATGCTTGGTAAATATTGGACAGAACACACGTTGGGTTATAAATAAACCTATGAGAATGTATGAAGATGTAAAAAATATCAATGACGATTTTTGTAGTAGCAGTGAGAAAACACATGAAATATAATATATCTACTTTGACACTTGTCACGGCCTGGCTCAGACGTTGTCACAAAAGAGTAAATCTAGATCTTTGGCAAAAAAAAGTTATGTGTGAATTTTCAAATAAAATAATAATCAAACACAAAAATGGCGGGAAAACAGCTTTCAACTTGACAGGGCAAAGGAGGAATGTTTTTATAATGAGGCAAGCTCTCAAGTCTTCCAGGTACTTTATTCCCATTCAACCAGTTTTCCCCATTGTAATGTTGGGAGACATAATTAAAAGGGATTACAAGATTATTGCTGTCTGTTCACACCAAGCACTCCAGTTCTTTCTCATAAGTCCTGTTATAACATGTCATTTTTTGGAACGGATCACACAGCAGTTATGTGGAAGATCTGGTTAAGCAACTTTTCTGCAACCATTGGGAAAACTTTTGGGAACATCTTGAGCGGTGGTGGCCAACCCTGTTCCTGGAGAACATTTATGCCCTCAAAGAACAACGTTGGAGACCCATGATCTAGAGATAACCAAATATTAAAATACAAAAACCAAATTATGTTTTTCTCTTTTTCTAATTTAATTTTGCCCTCACCCTCCCTTAAAAATACTACAAAAGTCCTTGAGCTTTCATCTTCATGTTTGATGTCATTTAAAGTTCTTGATGGGTAAAAAGGTTCGACTTCTTTATAGAGCCTTATGTACCCTCTCGATCCCTGTGCTCTGCCTCTCTCGTTGTAAGGAGATGAACCATAACTTGTGTTGTGATGATGACGCGCGCGTCCTCACTTCGACACGCCCATTACTGCATTCTTGCGGCTTCTTGTTCACACAGAGGGTTACCCGCGTATCTTACTAGGTCCTCTTTCCGGCAACGATCCCAGAAGATTAACGGAACGAGTTTTTGTTCACACAGACGCTTGTCTGGCAATTTTACGGGTATTTTCTGGGACCAGAGGTCTGTGTGAATGGGGTTATAGAGAAATCCGCAGAGTTTAATGAACACTGCTGGATGTATATATTGTCCCAATCTTACAGAGTGTTAAAAAGTAACAATGAAGCAGAATTAAAAGCGCTGTTATCCTCTCTCTCACCATCTCTGTCTGAAACCTAAAATTGCATCTTTACATCTTATTGGTAGAGGTATTTTCTTACTTTAGGTTGAGATTTTGTTTCATTTAAAGTCACCACTATTGTGATCAGTGTTTGATTTAGTTAAACTTGACTCGTGACTCTTACATTGTTCAATCATTTGATTGCTATAACTTTGTGTGTTTAAGACATGTTTGTTATAGCAGAGTGCGATACTTGGGTGGTGGTCAGTTCAGTAAATAAAGTCTAAATGTCATCATATAAAAACGTATGTATTAATTTATTGTTTGCACACTTATCAGAAGGTTCTTTTTCTGACAATGTGATACTACAGTACGAGATCCAGCTCTCTCTTAGCAGTTTGTCTTTCTGAAGAATTTTGAAACACTGACACTCAAAAATTAACTGCGCTACAATGTAGACACACAAATATCAAGGATCAGAGTATGAATCACAATGATGGTGAAAATAAAATGAAAAGCTTCATGCTGCAATGCATGCTGGGTATCAACAAATTACAAATCTCATCCAGGACTCCCAGAATGCACTGCGGCATGAATAAATAATGACCTTTATTTACCATTTTCTTTGTCACCATTGTTGAGATTCATACTCTGATTCTTGATGTCTGTGCATCTACATTGTGCAGTGGTTAATGTTTATGGGCAAACTATCAAAATCTTTCAGAATAATAAACTGCTATGAGAGTTCTGGACCTTACACTGTAGTATTTCATTATTAAAAGAAAGGGATGCTTCTGATGAGGGGGGAAAACTATATTAATAAATCTGTTCATTAAACGATTACAGATGTGGCCTTTAAAAACGCGCGTTTTCTCCCGCAGCATTCGCCAAATCGTCTCGCGGAGTCACGCAGAATTCTGCAAGTCTTTTCGGGGGGGCTACTTTCCCTTTTCCCTTAATGTGTTTCGCTTCACAGAAAATCCACCAGGTGGCGCATAAAAAACTACATTTTTATATGCGTTGTCATTGCGGTTGTTTCCAGAAGTTAATAAGGGCATTGCTGAATATTTAATATTTCTATTAAAACAGCAAAGTGACGTCAACCCCTTCTTGCCAGCATAACAGCGCATACATAGATTAAGATGACTGTACGTGCAATGGGCATTTATACTAAGTGCAACAAAGAATTTAGTGTGAGCCTAATACACTTAACTCTGTTTACAATGAATATCTTAATTATTTGTGTTGTCGAATTTTGACACCGTTTCATTGTTTGTTCATAATATTAATAATTATGTCCGTTTTTCTAAAAGTATTAATATTTTAAAGAGATTCATGTGGTATAAAAATACATGTTTTAAAGTTAAAAATGTTGTAAAAATATATTAGTATTATTGTTCTTAATATATTAAGAACAATAATATGACACATGTATATTGCGCTAAAATGCTATACATATGGAAAGAGGAATTATTCTCAACCACCACCAATAAAGTTTAAAAAATATTCTTTAAAAACGGCGTTTAAACCCATGCAGAGCGAACAAGAAAACATGGGCCTATGCTTACATACTGTACAGTGGGCATATGATATCTTTATTTAGTTTTACATATTTAAAACTTTAATAATACCTTTCTTGCGCATATAGGCAGTCAGTGTTATGATTTTTTTTAATCATTTCAGCCGTTATTCATAACAAAAAAAATATTTTTCAGTGGCTTTGTAAATATATTACTAAAATAATGGATTAAAGTAACTTTATAAAATCTCTTAATGTCACTTATGTATTTTTTAGTTGGTCAAAACAAAATAAATGGCTAGAAATAGAACAGACATTTTAATTAAAAATGTACATATATTATAGGCGTATATTATAGGTCCTTCCAGATATCTTATCTCAGACGTTCGCAGTCAACACTTTTAAAACTTTTTTATATAAAATCTAATTTATAAATTAAAAAACAAAGTTTTAAGTTAAGACAATAATAAATATGTTTATTTTTATTGAAAGAAAAACGTAGAAAATGTTATTATGGGTATAGTTGATGCAAATAAAGTGTGCAGTATACAAAAAATGCAAACAAATTATTTCTAAAAGTGGCAAGATTTTAAAAAGATAAAGGTGGTATAAAGAAAGACATGAGAAAAGTAGAGGTATGCAAAAGAGCACAGTTATTGTTAATTAAAGCGGTTTTATTCACCTTTGTTTGAATTGACAAGCATTTTATTCGCCACTTTCAACACATTTTGTGATTCATTTACTGATTTATTACAGAAAATTGTTGTCAGAAGCAAAGCTATTGTACAAAGCATCTTTATATGTATGTTTTAAAGTTAAAAATGTTGTAAAAAATATATTAGTATTCTTTTATTTAAGAATAACAATATGATACATTTATATTGCGCTAAAATGCAATATACATTATTCTGCAATATAAATTATTCTCAACCACCACCAATAAAGTTTAAACATTATTCTTTAGAAAAAAAACGGCGTTTAAACCCGTGTTGCGTGGAGCGAACAAGAAAACATATGCTTACATGCTTATTCGGCATATGATATCTTTTTTATTTAGTTTTACAGTTTTAAAAGTGGCAAAAAAGTTCTTAAAATCTAATGAATACTGGTTTTGTAAAATGTATATAACTGCAGATGCGTGCGTGGGATCCGGGCAGGTATCATTTTCCTCCAGACCTTGACGCATGGTCGCGGGAAGGCGAGAAATATATTTTTTTTAAGTTAAAATATTTTGTACAATTGATATATTACTTATGAATATTTTAGGAAATTATTTTTGACACACGTAGGTTATTACGTGTATTTTGGATTTTAATTTCATTACTGTGCCTATCCGTGGCCTCATCCGAGCGCACTTTCTCCGCCTTGCATCTTTTGAAGACATTGGTATGCAGCACCATGACCCAGAAAAGACTCACACACCTTTCCCTGATGCATGCCCACACAGAAATACTGAACTCCCTGGACATTCGTCCTCTAGCTCATGAGAGTCTTTGGAATCTCTATTATACAACCGGCGCAATTCGCGAGGCAAGTTCTTTTCTGCTCGAGTAAAGAGCGCGTTGATAATATGCGTATTAACGGAATGACATCGCGGGTTTGTTTATTACATGGATGCGCAGCAGCACAAAAACGCTTTTTAATATGAAAAATTAAAGGATTAAAATGTAACAGATTATTATTGAGTCTCTTGGACATAAATGATGACCAATTATGAGACGTTAGAAGGCGCAAAGAGCTGCTTCATCTGTAGCTAAGTAAATAAATGCTTTGCTTTAAACAAATGCATCTACTTTTAAATGTTTTTTTTTTAAATGCTACCCAACGGATTTATTGTATATAATGACTCTGCACCTGTAGATATGGTGAGATGAGAAAACATTTTAAGTAATGCTTTTAAAAAAAACATTTCGCTGTCCAAGTGCTGAAATGGCTCTCCACACGTTTGTAAATTCTTTATCTTTTGTTTGTAACAAATAAAGTATTTTTACAGTACAAACCTTATAAAGCCTATTCTAAAAATGTAATTATACACCATGTTTTTCTTTATAAAAGTATACAATATCAGAAATAAACCCATTATTATTTTTGTTCAAATTATGAATTATTTATATGTTTAAAAAAGACAGTAATAGTACTATTTAGTAAAAAAAGATCTATATAAAAATATACTAGGTATGTTAATGTGAGAATATTTTACATCTGTTAATCGACGTGTGATCTTAACTTAAAAACGAAAGTAAAATATGTTCGTCCGCATGGACATTGAAAACTGTGAAGTTTAATTAATATTATATGTTGTTATAATATTATATGTTGTATGTAAATTGTAACGAAAGTAATTCCCCCTGGGATAAGTATTTTTGCTTCTGGTTAATAGCGCATATTCATCTGAGAACTGATGATGTCTGTGTGTTTCAGACCCTGGCTGTGTGCCCTGAAGTGTATATGACAATAAAGTAGTAAATCTCAATGTATTTATTTTTAAAATGTATTTTAAATAGGCCTATAGGCTCATAGGTTTTTTGGTTAAAAAAATTCACAGCACCCCCTGTTCAAAATGACTTCCAGCGGCCCTGCCTTGACGCTTTGTGTGTTCGACTTTAAATGGTGCGGCGCTGACTGGTCGGCGTATGACATCAGAGTACCGCGAGAGCAAAGGTAAAGTCGGACCATTTGTAACATTTCGACTTGCTCTCGCGGTACTTTGATGTCTTCGTTGCCGAACTGTCTGCGCAGCGCCACATAGAAACGCCCTTTGACTCTTTAAGGCAAAGTACCAGCAACATGAGAAGTGGTGGCACGCAAAAGAAAGTGAAGGTACGCAGTACGCTAAAATATAAAGTGTCTGTACTGCGAGCACTGGTATAGTTATTTACATCGTGTGTTGCTCTTTCACCATTGTGCACCCGCGCACTCGCTCTGTAGTTTGTAGCTCGCGCTCCGGCTTCGATAAACAATGCCCGTTTCTCAATACCAAGTAGGGGAGAGTGGGGCAAAGTGAGCCAGTGGGTAAGTTGACCCACCCCCTTTATCTAGGCAACCATACAGATTTGTAGCCGTGTGACCACAAATACAGGTAGCAACCATAATTTATATTTGGCTATGTTAAAGAGAAGGACAAATTAAAGAGTTATGATTAAAGTATGATTTTTTTAACAAAAATATTTTTATCCTATCAAAGTAAAATTTATACATACCAGGTATAAAGGCTGTTATGTTAAAGTAGATTTATCCAGGTCTAAATATTCATACCATAAATATTGGTGATAGGCTAATGTATAAAACCATGTGAATGATTTAGCTAAAGATTAGCCTGAATTACTAAGCTAGGCAGTTTCCCAAAACGGTGGCTGTGGGGCAAAGTGAACCAGATGGGGTAAACTGAATCAGGGGTTCAAATTAAGGGTTGAAAAAGAGGGGTTCAAAAAAAGGTTTTAATTGGGTTTTAATTTCAAAAAAAGGGTTGAAATTAAAACCCAACACGCTGGTGAAAACTGGAAACTGTGTTGGGTTTTAATTTCAAAAAAAGGGTTGAAATTAAAACCCAACACGCTGGTGAAAACTGGATAAACCGGTTTTCTTTTGATTCCCTGATGATGAGGTGATTGATTAGCATTGGGGGTTGGCAAAGAATTGGCAGACCTAGGGGTGGGTGGTTTTTAATTTCTTGACTCTGTGTCACTGGTAGCTGCTAAAACAAGCAGCTAAACCATGTACAATTAATTACATTTTGGAATTAACTTCCTTCATGTCTTTTTATTTATACACTGTAAAAAATATTTTCTGAATTTTTAAGTAGTTAGCATTAAATATGTTTACAAACAATTGGTTTACAAACTCTGGGATGTTTGTGATTATCATTCAGAAAAGTGGTGCTTGTGTTTAGACTTGTGTTTTACGTGATTAAATCATGAAGATTACATTAGTTTCTTTTCAGTGTAGAACAGTTTGTAATCAAAATGCAAAAATATAGTAAATTTATAAACATCGCTGAAACAAAGAGTGAATTAAAATTAAAAAAGTAATAAAGTTAAAGCTGCTGATAATTTTGTTTATATTTACTAGCCTATTCTGAGTGAAAAATGTTTAGATTTTGTTAAGTAGCCTAATACTCCAATTTATTTGAGTGTAGGTTTCTCATTTTTATCAGCTTTCTTTTGCTTTTCAAAGGGCCGTCTACCTTTGCTACAGCCAGTGCTTTAATGTGGGCCGGTAGGCGCCAGTACTCAGTACCGCCACTTCCAAATATAGCTCTTGCGTACCACCACCTCTCCCTGCGCCCAGAACGTACTTCTAGCGTACCAGAACGCTCATTTGCACATCTGTTTAAATCAGAGGCTTAATTTAATTATTTGGCTGCGCTGCCGCTTTTCAAAGCGCCCTTCACAATGCAAGCTACCTAAAGCCGAAAGTATACTAGGGACGTCCGCGTAATTCCTCCCACCGAGAGCAGAGACTACATTACCCATACACCTTTGAGTTTTACAAGTTAAAAGCGCATGCGTAGCTTTTGCTGCTGTCAATAGGCTTGTTCGACTTCATGCGGCGCCCCGAAAATCGACAGCCGGAAGACGTCACAGTATCGCGAGAGCGAGGCGAAATATGATTTCTTGAATCATTCTCGCGGTACTCTGACGTCATCCGGCTGTCGGTTCTTGCGGCGCCGCATGAAGTCGAACAAGCATAGTGTTAACAACTTGGTTTGGAGAGGTGTGTGAAACGCGCAACCATAGCTGCTCTGTTAAAATGAAAATACAATGAATAGGCCTACTTAATATGCCCTCCTGGTTTTAGACTCTGAGGAGTAAAAGACCAAGGTCAGAATCAAAGGACTCTCGCTGGCTGACATCCCACCAAGCCAGAATGATATCGCTGCAGGTACCCTTTTGTAGGTACGTGACAATCTCTGCTGTCGCGGCTGTCAGCTTGGTTCCCCTCGACGCAACTTCGGATTTCCTCAGACGATGTGCAGTGTAAAAACATTATTGAAATTGTATTAGACATACTTGCTAAACTACAAGTGAACGAAATTTAAATTAATTTGAACGACGCGCACAGGAGTTTTATCACCCGCAAAATGGAAAACAATGGGACAATATAAAGTGATGATTTCGAGTTTCAAATGGCCAATATTTTGTTATTCTTGAACCCATAGACATGGTCTTGGTGTCCAGAGAGTATCTTTGCCCGACAGCGACAATATGTTATTAAAAAATAAATTACATCATTATGGATAAATGAGTGCTTGCAGAATATATGTATTTGAGAATGCTTATCAGTACTTTTTTGTTTCTTTAACTTTAAAGATGAATATTCTCCTTTAGAGATGGGCAATTTTCAGCAATAGCACATTATATTCAACATTTTGAGCTCATAAAAAAGATTTTTCGCTTATTTTATGATTTTATGTTTTTATGCACGTTTAGTTTTGGTGCAATTTCATCAAAAGCTTATAATTAGGAAATACACACAACACGCTTAACGTATATTTTCTATATGTTAAAAATGTTGTAAAAATTGCGTATTCTTATATAATAAGAATAACAATATGATACATTTATATTGCGCTCAAAATGATTTAGAAATGGAAAAAGGAATTCTTCTCAACTGAGTGCTTGCAGAATATATTTGAGAATGCTTATCAGTACTTTTTTGTTTCTTCAACTTTAAAGATGAATATTCTCCTTTAGAGATGGGCAATTTTCAGCAATAGCACATTATATTCAACAATTTGAGCTCATAAAAAAGATTTTTCGCTTATTTAAATTACTTTTTTATGTTTTTATGCACGTTTAGTTTTGGTGCAATTTCCTCAAAAGCTTGTAATTAGGAAATACACACAACATGCTTAACGTATATTTTCCATATGTTAAAAATGTTGTAAAAATTGCGTATTCTTATATAATAAGAATAACAATATGATATATTTATATTGCGCTCAAAATTATTTAGAAATGGAAAAAGGAATTCTTCTCAACTACCACCAATAAAGTTTTAAAATTCTTCTTTAGAAAAACGGCATTTAAACCCACGTGCACCGAACAAGAAAACGTATGCTTACATACAGTCCGTGTATGATATATTTTTTATTTAGTTTTACATATTTTTATTTATATGCATTTACTAATAGTCTACCGTAAGGTCATAATGTACACACTGTTAAAAATGATTCAGTGGCTTTGTAAATATATCTAAAATAAATGATTAAAGTAACTTAATAAAATCTCTTAATGCAGTTATGCGATTTTTTTAGTTGGAAAATAAATTACTTAAAATAGAACAGATATTTTGTTTAAAATGTACATATATTATTTAATGTATACGCCTTAATAATATAAGTATTACATTTACAGATTATTTTAGTCAATATATTTAAAAAGGTCAGAGTAATATATTTAAGTTTTTTAAACTGTAATAATTGCATATTTCAAATTATTATTATTTCTATTTGACATCAAAAATGTGTAAGTTTTACGCCTAACTTGAAGTATGATTTACTTATATTTTTACATTGATATTATTTGAGTAAATGTAGGCAAAAAATAAATTAATAATAAGTAGAAAAAATGTCAATTTTAAACAATCACATAGCCAACGGTTTTTAATCAGCAACAAAGAAACTGCACATTTTGCCGATGACAAACACCTCAGAAACTCCTCCAATTTATGAATATTTACACTCACAATATGATTTTATTTCCTTAGTACAAAAGTATAACATATTATACAAATTCTCAGTGAAATGTATTAAACACCATTGCTACTTTTTATCGTGTTTCATACCATGTAAAGGGAAACATGATAATATAAAAAGTAGCCTACTGTTCAGTAATGCAGAAAAGCGCAACAGAACCATGTTAAAGCTATTAAAACGTTCAGATGCAAAAATGAACTAAATGTAAAATTAGATAAACTAGTTAATGATATTGCGTAAATGCGCTCGGTCTCTTCAAAGGTCTTCGCGAATTATTTTGTTATAAGACTCGATTATCATACATCACGTCGCTTCTACTGTAAGTACACGGAAAAAATAAGACAAATGATGCGCGTTTGAGTCGGATTTTTATGAAGAATATGTGACTGTTTATGTAACTGGCAAAAGAAAACTTCGCCAACAAAATGTTTGCCAAAAAGCATGCATTTGTATGACATCAAAGTCTATCGCCTAAACATTGATAATCCGTGTCATGTTACTTCAATATCATACAGTATACGCTAAGCATGAAGTCGAGCACACACATTGTCGTCAGTATGGCCTACATGAAACACGCCTGCCCTCTACAGGTTTTTATATTTCCTGCGTCCCCCACCGAACTCCCCTTCTGCGGGATCTCGCAGAATTTCGGAAGTCTCCGCGGCATTCTGCTCTCAGAAACGCGCATTTTTAAAGGCCACATCTGTATGTTTGTAAGGTTTATGTATCAACCATCAATATTCAATTACTATTGCCTTTTCTTTGCTATAACATGTGTTTTAAACACACTTACATATAGCAGCCTGAAAACACTAACAATCCAAGGGTCAAGAGTCAAAGTCCAACTAAATCAACCACTGATCACAATAATGGTGACTTTAAATGAAACAGCCAACATCTTAATATAAGTTAAGAAAATGACTCTACGGGTAAGATGTGAAATGCAATTTTATATATAAAATAAATTGTATTATAAAATACATGATATTATTGCCTTTTAGTATAACCAATTCAAATCTTTAATCTTTCTAAATGTAACGTGATGAAACACTATAAAAACACTACACTAAAGGGAAACATAGGGGGAACTGAGTTCGACACAACACCTGTTACGAGTCATTCAAAAATATTTAAATGATATTCGGGCCGCGGTCAGTCGGTCGAGTTTAAGGCTTTTTTGAACAATTGCGGGCGCGTTAGTTGAAAATGTCGGTCGGGAGTTGTTTATACAATGACCCACGCATCACTGATTCGCATTGGCTACCCGCCAATGTGGCTGGTAGATTGACAGTGTTACCCGCCAATTGCAAAATCCACCCGCATTTGGCGCGTGGTCGGGTGTTAATTTCATGCCCTGATTGTGATCATTGGTTGTTTTAGTTGACTCTTGACTCTTTGTTTATTTTTTCTGCCTGCTATAACTTTGTGTTATATTTGTTATGGTAAAGAAGAGACCATGTTGCAATTCTGTTATGGTGTTTGACACGTAATGTTGAACATCTAGAAAATGTATTTAGAGTTTGCTCATTTAGCAGATGTATTGGTCTCTCTCAGTAATGTGATGCTACAGTATGATATCTGGCACTCTCAAAGCGGTTTGTCATTCTGAAGATTTTGAAACAATGTGTACTTAGATTAACCATGGTGTAACTTAAACACACGAACATCAAGTCTCACAGTATGAATCTCAACAATGGTGACAAAGAAAAAGGCCAAAAGGTTCATGATTTTTTTTCATGCCGCAGTGCATTCTGGGAGTTCTGAATAAAATTTATTGATACCCAGAATGCATTGCAGCATGAAGCTTTTCATTTTATGGTCACCATTATTGAGATCCATACTCAGATTCTTTATATTTGGGTGTCTAAATTGGACATCAGTTTTTTTACATGACAATCAACACTATATCCTAACCACCGCCGCCATAGAATCACACTGGACACTTCTGTCTCTTTCGCTGCCATAACAAACAGGTTTTAAACACACCAAGTTACAGCAACCAGAAAACAACAAGTCTAAAACAGAGTAAAGAGTCCAACTAAAACTACCACTGATCACAATAATGGTAACTTTTAATGAAAGAGCCAACATCTAAACCTAAGTTAATAAATAACTCTACAAGTAAGATGTAAGATGTAAAATGCTTCAAGTGTTACTTTTTTAACACTCTGTAGTGTGGATCTATATAAACAATAAGCAGTGTTAATGTTAATTTAACACTGGGGATTTTGCAGTCTACATTAGCTCCACCAAGAAATGTTTATTTATTTTTTGTAGTTGTTGTGGTTCTGCTGGTATTTTGTCTTTATTCTCTTCTTGTTCATCTTTCTTTAGTGATTCTGTTTATTAACAGCAGGTGTTTATCATTAATGGTCAATCATCACTTCGTTCATCTCTTCATTATCTAATTAACTTCATCACTTCTTCAACCCAACCACACCCATACTTGACTTTGGTTTAGTCCACATTGGCTTTAGTTTCTACAGAAGGTTCATGTGGGCTAAGTCAGATGGGGCCAGCATGAAACCCGGGTGCAAGACCAGCTTGGGGCCCATATTGCAAGCCCATATGGGGCCTACATTTGCCCCACCAAGCACTGCTGGCTGGGTTGTTGGGTCAAATTTAAAGATTTTCTGAGTTAATATCAACCTAGTGGGCTGGGCTCTTAATTCTGCTGGGTTATTTTTAATGCTTGGTAAATATTGGACAGAACACACGTTGGGTTATAAATAAACCTATGAGAATGTATGAAGATGTAAAAAATATCAATGACGATTTTTGTAGTAGCAGTGAGAAAACACATGAAATATAATATATCTACTTTGACACTTCCCAGATAGCAATTACATTCGGCCCGGATCCGTTTTAAGCCCCTTGCCTCCGTTTCTATCTCAGAGACGTTTTCTGATTGTGAAACAGATCCGTGCCAGATAGAGGTTTCAGCTCAAACATCAGTTCAGTATTTATATCATTTTACAGATCTGGCCCAGATCACTTTTCGCACAGGTAACCGAAAGACGTTAGCTGTGTCTGACACTGATTTGGTCCAGATCTGCAATACGAATCTGAGCCGATACTAACGATCAGGCGGTGCTGGATCGGCGCTGGCACATATCCGCAACCAGAGGTGTAAAATCCATGTGCCAAGAGTAAATGTCCTTTCCAGTATTTTGTTCCAGGATCTGCTAATTAGCACAATTTTTCAGCAGGAGGTGACCTCCTGGCTCGTTGGTGTTTTAAGCCCTCAACGAAGCCTTCAAGGCAGCGCTGCCTGGAAGGCACTCCCTGTGCCCCGAGCGTTTCAGCCAATCACAGCACTGGTGCTAGATATCGAGCCTTCCGCCTGCTTCTGGAAGTTCGAGCTCACCATTGGTCAGGTGAGTAGTGCAGATATGGTAAGATAGAAATGTGATTGATAATGAAATCCGCTTGAAATGTTTCAAGGGTTTAAGTGACGTGTTTCTGCGTTTTCACATGTTCGCAGCGCCACTTTCGTGCCAGTTTCATGCTGCGTCCGAAATTGCCTCCTACTATACAATAAAGTATACAAAAATCACTACTTTGTCTACTATATAGTATGGAAGTAGGCGGTTTCGAACGCAGCGTCAGTATTGGTTCCTCCATTTTTTTCTTTTTCAAACCATTGCATGGGATGGATTTGTGGTTTTCGTCTGATTTTTAAACAATTTTCGCGTGAGGATAAAATTGTGTTTGGCATAATGTGGACATCATTTTAAGCATTGGTTATGTTTTTTTTGTCAGAATTTAAAACTCTTTTCGCTTGGGCTGTGGATGTCATTTTATGTAACAGAAAGTTGTTCTAATCCCAAGCGACAATTGTAAGATAATTAAATAAAAATGATTAACCAACACGTGTAACTGGCACAAAAAGAAAGTCTTGCCACGGACACGTGAAAACGCAGAAACACGTCACTTTAACGCTCGAAACGTTTCGAGCTGAATTCAAACACAGTCACATTCCTATCTTACCATATCTGCGCTACTCACCTGACCAACAGTGAGCTCAAACTTCCAGAAGCTGGCTGAAGGCTCGATATGCAGCACCAGTGCTGTGATTGGCTGAAACGCTCGGGGCACGGGGAGTGCCTTCCAGGCAGCGCTGCCTTGAAGGCTTCGCTGAGGGCTTAAAACACCAACGAGTCAGGTGGTCACCTCCTGCTGAAAAACGGTGCTAATTAGCAAATAGATTGGAACAAAATACTGGAGAGGACTTTTACTCATGGCACATTTTACACCTCTGTCCGCAACAACCCCGAAAAACAGATCAGAAACGGCTTCGGCCCGATGTGCGTTTGGACTCAGGAACGACTCCGGCTCTATCGTTTTGCGGGTGCGGTCCTGTTCCGTTACAGCATCCAGTGGCTATCAGGGTTGTCACGGCCTGGCTCAGACGTTGTCACAAAAGAGTAAATCTAGATCTTTGGCAAAAAAAAGTTATGTGTGAATTTTCAAATAAAATAATAATCAAACACAAAAATGGCGGGAAAACAGCTTTCAACTTGACAGGGCAAAGGAGGAATGTTTTTATAATGAGGCAAGCTCTCAAGTCTGCCAGGTACTTTATTCCCATTCAACCAGTTTTCCCCATTGTAATGTTGGGAGACATAATTAAAAGGGATTACAAGATTATTGCTGTCTGTTCACACCAAGCACTCCAGTTCTTTCTCATAAGTCCTGTTATAACATGTCATTTTTTGGAACGGATCACACAGCAGTTATGTGGAAGATCTGGTTAAGCAACTTTTCTGCAACCATTGGGAAAACTTTTGGGAACATCTTGAGCGGTGGTGGCCAACCCTGTTCCTGGAGAACATTTATGCCCTCAAAGAACAACGTTGGAGACCCATGATCTAGAGATAACCAAATATTAAAATACAAAAACCAAATTATGTTTTTCTCTTTTTCTAATTTAATTTTGCCCTCACCCTCCCTTAAAAATACTACAAAAGTCCTTGAGCTTTCATCTTCATGTTTGATGTCATTTAAAGTTCTTGATGGGTAAAAAGGTTCGACTTCTTTATAGAGCCTTATGTACCCTCTCGATCCCTGTGCTCTGCCACCGAGTGATGGCTTGTGGTGCCATCTCAAAAAGGGAAAAAACACTAGCGCGTACCTTCTCAGGAGCTGTTCCACAACTGTGGAATGATCTGCCGGTCGTGACACGATCTGCTGACACTGTAGCTGTCTTTAAGACTCGGCTAAAAACCCATCTCTTCCGCCTTCACCTCACTTCCTAATAACGGACTTACTAGCTTTCTTTAGTTACCTTTCTCTTTATCTCTTTCTCTATTTACCTTTCTCTTTATCTCTACTTATCTATAAAAAAAAAAAATACTAACAAACCCTTGGCTATGTATATTGTGTTGGACTTGATGAGACTATTTCCAGTGCACTTATGTATTGCTGTTCTTGTGTTGCTATAATTGCTTCTATTGTGTACCTCACTTGTAAGTCGCTTTGGACAAAAGCGTCTGCTAAATGACTAAATGTAAATGCTTGACAGATTGATGTGCTTTCTGTTCTTTTCGTTTATTAACGTGGTAGTTTAGGTGACAATTGTACTATTCTGATTGTTATTGTATAATTGTTATTGATTGTTTTTGTGATTTTTGAAGTTGGCTAAATAATTTTTTATTCTTGGATCTAGTGTTGTGCCTGAACAAGCCAGTTTCCTTTCAAGGTATGTGCAAGAAAAAAAAAAATTTAAAGACAGTCAATGCTAATGTAAACCCTGGTTGGATAAGGATTTAAAGTTAGATATGAAAATGAAATCTGACGCATTTAGCTTCAGTGTTAAAACTTATAAAATAATTGCTGTCTGTGGTTCTATATGGACCATAATAACAATAATTTTTACAGTACAGTAATACCGCACTAAAGACGTTTCTGTTTTTCTACTTCTGCAACACTTTTTAATAGTAGATCTGTATCTAACTGTCTATTTGTCCAAAACAGAAATCTGATATTTATTGATTCGAAATATGACACAATTCTCATCAAATGTCAATGCATTCTTTGAATGTAATTTTATATAATTAATGCAAATGTAATATATTTTACACAATAAAGCATTTTAAAATTGTCAAGATTTATTTACATTTATTTACATATGCTTTATGATTTCAGTACACATAATTCATGAATTTTGTTACAATCATTGACTTCACAGACTCGTAATGTATACCCTGCAAGTAAGCTTACGATGGGCCTGTATGGGCATAGCCTAAGGGCCCCACACAGGTTTGCTCACTGGCGAAACGTTGGCCCCTTAGCACTGGCCCTGCATGGGCAGCCCTCACTTATTAGCCCCCAGGAAGCCCTCACATAAGCCCTTTTCACACAGATATGCCGTAAGATACACGGGACAGGCATCCTGGAATTTTACGGGACCGCTTGATATTTTATTCATTCACACTGCCAAGTTTACACGGCATCTGATGGTCCCGGAAAGACACATGACCTGTTGAAAGTCCCGCCCTCTCTTCTACGCAGCGTCTGAAGTTTGCATATTATTTATTATTCCTCTCTCCAGAAACAACTCGCGTGCATTTTTGTTTATGATAAGACTACAAAGGAGCGCGTGAATGCACAGTTCTATTCTGTTGAATGATCTCATCTTCAGAGTGGATATTTGACGAGCTCCCTGATTTCTGCTTTGATACAGTTTTCAGACATTTCTCATCGTGATTGTTTATATGCATTTAAAACCCGCATTTTGAGGAGCTGGACGATATATCTTGTTGGGATGACGTGCGGGTATTTTCGTTTATTATGGCTCAAATGAGCAAGTGACGCGATATTCTTTTATGCTGCTGAATGATCTCCGTTTCAACGCAGTAAGTAACGAGCTAACTTACCTGATATCTGCTTCAGTCCAGTTTGCTGACATTTCTCGTAGTGAATGTTGTAAATCCCTCATTTTAAAGAGTTGAACCAACTTCATGTTGCCATGACACGCGCGTCCTCACTACGGCACGTGCGTCATTGTTTATGCGTCTCATATATCATTTCCTGATAACTGCTTCAATCTAGTTTGCAACATTTCTCGTGGTGAATGTTTATATACACGTTATCTCTCGTTGTAAGGAGATGAACCATAACTTGTGTTGTGATGATGACGCGCGCGTCCTCACTTCGACACGCCCATTACTGCATTCTTGCGGCTTCTTGTTCACACAGAGGGTTACCCGCGTATCTTACTAGGTCCTCTTTCCGGCAACGATCCCAGAAGATTAACGGAACGAGTTTTTGTTCACACAGACGCTTGTCTGGCAATTTTACGGGTATTTTCTGGGACCAGAGGTCTGTGTGAATGGGGTTATAGAGAAATCCGCAGAGTTTAATGAACACTGCTGGATGTATATATTGTCCCAATCTTACAGAGTGTTAAAAAGTAACAATGAAGCAGAATTAAAAGCGCTGTTATCCTCTCTCTCACCATCTCTGTCTGAAACCTAAAATTGCATCTTTACATCTTATTGGTAGAGGTATTTTCTTACTTTAGGTTGAGATTTTGTTTCATTTAAAGTCACCACTATTGTGATCAGTGTTTGATTTAGTTAAACTTGACTCGTGACTCTTACATTGTTCAATCATTTGATTGCTATAACTTTGTGTGTTTAAGACATGTTTGTTATAGCAGAGTGCGATACTTGGGTGGTGGTCAGTTCAGTAAATAAAGTCTAAATGTCATCATATAAAAACGTATGTATTAATTTATTGTTTGCACACTTATCAGAAGGTTCTTTTTCTGACAATGTGATACTACAGTACGAGATCCAGCTCTCTCTTAGCAGTTTGTCTTTCTGAAGAATTTTGAAACACTGACACTCAAAAATTAACTGCGCTACAATGTAGACACACAAATATCAAGGATCAGAGTATGAATCACAATGATGGTGAAAATAAAATGAAAAGCTTCATGCTGCAATGCATGCTGGGTATCAACAAATTACAAATCTCATCCAGGACTCCCAGAATGCACTGCGGCATGAATAAATAATGACCTTTATTTACCATTTTCTTTGTCACCATTGTTGAGATTCATACTCTGATTCTTGATGTCTGTGCATCTACATTGTGCAGTGGTTAATGTTTATGGGCAAACTATCAAAATCTTTCAGAATAATAAACTGCTATGAGAGTTCTGGACCTTACACTGTAGTATTTCATTATTAAAAGAAAGGGATGCTTCTGATGAGGGGGGAAAACTATATTAATAAATCTGTTCATTAAACGATTATGTTTGTAAGGTTTATGTATCAACCATCAATATTCAATTACTATTGCCTTTTCTTTGCTATAACATGTGTTTTAAACACACTTACATATAGCAGCCTGAAAACACTAACAATCCAAGGGTCAAGAGTCAAAGTCCAACTAAATCAACCACTGATCACAATAATGGTGACTTTAAATGAAACAGCCAACATCTTAATATAAGTTAAGAAAATGACTCTACGGGTAAGATGTGAAATGCAATTTTAGGTTTCAGACAGAGATGTTGAGAAAGAGGATAACAGCGCTTTTAATTCTGCTTCATTGTTACTTTTTAACACTCTGTAAGATGGGACAATATATACATCCAGCAGTGTTCATTTAACTCTGGGGATTTTTCTGTATGAGGGCTTCCTGGGGGCTAAGTGAGGGCTGCCCGCGCAGGGCCAGCGCTAAAGGGCCAACGTTTTGCCAATGAGCAAACCTGCGCGGGGCCCTTAGACTAGCCCTAAGTGGGCCCATAAAGGGCCATCGTAGGCTTACTTGCAGGGTACACTCTTAATAAGATTGTCTGTGAATTATTTGTAAGTAAACAGATTAATATTTTATGCATGTCCACCAAGTTGCAGGAATTGAGTTTTTCACACCTGTCACCTGCCTTTATGCCTTTGTGCTATTTTACCACAGAATGAAACTGAAGATGTTAAAATAACTTTTCTGTGGAGGATGTGAATAAAACCTCACGATCATCTCTCACTAAACTTCCTCATAATCCTTGAGTACAGATGCTGAATACAGATAAATGCAGTGAACAAATGTGGACTTATTTGTTTTTAGTTTGTGTTGCAGGTAAGAAAGACTTTGATTCTACATAAATGTGTTTTTGTTGTGCTTGATTTGAGTCACTCACATCTATTATAGTTGATCTGTTATTATTCTTACCATGTTGTGTTTCAGGTGTGTTTGGTGTTGATGGAGATGAAGTGAAGTCAGTGTCAGTGATGGAGGGAGATTCTGTTACTCTACACACTCATATTACTCAAATACTAAATTTTCAGCAAATTATGTGGATGTTTGGACCTAAAGGGACTCTTATAGCTCGATTCTATAAGAAAATGATTGATATGTTTGAATATAATGAGATATTTGGAGACAGACTGAAGCTGGACAATCAGACTGGATCTCTCACCATCACAAACATCACAATCACACACACTGGAGTTTATGAACTACAGATCTTCAAAAACACAGTGACTTCATACAAGAGATTTAATGTTACTGTCTATGGTGAGTTTAATATCATTCACACACACACACACACACACACACACACACATACACACAATATGTTTAAGCTGGATCATTTGTGATTATTTTTTAATTTACATTCTTGGTAACCAGACAACATAGGTTATACACGACATGCCATGTGCTCTTCAATGCATGACTATTTTGGGAGATCAATAGTGTTATCATCGGGTGGTGGGTTGGGGGATGGCTTACTCTCTAGTGTTTAGAGAGTTGGGCTTGTAACCTGAAGGTCACTAGTTTGTCACTGTTTTACTTTTTCATCATCCTTTGTTTTTATGATCACTAACCAGTCAATTTAATAACATTTGGGTGTATAAGATTTTGTTAAAGTGCAGTTTAATGTATTAGTATTGTTATTCAACAGGCCACTCCCACTGTTGCACTATGATTGGTCATGTCTGCAGTGGTGGGTGTTTTGACTGTAGTGGTTTATGAACTGAGATCAGACATCAGATGACACCCGGGGGCGATAGAGTCAACCCAACGAGTTGAGAAACTTACTTTAAAAGTACAGCCAGAGCTAGGAAGTAACTGATTACATGTAATCTAGATTTCGTAATTAGATTCCAAAAATCAAGTACTTGTAAAGTTAGATTACACTTTAAAATACTGGTGGTAATCAGAGTACAGTAACTATTTTATTGTTACAGATTTCTTTACATGGATTATGTTATAAATTACTTTCTTATTTTTTCTACTTTGTACAAATTTTCAGTTTTCATAATCTTACAATAGCTAAAGTGATCCATAAGGGAGGGTCTGACTTGTTTTATATGTGTATATTCATCTGCACATACTCTATATCATTGTGAAGTTCAAAGGATTTTCCCAAATTGTACGCATTTCTACCAATCACTGGTCAAAATACAACGTTGATCTGACGTCAAAATCCAACATTGATCCGACATCAAAACCCAACGTTGATCTTACATAAAAATCCAACGTTGATCCGAGGTCAGGATCCAACGTTGAACCGATGTCAAAATTCAACTTTGATTCAACGTCAGGAACCAACATTGATCCAACGTTGAACCGATGTCAAAATTCAACTTTGATTCAACGCCAGGAACCAACGTTGTTCCAACGTCAAAATCCAACGTTGATCCGACGTCAAAATCCAATGTTGATCCGACATCAAAATCCAACGTAGATTCAACTTCAGGATCCAATGTTGATCTGATGTCAATTTTCATGATATGTCCCCTTTAATGTTTATTTATTTTATTTCTTGAACAATTGAACAGATACTGTATGCATCTTATAACAAAGCAAAATGTTATTATGTGCAAAGTGATAAGCGGGAGGTCAAGGTTCGGTTGGCTGCTGCTCAGAGATGCTGTACAAAACAAAATCAAATTTTACATCACTGGCCTTTCAAATGTATTTTATGACAAAATGAGGAATTTGCAAGGAACATACATTTTTCCTGAGATTATACTTTTTCTTTTATGTTTTTCAGCTTCTCTGCCTGTTCCTGTCATCACTCGTATCAGTAACTCTTCAAACTGTTCATTATCATCATCATCAAGCTCAAAATGTGTGTTGTTGTGTTCAGTGTTGAATGTGAGAGATGTGAGTCTGTCCTGGTATAAAGGAAACAGTTTATTGTCCAGCATCAGTGTGTCTGATCTCAACATCAGACTCTCTCTACCTCTGGAGGTTGAATATCAGGATACAAACACATACAGCTGTGTGGTGAACAATCCCATCACAAACCAAACTCAACATCTCAATATCACTCATCTCTGTCAGACATGTTCAGGTATGTCAGCAATAATATCGTTTATTTACTGAGATGATCTGATAATTGTAGAAAATACAGCAATAATTCTTACATTTAGGTTTATTTGTCTTTTGGTGATTTATTCAATAGAGATTTTCATCTGTTTTAGTCTCTACAGGAGTGTATTTATTTCTTCATGTGAGAAGAAATAAATACAAGAAACACTTAAACTGAAACATGAGGAAGTTTGAACAAATGTTTTTGTGGCATTACACTGAACTGAATAAATAAACTTGATCTGTTTGTGTTGATGGTCAGTTTCAGTTCTCTTCAGTAAATTTAGATATGCTGAGTTAGTTTGTTTGGTCTGAGATAAATCATGAGGTTTACTCTGCATGTATGAGATAAAGTCTGTTTGTTTGAAAGTGTGTGTTGTGTACATAGATGTGTTTGCACAAAATCTCAGCTCTACAACTGAGAACACAAGTGTCTGAAATAATCAGAGTGAATCTGACAGGAATAAAAGTTTTCTGATGAAACACAATGTTTATCAGGATGATTTTCTCTCTTTTGTTTATGTTTGTGCCGAATGGTGAGTAAAGAAATATTTTTTATTAGTAAAATTGTTATCTGTATTTAAACAGATGTACATATTTATATATTAGATATTTTTTAAGGTTAATCAAATAAAATGAGATTTCAGGATTGAGTTTTACATCTTAAAGTTAAAAAGGAGTTTAAGATTTTCATTGTCAGATATAAAATAATTGTTTTGTCTTTTTCAAATGTATTTTTTTTTATTTTAGTAAAGTCTAAAATTAAATAATTTTGTTTAAGTTTGCTAATATTCATTTTGGATTTTGTGTTTCAGGTGTGTTTGGTGTTGATGGAGATGAAGTGAAGTCAGTGTCAGTGATGGAGGGAGATTCTGTTACTCTACACACTGATATTACTCAAATACAGACAGATGATGAGATAGGGTGGGCGTTTGGACCTCGAGAGACTCCTATAGCTGAAATCTTTGAAAACATCATTATGTATAATATTAATGAGATATTTGGAGACAGACTGAAGCTGGACAGTCAGACTGGATCTCTCACCATCACAAACATAAATATCACACACACTGGACTTTATAAACTACAGATCATCAGTGACAGAGGAACTATATACAAGAGATTTAATGTTACTGTCTATGGTGAGTTTAATAGCATTCACACACTGTTTGTTTGTTTAATTTGATTCAGTCTTAATTATTCTTATATTTTTATTTTTTCTATTCATATCTGTGTTAACATCATCCACTGCTTTTTTGATTACAGACACTGAACGTGTTTGTGTCATCACACGTAGAGCAGCCTTATCATTTATTAAATCCTGAAATTAACAGTAGTTTATTACAGTTTTTATTTGATTTAACAGTCTTAAATCGTTTTCAATGTAAAAATTATTTGAATATTTGATAGAGCTCACATAAAAACTTTTTTCAGCTCGTCTGCCTGTTCCTGTCATCTTCAATTACTGTCCACAAAATCCTCCATCATCAGAAATATCATCAATCTCCAAATGTGTGTTGTTGTGTTCAGTGTTGAATGTGAGAGATGTGAGTCTGTCCTGGTACAAAGGAAACAGTTTATTGTCCAGCATCAGTGTGTCTGATCTCAACATCAGACTCTCTCTACCTCTGGAGGTTGAATATCAGGATACAAACACATACAGATGTGTGGTGAACAATCCCATCACAAACCAAACTCAGCATCTCAACATCAATGATCTCTGTCAGTCATGTTCAGGTATGACAACTGTTATATTAGATTCATTCATATATTTCCACCGTGTAAACTAGTTACAACATCTGTGTTTGGTTTACACTAATGCTTCCGTTTTTAATCCTTAGACTTTGGCCGGTGTTTCAGTTTTACTGAAGCTGTGATCCGATTGGTCCTCTCAGCTCTGGTGGGTGTGGCTACTGTTGTCATAGTGGTTTATGACATCAGAACCAGAAGAGTTGAATAAAAGCAGTGAGATCAGACATCACGCTCAGACCTGGACCAATGCTAACCTTTGCTCTTGTTTGCTTTCCTGCACAGCAAAATCCCCGGTGTTAAATTAACACCGGCTCGGTGTTTATATGGGTACCACCAGCAGGGTGTTAAAAGTAACACCGAAGCAGTGTTAGAGTTAATTAGATACTTTAGCAATCATTTGAGTGATTATTTGATTATTGAAGACACCAGGGGCCTCATTTATAAAATGCTGCGTAAAAAACATCCTAAATTTGATCTTACGATCATTTAACAAAAATGCGTACGTGTGATTCATAAACCGAACGTACGTGCAGAAAACGCGCGTACCCCTTTCAAATCTATAAATCAGAAATGAACTTGAACTTGTGCGCGCAGCCGAGCAGTTTCAGATCTCCGCCTTTAAACGATGCGTAATTAATGTCAGACATATAAAAAGCGCTTGTCAATGTTTAAACCCAGTTTCAAACAGCAAGAACGGCTTATATTTCCAAAAACCTGCAGCAATCAGACAAGCAAAAGTGCGTACGTCTGCTCAGACCCTGACGTGGCGCTAAGCAGTTTTCCACGTCAAAGACGGTTTTTATAAATATGGACTTTGCCGTGGTTTTTCGCCTACGCACACTTTACGATCAAATTTGTGCGTACGCACGCTTTATAAATGAGGCCCCTGGTGATAATGAGCTGAACTACAACTACAACTTCCAGCCACTGCCTTAGATAAAATCTACTGAAAAGACATCTCTCTTATTACAAACCAAACTGACTTTTGTCTACTTTGAAATTGTTTGGTCACCATTATGGTGATCAGTGGTTCCTTTAGTTGGGCAGTTTGACTCTTAAGCACTATTCGGACGGGATTAGTTTTCCAAACGACGTTTGAGTTTCAGCGTGTCCCCCAGGACGTCTGTGATTTTATGTACCGATTCGGACGGGATTAAAATGATGCAGGCTATTCCAGAGATGGGAGTGTCTGTTTCATGCATTTGGGCGTTGCAGTAGCACGTGCTCTGGATACGCGTGTTTGTAATGTTTAATATTTTGCTTTAAATGTAAAATTATGGCAGAACGTAATTTATTAATTTAATTTTAACAAATCAAAATAAAATATACAAATCCTACTAAAGTAACATTAGCCTACGTGTTTTATATAACTGTCTGCTTATAACAAACACAAAATAATGAAGAAATAATGATTAATACAATTTAATATCTTTATTAATTAACATTACCATTCCGGAGTTGAACAACTTTGAACGGAGTTTCTTATAATGTTAATGATATATCAGTGTTTAGTCTTAACAGTGTATGATATTCAGCTCGTCTTGATTTAATTACTTTATTTTGCAGAATGCGAAAAAACATTCATATCTGAATGAATGGGACTCAGGAAATACAATATACGCGCATTAGTAAGACCTTACGGCAGATCAAGTTGGCCAAAACACGAAATGAACCGCGTTTTCAAAAGATATTGCGGGCAAACACAGACATTTGCATCCGGACGGGATTAAATTTCTCAGAGGACCTCTGAGTTCAGCGAAAAACAGTAGGTAAATTGCTCTGGAATTTTTACGGAGGTCGTCAGAGAAAAACACA
The DNA here is from genome assembly GCA_025389145.1 of Misgurnus mizolepis. Classification (NCBI taxonomy): domain Eukaryota; kingdom Metazoa; phylum Chordata; class Actinopteri; order Cypriniformes; family Cobitidae; genus Misgurnus; species Misgurnus mizolepis. The sequence continues at coordinate 9,346,043 of JAIFKI010000021.1, forward strand.
GACATGGCCGATTCGGACGGGATTAAAAACACAGAGGACCTCTGAGAAGCACGATTTTCTCAGAGGTCCCCCTGTAAAACTAATCCAGTCCGAATAGGGCTAAATTTTCCTTTTGAGGTTTTTGCAACAGTGTCTATTGAACACATTATTTGATGTAAAGGGCGTGAAGCAAAGTTTATAAAGTTTTTATAACAGAGATTGTAGATTTAAGGAAATTGTTTACACAGTCAAAAAATCAGTATTCATGGAAAATAAAATGTTGCTCAAATATATATTCTCTATTGGTTTTAACTTACAGAGCTTTTCAAATGTTATTGTAAAAAATACTTGCTGGAAAGTTTATTTTTGCCTCACGTGCAGATATCATGAATCACCCCATTTATCGCAACAATGGTGACATAATTTATGTTGCAATGCATGATGGGAGTCATGAGTTTTATACTATGGTGGATCCCAGCATGCTTTGCAACATGTCACCATGATTCCGATTAGTGGGGTGATTCATGATATCTGCACGTGAGGCAAAAATAAACTTTCCAGCAAGTATTTTTTACAATAAAATTTGAAAAGCTCTGTAAGTTAAAACCAATAGAGAATATATATTTGAGCAACATTTTATTTTCCATGAATACTGATTTTTTGACTTTCCACTTTCCAGCAAGTTTTAACAATAAAATTTGAAAAAAATTTCCAAGGAAAGCTGTGTTACTGAAGTCCAATAGAGAATAATATACATATGATCAACATCTAATTTTCTATGAACACTGAATTTTTTGACCGTGTAAACAACTTACTTCAATCTATAATCACTGTTATAAAAACTACATAAACTTTGTTTTAACATCCTTTGAAACATATAATGTGTTTATTAAACACTGTTGCAAAGACCTCGAGACAGGGGTAGCTGCAGCTTGGAGCAATGGGCGTGGCAAGAGGTAGGGGCGTGGCAGGAGGTAGGGGCGTGGTAAGAGGTTTCTCATTGGTCAAAGGAGCTTCCTCCTGGCAACTGCGTTGGCCAATCAGCCGTAACCATAGTTATACGTCATTTCCTTTAGCTAAAAAGAAATCGTAATTTTCTTTTGATGGAAAGAAGAAGATGGATATAATACATGTGCGATATAATTTGATGGTCTCTTTGCTTGATGTCTTTTCAGCTTCGGGGATTATTTAATTGTTGTTGACAGATACATGTTACAGTGAGAAAAATTAATGACTGCATTTGCATCGAAGACATCCGAGTCGGCGATTTATGTCGATGTCCGTTCTGTGCTCTCAGTGTTGTTAGAATATCGCAAGATACAAAGCCATTTGCAAAGCCACAGACTTTGCGCGGTTCGCCATGAAGGGGGTCATTGTGCGTTCTATTTAGATAGAGAGTTTGATGGCTTCTGTTCGAAGGAATGAGTTTTGAACACAAGAACACAAGCCTTTGATGACAACTTCAATTGACGTTTCAAAAAAATTATTGTAAAAATGACTGAATAAATGTTTTTTGGATAAAATGGTGTTTGTTTTGCTTAATTGATTAATGTCACTTAAAAGAAGTGTATTAAACCGTTTTTACTTCATTTAATAATTATATGGTTTGATCAAACACGTATATGCCTTTATACAGCCAAAACATTTGCTGTACCATTTTTATAAAAAATAACATTACTTTTAGAGACATTTTTATCTTTAAAATAATAATTTGTTTTTTAATGATTTTTTAATTGTATTATTTAGTTCAAATACAGACATTTCAAGTATAATGCAATAAAAAATTATGAATACAAAGCAATGTAAATACAGCTCAAAATGTGTAAATCGGAGAATAACAAGTATAAAATGAAAAATACAAATGAATACAAAAATAAAAGTTTATGAGTCAAATTAGTTATAGATATTTTCAAAAACTTTTTGTTTTGTTATCTCATGTTTGAAAGGGTTTCAAAGTATACTGCTAGGTCTTATAAAAGGTAATATATGAGGGTTTCTTTTATTTGTGTATTATGCATATAAAACGTCGACAAAATAATTTAATTATATAAATTTTTTCCAGAAAAATATGGGTTTTGGAAACAAAGTAAAATGTCATGAGGTTCTAAATTCTAATACTGGGAATTTCTATTTAAGGGAATATCTATTTTGAAGTCAGTCCAAAATGAAATAGAAAAAGGGCAATACAAAAATAAATGTTTAATATCTTTAATTGATGTTTTACAAAAAGTGCATTTATCACAAACATTATAAATGTTTTTAATGATTGATCCTGAAAAAGTTGCGGTGGTGATGACGTCATGTAACCCGCGCCATACAGAAGGTGTCGAAGGTAACGTACTTTTGAATGAATTCTCAATATCAACACTGTTAAAAATTTATTGTAATTTTACAGGAAATTCCTGGCAACTAATTGCAGTAAATTTACAGCCAATAATATACAGGATTTGTACTGTTTACTTTGACAATAAAGGAATGTATTTACACAACATTTGTACTGTGATTGTAGTCGCATTATTACAGCAAAATGCTGTAGTTTATTACAATTTAATCTATATTTAATGCAACTCAGTTGCCAGGAATTTCCTGTAATTTCCTGTAAAATCCTGTTATTTGTGAATATTAAAATACTTTAGTAATTTCCCATATTAGCAAATTACAAACACACAACACAGGTATCTTTTCTGTTTTTATTAACAAACTGGGCATCACCACATATTACAAATTATACAATTTGTTTTTTCAAACACAAAACAAACGTTTCAGTGAAGCTCACTTTTACACGTCCAGACAGCCTATCATCAGGGGGAACATGGTGATATGAAACAAAGGTGCCCAGTCAGACTTGAACTGGGAAAGTTGTTCATGGTACTAGCCCATCAACTCAAAGTCCAGGAGTTTTCTAAGCAAGGTGGAAACAGGTGCGTTAAGCCCATGCCTCTTCTCTGCTTTGCTGCCCGTCTGGGAGTTGATTCCACAAAAAGCTCTGAGAAAAGAGGATTATTTTTAAGTTTTCATGTTTTAAATATTGACAAATAAAAATGTTCCTACTTGCTCATAAAAGAAAATGACGCCTATGTTTTTAATATTCATAACTTTTAGAATTACATTGTTTTTCTTAAAAATATAATGTAAAAGCCAATGTAATTTTATGCATGTATGTGCTGTATCTTGAATTTCACTTTGTACAAAACTATTCGCTAAATCCCTTAACCATAATTTTTTTAAATAGATGGAAACCTGTCTATTGACATCAATGCATAAAATATATCATAGCGCCTAACAATACTGGACAAAAAGGTCATGAGAATGATGGATCTATTTTCTTTATTAGTGTGTAAACAGTGTAAACATACCTTTGTATAAATTCAAGAGTCCCTGAGGCGTCTTTAGGGTACTGCATGTGAAACACGTACACAGGAAAATCCCCAGTGTTAAATTAACTCTACCAGTGTTAAATCAACACTATTTGGTGTTTATATAATCCACACCAAGATCGGTGTTAAGAAAGACTGGTGTTAAAAATATAACTCTGAATCAGTGTTAAAGTTAATGAGATAATGAAGTGCTGATTAAAACATTAATGGTGAACACCTGCTGGTCATTCAAATTAATTACATTTTGGACATTTTCCTGTTTCTAAATTTTTATTTTGATGACTCGTTTTCTGGAGAAAATACTAAAATAATAAAGAAAGACAAATTATTAAATGCAATAGATGAATACTGTTGGGTGTATGTCTCCAAAAGCTGCAATCTTTCACGTTTGCCCCTCTATCAGCATCTCTGTTTGAAAAATAAAATGATAACTTGCAGAGTTATTTTCTAAATGGATAAGTTTAACTTCTAAACAGCTGTCAGAACAAAATACAAGTGCTCAACTATTCCAGCATCCACACGAGTGATTTAGTAGACAAATCTTCTTTCTGACGTGATGTCTCACAAGTCAAATAGACATTTATCACAAAATGTATCACATTAAATCTTAAGTTTGTTTTTGTTATGAGTTAATTTGAAGTCACCATTATTGTGATTAGTGTTTCCTTTAGTTAGGCATTTGTCCATTGACCTTCACTGATCTAACTCTCCTCTTTTAGCAATAGCAACAATGTTTTAGTTAGACCACTTGTTCATTGCTTCATGTAGAGGAATGTAGACCTTCTTAGTTTATTTTTATTATATTCTACTCTACAAATCATTGAAACATTTGATCACAAATTAATTATGAAGAAACATGCATATAAAAAAGCTCTATGCAAATGACATTGTATTGAATAAGACTGCCGTAATGCTTTAGTGTGTTTTTGTTGTTGTTTTTTGCTTAAGAGAGACTTCATGATTTCTGATACAAAGCTCAACGATGGTGACAGTTAATGGTAAGAAAGTTGCAACATTTTTGTCATGTTGCAATGCATGATGGGATTTATGAATGAATTTTCTACAATCCTGGTACCCAGCATGCATTGTGGCATGATGTTTTGTTGTTGATTGTCACCATGATTGTGTTTTATAGGCTGATTGTTGATGTCTCAGTGTGTCTGATTTACACCACAGATTAGATTTGGGTAAACAATATTTAACTCTTCAGGGTATGTGGACTTTTACAGCACTGTTGGATTTCATGGGAGCCTCACAGGATTGGCAGAACATAAATTAAACACTTATATTCAGTGATTAGTTTTTTATGATATCATTGAATCCCAAGACTTATACTTTCATACTAATTAACATAGTAACAGTTATAGACTTCATTTCTCTCATCTTCCTCTGCTTTAACAGATGTGTTTGATAAACACACTGCCACAATGAGCAGAAGAAAACTAACACTAAACTTCAAGACCCAAGTACCCAACTAAAGGAAACACTAATCGGAGCAATGGTGACTAACTTTATTAACCAGATTTACAGCAGTTCTTTAGAAGTTAAACCTATCATCCATGTAACTCTGCAAGCAAGTTGTAATTTTAGTTTTCAAACAGAGATGATGATAGTTTTTATTTAACTGTGGGGATTTCATCTATTACATTTGAATATTTTGTCTTTCTGCATTATTTTAGTATTACTTTATCCAGAAAAAGAGTCATCAAAATAAAAAAATTAAAGACAGGGAACGTTCTAAAATTTAGTTGATTTGACACAGAATGACCAGCAGGTGTTCACCATTAATGTCTTAATCATCACTTCATTATCTCATTAACTTCAACACTGCATCAGTGTTATATTTTTAACACCACTCTTTTTACACACCCATCTGGGAGTGGATTATATGTACACCCACAGTGTTTATTTAACACCGGGGATTTTGCTGTGAAACTGGTATTAATGAATACATATAAATATAGAAAATAAGTCATGGTTCTTACCTGAGGTGTTCCTTCTTACAAAAATGTTGATTGATGGCCGATGGTACCGTTCGCCGCGCAATTTCACAATTCAAACAGCAGCGATCCCACAATACTATGCCGTGGCTGTAAAATAATGCTTCTACAGTGTAGTTACAATAAAATTACATGACTGTCTATACATTTCCCATCATGCATTCGCATTTACAATAAAAACATGAATACAATATTTTGTTGTACAATTTATTGTAAAAATTACATCAATTGCTAACAGTGAATATTGTTATTTTAACAGTGAAAGAAATGTATTTTGTATAGTGTTATATATGCAGCTAAATGTTGTGCTATATGAAGAGTTGTCATTAGGGGGCAACAGTGTTCTATATTAGAGTGAGTTCTGTACTGAATAAAGCAGTAAAAGAAGTGAGTGAATCAGCAAACAGCGTGTGAGTGTTGCTCTATGTGTTACGATAAAATTGTTTATATACATACATCAGCAAGCAACATAGTATATAGTGATTAAGTTTATGGCTCGCTTTTATGCGGATCAGGAAGGTTTTTGCGTCCAATTGAAAAGACCTTACGGCACGCCCCATTCCTCGTGGCACGCCCCATTTCTTTCCGACCTCTTGCCACGCCCATTGCTCCAGCCTGCAGCTACCTCTACTTGAAGACCTCTAACGCAGAAACAAGAGTCAACCCACCCAACTAAAAGAACCACTGATCACCATAATGGTGACCAAACAATTTCAAAGTAGACAAAAGTCAGTCTGGTTTGTGATAAGAGAGATGTCTTTTCAGGTGATTTTATCTAAGGCAGTAGCTGTAAGTTGTAGTTGTAGTTCTGCTCATTATCACCAGGTGTCTTCAATAATCAAATAATCACTCAAATGATTGCTAAAGTATCTAATTAACTCTAACACTGCTTCGGTGTTACTTTTAACACCCTGCTGGTGGTACCCATATAAACACCGAGCCGGTGTTAATTTAACACCGGGGATTTTGCTGTGTGTCTTTAAATTTTGTTAGAGTTAGCCTATTTTATTATTTTACAATGCTTTTAAGTAAGTAAACAAAAATCTTTAAAAATGTAAGACAATTCTAAGCAAATGTTAATACTTTTTGCATTAAATGTTATTCAATTCATATTTCTATAACGTAATGAAGTATTTTGTTTTGAATTTACTTGCTTATATTTACATGGCAAATGGAAAAACAAACAACTTTTTTACTTTACTGTACCTATCCAGGGACAAAGTTAAGGCTCTGAATTATAATTATTATTATTTTTATTGTGGATTACATGAGTGGACATTTTCACATTGATTTTAAACTAGGACTTGTTTGGGTTTAGTGCCAGCAGTTTGGGTTTTCTTGGTTTAATTGTTTTTTTTTAAGTTGTATGCAAATATTATGAATACACTGTTGTTTATCCTTTATATATTTTATATTCTTGTAAGTCTTATTCTTTCAATTTCTATATAATCTTCACAGTTTTAGAGGCTTGATTTTGCTTGATAAATTTAATGTAAATACTATAGTGTATGAATAAGCCAATCATTCAATACCACAGTATTTCAAAGTTTCTTAATATAATGTGACACAAATAGTAGACCTACTACCACAACAAGCTTACTACAAGTGCAGCTTGTAAGCAGGACATCCATTTATTAATCTTTTCTGCCGCTTAGTGGATGATGTGAATAATGCATCACAATCATCTCACACTGAACTTCATAGTGGTTCTGTACCACAAACAATGACTGAGTGTCGATAAATGCTGTGAACAAATGTGGACTTGTTTGTTTTTAGTTTGTGTGAAAGGTAAGAGCTTGAGGTGTGTTTATAGCTGAGATGATTATAAGAGATCAAAAAAAAAAAACTTTACGTTTTTTAATAAAGGATGGGATAATAGGAGATGATCATACAGACTGTATCTCTCATCATCACAAATATCAGAACTGAACACACTTGACTTGATAAACTAACTACAGTAGAGACAATATCGCATACATAAGTTTTCCCCTTAATGTTTATGGTGAGTAGTATTTAATTTTAGAAATCAAGAGGTTCATAATGATAGAAAAACACTTTTAAATATTTTTTATTTCTTTTTAATGATTTTCTTTCTGTGTTCTGTGAACAATCCCATTATACACCTAACAACACCTCAACATGAGATAAGTCTCTCAGATGTGTTCAGATATTATAACAGTAATATTAAAGTTTTTTGTATTGAAAAGAGCAAGATCTACAGATAAAGATAAAGAGATAATAGTGCGTTTCTGTTTCTCTGATATGAGTTTATCTCTCTGTGTTATAGCAATGATTATAGATAATAGAAATGATATCATCAGGTGGACAGAATCACAAGAGTTGTGATTTATCAACACAATGAAACTCAAGATTAAACATCAGACACACAACATTTATTCAACATTATTATCAGTATTAGTTTCATGAAACCTAATTGTAGTTAAATAAACTGGTGTTTGATTAAATGTTTAAAAGCTGAACTGTAAAAATTGTTTTTGAAGCGTCATGAGTAAATTTGAAAAAAATATGTTGTGAAATGCAGAAAGTTTGTTGAGCTTGTTCTTGTGTGGCATTACATTAAAATGAACAGAATAAATAAACTTGATCTGTTTGTGTCTACATGCGTGTTAATGTTGGTCAGTTTTGTTTTATCGCCACACAGGAAAATCCCCAGTGTTAAATTAACTCTACCAGTGTTAAATCAACACTATTTGGTGTTTATATAATCCACACCAAGATCTGTGTTAAAAAAGACTAGTGTTAAAAATATAACTCTGAATCAGTGTTAAAGTTAATGAGATAATGAAGTGATGATTAAGACATTAATGGTGAACACCTGCTGGTCATTCAAATCAATTACATTTTGGACATTTTCCTGTCTCTAAATTTTTATTTTGATGACTAGTTTTCTGGTGAAAATAATACTAAAATAATAAAGAAAAACAAATTATTTAATGCAATAGATGAATACTGTTGGGTGTATGCCTCCAAAACCTGCAATCTTTCACGTTTGCCTCTCTATCAGCATCTCTGTTTGAAAAATAAAATGATAACTTGCAGAGTTATTTTCTAAATGGATAAGTTTAACTTCTAAACAGCTGTCAGAACAAAATACAAGTGCTCAACTATTCCAGCATCCACACGTGTGATTTAGTAGACAAATCTTCTTTCTGACGTGATGTCTCACAAGTCAAATAGACATTTATCACAAAATGTATCACATTAAATCTTAAGTTTGTGTTTGTTATGAGTTCATTTGAAGTCACCATTATTGTGATTAGTGTTTCCTTTAGTTAGGCATTTGTCCCTTGACCTTCACTGATCTAACTCTCCTCTTTTAACAATAGCAACAATGTTTTAGTAAGACCACTTGTTCATTGCTTTATGTAGAGGGAAAACCTTCCAGACCTTCTCAGATTGTTTATTTTTATTATATTCTACTCTACAAATCATTGAAACATTTGATCACAAATTAATTATGAAGAAACAGGCATATAAAAAAGCTCTATGCAAGTGACATTGTATTGAATAAGACTGCCATCATGCTTTAGTGTGTTTTTGTTGTTGTTGTTTTTTGCTTAAGAGAGACTTCATGATTTCTGATACAAATCTCAACGATGGTGACAGTTAATGGTAAGAAAGGTGCAAAATTTTTGTCATGTTGCAATGCATGATGGGATTTATGAATGAGTTTTCTACAATCCTGGTACCCAGCATGCATTGCGGCATGAATCTTTGTTGTTGATTGTCACCATGATTGTGTTTTATAGGCTGATTGTTGATGTCTCTGTGTGTCTGACTGACACCATAGATTAGATTTGGGTAAACAATATTTAACTCTTCAGGGTATGTGGACTTTTACAGCACTGTTGGATTTCATGGGAGCTTCACAGGGTTGGCGGAACTTAAATTAAACACTTATATTTTTTATGATATCATTGAATCCCAAGACTTATACTTTCATACTAATTAACATAATAACAGTTATAGACTTCATTTCTCTCATCTTCCTCTAATTTAACAGATGTATTTTATAAACACACTGCCACAATGAGCAGAAAAAACTAACACTAAACTTCAAGACCCAAGTACCCAACTAAAGGAAACACTAATCGACACAATGGTGACTTACTTTATTAACCAGATTTACAGCAGTTCTTTAGAAGTTAAACCTATCATCCATATAACTATGCAAGCAAGTTGTAATTTTAGTTCTCAAACAGAGATGATGATAGTGTTCATTAAACTCTAGGCATTTTATCTATTGCATTTAATATTTTGGCTTTCTTCCTCATTTTAGTATTACTTTCTCCAGATAAAGAGTCAACAAAATAAAATTTTTAAGACAGGAACAATTCCAAAATTAAGTTGATTTGACACGGAATGACCAGCAGGTGTTCACTATTAATGACTCAATCACTTCATTATCTTATTAACTTTAACACTGATTTAGTGTTTTTTTAACACCAATCTTGGTGTGGATTATATAAACACCGAGCAGTGTTAATTTAACACTGGGGATTTTGCTGTGCAGTAATATCAGATATGTTGAGGACTGTTAGTTTGGTATGAGCTAAATCAATGTGGTTTCACTGTCTGCATGTGTTGCATGCGTGTATGAAATTTTATCTCATGTCTACAACTTAACATTAATGAGAACTCAAGTGTGTGAGAGATCAGAGCTAATCTGACAGCAATAAGAGTTAAACATAAAAATGTTTATCAGGATGATTTTCTCTCTTCTGCTCCTATCTGTGCTGAATGGTGAGTAACAAAATTATTTAAATTAAGTGTTCATGTGAATTTTAACAAACATTAATATACCTTGGGTTTGAAACTTGTTTGAAAGTTGTTTCAACTTATAAAAGTAAAATACCTGGTGGTAAATTTTTGAGTTAATTCAACAAAAAACAATAGTTTTTCTTTATTTTTTGAATCAACTAATATTTTTAAGTTGAATTAACTCAAAATTGTAACTAATTTTATCTAACTTTAAAATGTTACTAATTATGATAGAATATTTTTTGTCATTTATTTATTTGTTTTTGGAGTTCTAGGCTGGATTAATTCATTTGGATTTTGTGTTTCAGGTGTGTTTGGTGCTGATGGAGATGAAGTGAAGTCAGTGTCAGTGACTGAGGGAGATTCTGTTACTTTAAACACTGATATTACTGAACTACAGAGACCTGATCAGATTGTGTGGATGTTTGGACCTCGAGAGACTCGTATAGCTGAAATCTATAAGAAAAGCATTGATATGTATGACAGTGTTGAGATATTCAGAAACAGACTCACACTGGACATTCAGACTGGATCTCTCATCATAACAAACATCAGAACCACAAACGCTGGACTTTATAAATTGCTGATCATCAGTAACAAAGGAACTTCATACAAGAGATTTTATGTGGATGTCAAAGGTGAGTCAATTAAAATCCTGTTTTATACACTAATTACATTAAAAAAGGAATTCACATTCAGAGTAGAAAGACTTATTTTTATATTTTAAAGTTTAGCAGATAGGCCAGTAAAATCTGTGGGTGTGGCCTTTTTTCACAAATAAGCCAATATCTTACCAGACAGCAGACGACTCCAGGCCGGATCTACACATGTCGACAGTTCCGGTGTGAATCCGGCATGGAGTCGTCTGCTGTTTGGGTTTCGAACACAATAGCCGTTTCTCAATGTCAAGGATACTTCCTTGGCAGGACTAGTCCTTACAAGTCACTTCCTTCAGAGGCTAGGTGAGGCTCCTCTTAAGCATTCTGAGAAGACGTTAAATGGAACAGGCTAGCAAGTGCACGTCATTGCGTGAAGGTGTGCTTTCGGTGCTGCCCGCATAGGATTGTGGGTGATTTCAGCGCATGAAGAGTGCGAAGGATACGCATATGCATCCTTTCCTGTATATGGGATATTTCTCCAACGAAGGACTCAGTCCTTGGCTGAAATTTCGAGGATCCTCGACATTGGAACAGTCCTGCGACGGACGTCGATGACGTAGCATCCTCGAAATTCTGGCTTCCGAGGATCCTTCCTTGACATTGAGAAACGGCTAATGACTTGGCTTTCATTGCCAAGTCTCTTTAAGGAGGTCTAACCTTGGCGTTAGGGTTAGAGTTGGGTTTTGATAGGGATGTCATTTTTTGTAAATCCAACCCTAAACCGAAGCGACAATATTAAGAAAATAGGACAAAACAGTTGAATTACCAATACGAGATAATCACATGAAAACAGGAATTCGTTATACGATCACGAAAAAATTCGGAAATTCGTGATAATATCACGAAAAAATAATAAAAAAAAGAACGTGACTATATAACAAAATTTCGTGAGACTGAGCTGCAAAAAAAAAAAGGAGATCTTATATTTTGGAGTCAGATAACATTACCTAAATTACGTAATGTTGAAATGTCATCGGTAAGCGCCGGAAAAGACAATTTTCGGCTTCTGCCATGCCGATTGGTTTCCGCCATTGTGCCAATTCATGGATATATTTTTCCCTTACACTTCACAATTGTAACATTTGAAAGGATCATACTAAAAGAAGAGAGCTATTATTCCTGCCATTTTTTACTAACAAAATTCCGTAATTGAAATGCACCATTGTACTGTATTAAAGTATTCTCAAGAACCACGTAAATACGACAATTTATTTTTGCAATGTTGTCTTTCAGGTGTGTTTGTTGTTGATCCAGATGAAGTGAAGTCAGTGTCAGTGATGGAGGGAGATTCTGTTACTCCGTATGGTAAGTTTAATATCATTCACAGACACTGATTGTTTAATCTGATGATTTTGAATAAAGATGATTTAGTCTTAATTATTTTAACATGTGACTACTTTTTTCAAACCATATCTGTGTATGCTTAGGTTTTCCAGCTCCTCTGCCCATTCCTGTCATCAGCAGTAACTCTTCAAACTGTTCATCATCATCAAAAAGATCATCAAGCTCAAAATGTTCATTATTGTGTTCAGTGATGAATGTGAGAGATGTGAGTCTGTCCTGGTACAAAGGAAACAGTTTATTGTCCAGCATCAGTGTGTCTGATCTCAACATCAGACTCTCTCTACCTCTGGAGGTTGAATATCAGGATACAAACACATACAGTTGTGTACTCAACAATACCATCACAAACCAAACTCAACATCTCAACATTACTCAACTTTGTCAGACGTGTTCAGGTGAGTCAGTTCCCTGATAGCCACTGGATGCTGTAACGGAACAGGACCGCACCCGCAAAACGATAGAGCCGGAGTCGTTCCTGAGTCCAAACGCACATCGGGCCGAAGCCGTTTCTGATCTGTTTTTCGGGGTTGTTGCGGACAGAGGTGTAAAATGTGCCATGAGTAAAAGTCCTCTCCAGTATTTTGTTCCAATCTATTTGCTAATTAGCACCGTTTTTCAGCAGGAGGTGACCACCTGACTCGTTGGTGTTTTAAGCCCTCAGCGAAGCCTTCAAGGCAGCGCTGCCTGGAAGGCACTCCCCGTGCCCCGAGCGTTTCAGCCAATCACAGCACTGGTGCTGCATATCGAGCCTTCAGCCAGCTTCTGGAAGTTTGAGCTCACTGTTGGTCAGGTGAGTAGCGCAGATATGGTAAGATAGGAATGTGACTGTATTTGAATTCAGCTCGAAACGTTTCGAGCGTTAAAGTGACGTGTTTCTGCGTTTTCACGTGTCGGTGGCAAGACTTTCTTTTTGTGCCAGTTACACGTGTTGGTTAATCATTTTTATTTAATTATCTTACAATTGTTGCTTGGGATTAGAACAACTTTCTGTTACATAAAATGACATCCACACCCCAAGCGAAAAGAGTTTTAAATTCTGACAAAAAAAACATAACCAATGCTTAAAATGATGTCCACATTATGCCAAACACAATTTTATCCTCACCCGAAAATTGTTTAAAAATCAGACGAAAACCACAAATCCAACCCCATCCCATGCAATGGTTTGAAAAAGAAAAAAATGGAGGAACCAATACTGACGCTGCGTTCGAAACCGCCTACTTCCATACTATATAGTAGACAAAGTAGTGATTTTTGTATACTTTATTGTATGGTAGGAGGCAATTTCGGACGCAGCATGAAACTGGCACGAAAGTGGCGCTGCGAACATGTGAAAACGCAGAAACACGTCACTTAAACGCTTGAAACATTTCGAGCGGATTTCATTATCAATCACATTTCTATCTTACCATATCTGCACTACTCACCTGACCAATGGTGAGCTCGAACTTCCAGAAGCTGGCGGAAGGCTCGATATCTAGCACCAGTGCTGTGATTGGCTGAAACGCTCGGGGCACAGGGAGTGCCTTCCAGGCAGCGCTGCCTTGAAGGCTTCGTTGAGGGCTTAAAACACCAACGAGCCAGGAGGTCACCTCCTGCTGAAAAATTGTGCTAATTAGCAGATCCTGGAACAAAATACTGGAAAGGACATTTACTCTTGGCACATGGATTTTACACCTCTGGTTGCGGATATGTGCCAGCGCCGATCCAGCACCGCCTGATCGTCAGTATCGGCTCAGATTCGTATTGCAGATCTGGACCAAATCAGTGTCAGACACAGCTAACGTCTTTCGGTTACCTGTGCGAAAAGTGATCTGGGCCAGATCTGTAAAATGATATAAATACTGAACTGATGTTTGAGCTGAAACCTCTATCTGGCACGGATCTGTTTCACAATCAGAAAACGTCTCTGAGATAGAAACGGAGGCAAGGGGCTTAAAACGGATCCGGGCCGAATGTAATTGCTATCTGGGTTGTGATATTAAAATCGATCAGATCAGAAGTGTTGATCACTAGTTACAACATCTGTTTAAAAGTTCACACTAATGTTGCAGTTGTTCTTTTTTTTTATCCTCAGACTGTGGCCGGTGTTTCAGTTTTACTGAAGCTGTGATCCGATTGGTCTTCTCAGCTTTGTTGGTTGTGGCCACCATTGCTTTAGTGGTTTGTGACATCAGATCCAGAAGAGTTGGACAGAAGCAGATAGATCAGACATCACACTCAGACCCTGACTGATGCAAAAATGACAAGTTCTGCTCATTTGCCTAATTTTTGTTTTAACTTTTTTTCTTAAAAAGTGATTCACTTTTTTAAGATGCTTTTGAAAGTTTAAAGGTATTACGGAGGATTTTCTTTTTCCGGGTGGATCATCAAGACTATTGGTCCTCCTAGTTGTCAATCCTGAGTGTTGCGCAATTGCATTTTTTTAAAAAATGGAGAAGGCAGTTATTTTCAAAAAATTTTGAAAATCCTCCGCTACACCTTTAAGTAAAAAAAATATCTTTTAAAGCAAGTGTCAATATTTTTTTATTACATTTTCAAGTAATAATTCAAGTTTTTTATGGTTTAATGTATGAAGTATTTTGAAATGGATTTACAATCAGAATTCACTTGCATTTATTTACATATTTATTATTGCTATTTTTATCCCCTTCAGTGGAGACTTAGTCAAGATAAAGCATTAGCCCCTTGTCAGAGTTCTTGATTTCTTACCTTATTGCTTACGTATAGCCTATTATAATAATTGTATGTATATTTACAATTTTAACAAGCTTACATGTTGCCATTTTACTAATTTTACAATTAATTCCTCTTAACTTTATTTATTTTCAAATGTTACTTGGTCTGCCTGTCATGTCAGGATAAAGTAAGCAACAGGTTAAAGGTGACAGCATATCTAGCAAACATCTTTTAATAATATTTTTATTTCTATCAAAGTTTACTGAACTCACTTTCTGTGTATTATCTACTTGAAAGAAATGAATGAATACATTTTTATAGGTGTTTGAAGGGGTATTTGTAACACTATTTATTAATTTGAAGTGTAAGGCAAAACAAAGAAACAATGGTGCGGTGCAAAAACAAGTTGAAACCCATACGGCAAAGAATATATTTTAAAATATACTTTCAATATATTTCAATATATATATATATAATGGCCAAATATATATATATATTTGCTCAATATTTTTACAAAAATATATTTTTCACCAATATATTTTTGGCCTATTTTTTGTAAATGTTGAAATATATTTTAAGAGTAAATACATTCTAAAGCATTAAAAATATATTTAGCGCTTTATATATTTGAATTTAATAAAATATATTTTGGCATTGGAAGAAAAACTCAAACCGTTTTAAAAAGATTCAAAATGAAATGTAGTTTCAACTTTAAAAATATATTTTATAAAATTAACTTGTTTAGCATATATTTAAAATATATTTAGGCAAAAAAAATTCCATATGAGATGTAAAATTAGAAATGTATTTGCTTGCCTTTGAAATACGTTTTGAAATATTTGTTGATATATATGAAGTTTAAAATTAAATATATTTCCAAATTCAAAAATATATTCAATTGAGCATAGCATTGTACAACATGTAGCATATATTTAAAATATATTTTTGGCCAGATAATTTTTTTTGCCATATGGGAAACAAATGACGCCCTATCTAAACTAGCTAACCGAAAAGTCGGCAGAAACCGTTTTATGAAGTCTATGAGAAAAATATGCAATAGGTGGCACACCTAAAATAGTGCAGGCTACCCCTAATACAGTAAATACAGAACCCTACGTGTTGTACATCACTTGACATCCTTATCGGTTCACTCCTCACCAAACATACAAAAGGGATTACCATATAAACACGAGATAAACAGGTAAACAGAATAGCGTATACAAGTAAAAGTTGCGTTATGTAATTTAGCGAAGTAGCAATAAAACGGGACTTAGTAGCGCGGGCAGTCTGCCGCGCTTTTTCATTGAGTGGCGCGATTGTGGGTTGGTGGACCAGGTAATGACGTCAACGGGCAGGAGTGGAACAGACAGGGATTCTGGCCAATGGCGGCGTCTGAGAAAACGAAAGTTAAAAGAGAGAGAGACGGGCGGAAAACACAATCAGACGGCACAATCGTATTACAAAGTGTGTTGATATAACTGAAAAATATACCACTGATCTACAGTATTGTACTACCACAGCAGGAGTAATTTTCTGCCAACTAGTGGAGAATGTAAAAATGTTTTGTAAAAGCAAAACTGCGTTGAGGAAGTTTTAAAATACTTCATGAAGGAACAAGATACAGTTTCAATTCAACTCATATGAGATTTAGTTAAGTTAAGACATAAATCAGGACGGTAAATTCAGTTTTAAATATCCCGTTTTGCCAGGACTGACTAATGAAAAGTTCCACAATACACTATAAAAATGGCTGGGTTATTTTTTACCTAAAATGGACAAAACACACCACTGGGTTAAAAATGACCTAATGCTGGGTTGTTTTAACCCAAGTGCTAACCATGGTTGCATAAAAATAAACCAACATTGGGTCATTTTAAGTCAAAATGGGGTCATTTTTAACCCAGCATGTGTTCTGTCCAATATTTACCCATTATGTGTCAAAAATAGCAATTTTACCATGTTTTTTGTTCTTACCATGGTATTATCATCTGATCCATCACTGTACTGCTGTTACATGAGTTTAAAGTAAGAGATCTGTGTGAACTTTATATCTGTGGTTGTGGTAGTCTATCCCACAGAATGAACTGAGATGTTGAAATAAGTTTTCTGCCACCTTCTGAACGATATAAATATAATCTCATGTTCAGCTAAACTTCCTCATAGCAGACGTGTATTAAAACTGCGCAGACACCGAATTCAAAAGAATACAGAAATGTGGAGATTGTTGTTTTTAGTTTGTGTGACAGGTAAATACGTTTTTGTTTCATTATAATTTGTTTTTGTCTTAATAACTAAACATTTGTCTCACTCACTTCCATACATTTATCTGTTATAATTCTTAGAATGTTGTGTTTCAGGTGTGTTTGGTGTTGATGAAGTGAAGTCAATGTCAGTGATGGAGGGAGATTCTGTTACTCTAAATATTACTGAAACACTGACAGATCAGCAGATAGTGTGGCTGTTTGGACCTCAGGAGACTCGTATAGTTAAAATCCATAAGAAAAGCATTGATATGTATGACAGTAATGAGATATTTGGAGACAGACTGAAGCTGGACAGTCAAACTGGATCTATAACCATCACAAACATCAGAATAACAGACTCTGGGCTTTATAAACTACACATCATCAGTAACGGAGAAACTTTACAAAAAAGATTCAGGGTTTCTGTCTATGGTGAGTCTTTACTAAAAACATCCTCATTTTTTTTTATCACAGACACCGAATATCAACACAGCCTTTTCAAAAAAAAAAAAAAAAAAATATTTCTGATGTGAAAATACTGTCCCATACTGATTTATAAACTAGGACACAGATGAGAGGTCTTGATCTTATATCTGTATATTTATTTATATTCTCATGTTTTTAGCACCTCTACCCGTTCCTGTCATCAACCGTTATTGTCCACAAAATCCTCCATCATCCAAAAAATCATCAAGCTTTAAATGTATGTTATTGTGTTCAGTGTTGAATGTGAGAAATGTGACTCTCTCCTGGTACAAAGAAAAGCATTCATACCTTAGCACCAGTGCGTTGGATCTCAAAAGCAGACTCTCTCTACATCTCGATGTGGAATATCAGGATACAAACACATACAGCTGTGTAGTGAACAATGCCATCACCAAGCAAGCTCAACATCTCAACATGAATGATGTCTGTCAGCCGTGTTCAGGTATGTCAGTTGTCACAAAAGTTTTTTAAGATCAGTAAGTGTTTGTTGAAGTTCACATCAGTTTTTTTCATCCTTAGACTTTGGACGAAGTTTCAGTTTTACTGAAGCTGTGGTCCAGTTGGTCCTCTCAGCTTTGGTGGTTGTGGCTATTGTCGCTATAGTGGTTTATGACATCAGATCCAGAAGAGTTGAAGCAGAGAGATCAGACATCACACTCAGACCCTGACTGATGGGCATGAGAATAAACGTTTGATGTACTTTGTTATTTTTATTTTTACATTTTCATAGAGGGTTTTTTGTAAGCAATAATCAAAACAGGGAATATTTTTTAAATATAACACAATTTTTAGCAAATGTCAATACATTTTTAAAGCTAACCTTATATAATTAATGTATGTTTAGACTGTGAAATGTGCCTAATAAAGCATTATAAAATTGTTCAAGATTACTATTGAAGTACTTAAGTAACTTTAGTGAAGTTTCATAGGCAATAGATGTCAGTCACTACACTGACTCAAAAATATAAACGGTCAGTCTTTATCTGTTCAGACCATAGACTGTAACAAATATGAATGTAGTGTCTATGACGTCACTCATAGGTTTGTGAAGAGCTTTAATAGTTGGCGAAGTCTGCTGTCACCATCTTGACAGTGCGTCACTCAAAGATAACCGAAAATGCGCAAAGAGTTTGTGGGTGAAGCTGAGGTGGATCGTTGCTAAAACCATGTCCGCTTAGCTCGACAGTTGTGACAGCAGTGGCAGTTCACCGTCACTCAAGTGGTCACGCCCCCTTAATTATGCACAACTTTAAGGCTGAATATAATTTAAATGGATGAGTTACAAAAAATTCACACTCCTTCACAGTTGTCATGAAGGGCAAAATTAGCTATACAAACCAAAAACAATTTTCTTACCAGGCTGTATTATTTTCGGCTTTAAAGTTGGGCATTTTAACATGGAGGTATATGGGAATTGACTTCCTTTTGTAGCCAACCTTTAGTGGCCAGTCGATGAATTGCAGTTCAAGTCAATTCCGTATTGGCTTCATCATAGGGTGAATGTCTGGATCCTTTTAAGGCCGCAGACTTTGAAGGCAAGGCTTGATATTTGAAGGCGGCAGTCCACGCAGCAAACCGAAATGAGATGATCTAGCCTACGGGGGGAGTTGTGTCACTTGCTGTTCCTGCCCACTACGCTTGTCAGCGGGACACAACCATAGATTTGTATAAAAATACTTGATTTCTTACGGCGAAGTCTCTAAAGTCATCTCAGTCAGCTTGCTCACTCGTAGCATTGCTTTTTATTGGTGCATGTACTTTTAAATAACCATAACTTGCTCAATATTTACAGATTTTCAAACAATTTGGTTTCTTACAAAAGTTAATAACGTGGCTATAATTAGAACTAGGGAAAAAAACTAGCAAGCAAAAAGTCAAGAGCCCAACTAAAACAAACACTAATCACAATAATGGTGACTTAAAATTAAACAAAACATCAACATCTAAGCCTAATATTCAGAAATGTTTTATAAAATAATAAAATGCAATGCTTCTCTATCATTTATGTAACAGTCAAACAAGTCAATATAATAAACAGTTGTTGTTTTAAACATTGTGTGAACATTAAAACATGACATTGTCATAACATTTAAAAATGGTAAAATGTAACATTCCTCTAACGTTGAGACAACACAAAAACGTTCTTAGAACGTCAAGAAAACTGGACACTTTTTCCGTTGGCAGAACATTTTTGGGAACCTTGGGAACTTTCAGGGAACGTTCTTAGAACTTTTTTCTGTTAGCTGGGATCTCTGACATTTATAAAAAAGCAAACAGTTTGAAAATCGGTAGAAAATTGAGCAAGTTGGGGTTATTTAAAAGTACATGCACTATTAAAACACAATGCTACGAGTGAGCGAGCTGACTGAGACAAGATGGCCGCCAGGTGCGGACGTCGACCTCCATTGGCCAGCAGTGCGGGCAAAACATCTAGCCTTTATTATACATATATGGACACAACAGCTGAGACATATCAGACTTTAAAAAAAATATGGAGCCAGATATTTTTTATTTTAGAAAATATGACACATTGATGTCGATTAAACTATCCAACAGCCTGTAAAATTCACCAACTTTACAAATGTACAACAGCAAGATATATATATATATATATATATATATATATATATATATATATATCAGTCACCATTTCTCCATCTGCATCCGTGTTTCTATTAATAAAGTTACTTTGAACTTACCACCCGTCTGCTTCCTGTTTCGTTTGTGACAGTAGCATTGTTTTAAATGTTTACAAGCACGTGAACGTTTGAACAAATGTGTTTTTGTTCAGAAAAACAAGCACAATCAGAGCACAGAACTGCTTTAAAACACTTGACCTGTTTGTGTCTACATGCGTGTGAATGTTGGTCAGTTTCATTTCTCATCAGTTAAATCAGATATGTCGAGGACTGTTAGTTTTGATGCGGTCAGAGCAAATCATTGTGGTTTATTCTGCTTGCATAACACAATAAGACCATGTTTGTTGGTGTGTGTGTGGATAATGTGGTATATGAGAACACAAGCGTGTGAAAGATCAGAGTCACAATCAATGTTCATCGAGATGATTTTTTATCTTCTGCTCCTGTTTGTGCGGAATGGTGAGTGAAGAAATACCTTTTATAAAAGTGTCATGTGAATTTAAACAGTTCTGGTTTACCAATGAAATAAGTGGAAACGACAATCTAAGATTCATTAAATTCACTTGTTTTTCTGTTCTTCAGGTGTGTTTGGTGCTGATGGAGATGAAGTGAAGTCCTTGTCAGTGATGGAGGGAGATTCTGTTACTCTAAACACTGATATTACTCAAATACTAAATACTCAGCAGATACACTGGATGTATGGATCTCAGGGCATTCACATCGCTCAAATAATTAAATGGGCCAATCTGAGCTCAATATATGATAATGATGGGAGATTCAGAGACAGACTGAAGCTGAACAATGAGACTGGATCTCTCACCATCACAAAAATCAGATTGAGAGACTCTGGACTTTATAAACTAACCATCAGCAATTTAAGAGATGCTTCATACAAGGGATTCAATGTTACTGTCTATGGTGAGATTAATATCATTCACACTCATTGTTTGTTCATGCTTGATCATTTGTGATCATCCAGATAAAACAACTCTGTTTTAATAGGCAGGGGCATCATAAGTGGAAGGAAAAGGGTGACTGAGTACACGGGGCCCTGGTATGTGAGGGGGCCCTCGGTGATCATTTTATAAATAGTGCTAGCCCAAAAAATAAATGGTCTCTATTTCCATATATATAAGATGCAACTTGTTTCCAATCCTGTGATAAAATCTTATCATACTACTAAGCGCTGAAGTCACACAGGAAGTGTGAGACGTATCTTCGGACATGAAATGTATAAGCAAACAAAGCAATGTTTGCACATTGTGTGTTTTTGCATCAAACATTATGAACGTGGTCCAAATTTAACATAAATAATATGGTATATTATTGTAAACTGGCAAAATAATGAATGAATTAAAAGCACATTAAACACTCTGTTCCAGAAAAAGTCCCAGAAAAAGAAGGCGGCCCTTCAAAAAATCTTACTGCAGGTGATGAAAATGTTTATGAAGGTAAGCCCAGACAGACACAACACTAAATTGCTTATTTATTAATTTTGTTGATTTGTCTTCTATATTTGATTTATACAATTATGTAATTTTATTGAATTTATATTTTTGTGAAGATATATTTTGCACATTAATGTATTATTGTTATCATTTTTTCAGACTACACCCCTTGTTGCAGTTTAACTGAAACTGTGAGCCGATTGGCCATCTCTGCCGTGTTGGCCGTGGCTACTGTGACTGTAGTGATTTTTGAACTCAGTTCATAGACACCAGAGGACACCAGAGGGCGGTAGTAATATCTGTCTATGGTCACACAAAGTTTTTCAGTGGTTTTATGTGGTGATGTGTTCATTTGTAACACATGCATTTCAAATAAAGTTGAAAAGGCAAAACATGTTTGGATTTGGCATTATTAAAAATTATCTGAAAACATTATAAGGATTTTTAAGCAGTAGCCTAGTTAGAATACGATCTGTATCAGGATTAGAAGAGAGACTGACACTGATTCACAGTAGTTCATAATTTCAATAATAGCTGCATTGTGTCATCAATCTAAGAAATGCACATACATATTAAAGTATAAACTTCTTTTCATTGGTTTATACACCAGAGAGCTTTTTGTTCATAATGTTAGGTTGCAAATGCTCTGTTTTCTCTGGTTGTCCATATTCCTGTTATATATTTATAACACCATGAGGGAGCTCATTATCTGATCATTTACTAATTAAATTATTGAAGACAAGTTTTCTTGAATTTGCATGAATAAGTTTAGACATTTTTGTTAACTTTTTGTGATGGCACAAATGTATTAATATCAAAACTTTGTTCATTGTTTTTTTTTTTTTTTTTTTTTTTTTGCTGATATCTCATACATAAAAAGTTCACTAAGGGATGGTTTGCACATGGTCACAATCCTGTCATCATTATAGTTGTTTTTTCAAGTCATTTGTAAAAGGATTGTGACAGTCCTGTTTTGTGTACAGGGTGTGATGTTTATATCCTGACTCTCAGACAGTTGCTGTATTGGGTTTTGTCTGTGATGTTATGCTTTGGGTCTTGTTTTTTGTTTTGTTGTGAACACATGGCCTTTCATTGTTTCTTTGTGTCATTTGTTTTTCTGCTGTGTGTTACGTTGTTTCTGGTATGAAATTGTCTACCATGTAGTTACAATCCTAACTCATATATTCTCAAAATCAAGACTTAAAAAAATGCTGTGTTGTTGAGTCAAACATGCATTTTCTGAGTTAAAGTATACATTTTGAAAAAAAATTCTAAACACATTATAAATGTTAGAAATATATTCCTGAATCACGCTACAAAGACTTAAATGTTAAATAGTTTTCACCATTTCTGAGTTTAGGGTTTTTAGGCGTTCCCGATGCACTTAAGTCACAAAACCTGGCCCCGCCCCCTAACACAATTAAGAGTCCTTTTCAAACAGAGATTAGAGAAAATACATGAAAAATGCATCCGGGATTTGTCCAGGATCATCTGATTTTTGGTTCATTCACATTGCCAATGATTTTTCGTGATCTGTATGAATTCATACACATTCCGTATTTTTCCACAGCGTACACTCTAAAAAAAATCCGTAAAAAAACGGACAAAGAATTGTGTAAATATGAAGGAATTTTCCGTATTTATGTTTTACAGGCGTTTATCCGTTTAAAAAAAAAAACATGTTGCATTATGGGTGCAACAACTCCTGCTGCAATCTTTCACTTTTGCCTTTCTATCACCATCTCTGTTTGAAACCTAAAATTACAACTTGCTTGCAGAGTTCATTTCTAACATGGATGATGTTTAACTTCTAAACAAATTCTGTCAGAACAAGATACAAGTGTTCAACTATTCCAGCATCCACACATGTGGTTTAGTAGACAAATCTTCTTTCTGACGTGACGTGTAAGTCAAATGGATATTTACCACAACATTTATCACATTAAAGGGGACATATTATGAAAATCTGACTTTTTCCATGTTTAAGTGCTATAATTGTGTCCCCAGTGCTTCTATCAACCTAGAAAATATTAAAAAGATCAACCCAATAACTTAGTTTTGGTAAACCATTTTCTGCAAGCATGTGAAAAATAGGTCATTGTAATTTGGCCCTTATTGTGATGTCAGAATAAGGTAATACCGCCCCCTTTATCTGCACTATCCAACCACAGTACAACCATTTAGTATGGAGAGAAAGAGAGAGATAAAATATTTCACAGCACAATTGAGTTTCAATTGCAACAAACCACCATCATTGTGATCAGTGGTTGCACTTCATCCGCTCATTTGCATTTTAAATGACACACCCAAAACGGCACACTTTTGCTCAGACCTATTTTAGACTTAGTTTTCATCTTTAAAAAAATCTCATAATATGTCCCCTTTAAATCTACAGTTTGTGTTTGTTTTAGATTCCTTTGAAGTCACCACTATGGTGATTAGTGTTCCCTTTAGTTAGGCTTTTGTCCCTTGACCTTCCAGGACTGACTCTGCTCTTTTAACATTGCAACAGTGTTTTTGCTTGTAGCAATTACAACTTGTATGTTTCTTGAGTAAGAGGAAGTGTCTATGATGTCATCTAAGCTTGGTTGTTTCTATGTTATGCTGACTAGCATTTAAATATGAAATGATAAAATAAGAATGAATAACTGAAATGTATAAGAGTGACGCTCTATGCTGAAACACACTGTATTGAATAAGATTGCTGTAACGTATCAGTTGTACATTTCGCTTCAGAGAGACATCAACATTTTGGATACAGATCTCAACAATGGTGAGAGTAAATGGTAAGAAAGAGTTTTCTACAATCCTGGTACCCAGCATGCACTGTGGCATGAAGCTTTGTTGTTGATTGTCACCATTGTTGCGTTTCATAGCCGGATTGAAGTGTCCCTAAAGGTTACGGACAATGTTCTGTAAATCTACGGACAGTGTTCTGTAAATCTACAGAATGTTCAGTTTTTGAATAAACAGAAATGTCTGTGATATAACGGACAACGTACCGGTAATTTCCTGCCAGGACATTATCCGTTTTTTTACGGATAATTTTTTTAGAGTGTATAAAATTAGCTAATTCTAGAAACCACGCGAGTGCATTGTAGTTAATGAAAAGAAGATAAGGAGCAAATGATGCGCTGTTCTGTCATGCTGGTGAAAGATCTCAGCTTCAGCACGGATAGTGACGAGCTCCCTGATCTTTGCTTCAGTCCAATTTGCCGACATTTCTTGAGGTGAATGCTGATCTCCGTTTAAATCCATTTGTCTAAGAGCTGAACCATGACATCTGGTTGCGATGACACTCCCATTCTTACTATGACACGCCCCTTAGAGCATTGTTTCTGGGTCTTGTCCACACAGAATGCTTTCCGTGTATGTTACGGCCATGTTACGGAATAGATCCCAGAACATTTATGGGATGCGTTTGCGTTCGCACATCTTTGCCAATTTTACAGATATTTTTTGAAACCAGAACCTCATTCACACAGCACTTTGGTCCCTAAAAATTGAGAGAGATGGTAGCTTTCCTGCGAGTGGGCGTGGTTTTTTATTTTATTTATTTGGTATTTTTCCATTTCAAGATTTGGTTGTTGTTAACACATTTTCTGTGGTTTAACAAACTCAAAAAAAATGTAATATCTGACTTTACAGGGAGTTTAATTCACCCCACTGCTGTGTTTTTTTTTTTTGTCCAAGTGCTGGGTTAAAATTATTTATTTTTAACTTGAAATGTCTTTGTGGAAAAATATAAAGAGCAACACCCATCTATTATAGTCTATGTTTATAGAAGACAAATAATTATAATTGGTCCTAAATGACAGATTTTGGCAGGTTGTTTAGCTTTTACACAATTGGACTTTGTGCTCTTATTTGTATGTAAGCAATAGCAGATGTTGTGAGGGAGGTGTTTGAAGGTTGTGTAGTTGTCGTGCAATGGGATGTTGAACCTTTATCACATTTATAAACCGCAGCCGTTGTCGCTGGTAGGTGCTGAGAGATTGAACAAATAAGCAGACGTATTGTGTGAGGTGTGACATTTTAAAGAGGCTTTTATTTTATTGCAATACTGCGAAACAAAAATTATACTTAATATAATAAAGAAGTTACAGTGTGAAATGTAAGTGAAACCTTAAAATTGAAAAATATAATGCCATTGTGCCATATATGGAGATTACACAAACATGTCCATTGTATTTTTGCATGATCTTAATGTCGCTGAAGACCCATTTCACCAATTTAACTGTTTCACTTCATTTCTTTGTAGACAGACAAGAAATGTTGAAAAATCTTGACGCTGATGTTTTCCCCATGCATGCAATAAAAGTGAATTATGAATATTATTCACTAACTTTATGGCTGAAATCTTTTATGTCCATGTTTGGATTAATATAATTGTATAGTAAGTAAATAAAGGCAGATGGGTTATTTTTGAGGGAACTGTCCCTTTAAACATTTTTTTAAGAGGATGTGGCTTGCATGTGATAGACTGTCGAGGCGAGTCTTAAAATCTGATCGAGAACTGCATGTGTTAGGTTGAAAACTGATTTTATCTTTGTTTTGTATATTTGGTATCTCAACATTTTTGCTGATGTGAAAACAACACGTGATAAAAACTGTGAAACCTCAGTACTTTTATTATTTGTATCAACACTAGTGACCAACTGGGCCATGTGGTTATTTTGGTAAAACAGGTTATTTCCACAAGCATGCATTTAAAATAGAGAAACTACAATTAATTTAATTTTCTATATACCTCATTTTTGTTTTGCGCTGATCCAGACCGGCACAATAACTTTTGTTTTTCTGTTTGAAAACCCGTAGATGGGATGTAAGTTAATGCACTGTGACCCAAAACATCAAAGCTCAAAGTGAAACGTGCTGTGCTCATTTTGATGTAGGTCAGTTTGGGGCAGAGGATACATTGTATTGATGTGGTAAAGAGCGCGCGTGTTGTTGGATGTGTGTTATAGGTGTTGTTTATACGCTGTTTGCAGTATGTGGGTGAAGCTGTGTTTACTTCCAAGAGTTGAACCATATTATCTGAAATGTAACATAACTGTAATCTACCGGTGTAAACATCAAAGAAGTGAGGAAGCAGTTAAACCGAGAAACAAAAGATTTCAGTCCTGTTTTAGTGTCAAGTATAGGTGGTTTCTTGGACAGGGTTTAGATTTAGACAGGATTGGACAGGACAGGCCTTAGTTAAATTATAAGACATTGCAAACATACCTCACAAAAACAGTACTGGTTTGCAGCTTGAGGCAAAACAGTGCCACTGATGTATTTAAAGATATGTCAGTGCAAGTTGTTTTCAGTAAAGACAACTCCAAGATGTATTTTCGTCTGGGACTAGACTTAAAGGGATCGTTACAAATTACAAGTAAACATCCTAAAACTGATTAAACAACAGTTCAGACACAGAAGAGAGGCATGTTTTTATCAAATAATAGACTATTTTAATTTCTTCTTCACTAAACATATTGGTATGCTTTTTGCACACTTAAAATAATACAGCACGTCTGAACTTGTGAAGGTATTTGTTTAACACTCTTGAGTTTTTTTTTCAAGCTTGAAGAGCCTGTCACCATCCACTCCTCCCATAAAGTAACCAGAAAGGTTGGTCTGTGAAACAAACCTTTCTGTTAAAACTAAGATTATTAAAATAAATTAAAGAAATGTTCTTCGGGGAACTAAAATGGTTCTTGTGGGGACCAAAATGGTTCTTTGGGAGACCAAAATGGTTATTTTGGGAACTAAAATGGTTCTTGTGGGGACCAAAGTGGTTATTTTGGGAACCAAAGTGGTGGTTCTATGGAACTGTGAAGAACCTTCAAGCACTTTTATTTTTAAGATTGAGGACTGGAGCCTAACCCCAGCATCTTGGGCCAGCGCTGTATATAATTAGTAGCTTATCACTGCATGTTTGTCCTTTAGGTTAAATTAGTGTCATTAACTCATTAAATCTTTTTATAGCTCTCTTGTTTGATAAGATGAGCTTGTTTGGCGTGTTTGTTTTCTTTCCTTTATGATGTCTTGCACTGCTGTACCTCATTGTGTTTGTTCAATGTGAAATCTCAGTCTTAGTTTTCCAACAAGTGATAACTGACATTGAATTGACACATTTACAAAGAATAAATACTCCAGTTTTGCATATAGAGTACAACACAGAGATTCATTCAGTCAGAGGACCCGGGGATTCCCATTCAGGTCCATTCTTTATAAAGACAATGGTGACTTTTGTCCTTGTAAATAAATATTATTTATAGTCTGGTAGCAGTGGTTACCATTTTATAAAAAATAGGTACTGTATTAGACATCTACTGTATAAAGATTTACTTGTGTGATCCCCTGAAGAAACAAGTTTCAACATGAGTGTGAGTAGATTTTTTTATGGGTGCTTTACATAACAATAACTCATGGGAATTTCATAATAAGCAGTTTTAGGTTTCAGACAGGATGTTGCCTTGCATCACTCAAAGACAGCTTCCTCTCTCATCACCTGGCACCTGCTCATAGTTTAGTTTTAAGAATAAATTTGTACTGAAGTTGTGAGATGTATATTAATTGTGATCAGGTGATGTACAGTGGTCTGTTTAGAGACTTCTAGGGACTTTTTACCCTTAATCATGTGGATGATGTAGGCCAGTCACACACTATGATGTTATACTTGACTCATGGATGACTTACACTGAACAGCTGAATGGTTTGACTTAATTTAATTACTCTACTTGTAGAACTAGTTAATCTGCTGGTGTTTTTAATGTTTTTTTTTATAATATATTCCTGGTAACAAACAGGTTTGTTTTAATTGATGTTGTTTTTTTGTTGTTTATTTATTAACTGTGGGATGTCAATCATCTCTCAAGACTCTCACTAGACATAAAGAAATACAAAAAAAGAAATGTCCAATAATAAATTTGTCCAATAAAACAAATCTATCAATTCATCCAAGGACAAAAACAAGTAAGGGCAACGATCTAATGCAACTGATGTTTTTATTATTACTATAAATATAAAGTTTGTAATCCCTTATAGAAATTTGCCTTTTTGTAGTAACCATGGTTTTGGCGAAACCATGGTTTAATACAGTAACCATAGTTTAACTCTAGTAACAATGTTTTTTTTCAGTTTTAACTTCAGTAAAACAATGTTTTATTTTTTAAGTGTTAAATCACAATGCAGACATGTATTATTTTGTTATGCCATCTGGTTGTGAAGTTATTTGATAAGGAGATTTATGTAATACAGTACAAGACTCAGAATGATTCACGCTAAGATTGATGTTTTTCTTCTTGAAAACAGAAAAAATAAGTAAATAAGTTCATCATTTTTTCTTTATGCTGATATAAAGACATCTCGATAACTCGCAACTTTATTAGGTTAAATAACTTCATTGAAATAGAGGGAATTTAAGTCCCTCTCAATTAAGCCACACCATACACCATAAATAACCCCTAAACATTGAGGAAAAGAGACGCGTGGAGCATAGCATCGAAGAAACTGAAAGTTCCCCGTAAACAGAGATTTATGCGCTGGGTTGGATTTTCCCTCACGAAAACAGTTGTTAGTGATGGGATTTATGGCTCTTGGAGGGGATCCGAATCTATTTAGTCAGTTTTAAGAAGCCAGCTTGGGGGCATTTCAGTTCACTGGGAGGAATGATGAGGTTAGATTTGTAGTCAAATAATTAAAACTCAGTTATCACACACCAATATCTGAGTTTGAATTATTCTGAAATATTGTTTATTACCAGTGTTGGGTGTAACTAGTTACAAAGTAACTAGTTACTGTAATAATATTACTTTTTTCAGTAACTAGTAGTGTAAGGCATTACCCGTCTGAAAATGGTAATATTATTACAGTTTTCCCGAGCTAGTTACTTAAGTTACATTCGCCAGTAGCACCTTCATCACACAAGGCACAAAACACAGAGAACAAAAGGGAAGGGGAGGAGGGCGTGAATGGAACAGTGATTGGTCTAAGTTTGGCACGAGGTATCATTTACCATCACCGATTGGTCGACACCCGGCAGCCAGCAGCACAGAGCGGCAGCGGCACACTCAAAGACAGATCGGGTAAATGGAAGCGTCAACAACGGCAAGCTCTTTTTCAGAGGAAGGTTCCCAGCAACAGAAAGCTAGTTTCGACGGGTGGAGATTCAGTCATATTTTATTATGTTCAACGGAAGGAAAATAACTTGACGGTGAAGTGCACACTCTTTAATGTTTCTCCAAATGCTGTGCCCCACGTCCAGTAGCGGGTAAGGAAGCCAGCATTTTCTTGGCTGTGGCTTGCCCAAATAAACATTCTTGTCCAGAAAAAAAATGTAACTAGTAATATAACTAGTAATATAACTAGTTACTTTCTCCAGGGAGTAATAAAGTAAAGTAAGGCATTACTATTTTTGAGAGTAATATGTAATACATAATATATTACTTTTTGGAGTAACTAGCCCCAACACTGTTTATTACATAATTTGTCATGTGTGGACTATATTCCATAGGGTTGCACAACATCCCTCTGCTTACTTCACTATTTTGGATTTACCTTTAGTACAAAGTGTGTGTACAAAGCTACATTTACTTATGTTATACATACAATACCTACTCACAAATAAAAATCAAAAACATAGCCGGCTGCAATGAATTTCTATGCAAAACAGCTTTTACTACAAACACTTCCACAAATTAGAATAAATTAAATGGAAATGTCTACATACAGTCCACTATTACTACTGTAAACTTTGCAAATAGGACATCAGCCCCTTTAAGTCTTAAATGAACAACCCCTGCGCTGGATGCGCCCCTTCCCATTTAACTGTTCTGTCTCGCGTAGGAGCTAATTTATGTGCATCTGTGTGAAACACGCATAGGAAAAATGAACGGCTCCCCAGGCGACTCCCATCGTTCATGTTTATGAGCCGTTCAAAAGAATCGGTTCGTTCGCGAACGTCACAACTCTAAGTTGTATAACTCCAGACAGCAATAGTGATCAGTCTACCAAACTTTATTACAACACGCAAACGCTTTGTTTTCGGCGAAGTTTTCTTTGTGTTGATCTCACTTTTACTCTTCAGGCTGTTTCAGTTGCTTCTCTTTTCAGCTTTTTCGATTGCATCGGTTTTAAGATCTGAAACCAATGCAATGATTTTGAAGGACAGCGAGGATGTTTTAACGCTCGGACTTGTTTATTTATGGATTTATCCCTCAATACAATCCGCCAAATATTAAAAATGATTCATAAATCTGTTTTACTCGGTCTGTGCGTGTGGCTCGCATGTGGTAAGTGATTTTTACTTAAATAGCCTAGCACTTTCTTACTTTTAAGTAAAACTTCTACTCGCTTTTACTTGAGTACTGGATACATGACATTTTATTAAATATAATTGAAAAAAATTGAAATAAAAAATAATGTAACGTGTAACAATGCCTTGTCTTGAGGTAAAAGTTTTCCTAAGAAAAACACTCTTTGATCAAGTCCTATAGACTTCAATGTTCGGTGAACAAATGCAGAATAGCAACGACACATCTAACAATTTTACGTTATAAAAACGTTCCCGTAACGTCTTATGAAAGTTTGGAAAACGTTTATTTTTTTAACGTTCCTTCAACGTTAAAAGCGTCCAGTTTTTAAACGAGGTATTAACGTTAATGTTTAGAACGTTATTCAAAACGTTTTTAGAAAGGTTCAGTCTTGTTATATTAATGTTCTAATAACGTTTTTAAAAATGTTATTGAAACGTTAAATTCATCATTATATTCATGTTCTCAGAACGTTTTTCTAACATTCGTAACAGGTTATAAAAACATTGTTTAAACGTTTTAAAAACGTTATTAGAGCATTAATATAACAACAGACTAAACCTTTCTAAAACGTTTTGAATAACGTTCTTATAACTAAACATTAATGTTAATACCACTGGACACTTTTACGTAAAAAAATAACCTTTAACAAACTTTTGTAAGACGTTATGGGAACGTTTTTATAACATAAAATTGTTTGCTGGGTTGGTATCGGATTGGATTGTACTCCCTTCTACAATATTCGATCTGGCCAGTTTTGTCAATATCGGATTAATATACTGCATATCGGATCGGCCCACCCCTACTTAAATCCCCAGAAGATACATTTTTATGCTAACATTTTTAGAATGTTCCACTATGCAATGGTAATGTTGTAATGCTAACATTTTCAATGTTAATGTTTTTAGAACGTTCTGCTATCAATACAATTATAACGTTTTCAATGCTACCATTTCAAGAACGTTACATTACACAATGGTAACGTTTTTAATGTTACTGTTTTAAGAATGTTACATTACATACGCAATACTACTGTTTTCAAGGCTAGGGTGTGTAGAACGTTCTGCTAACAAAGCAATTATAAAGTTTTTAATGTTACCGTTTTAAGAATGTTACATTACATACACAATTATACATTTTCTATGTTACCGTTTTAAGAACGTTACATTACATACACAACAGTAACGTTTTCAATACTAAGGTGTGTATAACGTTCCACTAACAATACAATAATATCGTTTCTAATGCTAACGTTTTAAGATATCGTTAGGGAAACGTTCTACTAATGTTATTGCAAGAACGTTTTTGGATAACTTTAGGAGAACCTTTAGAGAACGTTAGCCAAAGTTACGGGAACGGTCCCTGTTAGCTGGGGAGAACCTTTGAGGGAGAGCAGAAAAGCACGCCGCCGCAGACGTTAAACGGACGAACATATTCAAACCATGCCAGTTTAAAAAATGCGGGAGGAGGGGGCGGGTCCCGCAGGTCAATATTAACTATTTAACGTGCTTTTATAAGATAAGCATTAATGTTGACTTGAATTGCGTTGTTGAGGTCAAGTTCCTATCCCCAAAGAATGAAATTTAAATTTGGTCTATATTTATATAGGCCTGTGATTAGTGAAGATGTGTCAGCTGACATAAATTACTTTTGTTCAAAAGTAGGCTAATGTAATTTGTTTATTGCGTTGTTTTTCAGGTGTGCTTGGTGATCCAGATGAAGTGAAGTCAGTGATGGAGGGAGATTCTGTTACTCTACACACTGATATTACTCAAATACAAAGAGAGATGCAAATAACTTGGACTTTTAAACAAACCACTCGTCTAGCTGAAATATTTACAAGGGACCAGATGAACTTTACATTTGTCAAAAAGGATACGATATTTAAAGATCATCTACAAATGAACAGTCAGACTGGATCTCTCACCATAACAAACATCAGAACTGAACACACTGGACTTTATAAACTAACCATCAGCAGAGACGATTTCGCATACAAGATTTTTACTGTCACTGTCTATGGTGAGTGAGTCTACAATCGAAAGGATAACCACGACCAAAATGTGAATTTTTTTTTGTTTATTACTATTTATTTTCATTTTTGTAGCACCACTGCCAATTCCTGTCATCACCAGAAACTCATCCCAATGTTCATCAATATCAGAACGATCATCAAGTTCACAATGTGTGTTGTTGTGTTCAGTGTTGAATGTGAGAGATGTGAGTCTGTCCTGGTACAAAGGAAACAGTTTATTGTCCAGCATCAGTGTGTCTGATCTCAACATCAGACTCTCTCTACCTCTGGAGGTTGAATATCAGGATAACAACACATACAGATGTGTGGTGAACAATCCCATCACAAACCAAACTCAACATCTCAACATTAAAGATTCCTGTGTGTCATGTTTGGGTAAGACATCTTATAAAGAAAGAACTAGCACATTATATTAATTGGTGATAAATTAATGTTTTCTTATGATCAGTAAGATCCAAGAGATTTGCTGTGAAGTTTTTCGTTTATTGCTTTTATTTTATTACAGCAACCATCCAGAATCCACAATGGGGAAAGATAATTATTGGTCTGGTTTTAGCGCTCTTACTAGCAGCTTTTGGTGTGATATATCTTCTCTACTTTAGACATAACAGACCACAAGGCAAGTATTATCATTTTATTTTATTTTTAATTTTTTTTGCAAAACATCAAAGATGTGTCCTGTATTAGTTTGTTTAAAGACACAATTTCAGACTATTTTTTGTCTGAAACTGTGTTTATTATTAA
Source organism: Misgurnus mizolepis (assembly GCA_025389145.1). Classification (NCBI taxonomy): domain Eukaryota; kingdom Metazoa; phylum Chordata; class Actinopteri; order Cypriniformes; family Cobitidae; genus Misgurnus; species Misgurnus mizolepis. The sequence continues at coordinate 9,379,757 of JAIFKI010000021.1, forward strand.
AAACAGCTCAGACTGATGTGGAAGAGATACATTATGCCAGTACAACATTTTGTGCTCGTCGTAAAAAGAGTTTGGTAAGAGATTGTGTTGATTTGTTTGCAGTATATCTTGCTCTGAGCTCCTGTGGTTTGTTTCAAAGCTTTGGCCTGTATACAAGCACACAGACAAAGATCTGCTGTGTGCCTGCATTCAAGAGACAAAAATATTGCGTTCACGTTTCCGTTTGTGAAAAATGTGACCTTGGATGTCATTTGCAAAGCGCTGTAGTTATCCTAATATATTTTATGCTTGGCCTGCTTTTGTGCTGTACATGCTATACTGAATATTATTAGGTGTCTGAGCCTTTAAGTATCACAAGCATCTTTCATGTATTTTGGATTTTCACAGGCAGGTCAGATATAAAAGTAGATGCTGCCCCCTAGTGATGCAAACAAATGGAACACCATTGATAATTATTGATAACTTTAGTGCTGGGCAACACTTTAATCGCGATTAATCACATACAGAATAAAAGTGATATGTACATACATAAATACATAAAAAATGATATATAAATAAAAAATTCTGAAATGAATATATGTATTTGTGTGTGGCTAAATATACATAATAATAACACACACTACATACACATATATTATGCAAAAAATCACTTTTATTTTGTATGTGATTAATCACGATTAATCTTTGCCCACTCACACAAACACTATGTGCTTTACTTGTTGTGACTCTTGGCTTAACCCTAAAAGTGCAATCTTTGTACAGCCCTACAAAGCCTAAACATTGTAATAATGACCACACTATGTTTTTTCACACATTGAATTGTAGCAAAGCCGAACCAAACCAATGCAACGTTTGCAATGCAAGGCAAATTATTTTTTCTTGTATCTCATGTTTTTTACAGGAAGCAGATGACCAAACGGTGTACTCAAGTGTTGTTATGAGATGACGTCTGTGCCGTTGTTGATGTACAGATTAATTACCACTTGCATATGCTTAGTTTTATGAAAACTAAAAGTATCAACAACAAAAAGTCCAAGGTCAACAACAAAAATAATCAAATTATCAAAATTGCATTGCTACTGTAAGAGGGTTTATTGAAACATATTTAAAAACTGTGAACATTATTAAACGTAATTCGATTTTAAAGACACTTTACTCCACTAATGAGTGTATTAGATTGATATTCCTATGCTATTTCATATATATGTGTTTCATTATCAAGGTTTCAGTATTAAAGTGTCTGTCTGACAATATGCTGATAATTTCAATAATATTTCTTATTCACATTGAATAGTAATCTTGAGTACCTACAGTTAGTGGTTAGTTGTGTGCCTTGTCTGACGGGACTAGTAATGACCTGGACTAACTGTAGTGTTAAGTATTAGTAACTTTTCATATTCATAGCGTTGTTCATTACTTTTTACATGTACCTTTTAATAAAAAAATTTAAATTTTAGCTTTGTTTTGTTTATTGAGACAGAAGTGTCAAAAGCCATCTGTATTAATAAAAACTAAATGTAACGTTATGGATTTCCTACAATTAAACAAATTTCTACAAATTAGTTTGTCATTTTTTTCATAAGTTACATGGATGACATGCAACTCTTCAATTGATTTAATTATAATTTATGATACATTTAGCTTCAGTCATTGCTTCAATCATGATTTACTTGTGTTATAGAGATCATTGGGTTGTTTTATGTTTTCAGTTTTTTAGATCTTTTTAAAATAAGTAATATAATTATGGGATGACATGAGGGCTGGTTAATGATGTATTTGTTTTTCAGTGTAAGAATTCACTGATATTAAGAATTCTGATAATAAGGACCTGTTAGATCAGTGTTTCTTAGCAACATGGCCCAGCCTCAATGTGACTTAAATTATTAAAATAAGACAAAACAAACATTAAAACAAACAATCAGGAATCAATATATATTTTAAAGTTTAGTTAATTTTTAACAAAATGTCTCTTTATGCTAAACTCTAAAATATTTTGGTGTCGGGCAGTCTTGTTATTTAATGTCTTAAAATTGGGAGGTTTTATTTTTAAAATCAAAAAGGTTGAGATCCTTTTAGACACCACTTGCATGGGCATGTTCATATCAACAGATGGTGCTATTTACTATTTTAGTCTTTCTATGATGTGGATATGTAAATGAATAAATTCAAGCGTGATAAGAATCAGCTTATATGCAGTTTGAGTTTAAAGTTGTTTCAGTGGTTGAAAGGTTTGTTTAAGCTGAAACCACTGAGAGTCGTGTGGTACCTGCTGTTCCTTTAACAAAAGCAGATCTTTGTTCTTAATGTTTATTGATGTGGCATGTTTTATACAGAGCAGGTGTGATTTGGTAAGGGTTTGTGTTTGTCATGTATCAGTTACCGTTGCCTTTAATCTCACTGGCAGCTGCAGGGCTAATATAAGCCCTTCTGGAGGTAAAACAGAGTTTATTTAAAGGTGCCATAGAATGCATGTAAACAATCTGTTAAATTGTTCTCTGATATCGGCTATATTAAGTGCAAACATTATCCAGAAATGGTTTTACATGTCCATTTATTTGGAGATTAATAAAGGTCACGTTCTTTCTGATCCCATTGTTAAAACCCTAGTTAGTGTTGCTATAATATCATAAATAATACATTTTCTTGAACAGAATTCAGCTTTCAAAGCCTATAGTGAACGGCCCGTTTGAACTACAGTCCTCTACTTCCTGTTTTAATGACATCAGTAGAACAGTTTTTTGACTAAACTCCGCCTACAGGAATATGTCAGTCGCCAGCTAAGCTAACGGCAAGCTAAGCTCCTATCGAATCACAACACACGTAACAAGCTACACAATCAGAACTCGTTACGTTTTTCTGAAGGACGGACTTCATAGAACAAGGAAGACATCAGCCTGTTTTGAGGACAATGAAAACAACGCAATACACAATCAAAGCTTCAAAAACACAGAAAGAACAGGACCTTTAATGGACGTGCCTGAGTGGAAAGTTTGTGTTTTTTCAGTATGGACCTGCAAAACGTAAGTGTAACGTTAATAGTAGAACTTTAGGCTAAGTGCTAGCATATAACATTAACTAGCATATAGCGCTAACTCAGCAGTCACAACTTGTTTTTAGCATTGTACAACATTGTACTTAATTTAATGTGTCATTTAATGTTGTACAGTTTTGTACGTCACAGTTATTTTGACATCGGCCTGTTTTCCAGCGCTCTTTTGCATGCACGAGGTTTACATAAGAACGAGGAAACAGTCTTGTTTGAGGCTCACGGTATGTCATTACCACGTACAGAGCTCGTATTATTCATCTATGCCTACACTTTAACATTCTACAGCACATTTAATGCTTTATAGCAGTGGTTTTCAAACTGGGGGCCGGGGCCACCAGGGGGGCCCCAGTTTTATGACATTTTATAAAATACATTCATTTATCATGACTTTTGTGTAATTAAACCTAAAAAATAATAAGCCAACTAACCAACAGCACTACTAGGTATAATTTTATGTTTTGTTTAATTAAAATATTACATAAAAAAAATGCACTGTACACAAGGGATATAACTATGAATATAACGAGTCATAGTTTTACATTTATATAAAATAATCTTATTTTAAGATATGCGCGTGTGTCTAAATATGTAACGTTAAGTTTGTAATTATAGTTCTATGGCGATGTAAACATACTTACACATTATAAGAGGTTAGCACTGAAAAAGTTTGGGAACCACTGCTTTAGAGGATCCCTCAAACCTTTGCTATATTATAATGAACTAAAAATTACATTGTAAGAGTCTATAAGTTAATGAATAAAAAATTATACAAGCTATAAGAGTCTGTTTTCTTGGGGCATTTGTAGCCAAGTGGTTAGAGAGTCGAGCTTGTAACCAGAAGATTGCTGATTTGAGTCTCATGATGAGTGGATGTGGTGCCCTTTAGCAAGATACCTTAACCCTAATTGCTCCGGGTGTGTGGGTGTGCGTGTGTTCACTTTTCACTGGAATGGGTTAAATGCAGAGATCAATATGTCTCACATGTGTCATTATGAATTATCACGAGTTGCTAAGGACTGACATAAGTGAATGATGATGGAATATTATGTAACATGCTATTAAATTACATGCTGACATTGATATCTCTGATGCTGATATAGGGAGAAAAGTGCTGTTCTCAAATTTTCCGAGCAGGTAATGTTTAAGTGTTTGTGTGCACATCATAAAAGGAGAATACATGGTTCCTATCTTGGATGACCTTATCACACAGGATTGATTGTTTTTCAGTAGGCTGACTGTGTTGTTAAAGACTGTGCTTTGTAGGTTTTTACAGGATGTGGTTTAAAGCGGAAAATGGACAGAGAACAGAGATATAATGTGCATTCAAAGAAATGCAGATATAAATAAACAAAAGCACAATTTATGAATTGTTAAACAAGCCAATTCATTGTAAAATATTAAAATACATTAAACTTAAAATATTAGATTTTCAATGCATGCACTTGAGGCACACAACAAAGCACAGGAAGTGATACCTCCAAAAAGTAAAGGGATTTTCACACACTAAACACGAACTAAGAAACATCAGTGATAGAGATAAACTTCTTTGTTTAACCAGCAGGAAGTAATCTGAACCCCCCCTTGAGATTGTTAAAAAGATAAGCCTATGTGTATATGTGGATATTGGCCTGAAATTAAAATATTATTCAAATGATATGAAAATATTATTATAATCTGATAATGTGCTTTTCATAAACCTTTCAAATGTCTTGATGCTTGTGGGTCTTCATGCACTTTGATTTGCAGCACAACTTGAGACAAGCTGTGGTCTGTTTTTTGTCAGTATGTAGCACAAATGTAAATTCACATGATCTTATGCAGGTTGAAAGCAGCAGCAGGTGTATTACTGGATATGTGTGGTGAATGTGTCTGAGGTTTTTAGCATGTTTACTGTGCTTTTACCGCAGTAGGTGGGTGAGAGTGTCTCTTCTCACAAACCTATGTGAACCTTCTGACCTCAACACTTCACTGAACACAACTGTGATGATACTTTGTAGAACTGTGTTTCTTTAAGACTAATACAAGATTCATCTGTTTATTGTACAGACTGGTTACTGTATAATGAGTCTACAAACTAGAACATTAATAGATAACTTCTCAATGAATTTTATAACCAAGGTTTAAAGGGGACATATCATGTAAATCTGACTTTTCCATGTTTAAGTGCTATAGTTGGGTCCCCAGTGCTTCTATCAACATAGAAAATGTAAAAACTTCATTTTGGTAAACCATTCTTTGCAAGCATGTTAAAAAAATAGATAATTGAATCCCTTTGTGATGTCAGAAGGGGATAATACCACCCCTTAATCTGCACTTTGCAACCATGGCACTGCCGTTTAGTGCAGAGATCAGCTCATTTGCATTTTAAAGGACAGACACAAAATGGCACATTTTTGCTCACACCTAAAAAGTGGCAATTTTAACATGTTATAATAAATTATCTATATGGTAATTTGAGCTAGAACTACACATATGTACTCTGGGGACACCAAAGATTTATTCAACATCTTAAAAAGTCTTATGAAATATCCCTTTTAGACTGGTTGTTAATATAGCAATGTTTCCAAACCAGGGGGCCGGGTCCAACCGGGTGGCCTTAGCAGATTTCCAGGGGGGCCTCAAGATGACTTAAAATTATAAAACAAATTGTCAAAACAAGCATTAAAATAAGCTATAAGCAAATATCAAGATGTTTCTTTTTTTTGGGCCATTTTAGTTGATTGGTTGGTTGTTTAGTGAATATACATCTGTCTACTCATTCCAAGTACGATTTAATTTTATGTTGAAAAAATTTAGTTAGTGGGGGGCCTATAAAGGGGCCCTGGCATGAAAATTAGACTTTTTCCATGTTTAAGTGATATAATTGGGTTGCAAGTGCTTCTATTAACCTAGAAAATGTGAAAAAGATCAACCCAGTAACTTCGTTTTGGTAAAACATTCTCTACAAGCACATACAAAAATAGGTCGTTGAAATTTGGCCCTCTTTATGATGTCATAAGGAGCTCTTATTAGAATAATACTACCCCCTTTATCTGCACTATCCAACCACAGCACTGCTATTTAGTGCAGAGAGTAAGAAGGAGAAAAGGAGGACTTGACAGCACAATTGAGTTTCAATTACAACAAACCACCATCATTGTGATCAGTGTTTGCACTTCATCAGCTCATTTGCATTTAAAGGACACACCCAAAACGGCACATTTTTGCACACATCAACAAAGTGTCAATTTTAACATGTTATAATAAATTATCTATATGATATTTTGAGCTACAATACACATATGTGCTCTGGGGACACCAAAGATTTATTTGACATCTTAAAAAAGTCTTGTGCCATGGCCCCTTTAAATATTGATGTGAGCAGCTAGATGTGTAACATGAATCTGATTGGCTCATACCTAAACAGGAAATAATGGCCTCTCAGAACCTAAAAGGATGTGCTGTTTATTTTGCAGAGCACAGCCAATAACCATGAACATATCAGACAAAGAAAGCCTTTCTAACCAGACAAACTTTATTAAACAGATTAGTGGAAACGACAAAGCTTCTTTTGTCAGGAGCAAATTTAATATTAATGCATTTCTGAGTATGCTTTTTATCTTATAGGTGAACCTGTCATTTAATCTTAGCAGGTGCATAGGTTAGGCTAGATGGAAACTGTGGTTTGCAAAGCACAATGGCCACTCAGATCGGGTCGGTAAGCAAATCATCACAAAAAGACAAAACATTAACAAAGAAAAACCGGAAAGACATTAACAAAATTTTTACCTTTTACTTCTAAGTAATAGCGGGCCATTTTAAAATAAAGTTTATTTGGAGAATAATGTTTAACTGTTAAATCTAAAATTCAATCTAATTTTAAATGTAAAGTACAGAATCTCCCTCCATCACTGACTTCACTTCATCTGTAACACCAAACACACAGCAATACCTAACACACACCTATTTAATAAAGACAAACCTGTTACAGATCAAACAGGATCTTGGTGAATTTGAAGATCAGGTAGAACAACATCAGAACAGCTCATAGGTCTTGAATGCAGAAAAAGTTTAATTAATACATATAGTTTTAATTTAATAATCTAAATAAGCTAAATAAAAGCTTTAGAATAATAAAAGTAGTCTACCATTCCTGAGTAAATACAAGCAGAGAAAACATATCACACAGCGCAAGCCCTTATTCTGTCATGTGGCAGTTTTCCACCATCCCTCCCCTCCCCCTGATCTTGTGAATATACAGCATCAGCTGCATTTAAAACACAAGATTGTGGAAGATTGTACAATGATATTTTGTATCAAATAGAATAAAGCACATCTGTAAACTATTAATGGAAAATAAAATACAGTTAAAACAGCAGAACAGCTTGTTATATGTAACTGGAAGAATTATGTAGAAATGGACTCAACACATCACCTGCAGTTTTTTTTTTTCAAATGTAGGAGGAGCAATGAAAAACAAATGAGAGCGTATCTAGATCAAGTTACCACAATGAATTTTCCATAGCCTCGTTCTATGGCCTCTCTCAATTTTAATATATCTGTTGCAGATTAGATATTTAATTATAATTATGCATTTGGCAAATATATGCTATTATTTTCAGAAAAGATGAAGCAGGATTTTCTTTTATGAAGCCTGACAGACTTTTAATGTCATTTATTTATTAAATGCTTACTTTTTGCACTATGTGGAGTTATTTTCAGCGGATCATACAATGTTGTCTCTGCTTGCATTTACTCACGAATGGTACGTGATCAAATTTCTTTCATTAATTATAAAGATTTTATTTTGCTTATTTGGGTTATTAAAATGAAACTATATTTATTTATTTATTAAACGTTTCGTGTGTTCAAGACTAGATGAGCTGTTCTGATGGTTTTTACAGGATCTTCAAACTCATTAAAATACTGTTTGATCTGTAACAGGTTTTATTTATTTAATATGTGTGTTATGTTTTCCAGGTAGGTGTGTGTTTGGTGTTGATGGAGATGAAGTGAAGTCAGTGTCAGTGATGGAGGGAGATTCTGTTACTCTTCACACTGATATTACTGACATACAGAGAGATCATCAGATTTTGTGGATGTTTGGACCTCGAGAGACTCGTATAGCAGAAATCTATAAGGAAAGCATTGATATGTTTGACAGTAATGAGATATTTGGAGACAGACTGAAGCTGGACAGTCAAACTGGATCTCTCACCATCACAAACATCACAATTACACACACTGGACTTTATAAATTACAGATGTTAAGTAACAAAGGAACTTCATACAAGAGATTCAGTGTTACTGTCTATGGTGAGTATGCTACAGTCATGTGTTTTCATAGGGAAGTTTCTTTACATTTTGCATGTTCCATGTTCTGATCCTTTGTTTAATGTTCAGTTTGTTATCAGTTAATAATTTGCATATCCTGAGAACAAGGAACAACCCCACATTTAGATATACAAAAAAGACATTAACAGTATATGCCATAATAGATGGATAATTTGTATAAGAAAATATCAATCATTATGTTATTGATTAATAACTGATTAACTGCAAAACAAGTAAATTAAGTTACAAAGATTTTATAACTGTTAGTTGTTTTACAAGAACTGACATAAGACAACTTTTACAGAAGAGTATAAAATTAATTTTCTTTTGATACAGTATATACCTGCTTGCCTGAGAATCTTTACAGATTTTACAGACTTCGTTAATTCCTCAAACATATTTTTATTTCCAGCTCCTTTACCAGTTCCTGTCATCACCAGAAACTCTTCACAATGTTCATCATCATCATCAAGCTCAAAATGTGTGTTGTTGTGTTCAGTGTTGAATATGAAAGATGTGAGTCTGTCCTGGTACAAAGGAAACAGTTTATTGTCCAGCATCAGTGTGTCTGATCTCAACATCAGACTCTCTCTACCTCTGGAGGTTGAATATCAGGATACAAACACATACAGATGTGTACTAAACAATACCATCACAAACCAAACTCAACATCTTAACATCAGTGATGTTTGTCAGACGTGTTCAGGTGTGACAGCATATGATAAAAGTCATACATGTACAGCATCATTAAAATGTCTGTAGAAATGACAGTATTAGTGGCAGCTGTTTGCCAGTAACTTACTGTAAATTTTAATGCATGTTATTTACTGGCAACAGTTTGCTCACAGTTAAATGAATATTAAACATTAACATTAACAAGTCTTTATATTTAAGTAAATAACATAAAGTTAAATCTACAGTAAGTTACTGGCAAACACCGGATAACTACAGCAATTTTTTACAGTGAGTAAGTCAACACACTTAAGTCATAAAATAACCTAATGTTTTTTGTGCATTACAGAAAACCAACATTTTATATTGCTGATAGTTATTGTTGTTGTTTTGGTGGTGTTGTTGGTGCTGGCTGTTGCATTAGTGATTTGCTACTTCTGCAAAAACTTTAAACGATCAACTAAAGAAGGCAAGTGTTTGCAAAACTATAAACACATTAGTCAAAATGTTGTTTTAAACTGATGTTTTTTTTTTATGTTCAAACATGTGATTATTGTTATTATTTAAACAGTTGAGACTCTGGAGGAGGAGATACTTTATACAGAGACAGTTTTTACACAAAGAGTTCAGAATACGGTAAGATATTGCATTATTCTTATTCTTCTCTCTATGCATGTTGTTTGGCAGAAGCAAAATATTTAAAACAAATATTGCTGTTTCTGCTTTTAATGTGCTATTTTTATTCTGGTATTTTTATATGCATCTTGTGAAAAACACCCAGACATACACAAAGATGCTCAAAGACCTTTATTCCAGTCAATTGTAATGAATATATCAAGCTTCACTTACTGCAAAGAAAATTAAAATAGAAAAAAAGCCTCACATCATGATAAAAACATTCTTGCAATTGTCTAGTTTGTTTGGTATTTTTTACTTTTAGTATTGTTACTCCACCCGTTTTTTTTTTTTTTGCTACATTAAATGCTGTTTTACTTGATACATGACTATCGCTGTTTAAATTGTGGGAAACCCAGCTCTATATTATACAGTCCTTATTTTAAGTTTGAATTTATTTTAATTTCTGTTTTTTTCTAGAAGGTTGTTGAAGCAGATCATACAGACTATTCAACAGTATTACATGACTGCAAATAAACTTTTTTTACTTAACTTGGACTGGTTGTCAGTGAATTGAACAGTTTGTCACCACTGTTAATGTTTTGCAATACAGAAATATGTCAGAAATATTTGCAATACATATAATACAGAAATATTTGCAATAAATATTTACATTATCTAAGATTGCATGCTTTTGGGTGCAATGATATGATACAATAAATTAATTATGTTCTTTTAATGACATCAGAGGCATTTACAAGACAAAAAAAGTACTATTTCTGTTTTTTGATATACATTTGCACGCACCCTAAAACTTTTCCAACTAGTCAAACTTGCATTATCCTGATGGTTTGGTTTTTAATCTGTTTTTGACATTGTTACTATTTACGTAGCTCAATTTTATGTTTTTACTGCTGTATGCCCGAAGTAATGTGTTAATATACTTTACCTAAATATTTCTTCATTTGCATACTTTACATTGCTCTTAATCTGATTTGGTAATAAAATAATTTTTAATATCTAAATTGCACTTAAAACAATAAATCAGTTGTGTAATGTGAAAGTAACCACATCTCTGCACTGCAAAATCCCGGGAAGTTAAATTAACACTGCTCAGTGTTTATATAGGTCCATCTCTAGAGTGTTAAAAAAAGTAACACCGAAGAGAGTTAAAATCTGCAATCTGTGACTTTCTCCTCTCTATCACCATCTCTGTTTGAAACCTAAAATTGCATTTTAGATCTTACTTGTAGAGTTATTTTCTTATTTTAGGATTAGATGTTGGCTGTTTCATTTAAAGTCACCATTATTGTGATCAGTGGTTGTTTTAATTGGACTCTTGAGTCTTAGTCTTAGCTTTTCAGCTTTTTTGGCTATTATAATTACATGTGTTTAACGCATGTTTGTTGTGGTTGAAGAGGAGACACTAGTGCATTTCTATGGTTGTTAGGATATACTTTCAAATAACACTTTATTTAAAAATGATTGCTTACTAGAAGTAATTATTTATGTTAATCATATGATACTGTAGTATGATATCCAGCTCCCTCATAACAGTTAATCATTCTGAATTATTTTTAAACACTGACACTTACAGATTAACTGCCATATAATGTAGACACTTAAACATCAAGAATCAGAGTATGAATCACAATGATGGTGAAAATAAAATGAAAAGCTTCATGCTGCAATGCATGCTGGGTATCAACAAATTACAAATCTCATCCAGGACTCCCAGAATGCACTGGGGCATGAATAAATAATGAACTTTTTTACCATTTTCTTTGTCACCATTGTTGAGATTCATACTCTGATTCTTGATGTCTGTGCATCTACATTGTGCAGGGGTTAATGCTTTATGTGCACCCTATCAAAATCCTTCAGAATAACAAACTGCTATGAGAGTTCTGGACCTTAAACTGTAGTATTTCATTTTTAACAGAAAAAGAGGCTTTTGATGAGTGAGGAAAAACTGTATTATTAAATCTGTTCAATTAAATGTTTATATTTGACAGTGTACATTAACGATCAATATTCATTTACACAATTGTTTTTTCTTTGCTATAACAATGTGTTTTAAACACAGTTAGAAAAAACTAACAAGCTAACAGTCAAGAGTCCAACTAAAACAACCACTGATCACAATAATGGTGACTTTAAATGAAACAGCCAACATCTAATCCTAGGATAAGAAAATAACTCTACAAGTAAGATCTAAAATGCAATTTTAGGTTTCAAACAGAGATGGCGACCCAGGTCAAAAAGACGTAGTATTTAATGTATTAAAAATATACTTAAAATACAAATAGTATGTTTATAATACATTTGTATTTCCAACATACTTATTTGAAGTGTATTAAAAATACGTTAAATTGCATTTAAACATATTTTTTAAAAGTACACTAGAAGTACACTTGTAATAAATATATACTTAAGTACATTTTTAAGAAATATGCTAAACTTAAGAATATTTTAAATGTATTTATATTAAGTGTACTAGAAGTACATTGGTAATAAATATATACTTAATTACATTTTTAAGAAATATGCTAAACTTAAGAATATTTTTAATGTATTTATATTAAGTGTACTAGAAGTACATTGGTAATAAATATATACTTAATTATATTTTTAAGAAATATGCTAAACTTAAGAATATTTTTAATGTATTTGTATTAAGTGTACTAGAAGTACATTGGTAATAAATATATGCTTTATTACATTTTTAAGAAATATGCTAAACTTAAGAATATTTTTAATGTATTTATATTAAGTGTACTAAAAGTATGCTGGTAATAAATATATGCATAATTACACTTTTAAGAAATATGCTAAACACAAATGTACTTCTAGTGAAGTTTTAGTATATTTGGATAAAACATACTTTTTTCAAAACATGATTCATTAATTGTAATAAGCTAACATTGAACTTTCCTCAAGCCTTTCAACATTATATCATTCCGATTGCACAATAAGCTATTTTTTCAAAGATTTGCTTAAAATCTTACTTGTTTAATTTCAAAATCTTACTTGTTTAATTTCAAACAACACACGTGACACACGTGACTAAACCTGATTGGTTGTTGTCATAGTAACACGTCACGGTGCTATTTGAAACTTGTTCAGTTTAGTTCAGTTGTTCACGGTGCATGCGGTTGCTTGCATTAAACGTATAAACTGTTAAATTAGATGGCGACTCTGCATTAAACGTATTTATTTAATTAATCGGCGATCATATTTCACCAGAGGACTAAGATAAAACAACTCGATTTAAAATATGAGCAGTTTTAGTGGATCTGACGTTGAGGGAAAAAGTATTTCGCTTTTTGTTTGGAGATGAACGAGATAACACGAGGGTAAGTGATGACAGATTTTCACATTTCTTTATTTAGTTAACTATTAAATAAGTAAAACATTACATTACATTTAACCCAGCTTCTTTATGTAATGTTATGTCTGTGTTGCGTGTGGTAATTGGAACATCTTTATTTTCTGACTAACGTTAGGCATTTCTCTTAAGCATTTCAGAAATCATTAAAACCTTTCTTTTTTTTTAGCACAGCGACATAAATATGACCAACCAGATCCCAAGTAGACAGGAACAAATGAAGATATAGCGCATAGAAAGACTTATTCTTGGTGGTAAGTTTGTTGTTGCTATTTGATTTCACGTTTAAGTTTTTCTAATGTTTCTCTTGCAACGCTAACGTTAGTTTAAAATGAATGTTTGAGCTGTCTTACCTGAAAATACCATGATATGACCATATGGTTATTATAACTCCAGTAATGTTCAATGGCTAATGTTTATATCAGTTCAATCTTGACAACCTTATTGTCTTTTTGTTTATTTTTAAATGTATTTCTAATTACATATGGACACAAAAATGACATTGTAAGAAGGGATACTTTTATGAGAGATTGTAAAACTGCCGAGGCTGGGTTTGATTATATTATATTGTCTTAATATATTGTACTCGGGGTAAGTAAATCTTAAAACGAAAACAAATCATTAATCATCATTTACCTGCCTGTTGTTTTTCAGATCGACTGCTATTGACATTTTTGAATCGGGGCAAATGTGGAGTGAAGAAAAACGTTTGCAACACATCCATTCCAGGTGGCTAATTTCTGTCCTTTTGAATTATTCTTGTAAAAAACGTTTTTTTATTGTAAAGCTGTAAGGGACTTGGCCTAGTCATCATTGCACCATTTGGCAGGGCACCAGACTAACTGTTTTTACTAGGAGCACAGTGGCCCCCAACTGAAAATTTTAGGGGCGCAACCAGAAAATTTAGGGGCACACACGGTAAAACAACATGCTAACCAAATATTCACATGTCTACTAATTTAGACTGTATTACTAATAAATACTTTAATTATAGATTCAGAAAGTACAATGTGCTGTTTCAGATTAGTGTCATATCCACTGATCTATATAAATGACTGGATTGCACATGACGTCACACTTGTGAAGCCACCGCGCCGCCATGTTGGTATACCCAAACGTTCTATTTAATCAATGGACGTTATCAGATTTTAATGATAAAACATCACTTTACTCATCTTCGTTTTTATATCTGAAGTTACCCTGTACATTATTACAACACAAACGTCCAAAGCATGTAAATAGTTATTTACTGAAAGTTGTACATTTTGCATTTTAAACAGTTATTATACATTCATCTTTATTACAGTATCAGATCAGCAGACAGACCACAGCATATTTAGTATTAGTGACAATAAACGTGCTCATTCTGAAATCTAAATAAATAATCATGCTTTGTACAGTATGTGCATGCAATAATTTGCTAGTTTTGTAATTATGTTATCTTAACTTACATGTTACCTAAACTTATTTAGAGATATAACGCTGACCGTCACAGTGTAGCTGAATGTCAAAAAAAACTTTATTTATACCCGTGTCATTAGCAAATGCAGCAGACACACTCACCTTAACGGTTTTTTATAAATCCATTATCCTGCCCGATTAAAACATAAACATTGCAAATAACACCAGAATTAACAAATAATTAACGTACACATATCCTAAAAATTAACCTTGTGTAACTGATACGCTGTAAAGGGGGTAAATTTTGATCATGATTTTGAATGGAAGTCAATGACGCTCTCTGCCGGTTGGGTATACCAAGATGGCGGCTCGAACTCTGCGCTGGCTTCAACTCACGCAGTTACGTCAAGCGTTCCAATCCAGTCATTTATATAGATCAGTGGTCATATCACAAAAAAAAAGGTCAAATTTGCTGGTCGCACATGTGCGACCGGATGTAAAATTCAGTGGCACACTCTCAAATTTAGGTGGCAAAATGCCACCATTTGATAGCAGTCTGGAGCCCTGTTTGGCATCATTTCTGATTTCCTTAAATCTCCTTAAACAGAGGTGAACCTTAAGTTTGCAAGACCACAATAGACAAACAATGGAAAATGATCTAGGTTCAAATAAAACACAATTATCAATGTAAAACATATCCTGTAATACACACAGGTTGCTTTATTTCATGAGCCTGTTCTAATCCTATCTTCATTCCCACTTGTAGAGTGCTCTGACAGATAAAACTGACACGCTTGATGAGGACACAGTCAAAGCTTTAAAAGGTAAACTGAGAAGTTAACAAAACTTCCATACATGCATATCTATGCCAATTTATTTTAAACATGGATATCCAAATGTTCATTCATTATTGGTTAATTGGTATATTCTGTTTCCTTTTCACAGCCCGTGTGATAAAGCAGTCTTCAATTACTACGGTGTCTGAATTGCAAGAAGAAGTCACCCTCCACTTAAACATGTGACATCTAAACTGTTTTGTGTTTTAGTTCAGCTTTTTATAGGTTTATCTTAAGTTGGTTAAAGGCAGAGTGCACTATTTTTGAAAGCCAATGTTAACATTTGAAATTACCTAAACAAACATGCCTCTACCCCAATAGAATCGGGACCTTCTTTTGATAGAGCCACCACACACATACGCAACCCCGGCAAGGATGTCAGTTAGTAGACACGCCCCTTACTGCTGGTTGGCTACAAAGTGTGTTTTGGTAGTCGGCCCAATTTCCTTTTACAAAGCGTTTTTCAAACATTGTGCACTCCGTCTTTAAATTGCACTTAAACATTTTTTTTCATTAACTTTTTATGCAGAGAATTACATTATGATTATTATATAATCATTGCTTATGAATATTTAGTGATTGCATATTCATAGTGTACTTTTCATTAATACATTTAATGTTAATGTTGTACAATTTGATAGAAGTAGCTCTGTAATTGCATTTCTCTGATATTTGTTTTATATGTTTCTCTTTGGTCAAGAGATTATGTATGTCTCTGTGCTTGATTAATTTACTTTAGGTATTTTTGTAATGTACACAACACAATATGAAGTATATTAAATTGTTCTGTATTCAAAATCTGTGTATGTGTCTTAAAATTTAATGATTTTAATATAACATTTTAAATATTAAAAACAGCTTTATAATAAAATAGTAGTGTAATGCTAATACATTTCTATTAATGTAATGCTAGTATATTTCTAATATGCTGAAGTACTATTAAAGTGTTCTTAAAGCACAGTTAAATTAAGCTTTAAATGTATTCTAACTGTATTTTTAAGTGTATGAGAAGTGCATTTCAAATGAATTTTAAAGAAGTACACTTAAATTGCACTAAATATATTTGAAGTTGTTCCAATTTAACACAATTTCAATATATTAAATATAATGCAAATAGATTAAAATTGACTTTAAATATATCTTGAAATGCATTTAATATATTTGAAGTGGGTTCAATATAATACATTTAATATGCATTTAGTATAGTAGCTTTTAAATATATTAAGTATGTCCCAAAAAATACTATTTAAATATATTTCTTTTTCACCTGGGGATAGAGAGGAGAAAGTCACAGATTGCAGATTTTAACTCTCTTCGGTGTTACTTTTTTAACACTCTAGAGATGGACCTATATAAACACTGAGCAGTGTTAATTTAACTCCCGGGATTTTGCAGTGTGTAATATTAATGGCATTATGTACACACGAGAAGATTCATTTAATAATTATCCAGTAAGGCACAAAAATAATAATAATGAGATGATGTGCTGTAAATGGGTGAAGTTGACAAATAAGCTCTTACAGTATGAGCTTTAATGAACACAAAAACATTTTGGAATATTGTTCCTTTAATGAAAACTGTTTGGCTCATAACACTGCAGACATTTTAAATATGCACATGGATGCCTGAACACTAAAGCCATGAACCTTGACATTTCAATTCTGATCGTGTCCTAACTTGCAGTAGCATTAAAGCAATTAAAGCAAATGTTATTTTAAGACATTTGACAGGTCAGCTGTGCGTATATCAAAACTTATTACACGGCTCTCTGGAATGCTTGATTCTGATTGGTCAGTTGAGACATTTGCAGGTTCGTTCTTTTCAAATAATAACCGCTCCAAATTAATAACGCATAGCCGGACTACTTGCACGAGTAAAATCGCTCCGCGCCAATAAAGATCAATAAAGATTACTGTCTGTTTGGCGCCATCTTGTGACAAACACTGGACAACCACGACAAGACACAGACAGCTTACTGAGACTGAACTTGACAAAATAGAGCATGACAGCTACGAAGCCAACACACACAAAAATACAGAATGGGGATTAAAACTTCTCAAAGACTGGCTAAAAGAGAAAAAATGGAGACAGACAAGTATGAAGCAGCGGATCTTAATAAGGTATTACGATCATTTTATGCATCTGTGCAAAGTTTCGCGGAAGGATAAAAATGTTAATTTAAAACAAATATGCCAATAAAATGTTTCAAATTCATATTCATGTACAGTTTTTTTTCTTATGTGGCAAGTAGCCGTGTAATAAGCGGGATAATGTAGAGGCAGCCGGTAGTTATTGGGAAATAAGCCCTATCAGTGTGATACAAGACCCTCCGCTTCGCGTCGCGTCCTGATCACACTGTCGGGGCTTATTTCCCAATAACTACCGGCTGCCTCTACATTATCCCTTACACAATGCATGACTGTAAAACATTCTTTAACCAATCAGAATAAGCATTCAAACCCCCAAAGGTTATAATGTAAAACATTTATAAAACAACATACAGTCAATGTTAATTGTGCCTGTAATGTTTCCTTCACCAGCAGAGGTCCTACATGAGCAATTATTGTAATTTTGCGTTATTGCACTTGTATCAGCACATATCTTTGAAATATCAGGATACAAACACATACAGCTGTGTACTCAACAATACCATCACAAATCAGACTCAGCATGTCTTGGATATGACATAATAATATTTGGTCTAGGACAGTGGTTCTCAATTCCAGTCCTCGGCCCCCTCTCCCGGAACATTTTATATGTCTCCAACCTGATTCAGTTTATCAGCTCGTAAGTGTGTTAATTAAGGAGCCTGATAAGTGAAATCATGTGTTTAATATAAGGAGACATCTAAAACATTCTGGGAGGGAGGGCCCGAGGACTGGAACTGGGAACCACTGGTCTAGGACTCTAGGATATTTTAGTCCCACAATTGTCATTTAGGTGTGTGTGCTAGTGTGTGTATATAAAATAATGTAAAAGGTTGACAATTGTTTTTGTATTGTTTTTTTTATGTATACTTTAATATCAGTTTGTTTTGTTGTGTCAAGACAAATCCTAAATAATATTAAGAACTGAGCTTGAGCATTTAAACATTTGATTTTATTGAAAAGCATTTTTAATACTTAATTTCAGAACTAGACAAAGAAAATTTTATATATTTTTTATTTAATTTTAATAAAGTGTTTTTTACTCTTAAAAAGCAAAAATATGTAGCTGTTCCTGCTCCAAATAAATACAATTAATTAAAAGTACAAAATTCTATTAAGAAAATAAAAAACAACCAAAATATAAATAAATTGAATACAAGTTATGCAGACACAAACTTCTACTCCTCCCCTTCTGGCCTCAGATTGAATTACACTTTTATTCTCAGACTGTCATGATGGTTCTGCGCATTTGCAGTTACTCGTATTTCGTTTTGGTAGCTACATGTAATAGAAAGGAGTGGGCTATTGACGGTTTCAGCAAGATCAACATAATTAAACGACTTTTGTGGACCAAACGTAACTTCCTGTATCCACATCAATAACAACAGAATCCTTCTAGTGTTTATTTGTGATTACAAGGGAAATAAATGACAAGTAAATTACCTCAGTTTAGATATCTTATCTTATGTGTATTAACTATTATACTGAGCAGATCACTTAATTTTTGCCTGGCTGCTTGACTGTGTGGTTAAAGCTATAATTATATTGGTTTCACAGGATGTGAAGATGTGGTTTGTATGCAAGAAATGGGCAGAGATGTACAACACATCAAGAGCAATTAGGCTATTGATGAAAAAGATCTCATCTTATGACCTTGTTTGGTTAAAAGACTAGAGATGTCTGCATACATTTAGAGCCGATTGATTGCTTAATTAAAACATTGAAACACAGTTCATTTAAAATTTGAGATTTTTATTCAAACACTCACACAAGATAGCCTATACAGGAAATGAAACCTGTCAAACATAAACAGATTATTTATATTCTGAACAGGAACTATGCAAGAAAATGAGATCATGAGAAATATCAGGGCATCAGGTGGGCCACATCATTTAAGTTCCATCACTGATGCTTAGTTCCTGTTTAGCATGAATAATCATTTAGTCTTTTACTGGTTTTGTGTATATATATAAATATATAAATTCGTAAATCGGACTACAGTTGCCCTTTAAAAATAAAGATGATAAGTTTTCACAATGATCCATTCCCCCCCCCCCCAAAAAAAAAATCAGTCAACGACTCTTTATAACCTTTGTATGGAATAAAGAACGACTTATGAATACTCGGTTTGTGAGTGTTTGAGCTGCCTTAATTTAAAAACACCTTGTTCTGACATATACACTTACCTAAAGGATTATTAGGATCACATGTTTAATTTCTCATTAATGCAATTAATCAACCAATCACAAGGCAGTTGCTTCAATGCATTTTGGGGTGTGGTCCTGGTCAAGACAATCTTCTTTACTCCAAACCGAACGTCAGAATGGGAATGAAAGGTGATTTAAGCAATTTTGAGCGTGGCATGGTTGTTGATGCCAGACGGCCGGTCTGAGTATTTCACAATCTGCCCAGTTACTGGGATTTTTACGCACAACCATTTCTAGGGTTTACAAAGAATGGTGTGAAAAGGGAAAAACATCCAGTATGCGGTCAGTCCTGTGGGCGAAAATGCCTTGTTGATGCTAGAGGTCAGAGGTGAATGGGATGACTGATTCATGCTGATAGAAGAGCAACTTTGACTGAAATAACCACTCGTTACAACAGAGGTATGCAGCAAAGCATTTGTGAAGCCACAACACGCACAATCTTGAGGCGGATGGGCTGCAACAGCAAAAAACCCCACCGGTTACCACTCATCTCCACTACAAATAGGAAAAAGAGGCTACAATTTGCATGAGCTCACCAAAATTAGACAGTTGAAGACTGGAAAAATGTTGCCTGGTCTGATAAGTCTCGATTTCTGTTGAGACATTCAGATGGTGGAGTCAAAATTTGGCATAAACAGAATGAGAACATGGATCCATCATGCCTTGTTACCACTGTGCAGGCTGCTGGTGTAATGGTGTGGGGGATGTTTTTTGCCACACTTTAGGCCCCTTAGTGCCAATTGGGAATCGTTTAAATGCCACGGCCTACCTGAGCATTGTTTCTGACCATGTCCATCCCTTTATGACCACCATGTACTCATCATCTGATGGCTACTTCCAGCAAGATAATGCACCATGTCACAAAGCTCAACTAATTTCAAATTGGTTTCTTGAACATGACAATGAGTTCACTGTACTAAAATGGCCCACACAGTCACCAGATCCCAACCCAATAGAGCATCTTTGGAATGTGGTGGAACGGAAGCTTCGTGCCCTGGATGTGCATCCCACAAATCTCCATCAACTGCAAGATGCTATCCTATCAATATGGGCCACATTTCTAAAGAATGCTTTCAGCACCTTGTTGAATCAATGTCACGTAGAATTAAGGCAGTTCTGAAGGCGAAAGGGGGTCAAACACAGTATTAGTATGGTGTTCCTAATAATCCTTTAGTTGAGTGTACCAGTGGCCTTTTTTAGTCAAGATGCACACCAGTATTGTTTCTTCGTAAGGTTTGTTTGTAAAAAGAACTTAAATGTACTAATAACTAAGACCTAGTATTGAATTTATCTAAACCGGGAAACCGCCCCTAAATGTTCTTCTCATGTGAAAGGTCCCTTTTGGGACCCTATTTGGTGAATGTCTACGTGATATCCGTTTGTTAACACACAGTGAGTGTGTTACTCCTTTCTCATAAACCCATGACCCCTGTCCTCAAATACTTCAAAGGAAACAAATGTTATGAAAACACATCAAAGAACAAAGTTTTTTAATAATTATACAAGATTAATCTGATTATTGGCATTGTAGAGGTAAAAGAATGGTTACTTTATAGTTACTATGGTGTAATGAGTTTGGTGATGTTTTGTTGACGTTTGTGCTCTATAAACAAGAACTATTTTTGGTCTGCTGACATAGGAGCAAAAACATTTCCATTCTTGGTAAAAAAAAAAGCTAACATAACTGCTAATTTAACCTTAAGAGGTCATTCTCAAAAAGTTTATAAAGGGAAGCAACTTCATTATACGAAAAAATCCACATTTATACTAAAGAAGTACATCACCTTGGTATTTTGCAACTATGAATTACTTGACAGTGAACATTGAATGAGTGCTTATACTTGAAGCAGTTTATCTCCAGGTTTTGGATACATTCACAGCAGTTTCACATTACAGCTCACAAAAGTAGACCAGGTGTCCTCAACCAACTGACAAAAGTGTGTAATGCAATACATTAAAGTGTGGTTTCCCAGACAGGGTTTAGATTAAACCAGGATTAGGTCAGAGGGGCTGTTTATACCTGGTATTAAGGCCCTGTCCCAAATTGCACACTCCGGACTTATGGACTTCCCCATAGTCCACACTTTGATGACCTTGTGTACTGCAGACCTTAGGGACCCTTGAGGCGAGTCCACCAGGGTGCACTGGAGTTGTATTTTGGGACAGACTCAAGCGTCACGCAGGAAATAGAAAGAGAAGTGGCCCATCAGTGTGAACTCCTCCCTTCCGTCATCTGATTGCCCTTTTGCAAGCACTTCTGGGTTGGTATGAAACCTGCAGCAGTGTGGGCTTCACTGGAGACCACATCAAGGGTGCAAACGGGGTGCTGATGAGAACACTTTGGAGCGTAAAAATGACAGATGGGACACCCTACAAGAGGGGTTTTCAAATCTTACCCTGGAGGGACGAGCACTACAGAGTTTAGGTCCAACCCTAATCAAACTTAACCACCTGTGATTGTCTAGTGATCTTGAAGATCTTGCTCACGTGTGTTTGATCAGTGTTGGAGCTAAACTCTGCAGTGCTCCTGCCCTCCAGGTTAAGATTTGGGGAACCCTGCCCTACGGACTCATAGACTAAGTCCACACAAAGTGCACTATTTGGGACAGGGCCTAATATGCATTTTGGTCGATCGAATCACAAGTTGACGATAGAAAGTCTTTGTAGTTTCTTTCAGTCACAAGTTTAAAAAAACGAAAGAAAATGAAACAATTTAGGCTGGGGGTGATTCGATTTTGCACAGATCTATTAGATGTCAAATGAAGAACAAAAAGAAATTTCCATTCTTGTTCAAAAAGGTTACTGCTAACTTTAGCCAGAGATAAACACCTTTAGGTAATTAAAAGGATGTTTTTAAAGGAAAGCAACCTCATTATGCCGGAAATCACACCCAATAATGATATAAACACATGCAGAATCACAGCCCATATCCCTACTGAAAAATCCAGCTAAGACCAGCTAAGTCCAGCTAGACCAGCTTAAAAAGTGACCAAAACACAGCTAGACCAGCTTGCTACACCAGCAAAACCAGCTTAAACCAAGCTGGAGACCAGCTAAAACCAGCTCACCAGCTTATGCTGGTCTTAGCTGGATTTTTCAGTAGGGATGAAAGATCAAAGCAAAGGTGTACTGGAATTTGTTAGTCTAAAGCGAAACAAATGTACCCATTTTAAGCTTGCAAGAAAATTTGACCAACTTTTGTTGTTTAACATGTTGATGTAATGAGATGTCCAAACATGAGATGAGGCAGATGGTGAAGTTTAATTTAATCCAATAAACATAATCCATGGCATGAAAGACAATGACAAAAAAAAACAGAAACATGAACAAGAGAAACTATGACATGACATGAAGACAGCATACATTCATTCAATAACCAAGAAGAGACAGTGGAAACATGAGGGCTATATATATGAGAGCATGACACCTCAGGGAACAAAAAATAAGAGACAACATGGCAAGATATGATTTCAAAATAAAAGACTTGAGCATGACACAAGTCAAGACACAGTTGATCTTTTAAGTGTCCATGTGGCAGCCTACAGTATGCAGTAATGTGGACCAGACTTTTTCAAAACTTAAATGTGACAACAACAACAAAAAAACATTTAAAGGCGGAGTGCACAATGTTTGAAAGCCAATGATAACTTTTGAAATCACCTAATAATCATACCCCTACCCCAATAGAATCTGGACCTTTTTTTGATAGACCAGACCCACACATACGCAACCCCGGCAAGGATGTCAGTTAGTAGACACGCCCATTAATGCTTATTGGCTACAAGTGTGTTTTGGTAGTGGGCCCGACTCCCTTTTCCAAAGTGTTTTACAAACATTGTGCACTCCGCCTTTGAGCAACCCACTGTGATGCTTTGCACATACAAAACAGGAAACAGGAAATGGGGTCCACCCAAGATGTCCTTTCTTTATATAGGGATTGTGCACAATGTTTTTTTTGTGTGCAAAAACTAAACTATTAAATCATAAAACAGATTAAATGATGAACATGCTTTTGTCAGGAGCATAAATCCACTGCAATGTCCATTATTTATAATTTAATCTTTGTGCAGGTGCTATGGGTTTACATAAAGTATAATGGTTTGCAAAGCATAATGGTTACGCTCATGTAGTGTCTAAGAAATAACTTATGCATTATTATATTAAAACATTTGCTTAAAATAGCTACTTTGAACAACCTTTACCTTTTAAACTTGATTTCTAAATATTAACTTGAGACACATGATGCCCGATTGTCCCATTTTATTTGACATGTGTGATGTTGAAATGAGACTGCATGAAGGAGGAGTTTACCAACGGTTAAAAGAACACATCCTGTTTGAGTCTTTCTCTGCGAGTCTCGAAATGCAATGTATTCAGTATTTTCAACTGGATGTTTTTTGTGGATGAAAATATGAAAAAATTAAGCAGGATTTTTTTTTAAACACAAAACTGTGTTTGAAAGCAGATCGTCTGTCTCTGTCTGCCAGTTTTTAAATGTTTCTTCATCAATCTCGCTCACTTTTTGCATTATGTGGAGTTATTTTTGGGGGATCATACAGTGTTTTTTCTGCTTGTATTTATTGCTTATGAATGGTACGTAATACCTTTTCTTTTATTGCATATGAACATTGTATGTTGCCTATTTAGGCTGTTAAAATAAAAAAACGCACATGAAAAAAAACACTATAGTAAACTTTAGTGTTTTAATGTATGGTAGTTTATAATAATTGTACTTTAATATAATTATTTAGTATATTATAATATTCTAGTTTTAACTAAGGTTCATTTTTAAAATACACTGTAGCATAGATGGTTGTCGGAAGCGCAAAAATTGTGGGTGGGGCCAAAACATATGGAGTAGATGCCATTTACTTGCATTTTGGTGCCTTTTAATTAAACAATTGCTTTTATAGCCTAAAGTTTGTTTAAATTGTTGTGTTGTGGGAGCGCAGCGGGTAAAAGTAGTGAAAACACGGAATGGAGTTTCATTTATATGGACTCTATAATGAGCCAAGTGGAATGGATTTGAAGAAGCAGCAGAATGAAAGTCAAGGTTGTAGCTAAAATGCCGAATGGAGTTTAATTTATATGTTTTATCTGATTTGACTGACAGTTCTCTGACAAGTGAATAGACATATGTGCTAAATTAGAGAAATATTGAGTCCAATATCATTGGTCTTAAAAAGTGGGCATGGTTCCGAAGCACATGGTTGTATACTTTATAATAATTTACTATAGCAACGTTAAAAAGGATGATATGTAGTGATTATTTAGTATCTAAAACACTTTACTTTAGCAGCAAGACTTGTAAAGCTGGTCTGATGTTGCCTTAGATTATCTCCATATTGACTGTAACAGGTTTTTTAATTTATTGAGTGTTTTGTGTTTTAGGTGTGTTTGGTGTTGCTGGAGATGAAGTGAAGTCAGTGTCAGTGATGGAGGGAGATTCTGTTACTCTACAAACTGATATTACTGAAATACAGACAGATCAGATAATGTGGATGTTTGGACCTCGAGAGACTCTTATAGCTCAAATCTTTGAGAAAAGCATTCATATGTATGACAGTAATGAGATATCTAAAGAGAGAATGAAGCTGGACAGTCAGACTGGATCTCTCACCATCACAAACATCAGATCAACACACACTGGACTTTATAAACTACAGATCATCAGAAACAAAGGAACTTCATACAAGAAATTCAAAGTTACTGTCTATGGTGAACAAATGTTGTTTTCCCCCTAAAATTGATATCAAAGTTTTATACAGTTATGAATTGTATTTCTCGTTCTACACTTTATGGGATTATACAGTATGCTTTGCCATGCTATTATGTGATTTTTTTTTATCAGTTAACAAGTTGCATATCCTGAAAACAAACCCACATTAAGTAGGACAAAGAAAAACTTTAATAGAAGTTTAACACAGATAAATTGTACAAAAAGAATTTCAAATAGCTGTACTAGAAACAAGAAAAATCTGGTTTGTTTAGATAATTAATTGTAGAAAGAGATAAAATGTCTATATTGAGTTGACATATGATAGTGAACATTTATTATTTTTTTTATTAATAGTGTCTTACATATTTTCAGCTCCTCTACCTGTTCCTGTCATCAGGAGAGACTTATCACAATGTTCATCATCATCAAGATCAAAATGTGTGGTGTTGTGTTCAGTGTTGAATGTGAGAGATGTGAGTCTGTCCTGGTACAAAGGAAACAGTTTATTGTCCATCATCAGTGTGTCTGATCTCAACATCAGACTCTCTTTAGAGGTTGAATATCAGGACAACAACACATACAGCTGTGTGGTGAGCAATCCCATCAGAAACCAAACTCAACATCTCAACATCACTCATCTCTGTATGACGTGTTCAGGTAGTGTGTTATGAAAGGTATACAGTGAGAAACATACAGATATTTCAGTCATAATAAAGATGATATTAATGATTGTTTTGTTTGTGTATTACAGAACTTCAGCGTTCACATTTCATACCACTGATAGCCGTTGCTCTTACTTTGCTGGCTGTTGTAGCTCTGGGTGTAAGATGTCCCCGCAAAAACTATAAACAAGCAAGAAAAGGTAAATATTTACATACACAATATGAGTTAAATAGTTAAAATACTGTTTTTAACTGATAAGTATATTTTTCCAAAGTTAAAACATAAAATTTGATATTATCAAAACAGCTCAGATTAAAGAGATCATTTACACAGAGCCAATGTGGCCACAGAGGTTTGATAATACGGTAAGATATTATAGGGATGGTTTTCTTCTCTTTCTGCATGTTGTTAAGCAGAAGCAGATATTTAACAGCATGCAGGATAAATCTTAGTATGAAGCTTATGCTATTTTAGTGCATGTTTATAAAAACAATTTTACCGAGACATCCTTACGCCTTTTTTTCCAAACAGTTAGAATATATTATGCTAAAGCATCAATGTAATAATAAATCAAATCACTTTTGCATGAGAAGTCACATTGCCACTAGAAAATAGCAAATCTCACTCTCAAACGCTGTTCTGAGCTAAATATACTTTAAAATGTCTAATTTCGTCATGAGAATGCTCCTGTGGGCACTTTTGCATGAGAAGTCACATTGCCACTAATCATAAATTGCACATAATAAATCAAAATAATAATGGAAAACATCAGAGACCAGTGAAGCATTCATGCATGTCTTTGTTATATTTTTGCCAGTGATTGTATTTTATTTGTTTTTTTTTTCTAACAGGCTGTTGTTGAAGCAGATCGGACAGTATACTCAAGTGTAATCACATGACAAGTACAGTATATCAAATTTACTTTTTATATAACTTTTACTGAACAGAAGACATATGTCTGATATTTGTGATGTAATATTTACATTTTCTGAGATTGCATCATTTTGGCTGTATCGCTTTGATGTTTAATCATTTCAGCTTAAGAGGCGTTTACGGTCAGATAACAGGATGCAAAAACATATTCAGCAATAACAAAAAAAATCTTGTGATTGAATTTAACCATCTGCTATACATCATTAAATGTAAATATCATATTCAGTCCTGTATGCACAGTCCTGTCTGCAATAAAATAATGTATGTAATATTCTGTTTTCGAAATCTCTTTATTTTTATAGAGTTTCTGTATAATGTAATTTGTCTGGTTTGTGCTTTTAGCCTTTACATTTTACAATTTACTTTGCCTTTTACTGGCACTTTTCCAAAAAACTATTTTGTGAGAAAATAATCTTAATAGGTTCATTATTGCCATGACATAAATGTCTGAACTTTTCAACAACATCACAAAGCACGTGTAAACTTAAACCACAGAAGATGTAATGCAATGAGAGTTCCCATAGTAAGATCTATCAAGGCACTTGGTCCATCAACCATTTATATAATTTGTAGGTTTTTGCCTGCTATAGTTGTTTTGTCAATAACTAATTGGTAGGCTTTGGGCTGTATTTAAAATAGGTTATAATGATGTTTGATTAATTAATATGACTGAACTAACAATGAACAACAATTATCTTTAAAATCATTGTGACCAATACGCTGTAAACCGGGTGAATTTTGAATGTAACTCAATGTCGCCATCTGTCGGTTACACATCAATATTCACATTTTCAGTGAGTGAACAACATCCTTCTAGTCATAGATAAAAAATGTTAATCCTTTCCCCTCCTCGAATCGATCTCTTTTTACATTCGGTCATATATGTTGGGTGGACGGAGTCTGGGAAAAGAGCGCGGCGTTTAGCAAATAGTCAACATGACCCAACTTCAAACTGCATCAGTCAGGGTCTGAGCATGATGTCTGATCTCTCTGCTCCTGTTCAACTCTTCTGGATCTGATGTCATAAATCACTATAGCAACAATGGCCACACCCACCAGAGCAGAGAGGACCAATCGGATCACAGCTTCAGTAAAACTGACACACGTGTCTGGGGATTTAAAAAGAGCAAAACTGAAACATCAGGGTGAACTTTAACTAACTCTATTAAAACATATGCTGTAACTGCATTGGTATGCACAGTGTTTCATAAAGAGTTTAAAATACCAGTTTGACCAATAAAAAACACCCGATTTATCCTAAACCCTGGAAACATTTTAACTGAGATCAGTGTCTGTGATATGAAATCCATGACTTTTATATAACCGCTGACTCACCTGAACACGTCTGACAGAGATGAGTGATGTTGAGATGAGTTTGGTTTGTGATAGGATTGTTCACCACACATCTGTATGTGTTTGTATCCTGATATTCAACCTCCAGAGGTAGAGAGAGTCTGATGTTGAGATCAGACACACTGATGCTGGACAATAAACTGTTTCCTTTATACCAGGACAGACTCACATCTCTCATATTCAACACTGAACACAATAATGAACAGTTTGAGCTTGATGATGATGAAGAGTTTCTGATAATGACAGGAACTGGCAGAGGTGCTGGAAGTATAAATATATTTGATTAATATTGCAAATTTTTATTTTTTATTCTTTCTCTAGATGTATGCTTACAGATGTTCAATATTATTCTGGATGAAACGCTTTTGCTATGGAAAAATCTAGACCTCTCATATCTATCTCATATTCTAGTATTGAATTTGTATACTTGCTATATTTACTATTTACTTGAGGACGGGTACTTTTACTTGCATACATTTGTAATGAATTTCTACATTTTAAATGAGTTTGTTACAATAGATGATGTTCCTATTGTTACTTTAATAAATTATTAAGGGCATAGTTTTCCACGGCTTCTGTCTCATTTGGCAAATGAAGGACTTCTGTACAGTATGTGTGATAATATAAACACATTTATTACACGGCTCTCTGGAATGCTTGATTCTGATTGGTCAGTTGAGACATTTGCAGGTTCGTTCTTTTCGAATAATAACCGCTCCAAAATAATAACGCATAGCCGGTACTACTTTTACGAGTAAGATCGCTCCGCGCCAATAAAGATTACTGTTTGTTTGGCGCCATCTTGTGACAAACACTGGACAACCACGACAAGACACAGAGAGCTTACTGAGACTGAACTTGACAAAATAGAGCATGACAGCTACGAAGCCAACACACAAAAAAATACAGAATGGGCATTAAAACTTCTCAAAGACTGGCTAAAAGAGAAAAAAAATGGAGACAGACAAGTATGAAGCAGAGGATCTTAATAAGGTATTACGATCATTTTATGCATCTGTGCAAAGTTTCGCGGAAGGATAAAAATGTTAATTTAAAACAAATATGCCAATAAAATGTTTCAAATTCATATTCATGTCCAGTTTTTTTCTTATGTGACAAGTAGCCGTGTAATAAGCGGGATAATGTAGAGTCAGCCGGTAGTTATAGGGAAATAAGCCCCATCAGTGTGATACAAGACCCTCCGCTTCGCGTTGGGTCCTGATCACACTGTCGGGGCTTATTTCCCGATAACTACCGGCTGCCTCTACATTATCCCTTACTTAATGTCTATGTTCATAAAAACACGTACTTAAAACAATCTACCTGTCAGGACGACGGTTGTAATTCCGAATGATATTAAACTCACCATAGACAGTGACATTGAATCCCTTGTATGAAGTTCCTCTGTTACTGACAATCACTAGTTTATAAAGTCCAGAGTTTGTGATATTGATGTTTGTGATGGTGAGAGATCCAGTCTGATTGTCCAGCT
Organism: Misgurnus mizolepis; assembly: GCA_025389145.1. Classification (NCBI taxonomy): domain Eukaryota; kingdom Metazoa; phylum Chordata; class Actinopteri; order Cypriniformes; family Cobitidae; genus Misgurnus; species Misgurnus mizolepis. The sequence goes on from JAIFKI010000021.1 coordinate 9,409,545, forward strand.
TCAGTCTGTCTACAAATATCTCATTATTGTCATCCATATAAATACTTTTCTTATAGATTTCAGCTATACGAATCTCTTTAGGTCCAAACATCCACACTATGTGATAATCTGTCTGTATTTGAGTAATATCAGTGTGTAGAGTAACAGAATCTCCCTCCATCACTGACACTGACTTCACTTCATCTCCATCAACACCAAACACACCTGAAAGATAAACAAAAAATGGAATTAATTCAGACTCAAATGAAGTTATATGTACACTTATAAGGTTGTATTTTTTTAAAAATGAACTAACAATGAAGTGTACAGTTTTTCAGCATTTAATTAATCTTTGTTACATATTGTCAGTTAATGTGACTACAATAGTTTATGTTTGATGCTAACACCAAAGGCTCCAGACTCGGACCAAATGGAGTTTTTAACACAGCGCAAGCAGTTTTCTTTACAAGTACTCTCGCATGTGCGAGCACATGTGACAAAAATATAGAATACACATTCGGTTTTTACCACTCATTTGCATGATGCGTCAATCGTTTTATGTCACCATGCCCTCAGTTGCATCTACTGATGGGTCTACACAGCCCGAGTAAAGTCAACACATAACTGAGAACCGCGAGAAGACACTAAGGAGACATTGCAGAGTTGAGAGATAGCGGGTGAATCCAAGTCTAACACCCAAAACATTATAGTTGAGAATAAAAGTCTTAGACATCAAGTGAAGGATTCAAGTATGTATATTGCCATGCCGCTCATTTCATTACAGTATGCAGTTTGGAAATAACTTATTGCATGCATCTTATAGCTAGAATTTTTCAATGTGGTTGTATGATTCTTTGGTTCATATCCTCCAATTCTGAAAGTTTTATCAATTGTGCATAATGAGATCCCACATAGCAATGTTTTTCCGGCCCACAAAACCAGTTTTCCTCGGCCCACATACAACGAAGAATGACGGCCCTTCAATGGCCCAGTTCTGGATTACAGACAATAGCACATAACTGGCCCAGACCTGGGCCAGAACAGGCCCTACAAACAAGCCTACGATGGCCCTTGCAGAGTTAAATAAACACTGCTGGATGTATATATTGTCCCAATCTTACAAAGTGTTAAAAAGTAACAATGAAGCAGAATTAAAAGCTCTGATATCCTCTCTCACCATCTCTGTCTGAAACCTAAAATTGCATTTTACATCTTACTTGTCGAGTCATTTTCTTACTTTAGGTTTAGATTTTGTTCCATTTAAAGTCACCCTTAGTGTTTGTTTTAGTTGGACTTGACTCTTGACTCTTCCCTTATATAGTTTTTTGACTGCTTTAACTCTGTGTTTAAAGACATGTTGTTTACAGCAGGGAAAATACAATAGAGCAACTCTTGATGGTGGTTAGCACTGTTAATAAAATCTAAACATCATCAACTAGATGACAATAATGTGATACTACAGTATGAAATCCAGCTCTCTCATAGCAGTTTGTTATTCTGAAGAATTTTGAAACACTGACACTTAAAATTAACTGGTGTGTAATGTAGACACACAAATATCAAGAATCAGAGTATGAATCACAATGATGGTGACAAAGAAAATAGTAAAAAGTTCATTATTTATCCATGCTGCAGTGCATGATGGGAGTCCTGGATGAGATTTGTAATTTGTTGATACCCAGCATGCATTGCAGCATGAAGTTTTTCATTTTATGGTCACCATCATTGTGATTCATACTCTGATTCTTGATGTTTGTGTGTCTACACAACAAACCACTTAATTTTAAGTGTCAGTGTTTCAAAATTCTTCAGAATAACAAATTGATATGAGAGAGCTGGATTTCATACTGTAGTATCACATAATTATCAGAGAAAGATACTTCTGATAAGGGTTCAAACATTAAATTAATACATACGTTTTCTAGTTGATGATGTTTAGACTTTATTAACAGTGCTAACCACCATCAAAGAGTTGCTCTATTGTATTTTCCCTGCTGTAAGCAACATGTCTTAAAACACAGAGTTAAAGCAGTCTAAAAACTAAATAAGGGAAGAGTCAAGAGTCAAGTTCAACTAAAACAAACACTAATCACAATAAGGGTGACTTTAAATGGAACAAAATCTAAACCTAAAGTAAGAAAATGACAAGTAAGATGTAAAATGCAATTTTAGGTTTCAGACAGAGATGTTGAGAAAGAGGATAACAGCGCTTTTAATTCTGCTTCATTGTTACTCTTTAACACTCTGTAAGATTGGGACAATATATACATCCAGCAGTGTTCATTTAACTCTGGGGATTTTGCTGCATGAGGGCTTCCTGGGGGCTAAGTGAGGGCTGCCCGCGCAGGGCCAGCACTAAAGGGCCAACGTTTTGCCAATGAGCAAACCTGCGCGGGGCCCTTAGACTAGCCCTAAGTGGGCCCATAAAGGGCCATCGTAGGCTTACTTGCAGGGCTGGTTTCCGCCATTGGGTCAACGAAAAAATATTTCCCCTACAACCCTAGGGCACTACACTGTGTTAAGGCCTGCAATATATAAAAAAGCCGTGCACTACAGAGCCCATTTGCCACAACTACTGTATGTGGATGGTTTTGCCAACAATTTGGATGTCTGTGCCTGCCTGTACCAAATTTCTAGACATTTAAGCATGGCTAAAAAGCACATAAGCCTACTTTGTATATTTGGTGTAATACAATGTGTTTGCGTCGTTTTGGTTAAAAAAAACACATTGTTTTCCACATACTGTACATTTTTGTAGCACTCTTAGTCCCGCCAATCTGTAAGGTCGTTTTGTGCAAAGCTTATAGTTGTGAGAAAATGCAGTGTGAACATATGTGAACCAATTGATGTATCCAGTAAGTGGCCAAATAACGGGCGTGTTTTAACCTGCTGTTTTAGGTAGGCGTGGATGAAGTTTTACTTTTAAAAGAAGATCTCTTTGGATTTGAAACTTTAATTTTTGAAACTTTACAAATATTTTATGGGCACAGACATCTTTTAACACTCTAAAGAAAGGGAAACATGAAATCAGGTCATATGACTCCTTTAAAGTTTTTAATATATTTAACATATCACAAACCCTTTCGCAATTTTATATCAAGTGACTTACAAAAACTACATCAATATGATCAGACCCTATAACCAAACATTTTCTCAGATGTGATTAAAATCACTCAATGTATGCAGTAGATATGAGACACTTCCTGTTTCCCTGATTTCGCCATAAATGTATTGCCTCTGCATGGCGATATCGTTCAAGATATCAAACATCTGTTTACAATTAATCATCTTCAATGTCTTTACATCATGTTGAACAGGTTCAGTGGCAATCACATAAAGCCCCTGGAATGATAATTTAAAAGTTCAGAGCCTGCAAATGTTAAAAACTGAGCATTAAATCCAAATTTGAGGAAATTAATGTAATTTCTTAAGTTGTCCATCTCAAGGAAAGCAATATATGTATAAAGTTTTGGGACTGGGGGTAAAACTAAATATTAACACATTAGATGAAATGCATATTTAAATTCTTGGCATCATGTTTGATGTCAACTGCATAATTCCTCTAGGAGTAGGGATGCACCGATAGGATTTTTTGGGGCCGATACCGATTTAAACAGACAACTTCTGGCCGATACCGATGCCGATATTAAACACTTGTATACAATACTATACAGTTGGTCTATTAGCTAGTTTATTTCTGCATCAAATTATTTTTACTGAACATGGATTTGATCTAACTAACATTCAACTGACCAACATAATAAGAGAGACACAAATTAAGCTAAAACAAATATAAAAAGACAGCATGACAACCTTCAAAGGTGGTTTTTGCTATTTAGCATTTATTTTATTAACAACATTAATTTTTTTTTAACAAATAATGGATTTCTTTATGCAGTTAATTAATAAACAGTCTGTATCGGCCTTTCTCGTGCGATTGCCGATATGCCGATGGTTCAAATTCATCAAAAATCGGCCGATAAATATCGGCGGCCGATACATCGGTGCATCACTATCTAGGAGGTCTATTTAAAAGTTCACTGCATACAACTATCAAAACATTTTTTACTGACACTTCCTGGTACAAGTTGGTGGCACTATGACTGTGTCTCACAATTGCCACATCAATGTGATCGGACCCCATGGCCAAGCATTCACCCCAAGTTTGATCACAATCAGACATATGCATTAGATACAATACATTTCCTGTTCCTGATTTTGGCCATAATTTTGTCACCTCGCTATTGCAACAGCATTTAAAATATATTTTTAAATCTTTAATGTGTTGGCATCATGTTCACCAAGTTTCAATCACATCGGAGGAGAATTTTAAAAATCCCTGCATGGAAAACAAGAATTAATCTTAGGGAATACAACAGGGCTTTGCACTTACGATGCAGGCCTCTGGGCTTGCACCATGGTGCTCGGGGTCAAATAATAACAGATACACTGATAGATGTGAGTGACAGACAAATCAAGGATGACAAAAACACATTTATATAGAATAAAAGTCTTTCTTACCTGTCACACAAATTAACAACATGCAAGTCCACATTTGTCTTGAGTATTTATCAGCATTCAGTGTCTGAAGTACAGAACCACTATGAGGAAGTTTAGTGAGAGATGATCGTGAGGTTTTGTTCACATCCTCACAGTTCACAGAATTTTTTTATTCTGTTACAAAAATATCACAAGCCACAGACAGAGATGTAGGTGATATCAAAACTAAAGTTTAAAAACTCATTTTGCTGGGGGATGGACATGCATTAATATAAATGTATTTACTGACAAATAATTAAAAGACAATCTTGTCTGGACAGGATTCTGGGATTTTATTCTTAGGGGGGCTTATCACTCAGTGATGATGTGACAAGAGCATTGCCATGCCTTTTTGTAAATTAGGACCAGTATTATTTGAATAATCAGCCTCCAAAACCCTTACATCCGTGTACAGTAGCGGCTAGTCCACCAACAATGACTGACAGCAATAGACTAAGCTCTTATTCCATGACTGTAGATGACTTGTCCCCCACGGGTAATAAAACCAATAAATGTCATGTCGATGTTTTAAAAGTAGTCCTATTCTCTGAATTTACAAAATATTGTACGATGAACAAAGGCACAACACGATGAAACAAAGCCACAACAAAATAAAGTCACAACACAAGCAAGCCCGCCTTAATGCACGGGCTTACCTGGGCTGAAGCCCAGGGGCCTCCCAAGTTCAGGGGCCTCCCAAGTTCACATTCATTTTGTTTTTTAACTTGTCAGGTTGTCTGTCAATCACTCTAACTGCACGTTACATGGCTGCTGATTGGTCCGTGGTAACTTACTGTGAAATAAAATATCAGACGTAACCGATTTTTCTATTCCGTGTAATGTAATTAAGTGCGCGTTGTCAACTTGGCATTCCTGCATGTTAGACTGAGTGTGACAGAGAAACGGGAAATAATCCACCAACAAATGAAAGAGAAATTTCAGAAATTTCATAATAAGCACTGAGGTGCAGGTCTCTCTCTCTTTCGCGTGCGCGCTCGCTCTCTCTGTGCTCGTACAGCTGCGTCTCTGGCATGCAGAAGTCTCTCCAACCGTGCGCAAGAAACCGCTAAATAAAAAAAGGAGTTCCCAAACATTAATGCTGTTCGTTGTTATAAAGTTTAAGTTTACTCGCGTTTATATCAGTGACGCGTGCGCAGCTGGAGCGATGTAGTTTGACGCGATGTTAGCTCACAGTACACACATCTGGTTTAGAAAGACGACGCAACGGTAAATGTGCAAGTCAAAGCGTGACAAGACCATCTCAAATGATCATCCCCTGATCGCACCATTCATATTTATAATCTCCTTATCTAAAGATCTTATATACAGGTATGTTCCCTGTCTGTTTTGTGCATATTCATACAGTACGTGTTCGTTTTACATGCGTATGCATACTAAATATAATGCATACTATATCTTCAATAGCCTACAAAATAAATAACTGATTAAAAAACAAGATTCTGTCTATAAAGACTTATCTTTTGTTAACATTAATGCATTTTCACTTTAAAACTAACTTCTTATATTTTTACAACTGTGGTGAGCATTTAGTTAGTGAGTGGCAATTTTCTGCAAATTTGTATATTCCAAAAACTATATAAACATAAAGCTTATAAACATATATACTTTTGGTTTTATTTTCACCACAAGTTGCTGTGTGTGGTTGTTAAATAAAGTGTCTTGTGTTTATGCTCAAGTGGGCTCAGTGATATGTTATTAATGATAATATGGTGTTTTCTGGGTCAAAGAGGGAAAACTACATTTTGTGATGTAGATTACATAGATATTATACTTTTTTTTCAAAATGAGACTATAAATTGAGGGTATGGGGGGCCTCCAAAACCTCTCAGCCCCAGGGCCTCACATTAGGTTAAGGTGGCCCTGAACACAAGTAAATAAAGCCACAGAACGAAATGAAGCCACAATACAAATAAATAAAGCCACAACACAAGTAAATAAAACCACAGCACAATGGAAAAAAAGCCACAACGCAACGGAAATGCTCCCAACCACTAGGGGGTGCCTTTTATGTATTTGGCCTAAAAATGCGTCATACCACCGCCACATTAGGAAGGTCCATTATAAAGAATGAGCCCAGTGATATTTTTATTTGCTTGCATTTTGCTCTTTACCTTCTTTATTGGTCTTTGTCACGTGAAAAAAGTCATAGCACACCATACCTCAATAAATCCTGCATTTATGTTTATTTCATCTGTCATGCACATTCTCTGTCTGTGTTTTTTTTTTTTTTGTGGGAATGATTTGAAAATCAGTAAGTGTATGATCCTCAGTTATTTACATTTCAAAATGTGTGTGCTATATTCCAGCCAAAGCTTCAAACAACTTCTGCTTGGGGTCATTGGATTTTACACAGGAGTCAGATAAAGAACCAAAAAATTCCTTTCTTGGTCAAAAAGCTCACTGCTAAATTAAGCCTATGGGAAAAACACCTTCAGGTTAAAATTACGTTTAAAAGGAAAGCAACCCCATTGCACCGGAAATCACACCCACTAATAATATAAACACATGCAGAATCACTGACCGTATGAAAGATCAAAACAAGGGTGTACAGGTATTCGTTAGCCCATAGCGAAACAAAGGTGCCCGTTTCAAAGTTTGTAAGAGTGCAAGAATATTTGACAAACTTTGTTGGTTAACATGTGATGATGATTTAAGTGACAGTCAGTAGATGTCCGCCCATGCAGTAATGTGGACCAGACTTCATCAAACTCAAAAAGACCAAAATCAAAACTTTATCTATGTGGTATAAAAACATTTAAGCTACCAACTGTGATGCTTTGCACATACAGAAGAATTTTTTTTAATTTGAGTTGGCTCTCAGCAAAACAGGACACAGGGAATGGCTTCCTATTTCCTGTCTCTTATGTTTCCAAATAGACGAACATGATTTTTTCAGGAGCAATTTCAATATCCACTGCAGCATTGTTTGTAATTTCATCCATGTGCAGGTCCTCGTTTTTAACTTTATTTCTAAATATTAACTTAAATTACCTTAAGGTGTCATAGTTGATTATTTATCTGCATTTGAGATGTAAATTAAAGATTAGACACCTGATGCCCCTGAATGTCCTGTTTTTTTTCTAAAACGTGATGTGGATGAAGTCTGCATGAAGGTGGAGTTAAACTGGACACGTAAACGGTTGAGCACAACTTTGTTTGAAAGCAGATCATCTGTCGCTGTCTGTCGTTTTGTCGCTCACGTTTTGCACTATGTGGAGTTATTTTTTGAGGACCATGCAGTGTTTTTCTTGCTTGTATTTATTGATTATGAATGGTACGTAATACCTTCTATTTTGATTGTGTGTAGGTTATTAAAACATATAAGAAATTTACTATAGTATAATTTACTATAGTATGGTTAAATATTAAAGTAGGGATTATTTAGTATCTAAAACACTTAACTATAGCAACAGTATTAAGACTTGTTAAGCTGGTCTGATGTTGCCCTCAAACTGGATCTCCATACTGACATCAAACATCATGTTTGATCTGTAACAAGTTATTTATTTATTTATTTATTTATTATATGGGTGTTTTTGTGTTCTTCAGGTGTGTTTGGTGTTGATGAAGTGAAGTCAGTGTCAGTGATGGAGGGAGATTCTGTTACTCTACACACTGATATTACTGAAATACAGAGAGATGATCACATACTGTGGATGTTTGGACCTCGAGACACTCGTATAGCTGAAATCTATAAGAAAAGCACTGATATGTATGACAGTAATGAGACATTTGGAGGCAGACTGAAGCTGGACAGTCAGACTGGATCTCTCACCATCACAAACATCAGATCAAGACACATTGGACTTTACAGTATAAACTAACTATCTTCAGTAACAGAGGATCTTCATACAAGAGATTTAAAGTTACTGTCTATGGTGAGTAAATTGTTGTTTTTCCCCTAAAATGGATAGCAAATTTTTTTATACAGTTATGAATTGTTATGTATTGTTTGTTCTACACTTTATGGGATTATACAGTATGTTTTGCCATGTTATTGTGATTTTTAGTATTTTATCAATGAACAATTTGCATATTCTGAAAACAAACCCACACTGAGCAGGACAAAGAAAAACTTTAAAAAAGGTTCACAATTTGTACAAAAAAAATACCCAATAGCTTACAAAACAGGAAGAATCCTGTATGTTAAGATAAAAGAGATAAAAAGTCTGTATTGAGTTGACTTTGTCTCGATAGTATGATAGTGAACATTTATTATTCTTTTATTAATAGTGTCTTACATATTTTCAGCTCCTCTTCCTGTTCCTGTCATCATCAGAGACTCATCCCAATGTTCTTCTTCATCAAGCTCAAACTGTTCATTATTGTGTTCAGTGATGAATGTGAGAGATGTGAGTCTGTCCTGGTACAAAGGAAACAGTTTATTGTCCAGCATCAGTGTGTCTGATCTCAACATCAGACTCTCTCTACCTCTGGAGGTTGAAAATCAGGACAACAACACATACAGCTGTGTACTCAACAATCCCATCACAAACCAAACTCAACATCTCAACATCACTCATCTCTGTCAGACGTGTTCAGGTATGACATATGTGATAAAGGTTACACAGTGAGAAACACAGATATTTAAGTCATAATAAAGATGATATTAGTTATTGTTTTTGTATGTGTATTACAGAACTCCAGCATTTACATTTCATACTGCTGATAGCTGTTCCTGTTGTGTTGCTTGCTGTCATAGCTCTGGTTATAAGATTTTGCATCTGCAAAAATTATAAACCAAAGGCAAGAGAATGCAAATATTTATATGCACAATATGAATGCAATAGATAAAATATTGTTTTTAACTAATATCTACATTTTTTGAAGTTGATCCTTAAAATTGTGATATTATCAAAACAGCTCAGATTCAACAGAAATAGATGATTTACACAGAGCCAATCTGGCCACAGAGGTTTCAGAATAAGGTAAGATATTATAGTGATGTTTTCCTTCTCTCTCTCTCTCTCTCTCTCTCTCTCTCTCTCTCTCTCTCTCTCTGCATGTTGTTTTGCAGAAGTATATATTTAATATAAGAATAAAAAAATGTGTATAAAGCTTATGCTATTTTTGTGCATATTGATAAAACACTTACCCAGACATCTTACACCTCTTTCAAAATATACATTATGGTTAAGCATCAATGACTCCAAAGAAAAAAAAATAAAGCAAAATGTCACAGACCAGTGAAAACATTCTTGCTATGTCTTTGTTATATTTTTGGCCAGTGATTGATTTTTTTTCTACAGGCTGTTGTTGAAGCAGATCACACAAGTCAGTACAGAGTATCTAAAATAAATAACTATTTATATAACTTTGACTAAACAGCAGAGCACAGTTTGTGATCTTCAATACAGACATATTTTCAGCTATTTAATGTAAGCAGGCTATTAAATGAACAGAACCAGAAAGAATATGTACAATTTGTGCACGAAAACATTTAGCAATCATTAACTTTAGCAACCACTGTTGTAAAAATGTCTATAATAATTTAAGCTTTCTGTTATAGTTTTTTAATAAAAGAATGTTTTTAATATCCTGTTCCCGAAATCTCTTTATTTTTATACAGTTTCTTTATAATGTTATTGGTCTGGTTTGTGCTTTTTGGAGCTTTACATATACATTTAGGAAATTTAGGAAAAATAGACCTTTCCTATCTGAGCATGCTACACAAGTCCTAGTCCAGGCTCTTGTTTGTCCAGACAGACTATTGCATTGTGCTAATGGCCAGACTCCCAGCCTGTACAACCAAACCCCTACAGATAATCCAGAATGCTGTGTCAAGAGTGATCTTCAATGAGCCAAATAGGGCAAGTATATATCGCTGCAGCCCGGAGACTGCAGGTGGGAGGATCTTATGCCGCAAGTGGGAGGAGATTATGCCACAAGTAGGAGGGATTTCAGAAATGTGCAAGTAGGAGGAGTTAAATGGGACGGTGGTGAATCCTCTGGAAGTTTGTACAGCCCACTTGCTGCTAACCCACCCATTTGCAGCTGGCTCCGACCTCCGTTTATACCCCTCTCAAATAGGGCGCCCATCACTCCTCTCTTTGTCAGGTTACACTGGCTTCCTACACTCCAAAAAAATTAACCCGTAAAAAAACGGATAATGTCCTGGCAGAAAATTACCGGTACGTTTTCCGTTATTTCACAGACATTTCCGTTTATTCAAAAACTGAACATTCTATAGATTTATAGAACACTATCCGTAGATTTACAGAACATTGTCCGTAGGCTTTAGGGACACTTCAATCCGCCTATGAAACGCAACAATGGTGACAATCAACAACAAAGCTTTATGCCGCAATGCATGCTGGGTACCAGGATTGTAGAAAACTCTTTTTTAACATTTACTCTCACCATTGTTGAGATTTGTATCCAAAATGTTGATGTCTCTGTGAAGCAAAATACACAACTCATACATTACCTCATTCTTATTCAATACAGTGTCTTATTAGATCAGCATAGAGTGTCACTCTTACACATGTGAGTTCTTTATTCTTATTTTATCATTTCATATTTAAATGCTAGGCAGCATAACATAAAAACAACCAAGCTCAGATGACATAATAGACACTTTCCCTTACTCAAGCAACAAACAAGTTGTAATTGCTACAAGCAAAAACACTGGTGCAATGTTAAAAGAGCAGAGTCGCTTCTGGAAAGTCAAGGGACAAAAGCCTAACTAAAGGGAACATAGTGGTGACTTCAAATGAATCTAAAACAAACATAAACTGTAGATTTAATGTGATAAATGTTGTGGTAAATATCCATTTGACTTACACGTCACGTCAGAAAGAAGATCGGTCTACTAAATCACATGTGTGGATGCTGGAATAGTTGAACACTTGTATCTTGTTCTGACAGCATTTGTTTAGAAGTTAAACATCATCCATGTTAGAAAAGAACTCTGCAAGCAAGTTGTAATTTTAGGTTTCAAACAGAGATGGTGATAGAGAGGCAAAAGTGAAAGATTGCAGCAGGAGTTGTTGCACCCATAATGCAACATGTTTTTTTTTTAAAAAAAACGGATAAACGCCTGTAAAACATAAATACGGAAAATTCCTTCATATTTACACAGTACTTTGTCCGTTTTTTTACGGATTTTTTTAGAGTGTATAGCAGCTCACATCAAATTGAAATCTCTGCTCCTGGCCTTTAAAACCACCACTTGTTCAGCCCACACTTACCTTCACTCACTTATACAGATATCTAGATCCCTGCGCTCTGCCAAAAAGTGAAATCTTGGGGTCCCATCCCAAAAAGGGGGAAAAAAATCACTATCTGTGGAATGAGCTGCCAGTTACGACAAGATCTGATGACTCTGTTGCCATCTTCAAGACTTAAAATATAAAACATCTCTTTTTCCAACACCTCACTTACTTGCAAGGTTTTTAATACAGATGTTTGCTGTAACCAACATCCTCTTTTGATCAGGTCTTTCTTTGCGAGGTTTTAAATGCAATGTATTCAGTATTTTGAAAAAGAGTTTATTTTCTCTATAAGATATATTTTGTAGATAAAATATAAAAAATAAGCAGGGTTTTCTTTTAAACATAAAACTGTGTTTGAAAGCAGATCATCTGTCTCTGTCAGCCACTTTTTGCATTATGTGGAGTTAATTTTTGAGGACCATGCAGTGTTTTTTCTGCTTGTATTTGCTGCTCCTGAATGGTACGTAATACTTTTTCTTTTATGGCACGTGAAGATTTTGTGTAGCCATTTAGGTTGTTAAAATATATTTTTATTTATTAAATGGGTGTTTTGTGTTTCAGGTGTGTTTGTTGTTGATGGAGATGAAATGAAGTCAGTGTCAGTGATGGAGGGAGATTCTGTTACTCTACACACTAATATTACTGAAATACAGAGACATGATCCGATACTGTGGATATTTGGACCGCATTGCTGAAATTTTTAAGAAAAGCATTATTATATATGACATAACAGAGAGATTCAGATACAGACTGAATCTGGACAGTCAGACTGGATCTCTCACCATCACAAACATCACAATCACAAACTCTGGACTTAAACTATAAACTACAGATCATCAGTAACAGAGGAGCTTCATACAAGAGATTTAAAGTTACTGTTTATGGTGAGTAAATTGATGTTTTTCCACTAAAATTTATATCAAGGTTTTTATACATTTATAAATTGTTTTGTATTGCATATCCTGAAAACAAACCCACACCAAAAAGGACAGAGAAAAACTTTAATAGAAGTTTTTCAGAATAGATGGATAGATTTTACAAAAAGTAATGACAAATAGCTTTACTACAAAAACAAGAACAATTCTGTATCTTTAGATAATTAACTGTAAAAAGAGATGAAAATACTGTATTGGGTTGACTTTGTCTTGATAGTGTAGAAATTATTTTAGATGTTTCTTTTAATTGCTATATAGCTGCATGATATACATTTATTATTTTTATTAATAGTGTCTTACATATTTTCAGCTCCTCTAACCGTTCCTGTCATCATCAGACACTCATCAAAATGTTCTTCATCATCATCATCAAGCTCAAAATGTGTGTTGTTGTGTTCAGTGTTGAATGTTGAAATGATACATTTCTTACATACTGTTCCTTTAACTTCCGGTCTCTGCTTGTTTAGTGGTCTAGTGGCTAAACTGAACTCTGTAACAATGTTTTGGTTTCCTAAAGACGGCAATCATGGATGTGAAGAGAAGTTTGGCAGCCTTAACATTGTACGCATTATAGTACACATTTTACACAGTAACGTAATGTTAGCTCTGTGTAGTTTATGATATGCTTTAGCTATGATTTGAACTAAGGCAATCTTTACTCTTCTACAAATCTACTAATTTTTCTTGTTATATGTGTAAATTTTTTTATTTAATGGCAAGGTGACTTTTTTCTGGCATGACTATAAAATGTTTATTTATTATCAACAGATGGCGCTTCATGTTTTTAAGCATGGGCTTTAGACAAAAGTAATTTTATCTTAGTAAGTTCAATAGTGTACTGTAAGTATAACAGCTGTTTTAGTGGTTGAAAGATTTATTTATGCAGAAACCACTGACAGTCATGTGGTAGCTGCTGTATCTTTGACTGTCTTACAAAAGCAAATCTTTCTTCGTAATAGTTTTGGTGGGGTGTAATTTGTTTAACAGCAGGTGTGATTGTGTACTGTGAACTGTTGGCCACCAGATGGCGACAAGTGCTTGTAATCATAATATATGAATCTATCATGATTTTTATAATCAAACTCCAAAAACATAAAATTTGTAAAATTTTGTTGGGGGCACAAAGGCATGCAGCTGATTGATTCAAAATGCTTAAATGGAGTAAAATAGAGTTAATTAAAAAAGGGTTTATTTATACTCTGAACAGTAACCAAGCATCGGTAATGAAAACATCATGAGATATACATCAGGAGGGTCACATTATTTACTGATGGCTAATTTAAGTTTTATGTCCACACCACTGATGCTTAGTTCCTGTTGTTTATCTTTTACAGATTTCATAAACATACAGTAGGGCACTGAAAATACACATTTGTAAACAAACCGTTTGTAAAACTATATGTTCTTCTTATATGAAAGGCCCTTATAGATCTATGTGATGCATGTCTATGTGGTTTTCTGAGACGCTGTTTTTACCACAGTCAGTGGGTAAGAGAGTCATTTCTCACAAACCCACGTGAACACTCTGTCCTCAAAAACTTCACTGGAAACAATTGTTGTGAGAACACATCACAGAAGAAGGCTTCTAAAATAAAAATAAACTACACTAAAAATTAAGGTGTTACACAATAGATTAGACATGTTTGGCTGTATGGTTCATAAAGAAACTTTAAGATCCCTTTCTGTTCTTTGTAGTGGAAAATGTTTATTTAGACTGTAAAGCTTTTAAAAAAATGATTCTTCAGGGGAGCCAATTTGTATTTTGTGGCATATACTGTGAATAAACGTTTGTAGCACATTTATAATGATTTTAGTCATGTTTTTTTATGCTTGCAATGTTTTTTATACAGATGTTTGCAAACTCCAAGTTTTGGATGATTAATACGCTACACAGCAGAATTAGATTGCTTTTACGTATAAACCAAACTGCAAAAGTGTTTAATGCAATAACAGGACCAGACTTTATCAAAACTCAAAAAAGGCCAAATATCTAAACTTTACCTATGTCAGAATAAACGCACATTAAGCTACCCACTGTGGTGCTTTGCACACACAAATTTTTTTTTTTTTTGCAATTTTATATTAACGTCTCTTAGCAAAAGAGGAAACAGGAAATGACCTCCCAAATAGGCTACCCATAAATAATCTTCTTTCTTTGCTTCACAACATCACCATACAGAGATCGTGCAAAAAAGCTTTTATAACCAGGCAAACATTTACATCATAAAACAGATTTAAATGACGAACATGCTTTTGTCGGGAGCAAATTCAGTATACACAGCAGCAGGGTTATAAAACAATTGATGAAAACATTTTCTTAAACAAAATAAAACCTGAAAATATTAACCTTAAGGGTTCATAGTTGATTATTTACCTGCAAGTGCATTTCAGAAGTAAATTAAAGATTAGACACATGATGCACTTGAATGTCTATTTTAAGACTGTAAAAATGTTTTTATACGACACGTGTGATGTTGAAATGAGACTGCAAGGAGGAAGTTAAGTTGAGAGAGCACAGAGATGAGTATGAACATCCTCTTTTAATCCAGTTTCTCTCTGCGAGGTTTGAAATGCAATGTATTCAGTATTTTTCTTTATTAGGTGTATTTTTAGATGAAAATATGAAAAAATGAAGCGGGATTTTCTTTAAAACTGTGTTTGAAAGCAGATCATCTGTCTGTCAGTTTTTAAATGTTGTTTCTTCATCAAACTCACTCTCTTTTTGCATTATGTGGAGTTATTTTTTGAGGACCATGCAGTGTTTTGTCTGCTTGTATTTATTGCTTTTGAATGGTAAGTAATACCTTTTCTTTTATGGCATATGAAGATTTTATGTTGCCTATTAAGGATATTAAAATAAAATATTACACATAAAAAAACACTAAACTTTAGTGTTGTAATGTACTGTAGTTTATAGTAATTATACTATAATGTAATTACTTAATATTCTGTAGATTTAACTAAGGTAAATGTATAAATATACTTTATAATTTACTATAGGTTAAAATAATTGTATTGGAATTATCTTGGTATCAATAGTATCTGAAACACTTTACTATAGCGAAACTAAAGACGTGTTAAACTGTTCTGATATTGCCTTCAAACTGGATCTCCATACCGACTAATTGTTTGTCCTAACAGTTTTTTTTTTAAATGGGTGTTTTATGTTTCAGGTGTGTTTGTTGTTTCAGGAGATGAAGTAAAGTCAGTGTCAGTGATGGAGGGAGATTCTGTTACTCTACACACTGATATTACTCAAATACAGAGTCGTGATCACATACTGTGGATGTTTGGACCTCAGGAGACTCGTATGGCTGAAATCCATAAGAAAAGCATTGATATGGATGACGGTAATGAGATATTTGGAGACAGACTGAAGCTGGACAGTCAAACTGGATCTCTCACCATCACAAACATCACAATCACAGACTCTGGACTTTATAAAATAACTATCATCAGTAACAGAGGAACTTCATACAAGAGATTTAATGTTACTGTCTATGGTGAATAAAAAGTTGTTTTTATACAGTTATTAATTTGTTAAATGTTGTTCGTTCTACACTTTATGGGATTTTACAGTATTCTTTGCCATGTTATTGTCTGATTTTCAGTATTTTATCAATTAACAATTTGCATATCCTGAAAACAAAAGACAAACCCAATTAGAGGGACAGAGAAAAACTTTAATAGAAGTTTACCAGAATATATTGATACATTTTTATTAATAGTATATCTTACATATTTTCAGCTCTTCTGTCCATTCCTGTCATCATCAGAAACTCTTCAGACTGTTCATCATCTTCAGAAAGATCATCAAGCTCAAAATGTGTGTTGTTGTGTTCAGTGAATGTGACAGATGTGAGAGATGTGAGAGATGTGAGTTTGTCCTGGTACAAAGGAAACAGTTTATTGTCCAGCATCAGTGTGTCTGATCTCAACATCAGACTCTCTTTACCTCTTGAGGTGGATTGTCAAGATACAAACACATACAGCTGTGTGGTTAGCAATCCTATCAGACGCCAAACTCAACATCTCAACATCACTCATCTCTGTCAGCCGTGTTCAGGTATAGTGCAGATATGCAAGTTAATTTTACTGAATTATATTTTTGTTTATTTGTAAAGAAGTGCACATTAATATATAAGTGATGTTTTTTTAGGCCACACCTCCTGTTGCAGTTTAACAGAAACTGTGATACGATTGGTCATCGCTGCTATGGTGGGCGTGGCTGCTGTGACTGTAGTGGTTTATGAACTGAGATCATAGACATCAGAGGACACCAGAGGGCGATAGTCATATCTGATTATGAACTCCTAAAGTGGTTGTGTGTGTTGTATAATTTGGGACATTTGTAAAATTAGTTTTTTGCACAAAATATCACAATTATTCTGCTTGATTTCTCTTGGTGAATTTAATGTAGATACTATAGTGTCTATAGTAATCATTCAGTATCATGCATTTCAGAGTATCTTGATATACTGTTCTGTAACTTTCTGACACAAATACATCACAGTACAGTAGAACATGAGGGGGTCTTTATTCTCGTTAAATAATGACTTTATTCTCACATTTAAATGACTTGGTTTTATTTTTTATTTGAGGCTTGGCCCTAATTCTTCTTGGTAATACCGGGACCTGATTTTTTTTACATGTGCAATAAAGGCATCTGTCCAGTAGATGTCAGTGTCTGTCTTTCCACATTGTACTCAATGGTTCTTGTTTATTTCTATCAAAACAATAATAAACGGGCAAATACCACATAAAATAAACTGCAGTTCATCAAGTGAACAAATGCATTGCACTTTTTCTCATTTGTCTTGTCTTCCTGACACTTGTTAATGAGAAAAAAATATAGAAATATCACTAAATAAACTATTAAATAAATGAATATATTTGATCATTTATCACAGTCTGAATGACAATGGTCTTATTTAACAACAAAAAAAAAGAGTTTTGGCCTAAGTTGCTGTAAATTTTGAGGATCGCCCCATGTGCTGGTTACAAGTAAACATTTGGTCATAGACTCTATGGATATTCTTGGTCCCCCATAATTCTTGCAGCTGCTTACTCAATTTTCAATTTTCAATTTAAAGAACTTTATTGGCATGATTGTGTCACTTACAATATTGCCAAAGCATTATACATAAAACGAGAAACATACAATAACACAATATTAACAAACATTAAGGTGCAATTAAGCTAAGGTGCTGGGTGATGGATGAAGTACTACTGCAAAATAAAATAAAATAGAATCAGAGGATATTTACAATATAAAGTAGACTTTGAAATATAAACATATGAAGTATACAAATGTACATCTCCGCCAACTTTAGAAAAGTTAAAAAAAAAAAATCGGATATGCATATTATTTTCTATTACAGAAAACAGCCTACATGTTATAAGTTTTGTGCTAGGTGGTCTGATATTCTTTCATAAGTGTGCTCTTATGTTAGGGACAAAACTATGTGACCAAGTCAAAAGGAAAAGTATTATAATATAAACCTAGTTTTAGTTTTATAAAAGCTGTTTTAGGGTTTGAAAGATTTTTTTAAGTGGAAACCACTGACATTCATGTTGTAGCTGCTGTCTCTTTGACTGTCTTACAAAAGCAAATCTTTCTTCGAAATATTTTTTGATGTGGTGTAATTTAAACAGCAGGTGTGATTTGTACTGTGAACTGTTGGCCACCAGATGGCGCCAGATGGCACAGTTTATTGATTGTAATCATAATATATGAAATCATCATGAATTTTGTAATCAAACTCCAAATACATAAAGGATGAACAATTTATTTGGGGGGGCCTCACACTGAACAAGTTTGAGAACCATTGTTGTACAAATACCCTTTCATCTCACTAACAGATGGCTTTGCTATAATTCATCCAGCAGTCATATCACCCTGTAGCCTAAAGACAGCTTGCTCACTGAAGCTAAGCAGGGCTGACCCTGGTCAGTATTTGGATGGGAGACCACCTGGGAAAACCAGGTTGCTGCTGGTAGAGTTGTCAGTGAGACCAGCAGGGGGTGCTCACCCTGTGGACTTTGTGGGTCCTAACACCCCAGTATAGTAACGGGGACACTATACTGTCAAAAAAGCGCTGTCCTTCGAGTGAGACATTTAACTGATGTCCTGACTCTGTGTGGTCATTAAAAATCCCAGGATGTCCTTTGAAAAAGAGTAGGGGTGTGCCCTGGCATCCTGTCCAAATTTCCCTGCTGAAAAAAAAACAATAAAACCATTACAGAAAATTCTAATGGTTTCCAACAAAATACCAATAGAAACCATTAGCTTTTACCATGAAACCACTACACTGTAGTGTGTTTTGGGCCATATTACATTAGAACCAATAAAATTCCCAATTAAACCAATAGAATTTCTGTGATGGTATCTATTGTTTTTTTAGCAGGGTAGCCCATTGGTCTACTAATAATCTCCTACTAATTGGCTATATCACTCTGTCTCCTCTCCACTAAAAAACTGGTGTGTGGTGGGCGTTCTGGTGCAATATGGCTGCCGTTGCATCATCCAGGTGGATGCTGCACATTGGAGAATACCCTTTCATATGTAAAGCAGCTTTGAGTGCTGCAGAAAAGTGCAATATAAATGTAACGAATTATTAAATTAACAGTTAAGATGTAAGCTCAGAGTTTGCAGCCTGATGGTGGAGTTATGAGTTATATCAACAGGTGATAAGAAATTGACATTAAAGCTATGAAGGACAAACATGTCACATGATATCAGGAGGTAGGAGATGAAAGATAAATGAAATTTTCCGAGCAGCTGTGTTTGTGTACACATAGACCTAATAGAAAGGACTATAAATGTATAATAAATGGATCATATATTATCATCGGGTAGTTTCTCAGTAAGCTTGCTGTGTGGTAACAGCTGTTAGTTTGTTGGTTTCACAGGATGTGGAAATGTGGTCTGAAAGCGAGAAATGGACAGAGACGTATCAGACGTTAAAAGAAATTAGAGTATAAATGAGAGAGAGAGAGAGAGAGAGAGAGAGAGAGAGAGAGAGAGAGAGAGAGAGAGAGAGAGAGAGAGAGAGAGAGAGAGAGAGAGAGAGAGAGAGAGAGAGAGAGAGAGAGAGAGAGAGAGCACTCAGGTTGTAAACTTGTTTGGTTAAAAGACTACACAGTAAAATCCCCAGTGTTAAATTAACACTGCTCGGTGTTTATATAATCCACACCAAGATTGGTGTTAAAAAAACACTAAATCAGTGTTAAAGTTAATAAGATAATGAAGTGATTGAGTCATTAATAGTGAACACCTGCTGGTCATTCTGTGTCAAATCAACTAAATTTTGGAATTGTTCCCGTCTTAAAATGTTTATTTTGTTGACTCTTTTTCTGGAGAAAGTAATACTAAAATGAGGAAGAAAGCCAAATTATTAAATGCAATAGATGAAATCACCATAGTTAAATGAACACTATCATCATCTCTGTTTGAAAACTAAAATTACAACTTGCTTCCAGAGTTACATGGATGATAAGTTTAACTTCTAAAGAACTGCTGTTAATCTGGTTCATAAAGTAAGTCACCATTGCTCCGATTAGTGTTTCCTTTAGTTGGGTAGTTGGGTCTTGAAGTTTGGTGTTAATTTTCTTCTGCTCATTGTGGCAGTGTGTTTATAAAACACATCTGTTAAAGCAGAGGAAGATGAGAGAAATGAAGTCTATAACTCATGCTTTGTTCATTAGTATGAAAGTATAAGTCTTGGGATTCAATGATATCATAAAAGAGTAATCAATGAATATAAGTGTTTAATTTATGTTCTGCCAATCCTGTGAGGCTCCCATGAAATCCAACAGTGCTGTGAAAGTCCACATACCCTGAAGAGTTAAATATTGTTTACCCAAATCTAATCTGTGGTTTCAGTCAGACACACTGAGACATCAACAATCAGCCTATAAAACACAATCATGGTGACAATCAACAACAAAACGTCATGCCGCAATGCATGCTGGGTACCAGGATTGTAGAAAACTCATTCATAAATCCCATCATGCATTGCAACATGACAAAAAATTAGCAACTTTCTTACCATTAACTGTCACCATTGTTGAGATTTGTATCAGAAATCATGAAGTCTCTCTTAAGCAAAAAACAACAACAACAACAAAAAACACTAAAGCATTACGGCAGTCTCATTCAATACAATGTCATTTGCATAGAGCTTTTCTATATGCCTGTTTCTTAATAATTAATTTGTGATCAAATGTTTCAATGATTTGTAGAGTAGAATATAATAAAAATAAACTGAGAAGGTCTGGAAGGTTTTCCCCTTACATGAAGCAATGAACAAGTGGTTTTACTAAAACATTGTTGCTATTGCTAAAAGAGGAGAGTTAGATCAGAGGAGATCAAGGGACAAATGCCTAACTAAAGGAAACACTAATCACAGTAATGGTGACTTCAAATGAACTCATAACAAACACAAACTTAAGATTTAATGTGATACATTTTGTGATAAATGTCTATTTGACTTGTGAGACATCACGTCAGAAAGAAGATTTGTCTACTAAATCACGCGTGTGGATGCTGGAATAGTTGAGCACTTGTATTTTGTTCTGACAGCTGTTTAGAAGTTAAACTTATCCAATTAGAAAATAACTCAGCAAGTTATCTTTTTATTTTCAAACAGAGATGCTGATAGAGGGGCAAACGTGAAAGCTTTTGGAGGGATACACCCAACAGTATTCATTAATTGCATTTAATAATTTGTCTTTCTTTATTATTTTAGTATTTTCTCCAGAAAACGAGTCATCAAAATAAAAATGTAGAGACAGGAAAATGTCCAAAATGTAATTGATTTGAATGACCAGCAGGTGTTCACCATTAATGTCTTAATCATCACTTCATTATCTCATTAACTTTAACACTGATTCAGAGTTATATTTTTAACACCAGTCTTTTTTAACACCGATCTTGGTGTGGATTATATAAACACCAAATAGTGTTGATTTAACACTGATAGAGTTAATTTAACACTGGGGATTTTCCTGTGTAGGGATGTCTTTATTGGTAAATTTAGAGCTGATTGATTAAAAATTTTGAAATACAGTTTGAGATTTTTATTTACAGGATATTTAGAAAGAGGAACCTATTACAGATAAAAGGACTATTCATACGCTGAACAGGAACTAAGCAGTGGTGATAAGGCATCATGAGATATATATCAGAGCAACATGAGAGTCACGTTATGTACTGATGGCTGATATATATATATATAACACCTCAGGCTTTAAACCTCTTTCAATACAGCCTCTGTTCATTTATTTGCATTGGCATATTGATGTGTTTATCACGAAACATATCACAACATGTCTCAGTGCTCGAGTGTCTTTATACACCATAACCCTAATGGCTCAGTCTCTATGTGAGAGAGAAACCGGAGATCTGTTTATTTGGGTCGGCGTATACTCTTCACAGAGGCCCATTTTCATTTCTTTATTAATTTTGTATCATATAAAGAACCGTTTGTGAAACTATATGTTCTTCTTATGTGAAAAGTCCTATAGAACTATATGTAGTGAATGTCTATGTGGTTTTCCGTTTGTAAACGTTATTTTTACCACAGTGAGTGGGTAAGAGAGTCATTTCAAACAAACCCACGTGAACCCCCGTACTCAGACTTCACTGGAAACAATTGTTGTGAGAATACCTCAAACGCATCTTCGCTCAAGCGAAAGATTTGCAGGACACAAAGTTAAATCCTGCAAGTAATTTAGAGAGAGGAACCCAATGCTTCATGTTTGGTGTGTACTCAGCATAAGAAACTAAATGGTTCTTCAGGGGAGCCAATTTTTTTTTTTTTTATGGTATCACAGTGAAAAAATATGTATAATATAGTATTTAATATGTAGTATATCATCTATAGAATCAGCTATGTCTGGCTCTCTCTTAAGGGTTTTTTCTCCAAAGGACTTTTGGGTTTTTTGTCCTAGGAGTTTTTTCAACCCCTTGGGAGTCAGCTGACATTGGCTTAACTTAAAACTCTCTTTTATACATTACTTTACTACTGCACTCGCTAGTAAACGAATAAACAATTATGAAAATGCTATACAATTAAATTTGACTTGAATAAATTTTTGTAGCACATTTACTTTTAAAAGTATAATTTCAGTTAGATTTAATTTTAAGAATATTTTGTTGACGCTTGCACTCTATAAACAAGCAAAGGTTTTGTATCCAACATTTCCATTTTTGGTCAAACAGCCTGCAATGAGATCATTCTCATGTAGTTTTAAAAAGGAAGCAACCTTTTGGTTGCTTCCTTTTCAAACTTCCTGAGAAGGATAAAACAATCAAACAGGATGTCCTTATTTATACTGACCGTATATACTGAACAATGGCAGATCAGAAAATGTCAAGTGGTATTTGCTGTGGCAAAATTCGGGAAACAAAATATTACAACCTGACTCAAAAAAGCTCACCCTGATATCTCTACGATGTTCTGATGCAGAGATAAAGGCTTTGTTCCATTGCTAGGGTACCTCTGTTTGGCTCTTAGGGATTGAATTGGCACCCACCAGTGTAAACCTCCAAGCCATAAGTAAAACTATCCTACCCCCATGTACACTCTAAAAACATAATCCGTAAAAAAACGGATAATGTCCTGGCAGAAAAATACCAGCACTTTTTCCGTTATGTTTACAGACATTTCTGTTTATTCAAAAACTGAACTTTCTGTAGATTTATAGAACACTGTCCGTAGATTTACGGAACATTATCCGTAGCTAGGGATGGCTGACGCGAAACAGTCGTTCCGAAGCTTTGCGAGATCCCGAAGCGCAGATGTGTCGAAACACTGATCCGAAGCGTGATTCAAAACACCCATGTCACGTGACTATGACCAAACGAAGCCTCGAAGTGTTTCACTAAATGTTTCATCAGGTGTGGTCTGCCGAATCAGCGTTTGATTGGCACGGTCAGGAACAGACAACACAATCGCACATCTGTATAAAAGTGAAATAAACGCATATCGACCTTGTGGGTTTTTGTGAGTGGAGTTTTTCAAAGGCTGGAGAAATTATCTGTAAAAAAGAAGTAGGCTAAGTCCTTCCACACACAGCAGATGTGACATGGTGGCTTGATATATTTTATTAATTTCTTATTGTTTATGTGGTATTTATCTCTATTCAATTTATTGCTTATAGTTATTGACAATGATGAGCCTAAAAGCTCATGTAGTTGTCAAACAGATGTTAAAACAACAACAAAAAATATGTAACTTAATTGTGACGACGGTAATAACAATGCGTTTCCCAGGGTTCGATCCAAAGGGCTTTTGCATGAGAGTTTAGGACACTATCCACTCTCCCACCTGATCACTTTTATCAATTACACAACATGTGGGATACAATTTGTAAGCGCTCGTCTAAAACCTTGTCAAGGTCAAGGCTGCTCTGGAGGCGGTTTTGATCCATGTTTCGAAGGATTGATTCAACTGTTTCAGTGTTTCACGAAGCCTCACTCTGCCCATCACTATCCGTAGCCTTTAGGGACACTTCAATCCGCCTATGAAATGCAACAATGGTGACAATCAACAACAAAGCTTCATGCCACAATGCATGCTGGGTACCAAGATTGTGGAAAACTCTTTCTTAACATTTACTCTCACCATTGTTGAGATTTGTATCCAATGTGTTGATGTCTCTGAAGCAAAAACCACATGTGGCACATTTGCAGCAATCTTATTCATTACAGTGTCTCATTAGATCAGCATAGAGTGTCACTCTTATACATTTCAGTTCTTTATTCCTATTTTATCATTTCATATTTAAATGCTAGGCAGCATAACATAAAAACAACAAAGCTTAGATGACATCATAGACACTTCCCCTTACTCAAGCAACTAACAAGTTTTAATTGCTACAAGCAAAAACACTGTTGCAATAATAAAAGAGCAGAGTCGGTCCTGGAAGGTCAAGGGACAAAAGCCTAACTAAAGGGAACACTAATCACCAAAGTGGTGACTTCAAATGAATCTAAAACAAACACAAACTGTAGATTTAATGTGATAAATGTTGTGGTAAATATACATTTGACTTACACGTCACGTCAGAAAGAAGATTTGTCTACTAAATCACATGTGTGGATGCTGGAATAGTTGAACACTTGTATCTTGTTCTGATAGCATTTGTTTAGAAGTTAAACATCATCCATGTTAGAAAAGAACTCTGCAAGCAAGTTGTAATTTTAGGTTTCAAACAGAGATGGTGATAGAGAGGCAAAAGTGAAAGATTGCAGCAGGAGTTGTTGCACCCATAATGCAACATGTTATTAAAAAAACAGATAAACGCATGTAAAACATAAATACCGAAAATTCCTTCATATTTACACAGTACTTTGTCCGTTTTTTTACGGATGTTTTAGAGTGTATCTACTATGTTCTGATGCAGAGATATTGGCTGTGGTTCTGTCTTTGGTTGCTAGAGCATGGCTTGGCAGCTGCCAATGATGATACTCCAAAGGCTGCTTGCCAACATGAATAATATAAAACCAACCCCATGACATTCAGATTGGAAGATATTATTGTTTGGGATTTGTTGCTAGGTTGCTTAACAGTGGTTGCTAGGGCTTAATAGATCTGTGAGAATCCTGAGAGAATTGGATGCCTGAGTAAAATGAGCTCAACCCCATGTCTCCATGACACTGTGCTCCAGGGTTTGTCTTGTTACATGATGGCCCTGAGAGACTAATTGGATGCTGGAGTAAAATGAGCACGCCCACATGCCTCTATGACACTGTGCTTCAATAAAAAGCCCTGTATGTCCTAGATATAAGTAGGGACTGCATTTGCTCCCCAGGGGTACTTAAACCTCATTTACATTTTTTGACTGTGAACATGATATAAAAGCTGTTTATTTGCAAGTTTTGGATATTTAATACGATTCAAAGCAGTTTCACATTAAAGCTAACAAAACTAGAGCAGACGTCCTCAGGGTAACAAACTGACAAAAGTGTGTAATGCAATACATTGAGTGGTGGTTTCCCAGACATGGTTTAGATTAGCCAGGAGGTCTTAGGGGCTGCTTATACCAGGTATTGAGATTGGTTTTGGTCGATCAGATCACAAGTGGATGAGGGAGGCACACTCATGTTTACATACACACAGAATCGCTACAACTATCCCTGCATTAATGTTTGTTTTTTGTGGGAAAGATTTGAAAATCTGTAAGTGTATGATCTTCAGTCATTTGGCTCATGATGCCCAGTTTTTTCTCTGTAACCATTTATGAAGTCAGCAAGAGTATTACAGTGTTTACATTTTTTTTTTATTTTAAAAGGAGTGTAGTATATTCCAGCCATGGGTTTCAAAAAACTAAAGAAAATGAAATAACTTCTGCTTGGGATCATTGGATTTACATAGATGTCAGATAAAGAACAAAAAATTCCATTCTTGGTCAAAAAAGTTACAGTGCTAACTTAAGCTTATGAGATAAACACATTGAGGAAAGGAAGTTTAAATAGGAAAGCAACCCCATTACACCGGAAATCCCACCCACTAATGGTATAAAAATATGCAGAATCAGTGACCGTATAAAAGATCAAAACAAGGGAATAAAGGTATTTATTAGTCCATAGTGAAACATAGGTACCCATTTCAAAATTTACAAGACTGTAAGAATACCAACTGACCAACTGTAGTTTGATGTTAAACATGTTGATCAAACACAATTTCTGTTTAAGTGACAATTTCAGTAGGTGTCTGTCTATGCAGTAACATGGACCAGACTTTATCAAAGCTCAAAAAGACAAAAATCTAAACTTTATCTATGTATGTGAGAATAAAAACATTTAAGCTATCCACTGTGATGTTTTTACACACTAAATAAATTCAAAATTTAATAACAGGAAAAAGGAAATTGCCCAAATAGGCGTCCACCTATGGGACCTAGGGATTGGGCAAAACATATTTTCTAACCAGGCAAACATTTACATCATAAAACAGCACTTTGTGCAGGTGGTCTGGGATTGCATAAAGTATTATGGTTTGGCAAAGCATAATGGTTACGCTCATGTAGTGTCTAAGAAATTACTTATGCATTATTATAATAAAACATTTGCTTTGATTTTAACTTCATTTCTAAATGTTAACTTAAGTTATCTTAAGAGTTCATAGTTGATTATTTATCTGCAGGTGCATTTAAGACATAAATTTAAGATTAGACACATGATGCACTTAAACTGTTCTGTTTTTTCAACATATATGGAAATAAAGGAGGAGTTAAACTGAACACATGAACCGTTCAGAGAGCACAGAGACGAGTATGAACATATCCTATCGATTGAGTCTTTCTCTGTGAGTCTTTAAATAGTATTTTAAGTATATATTATTTTCTCTATTGGATGTATTTTGTAGATGAAATTATGGCAAAAATGAAGCATAATTTTCTTTTAAACATAAAACTGTGTTTGAAAGCAGATCATCAGTCTGACAGTTTTTAAATGTTGTTTTTTCATCAAACTCGCTCACTTTTTGCATTATGTGGAGTTATTTTTTGAGGATCATACAGTTTTTTTTCTGCTTGTATTTACTGCTTATGAATGGTACGTAATACCTTTTCTTCACACATGAAAAAAACACTATAGTAAACTTTAGTGTTGAAATGTACAGTACTGTTTATAGTAATTATACTACACTCTCAGAAATAAAGGTACAAAAGTTGTCACTGGGATAGTACCCTTTTAAAAAAAGTACACATTTGTACCCAAAGAGTGCATATTAGTAAGGTACATGGCAGTTCAAAGATATATATTTGTACCTACATGGTACACATTAGGACCTTGTTTAAAGGACCCCAGTGACAGCTTTGTACCTTTATTTTTGACAAAGTCATAATATATTTAATTAGTATATTATAATATTCTGGAGTTTTAATTACGGTAAATTGATAAAATATACTGTAGTATACGTTTGAATTGACTATAGTAAGGTTAAAATTATAGTATGTAGGGATTATCGTATCTAAAACACTTCAGTAAAAATATCAAGACTTGTTAAGCTGTTCTGATATTGCCGCACTGGATCTCCACTGACTTATCCTATTTGATCTGTAACAAGTTTGTTTATTTATTTATTTATTAAATGAGTGTTTTGTGTTTCAGGTGTGTTTGGTGTTGATGGAGATGAAGTGAAGTCAGTGTCAGTGATGGAGGGAGATTCTGTTACTCTACACACTGATATTACTCAAATACAGAGAGATGATCCCATACTGTGGCAGTTTGGACCTCGAGACACTCGTATAGCTGAAATCTATAAGAAAAGCATTGATATGTATAACAGTAATGATATATTCAGAGACAGACTGAAGCTGAACAGTCAGACTGGATCTCTCACCATCACAAACATCACATCGACACACACTGGACTTTATAAACTACAGATCATCAGTAACAATGGATCTTTATCCAAGAGATTTAATGTTACTGTCTATGGTGAATAAATTGTTGTTTGTCCCCTAAAATTGACATCAAAGTTTTTATACAGTTATAAATTGTTATTTATTGCTCGCTCTACACTAATACATTATGCTTTGCCATGTTATTATCTGATTTTCAGTATTTTATCAGTTAACAATATGCATATTCTAAAAACAAGTAAGTTTACCACAATAGATGGATAAATTGATATTGATATATTTTTTATATATAGCTGCATAATAGTGAACATTTATTAATTTCTATTAATAGTGTTTTACATATTTTCAGCACTTCTGCCCGTTCCTGTCATCATCAGTAACTCTTCAAACTGTTCTTCATCATCTTCAGTCTCAAAATGTGTGTTATTGTGTTCAGTGTTGAATATGAGAGATGTGAGTCTCTCCTGGTACAAAGGAAACAGTTTATTGTCCAGCATCAGTGTGTCTGATCTCAACATCAGACTCTCTCTACCTCTGGAGGTTGAATATCAGGATACAAACACATACAGCTGTGTGGTGAACAATCCTATCACAAACCAAAGTCAACATCTTAATATCAATGATGTCTGTCAGATGTGTTCAGGTACGACAGTGCTGCATGTTATAATGTGAGACAGATATTTAAGTCATAATAAAGAAAATATTAATGATTGTTTTTGTTTGTGTATTACAGAACTCCAGCGTTCACATTACATACCGCTGATAACTGTTCCTGTTGTTTTTCTGGCTGTCATAGTCGTACCTCTGGGTGTAATATTCTGGCACTGCAAAACTTATAAACAAACATCAAGAGAAGGTAAATATTTACATACACAATATAAATGCAAAAGTTAAAATATAGATTTTAACTGATATGTACATTTTTTTAAAGTTAAAACTTGAAATTTAATATTTTAAAAACAGCTCAGATTAAAGAAGAGATCATTTACACAGAGCCAATGTGGCCACAGAGGTTTCAGAATACGGTAAGATACTGTAGTACTGCTTTTCTTATCAGAAACATATATTTAATAGCATTCAGGATAAATATTAGTGTAGCTCTTGCTATTTTTGTCCATGGTCATAAACACATTTTTACCCATACATTACACCATTTTTGGTTAGTGACTGCATTTTATTTGTTTTTTTTCTAACAGGCTGATGTTAAAGCAGAAGACACAGTATACTCACTTGCAATGAGATGACAAATAAAAAACTTAATATATAACTTTGACTGAATAGTTTGTTATATTTTTCAATACAGACATAAAGGCATTTACGGGCAGATACCAGGATACAAAAACATGGCAATAACAAAGACTAATTTGTGATTCAGATCAAATTTGAATAAAACCATCTGCTACATCATGAAATTTAAATATGATGTTAAGTCCTGTCTGCACTGACCTTTAAAATAGAGTTTACCTTTCAGCTTCATAATACTTATCAGAAACATCAGCCAAGCGAAGCAAAGCTCTCGTGTTACTACATGTTAGACTTTTTCCAACTGGTTTAGTTTCTAAAACTAAATATTTAATAAGTATGCCATTGCATGGACAGAAAGAGGAAAATCAATATTTGATCTTGAAGTGTACACTTAATAAATTTAGTCCTGAGCTGAGTAAACATTAACTTCCTGTACCATATAGTAAAACTTGAATAACTGTAAGCTCTGAATGTTATCAGTGATCTTTCTGGTAAAGTCTGTTCCCATCATACACAGTAAAACTCCCAGTGTTAAATTAACACTGCTGGGAGCATATATGGTCCCACTCTACAGGGTGTTAAATTTACACTGAATCAGTGTTAAAATTAATGAGATAATGAAGTGATGATTAAGACATTAATGGTGAACACCTGCTGGTCATTTCATGTCAAATCAACTTAATTTTAGAATTGTTCCTGTCTCTAAGTTTTTATTTTATTTTTCTGGAGAAAGTAATACTAAAATGATGAAAAAGGTCAAAATATTAAATGCAATAGATATATAAAAACTGCTGTGTGTATATATGATTCTATCTTACAGAGTTTTAAAAAGTTACACTGAAGCAGAGTAAAAAGCTGCCAACTTTCACTTTTGCCTCTCTATCATCATCTCTGTTTCAAACCTAAAATTACAACTTGCTTGTAGAGTTATTTTGTAGAGGATGATAAGTTTAACTTCTAAACAACTGTTGTCAGAAAAAAATAAAAGTGCTCCAGCATTCCAGGATCCACACATGTGACTTAGTAAACAAATCTTCTTTCTGATAAAATGTAATCACAAGTCAAATGGATATTTATCACAAAAATTATCACAATAAATCTCCAGTTTGTGTTTTAGATTTATTTGAAGTCACCATTATTGTGATTAGTGTTTCCTTTAGTTAGGCGTTTGTCTCTTAACCTTCACTAAACTAACTCTCCAATATTAGCAATTGCAACAGTGTTTCAATAAAAGCACTTGTTTTTTGCTTGATGTAGAAAAAATCCTATCAACCCATCTAAAATTGCTTGTTTTAAAAATATTAATATATAATATGACATGAGAAAGGTAAAGAAAAAAGCATAAAAAATGTTTCTCTATGCAAATGACACAGTTTAGGATAAGGGTGCTTTGATTCTAGTTTTTTTTTTTTTTTGTTCAGAGAGACTTCATGACTTCGGATACAAATCTCAACAATGGTGAGAGTAAATGGTAAGAAAGTTGCACAATTGTGTCATGTTGCAATGCATGATGGGCGTTATGAAAGAGTTTTCTACAATCCTGGTACCCAGCATGCATTGCGGCATGAAGCTTTGTTGTTGATTGTCACCATGATTGTGTTTTATAGGCTGATTGTTGATGTCTCAGGGTGTCCGACTGAAACCACAGATTAGATTTGTGTTAAAAAAATTAACTCTTAAGGGTCTGGATTTACAGCATAGGAACATCACAGGTTTGACTGAACATAAAAAAATGTAACTTACATTTAGTGTTTTTTTAGTTTGAGATCAGTGAATCACAATATTCAACAACTACTGTAGCACACCAACAGTTTATAACTTCATCTGTGTCACCTCCCTCTGCTCCAACAAATGTGTTTAATAAACACAATAAACAAAAGAAGGCCAACTCTAATCTTCAAGACTCAAGTGCCCAACTAATGGAAACACTAATCGGGACAATGGTGACTCACTTTATTAACCAGAAATACAGCTGTTGTATAGAGATTAAACTTATCATCCATGTAATTCTACAAGCAAGTTGTAACTTTAAGTTTCAAACACAGATGATGATAGAGAGGCAAAAGTTAAAGATGGCTCTGCTTCAGTGTAACTTTTTAAAACTCTGTACGATAGAATCATATATACACACAGCAGTTGTTATATATCTTTTGCATTTAATATTTTGACCTTTTTTATCATGTTAGTATTACTTTCTCCAGAAAAAGTAAATAAAAACTTAGAGACAGGAACAATTCTACAATTAAGTTGATTTGACATGAAATGACCAGCAGGTGTTCACCATTAATGTCTTAATCATCACTTCATTATCTCATTAACTTTAACACTGATTCAGTGTAAATTTAACACTTTTTAGAGTGGGACCATATATGCTCCCAGCAGTGTTAAATTAACACTGGGAGTTTTACTGTGTACAGTAACATTACTCTGGAAATTTGACTCAACTGCATGTACTACTGATACAGGCTTGATACTACTGATACAAGTTAATTATCTAAACTTTCAGTCTTAATTTGTTTTAAATAATGTATTTAATATTATTATCCTTTAATATTTATTTTTATACAGTCTCTGTATAATGTTGTGTAATGCTGTATAATGATAAACTATCATGATGATGAGGCATGAATCAAGTGCAATTAATATGGACTATTACTAATAAGAGATTATGAGCTTAAAAAACACAAAGAACACATTTTGGGCTTTAAAAAAGTAAATGGTTGACATTCCCTGCATCATTTATGGTGCAGTATCATTATGACAAATGTCTGAACCTGTAGGAGCGTGCATATCCCAAAACATATTTTCCAACTCCAAAAAGCATGTTTAAACTTGAGCTTGTAATGTGAGAGATACCACAGTAAAATTTTATCCATCATCCAGATATCTGTCCCACTGAATTTTTTAGTTTTAGTTTTTTTAACATGTGGTTAGATGATTTGTCAATAATTGATTGGAACTTGCATTGGGCTGTATTTACAATAATGTTGTTTATAATAATGTTTAGTTAATCAATATGGGTTAACTACCAATTAATCTAGGTTTAGCAAATTATAATATGCTCATTTGTTAAAACTCCTGCAGTCTTTGTACCTCACCACTAGAGGTCGGCCTTGGTTAATTCAAGGGAATCACGATTGTCATGTAGCCTTTGTGTTTCCATCATTGATCTATAATAAAAATAAATAATATAAAAGTAACCCACATGAAAATAAAGATCAGGTTCACAGTCGTGTTTTTGTTCATGTTTCACGGTAAAAAAAAAACTGTGAGCTTCCCTATAGCTACACAGAAACACATCTCCCTCTATCCCAGGTGCACCCATTTATTTATTTAGAGAGATTGCCCTCTACTGGTTAAAAATTGCATGTTCATATTTGGCTCCTACAATAAATTGCTTTTATAACTATGTAAATACCTGAAATGGTTTGCAGATATAAATATGCTTATTTTTTTATTAAAAAGTTGCTTAAAGAATGCAAAGGTAAGGAAGAACAATTCCACAAACAGAAAGAGAAAGGAAAACGAGCAAAGGGATAGTGTTGTTGACTACTTCATAAATGATGTAACTGTGTTGCTCATCGTCTGCTTTTAAAAACAGAGACTACATTCAACAGATGCTTCTGCTGCCATAGGCTTATTACGGATGTAATGATAGCCTCTTACTCTACAGGCTGCCTTGAAAATAAACCACCGTTAAATTCTCCCCGTAAAGGTAATTTACCTAGATACATGCACTCAATTGTGAATTATGACTCTTCTGTGTAATGCCATTGAAAAAAATCTCCACTCATTTAGCTTAAGAAACTTGTCAGTCTGGCATGACAATGTTTTAAGCAAGGAAGCAATGGTAATGTTGGGCTGGTTGGCTTTGGCATTTTCAAGTACAAGTTGGTTGCATAATGGCATAGCAAGAGAGCAAATGTTTCTCTATTGACATGGTCAATGGTCAGCACATGTGTGCGCATGAATGAGAAAATGCATGTTTACGGATTTGGTAGATACATTAAAGAAGTTTACGTATAATAAAAACACAATGATCTGCTTTATGTCTGCTGTTTCTCTCTTTACAGTGTGGTTTTGTATGCTCTGTATGCTGTAGGTTACAGGATGTGGTTGGCTAGCAAGAGATTGTTCATCTGAGTTAAACATCTTAACATATAGATATGTAGATAACATGAAAAACATTTCAGTGAACTGAATTCTGCAATGGACAACTCTAGTAAACAGAAAACCATTTTGCCTCAATGTCATTGTGGTGGTGTAAAGACATGTAACGACAATGGAGATGGAAAATAACTCACTTTACTAAAAATAACTTTGGTACAGGTACATAAACAGGAAACTACTAAACATAACACAACGCAAAATCATGCAAATATGCAGCAAGGAAATGGACTGCATTTATATAGCTCTAGGACAGACCAATGGCCATCCAAAGTGCTTTACAAGTTGCCTCACATTCACCCATGTCCTTGGCTCTGCGCTCCCTCGGTTTCACCAGAGTTTGTCATCCCAGAGACTCCACTGTGCTCCCTCGTCTCCCCGCTCCACCTTGGTCTCTCGTTGCTCTTGTTACGCTCCCTGCACCTCTGTCCTGCACCCCTCATGATTCACTGAGCTCTTCCTTCCCTCCGGCTCCACATAGGTCTTCCTTCCCTCCGCTGTCACCCTGGTCTGTCGATTCCCTGGTCTCTACCTCAGTCCCTCAAGCCTGCAGAGTTGCCTTGGGCTTCTGGGTCTTTACTGCCACCCTGGAACGTCGTCCCCTCAGCCTTGATCTCCACCTCAACGGGCTCCACCTCTATCACTCGGTGCCTAGACTCCCTTCCAGTACTTCCTGTGTTCCTGTGTTAATGCCTTGTTTTCTGTGTTTATTCCCTGCCTAAGTTCAATGCCTTTGTCGCTGGGGTGGCAGTGGCTCAGTGGTTCACGTAGGTAGACTACAAATTGGAAGGTGGGTGATTCAATCCCTGAGTCCACCCGACCAAGTGTCAAGGTGTCCTTGAGCAAGAAACCTAACCCCAGCTGCTCCCAACCAGCTGGATGGTGCCTTGCATGGCTGACACTGCCATTGGTGTATGAATGAGTGAGCATTCATACACCAATGGGGTGATGGCGCCGTGGATAAGACACTCGCCCATTTGCTAAAGGACTGACAGGGAAAGGTGGAGTCATGGACTTGGAACAGCCAGGCATAACAAGAGGATAGACCCTAGAGGTCCAGGCTGGTGCCGAAGGAGCCCGAGGCAGAGGCAATTGCCAATGAGGCAGAGCAGTGGAGCTGTAAGACACCTGCATAGATGTAGTAGTTGGAGCCAGGGAGATGGGACAAGAGATGAGGGGCACAAAAGAATCCAGGAGCAAAGGATACAGATGGCCAGGATACAGATCAGGATCGGGTCATCTAGCACAGGGGTTTTCAAACTTTTTTTGTGTGTGGACCACTATTTGTAATCAAGAATTTTCGCGGACCACCTCATAATAAAATATGTCTACACAAAGTCCTGAATTTATCTGCACCTCTAAATAGGCTTACTAGCACTAAAACTATAACTGGTCATCACATCAGTACATGTGATTCTTGAGAGACAACAGATTCTTAAAACATATTCTTCAAAAAATATATTTTTCTTAAAAAAATATATAATTTTATATATTTTTTGCCTTTACACGGACCACCTGCAGTACCCTCACGGACCACTAGTGGTCCGCGGACCACAGTTTGGGAATGGCCGATCTAGCACACCCACTACAGGCAGCTGGGGAATGAGTCCAGGGGCGGGGACAAACCCAGCAAAAAGTCCATGAGCCCGTGCTCCTTTCCTGGCTCTTGGGTGGACATACGTGCAGTTGCTCCATGATGGATTGACGGTGGACTTCTGCCTTATGATGGACTTTGTGGCTGGCTCTGGCTCCAAGACTCAATGAAGGGCTCATGCTCCAGGGAGGGAGGCTGCTTTAGTTCGTGGTTCGTGCCAGGCACAGGCTCTTGCTTTGGTTCCATGGTGGGTTTGGGCATCATCGAAAAAGACGTGGATGGTGAAGGGGGAACCTTCATACACCTCTCAAGTCCTCTCAAGGACCACTGCCTAGCAGGCATGCCTTACAAGCTTCATTGAGGCCAGTAACATGTGCAGAGACTAGTGTCCAGGTAGTGTACCATGTCCTGCACCAATTTTTCAAATCTTTATCTTTGCCACTACAAACTGTAATTGCTGAAACAAACCCACACAAAGGTTTTTTTTTTAAACACTGGCAGCAGAAAACAAGACTCTTCTTCACTGTGGCACAGTATGAGTCAAATGACATGCTTTGCTGAGGTCTGGTTTATAGGCCAGTACTGAAGGGAAGAGGTTTATGTGGTGCAAATGTGCATGAGCGCGTGCCTATAATAAGATGTAAAGCAGACACGATGGTTAGGTGTTTTGTGCATGGTGTAAGAGAAGAGCTGCTTTGGTTTAAAAGAACCATGGACTTGTTTTTTGTGTAGTTGTATTCTGTCAACACAAAACCCAAGCTTTAATTATCGATTACAATAAAGAATCATCCATAATAAAACCCATAAAAGAAAAGTGATTTAACAAGTAAACAGATCAATGTTGTATTTAAATCATTGTATTTAAACCATAATAATAAAACAAAGAACAATGGCTCTTGAATGACACGGATTCATGACCCTGATGCTCGCCAGGACAAAAACTCTCCTACTCATTAGGCAAAATAATCTGTTTGATTTTGCCTGTAGAATGTATGAAAATAAATAAAAGTAGGTTGAGCAATTGCTAAAAAAAACTTCATACACAGAAGAAACAGAATTCCTAGCTCCTGTGTTGGACTATTAAAAACTCGCCCATTTATCCCAGGCTTTGGACTTTTATAAATCAGATAAATAGCATTGATGTATAATAATAGTGTCCCATGCCTAAGACATAGAATAGGTGGAATCACAAATTTTACAGTTAATCAAATTAATTTTTTATAAAGAAATGGCACACAACTACGCATTAATGTATAAAATAAATCCAACAGTGTTTATCATAAATCTGAGGTCGATAAAGAATCTGGATTGTATTTACAGGTCAATAGGAAATTGTGGCTTACCAAAACAAGTGTTAAATCAGATATAAGTAGGAAGCATAGAGTACTGGCAACTTTAATTCTCAAAGCGATACTCATGATTTACATATCAAGACATCCGAAAAATCTTTCAGATGAACACCATAAGAGTTATGTAAGAAAATGTTCTGGCTTTATAATGGTAGTAAACATACTGACCCAAGGCCCAAAAAAGTGCATCCATCCTTCACTTAAGTAATCCACACGGCTTCAGGAGGTTAATAAAGACCTTCTGAAGGTAATCAGTGCAATTTTGTAAGAAAAATATGCATATTTAAAACTTTATAAACTATAAACAAACAAGAATATAGAAGCTTTTTGAATGCACAATGGATGTTACTCAAAACTAGTTATTATACTTTACAACGATTTAAATATGGATAATTTTTTTACATAATTGTTAGAGCCATCTCAGGTCCTTTTTTAATAACTCAAATTGTGTTTGTCTGAATAATGATGGTTGAGGTATTTTTTGGGTGAAGTATACCTTTAAAGAAAAATGTAAGAACTAATTCTGAATAGCATGGTTTGTCAATGCAAGTTATAAAAGTAATAAGGCTCCTACTTTTTGATCTTTCAACTTTAAGATTTAATTGCAGTGTAGTGTAAAAATTCATACATCATGTTCAGTAAAAATATAATTTTAGAGCAAGGAGCTGAAAATCTTCAAGTCTTTCTAACACACAGTATACGCCCCCATCTCACAGATCTCTGCTAGTAACTGGTGTGTTTTTTGTGGGTGTTGGTTTACCTGAATTTTTTTCTTGTCGCTTTTTCTCTCAGTTAACGGGTTTGGCGCTGCCGCTACTGTAGTACTTACATGATATGCC
This sequence comes from Misgurnus mizolepis, assembly GCA_025389145.1. Taxonomy (NCBI): domain Eukaryota; kingdom Metazoa; phylum Chordata; class Actinopteri; order Cypriniformes; family Cobitidae; genus Misgurnus; species Misgurnus mizolepis. Next base: position 9,446,802 of record JAIFKI010000021.1, read on the forward strand.
GTAAGAAAGTGGATATTATTTGTCTGCCATCTCCGGGAGTTTAAAAAGTGGAATATTGAGTTGGATTGTGTGTATTTGTGCCACAGCGTCATGTAGGATTGGAGGAGTTGGGCCAAATTTGGAAGAATATGTTTAAACATAGCGTTTTCATCTGTGTGTTTATCTTAAATGGTAAGTGTGTTTGCATTTCCACACAAAATTTACAAATATGGTTTGCATAAGTGCATGGTTTGTGTGGTGTGAGGTGTATTCCAGACATGGGAATATAAAATGTTAAAATAAATATGCATTTAATTGATACCGTTATGAAAAATTGGTTTCAGTTTGTTTACAGTTTCACTATAATAAAACCTTGGTTAATTTTATTATGTTTTTTATAAGTACTAATATGGGTAGCAAGCTTTGTGAAGAAACATGTTTATTTGCAATAACACTATAAAATGTTGCGTTGTTTCAATGGGTAAAATAAGAACAAGGCCAAACGTCAGGTTTTTAAGTTTCAATGTTTCAGTGATGACAGATTTAAGTTACAGTATTTTGAAGTAAAGTTAACAATACAAAAGGCTAAGAATACAACATTGTACAACATTATTAATCGTAACACTCGTCATAAGATAAACATCTTAACCACACTTTAAAAATGGCTGCGTTAAAAATTACCCAATGTTGGGTTCCCACATAGCAATGTTGTTCCGGCCCAGCTCCGGCCCACAAAACCAGTTTTCCTCGGCCCACATACAACGAAGAATAACGGCCCTTCAATGGAAACCTAAAATTGCATTTTACATCTTACTTGTAGAGTCATTTTCTTACTTTAGGTTTAGATTTTGTTCCGTTTAAAGTCACCCTTATTGTGAGTAGTGTTTGTTTTATTTTGTTTTTTGACTGCTTTAACTCTGTGTTTTAAGACATGTTTTTTTTACAGCAGGGATAATACAATAGAGCAACTCTTTGATGGTGGTTAGCACTGTTAATGAAGTCTAAACATCATCAACTAGACAACGTATGTATTAATTTAATGTTTGAACCCTTATCAGAAGTATCTTTCTCTGACAATAATGTGCTACTACAGTATGAAATCCAGCGCTCTCATAGCAATTTGTTATTCTGAAGAATTTTGAAACACTTGATACTAAAAATTAACCAGTTTGTTGTGTAGACACACAAACATCAAGAATCAGAGTATGAATCACAATGATGGTGACAATAAAATGAAAAACTTCATGCTGCAATGCATGCTGGGTATCAACAAATTACAAATCTCATCCAGGACTCCCATCATGCACTGCAGCATGGATAAATAATGAACTTTTTACAATTTTCTTTGTCACCATGGTTGAGATTCATACTCTGATTCTTGATATTTGTGTGTCTACATTACATACCAGTTAATTTTAAGTGTCAGTGTTTCAAAATTCTTCAGAATAACAAATTGCTATGAGAGCGCTGGACTTCATACTGTAGTAGCACATTATTGTCAGAGAAAGATACTTCTGATAAGGGTTCAAACATTAAATTAATACATACGTTTTCTAGTAGATGATGTTTAGACTTTATTAACAGTGCTAACCACCATCAAGAGTTGCTCTATTGTCTTTACCCTGCTGTAAACCTCATGTCTTAAAACTCAGAGTTAAACAGTCAAACAACTAAATAAGGGAAGAGTCAAGAGTCAAGTCCAACTAAAACAAACACTAATCACAATAAGGGTGACTTTAAATGGAACAAAATCTAAACCTAAAGTAAGAAAATGACTCTACAAGTAAGATGTAAAATGCAATTTTAGGTTTCAGACAGAGATGGTGAGAGAGAGGATAACAGAGCTTTTAATTCTGCTTCTGTGTTACTTTTTAACACTCTGTAAGATTGGGACAATATATACATCCAGCAGTGTTTATTTAACTCTGGGGATTTTGCTGCATGAAGGCTTCCTGGGGGCAAAGTAAGGGCTGCAAGGGCCATCGTAGGCTTGTTTGTAGGGCCTGTTCTGGCCCAGGTCTGGGCCAGTTATGTGCTATTGTCTGTAATCCAGAACTGGGCCATTGAAGGGCCGTCATTCTTCGTTGTATGTGGGCCGAGGAAAACTGGTTTTGTGGGCCGGAGCTGGGCCGGAACAACATTGCTATGTGGGTTGTTGTTATGCAACCATGGATTATAGAAACCCAGCAGTTGGGTTAAAACAACCAAGCAATTTTAACCCAGCTGTTTGTTCTGTCCAATATTTACCCAATATAGATCAAAATAACCCAGCTATTTTTATGGGGCATACACACCAAACGCAAGTTTAACGATTTGAGTAGATTACAAAGTCAATGCAAAGACGCGATCAGAGTGTCCTTGCGCTGGGTGATTCGAATGACGCGATATGGGCGGCACGATTGCCGCAAAACACACTTTATTCACAAAGTTGAAAATATTGAACTCCAGCGAAAAATTCGAATGACACGAAGTTAAATCCCACGAGTAATCTAGAGCGAGTAACGCGATGTTCCGCGTTTGGTGTGTACATAGCATTAGAGCGCACATATTTATTAAAAAACATATCATTTAAAATAACATCAAAATATAAATGCGCAAATATGTTCATGGATATCACATTGGCGGGCAGCAGTGGTGGTGGTCCGCTTTACAGCAGTACAACTGTAGCAACCGTATGTCCCATCCTCAGCTTCCCAAGTTCACTTTTTCCATTCATTGTACAAATGTTTAAATCTTACTTGGGCTGCTGGAGTGAAGAAGTGCACAGTCCATGTTTACTTGTTTGTTCCAGCAGCCTTGTTGACAGCAATCACCCAAAAAGGAATCTGAGAGGAACTTTTCTTTTTGCACCCATCCATGTGATCACTTTTAGAGATTTTGCCTGTGGTGACAAATGGGACAGAACTAAAATTAAATAATAATAGCTTATTTATTTGTTCACTATGTTGTGTACTGAAAAGATATTTATTTGAATGAAATCTCTTAGTGTCTGCAGGTGTGTTTGGTGTTGATGGAGTTGAAGTGAAGTCAGTGTCAGTGATGGAGGGAGATTCTGTTACACTACACACTGATATTACTCACATACAAATCGGTGAAATTATATTGTGGATGTTCGGACCTCAAGACACTCTTATAACTAAAATCGTTAAACAGGGCAAACTGAGTGAGATACCTGATAACGTTGATGATGAGAGATTTAGAGCCAGACTACAACTTAACAGCCAGACTGGATCTCTTACAATAACCAACCTCAGCTTGACACACACTGGACTTTATAAATTACAGATCATCAGCCGCAGAGGAACTTCATACAAGAGATTTTATGTTACTGTCTATGGTGAGTAAAGTCTTGTCATCTCTTAATGTTCAATGATTTAATTGTTCAGAAAAAAAACAAAAAGAACAGACATGCTTGTCAGTCCCGTACAATTCAGACATATCTATACTGTACACAGAGCTCAACGTCATTATGTGCACTGACTGCCTTTTATAGGTGTAACACAAAAATAAGATGATACTACACTTTTCATTCATGTTTTCCAGCTTCTCTGTCTGTTCCTGTCATCAGCAGTAACTGTTTATTATCATCAAAAAGATCATCAAGCTCAAACTGTTCATTTTTGTGTTCAGTGTTGAATGTGAGAGATGTGAGTCTGTCCTGGTACAAAGGAAACAGTTTATTGTCCAGCATCAGTGTGTCTGATCTCAACATCAGACTCTCTCTACCTCTGGAGGTTGAATATCAGGACAACAACACATACAGCTGTGTACTCAACAATCCCATCACAAAACAAACTCAACATCTCAACATTACTCATCTCTGTCAGCAATGTTCTGGTAATAATAATAAAATATTGTCTCTTATGCGCGTACACACAAACGCGAAGCATTGCGTTGCTTGCTCTAGATTACTCATGGGATTTATCTTTGTGTCATGCTAATTTTTTGCTTGAGTTTAATATGTTTAAGGGTGAGTTCACGTCTCTGCATTGATCTTGTGTGTAATCTACTTGCACAAATCGGTGAACTCTCATTTGGTGTGTACACCCCATTACTCTGTATTGTCTTTATCTACCACAATGATGAGACTGATCTCACGGAACAACCCAGTCATAGTCACGAAAATTTGATTATTTTTCTGCCTTCACCTTGAATGTCACTCGCACAAATTTCTATAAATAGTTTTTAATCTCCGTGGCACAACTTTCTTTATGTGTTAATTGTATAGTTTTTTTACCATTTTCTTACCATTGTCGTTTGGGGTTGGAATCACTTTCTGTTACATTTTTAGACATCCTAACCCAAACCCCAACTCTAATCCGCACTCCAGGCAGAATAGTTTTAAAAGCGGAAGAAAAACATGTAGAAAAAAACATTAAAGTTCATCCTAACCTAAACCTCAAATCTAACCCCAAGCGACAATGATTTAAAAAATAGAAAAAAATAGAAAACAATACATAAAATGACACGAAAAAGAAAGTTGTGGCAAGGACATGAAAAACTATAGAAATTTGTGCATGTGACATGAAAAAGATGTACGTGCTCAAGGTACCAAAAAAGCTGAATTTCATGCCATGGACAAAAATAAATGAATCAAGTTTTTTGTGACTATAGCACGACTTTGTGAGATCATGTTGGATAGAGCAGGTACATTTTAATGAATTATAACTATTTGTGTTGAAATGTGATTTCAACGTTGATTTTTAAACCTTATCCAACCGTATTAAATAGCATGTATATGAGAATTTTTTTCAGTATTGTTTGTCAGACTGGTAGGGTGTGCATAAAACACATGCTGTTGGTACTCTGAGCACAAGAAGGACAGCAAACCTTTTTCCTATTGTGTTTTAATTTAAAAAATCAGATATAAATGTGTATTATCTTGAACTGATCTGTTGTCAGACTTTTATCTTGTTTAATGTCAGACTGGTAGCATCTGAAACCGGAATTTGGGTTGTATTTACTACTGTATTTACCTTTCGCTCCTGGACCATTACAGAACAGAGGCAACACAATCTCTTACGACTAATGGCTATACCACTGGTCCTACTGGTCATAACTGGAGCTTGTTGTCTGATGTACTGGAAGTGGAAGAAGTGTAAACAAGCAGGAAAACAAGGTAAGTATTGGTGTAGATGTTCTTCTTTTATTGTGTGCTATAATGCTTTACCATATCTACCATTATTTCAAAATGATGAATAATATTTTAGTTAAAAAACTGTGGTTATTGTTAAAACAGTTGAAACTATTGAAGAAGAGATAGTCTATACTACAACAACATTTCATGCACATCGTGTACACAATACGGTAAGATAATATATATCTGTGTAAACCGCCTGTTGACAGCGTCTGCTTATATTTGTTTATGCAGTGTGTCATTCAGTCGCTTCTGGCTCAAACGTCAGCTGAGTTTATAATACTGATTGGAGAGTAAACATAAAGGGATTGATTCAAATGGTTGATCGATCTGAATCATAAACTACAAATTAATAATTTACTCATCACACAGCAAAGTCTATATCAGTAGACAATTGGCATCAGTAAACATTTTATTTGTTCATTGTATTTTACAGAAAATTCGTTTTCAAACAAGGCACAATTCGACACATTATTCTCAAAAAAAGACTGACGCTTTGTCCGCCAGTAATGTCTTAACAAGCATAGGAGGCTTTGCTAAAAGTTAGCTTAGCTTTGCTAAGAGGTAGCTTTATAGCTGTGTCTGTTATTACAGTTTGTTGACGTGTACAAATGAGTATTTATTCATTTGTAACCTAAATTACAGTAGGGTTAATCTATGAAGGATGTAGGATGTCAAACAGACATAGTTTTTTTTGCAGAACTGTCAATCCTATTACTGAGTGTTTAATTTTCTGAATCCACCGCCCCTATTCACATGAGCGTTTTGATGAAAGGGGATCAAAACAAGATAGAAAATATACCTATTTTAGCTTAATTATTATGTTTTTGATATGAAAATCATGATAATATTAAAAGTGAACCTCAGAGAACAGTAGAAAATAATAAACAAATCCAGCTCAGGACCCCTTTAAACATTTACATACTTTAGTTTTTTTGTAAATGATCATCTCTAGGCTGCTGTTAGAGATGCTGGTAGATAAATATGGTAGATGCTGTTAGTTTTGCGATAACTAATGCCATGTAATTGCTGCTAGGTGAGACATAAAAATAAATAACACTAAAGATGAACCTCACATGAATGACTGAACAGACTGCTGTTGAGAATCATTGTCAAATTTTTAATGTTGCCTCTTAAATGATGTTCAGTTTTTGCTGCTTTTTTGTAAAAAAAAAAAAAAGTGTGTAACTTTTCTGTTATCTGTAAAGCTCTACATGTATAACTCACATGATCAAAATCTTTATCTGCACAATGTCAGGTTGCAGCTTGATTCAGTGGAGTCGTCTTTTTCTTTCTTTCTTTCTTTTTGCAGCTTTGCATCTGTTTTACTCTTTATATTATGAATGTATGTTTTTCATTGTTTATTTTTCATGACTAGTATGTGTAAATCTTGTCCAGTGATTTAGTATTTGAATTCCGTATAGTAAAGAAATTCCATTATTAGTTAAAATGGTTATGGGAAATGGATCAAAAGGAGTTAGATAGAGATTTTACTTTTTTGTAGGATGGTCATTATCTTTCTTTAGACTTTATTTATCAAGGACCATTTTTTTGGTAATTTCACTGTTTCTAATTTGATATCTACAACTAGCATTATTTAGTTGTGACATCTTCGCTGATCCCTACTGTGATTGTTTCTCTCTTTTCTTACAGAAACATGATGGACCAGTTGAGGCAATTTACTCAAGTGTTGTGCTGAAATAAAGATCCGGTTTTCCTTTTATTTTTATTTTATTTTTTTTTGTAGTTTAGTTTTTACACTTCTTTACCATACAATGAGTAATATGAATACCTAAGGGATTTTACAAACAATTTTAACTGAGTTATTGTCTTATTTTACGGTTTCGTTTTTTTTTTTTCAATATTTTAAATTCGATTATTTTTAGGACTTTTATTTTGGCATTACAGTGATGTATGGGACAAAAAATAAATGGCGTAAAGTTTAAACGCTCACAGTGGCCGTTTCTCAATCCAAAGGCTGCAGCCTCCTGAGGTCGCATTTCTGTGCTGCTTGCATCATCAATACGCTGTTATTTCACAATATTAAAAGTATAAGTTGTCTGTAATTCTTATCTTATAGTAGTTGTAATATGCCTGTGAATGTTATGATCAGTTAACTTATGGCGCTTTTCCATTGCATAGTACCCCACGGTTTAGTTTAGTTTGGGTCGGGTCAGCTCACCTCACTTTGGCGTGGTTAGCTTTTCCATCGAGTTTAGTATCACTTCGGAGTGGGAGGGATTATAGGCGTGTCGTTATATTTACGCTGCCTACTGCTGTGACATCATACACGTGAGAGCGTTGTTGTACATTCCCATACATTCATTTATTTCTCAGTCTGCCACAAAATTAAAATTGGCCACCACAAATAGATGTTTGCACATCGCGTTTATAACTACCTCTGTCTCACATGACAGTTTCTGTTCAAACACCTGACCCGTGGCGTCAGTCGATGTTCAAGTTGCATTTAAGCATATATAATGCGGACGTGCACGTCGCGAATGTGCCGCCACAAACTGCAAGTCTGGAAAAAACTGTTATGGTGTCCCGGATTCTCAACCTGCGGTTGTTTTTCATCGCTAAAAGGGTGTTTGGAAACTTATAGCAGAACACAGATAACAACATGTTTGCTTGAGACAGCGCAAGCTAGCAGTAAGCTAATGCTAATATTTACATTATAGCGATGACGCTTCTCTCAGACCAATCAGTGATCTACAGTGTTTTCGCGTCACGTTTGGTATCAGCTCGGGTCGCTTGGAACCCCAACCGAGGTGGTACGAAAAAAAGTATCGGGTACTACGTACTGCACCCAATGGAAAAGCTCCCAAAAGTAAGCTGACCCGACCCAAACTAAACTAAACCGTGGGGTACTATGCAATGGAAAAGCGCCATTAAATAAACCAGGCTTGAACACGTGCAGCCTGAATGCAACCTCCTGAAGCTGCAGACTTCGGATTGAGAAACGCCCTATTAGGTTAATGGATTGAAGGTCTCAAGGTGTTATAAGCTCCTGGTTTAGATGGAGAACAATGTTAAATATTACTTTGTGTTAGATACGTTTATTTTTTTTATTTTGGAAACTTGTCTATATGGGCTCTGTTGGTCTCTTATGTGTTGGGTTCTTTTGGTGAGGCCATATAATCCTAATGGAATGTCCCAAAACACACTACAAAAAGGAATTTTGTAGTGGTTATGGTAAAAGCTAATAGAAATCATTAGGAATTTCTGTAATGGTTTTATAGTTATACAGAATATATAGTTTCTTTAGCAGGGTAATGCTGTTTTACTGCCCCCTCGTGGCTAGTGTAATGCTAACAACCTGTAGGTGGAGGCTAAAGTGAAAGTGAAGACTGCAGATATTATTATTCGGGCAGATAAACCATCAAAGGCATTATATTACATGTTTTCCGTAATAAAACTTTTGCAATTGCTTACATGTCACTGAATGTGTAAATATGCTGTTCTTGTTGCATTTACACAGCCGGTAACAAGCAGATGTCCTAAAAAAATATCACTCGGAAAGTGATCGCATTCACTTGTATCACTTTTTATCGTTAGAGTTGTAGTGTAAAAATCGCTATTCTCTTTAATATAAAATATTTTTTAAACTATATTTTTTTATATAAAATATTTAAAAAAAAAATTTAAACCATATTTGTATAGTTATCATAATAATATTAACGGCCCTATAGATAGGGGCATTGGATTTTACACAAATCTATTAGATGTCAGATTAAGAAAAAAACTTTACAGCTAAATTTAGCCTACACAGAAAAAATTATTCATTCAATTTACTAAATTTTTTTAAGTTAAGTGATCGCAATCAATTTATTTAAGCTATTTAAACAAATGTTTTTTTGTTTTGTTTTGTTTTTCTAATTTTTTTTTTGTTTTTGTTTTGTTTAAATGTAGCTTAAATAAATTGATTTGTGACCACTTACTTAAAAAAAAAAAATTAGTAATTTGAATGAATCATTTTTTTCAGTGTATATGAGATCTTCAGGAAATTGAAAGTAAGTTTTTATTTGACACGTGACTGAATGAAAGGGTTAAACTAAAACAAACAAATAGAATGAACACATCCTCCTTCAATAAGGTGTTCTCTGTGAGTCTCGCAATGCAATATATTCAGCTATTCAAAAAGGTTTATTTTCTCTATTGGATGTATATAATGGATTTTTATAGTAAATAATATAGGACTTTCTTTTGAACACAATTTGTATTTTATTTTATTTTTTCAACAAATTTGCTACGTTTTTACGCCATGTGGAATTATCAGAAGATCATACTGGGTTTTTTCTGCTTGTATTTGTTGCTTATGAATGGTACGTGGTACATTTTCTTTTATGAGATATTAAGATTTTATTAGGCTATTAAAATAAAAAGTCACACATGAAAAAATACTGTATTATACTTTTATTAAAGTAATTTGAATACTATATTCTATACTGTGTTGAATAGTAAATTGATCAAATGTTGGTAATACTGTAGTATATGTAGCCTAATTTTAGTATACACTGTAAAAATGCTGGGTTGTTTTTAACCCATGCTTAGTTATCCAGCTGTGACTGAAACAAACCAGCATTGGGTGATTTGAACCCTAGTCTAGTACTAAATCATAAAAAGCCTAGAATTTTTATAGAGTCACAGAATATACACTATGAGTTTTTAGCCTTACTTTTGTTTGTTTGTTTTAATTGCATATTTTTATTGTCCTATTATTTGTCTATAAGGACAATACTGAAACTTGAGGTTTAAAAACTTGTTCATCTGGTCTTCAGAACAGGATCTTCAGAAACAAACTATTATTTACTTTCTGTAACATGGTTTCTATTTATTAAATGATTGTTTCTGTGTTTTAGGTGTGTTTGGTGTTGATGGAGTTGAAGTGAAGTCAGTGTTGGAAGGAGATTCTCTTACTTTATACACTGATATTACTCAAATACAGAGAGATGATCTATTAATCTGGATATTTGGCCCTCAGGAGAATCGTATAGCTCAAATATATATGAAAAACATTGATGTGTATGACAGTAATGAGATATTTGGAGACAGACTGAAACTGGACAGTCAGACTGGATCTCTCACCATCACAAACAACAGAAATACAAACTCTGGCCCTTATAAACTACAGATCGTCAGCAACAAAGTGACTTCTTACAAGAAATTTTATGTTACTGTTTATGGTCAGTAAATGTTTGTGTTTTTCCTCAAAAGTTTTATTGAGTTATTCCTTTTGCTTTTCGGGGGATTACAATACATTGTTTCTGTGTAATTGTTTTTATCAGTTTTAATAGATGCATAAACTTTTTAAATAATAGTGTCTTACATATTTTCAGCTCCTCTGTCTGTTCCTGTCATCGTTAGAAACTCTTCACCATGTTCATCATCAACTTGTGCGTTGTTGTGTTCAGTGATGAATGTGAGAGATGTGAGTCTGTCCTGGTATAAAGGAAACAGTTTATTGTCCAGCACCAGTGTGTCTGATTCAAACAACAAACTCTCTTTACCTCTGGAAGTTGAATATCAGGATACAAACACATACAAATGTGTGGTGAACAATCCTATCAATCACGAAACAAAACATCTCAACCCTAATGATGTCTGTCAGCCGTGTTCAGGTAAGACAGTGTGTGATAAAAGTTATACAATTAGATACATACTGATATTTAAGTCATAATAAAGACAATAATGATTGTTTTTCTTACAGAGCGGCAGCGTTCAAGTTTGATATTTGTTATTGGGACGTTGCTGGTGATCATATTTTTAGCTTGTGTGGGTTCCCTTTTCTACAAAAAATTTAAACGACCAACAACAGAAGGCAAGTATTTACATACAATATATGAGAAATATGATGGGTGTAAAATATTGTTTTTAACTGATTTTTGAGTTTTTTACGTTTCTTCTTTTTTATTAGGGGTCAAGTCCAGAATGCGCATAAACCTTTATTGAAATTGTTAGTTTTTTCGTCATTGTCTTCTTCAGATATTGCACCTATGGCAGCCCATAGAAGCGTACGCAGGAAACTTATACATTTTGCACAGACAGAGGACACTCTAAATAGTTACCACAGCAAATTTAGAGTCTCCATCTCTGTAGCTCCACCAACAGTCCAAAATTTCACTTACCTTTTTGCTTATAACTTCTGATTTGTAAGATGAGAAACAAACTTTTTTTCTGAAACCATGACAATTCAATTCCCTATGACCAGTCATGAAGATTTTCAGCCATTTTGAGCTTTTGTCCGATTTGCATGAAAATCAATATGTACCATCTAGAGACAGATTCGTGGCTTGGAGTATAATCATTGGGCAACCATTTGCAAACTCCTATATCTCTGCACTAGAATATCATAAAGACAAAGAGGACTCGGAATTTTATTTCAAGACCGGTCAAGACCACAACTGATGGCACACTGCAAAAAAAATGATTTTCAAGAAAAAATATTCTTACACTCTAAAAAAATAATCCGTAAAAAAACGGATAATGTCCTGGCAGAAAATTACCGGTACATTTTCCGTTATTTCACAGACATTTCCGTTTTTTTCAAAAACCGAACAATCTGTAGATTAACAGTACACTGTCCGTAGATTTACAGAACATTGTCCGTAGGCTTTAGGGACACTTCAATCTGCCTATGAAACGCAACAATGGTGACAATTAACAAAGCTTTATGCCTCAATGCATGCTGGGTACCAGGATTGTAGAAAACTCTTTCTTACCATTTACTCTCACCATTGTTGAGATTTGTATCCAAAATGTTGATGTCTCTGTGAAGCAAAATAAACAACTGATATTTAAATGCTAGGTAGCATAACATAAAAACAACCAAGCTTAGATGACATCTAAGCACTTCTCCTTACTCAAACAACCAACAAGTTGTAATTGCTACAAGCAAAACACACTATTGCAATGTTAAAAGAGCAGAGTCAGTTCTGGAAGGTCAAGGGACAAAAGCCTAACTAAAGGGAACACTAATCACCCTAGTGGTGACTTCAAATGAATCTAAAACAAACACAAACTGTAGATTTAATGTGATAAATGTTGTGGTAAATATCCATTTGACTTACACCTCACATCAGAAAGAAGATTTGTCTACTAAATCACATGTGTCAATGCTGGAATAGTTGAACACTTGTATTTTGTTCTGACAGCATTTGTTTAGAAGTTAAACATCATCCATTTATGGTGCATCCTTTATGGTGCAGAACAAGTTTCCGAAAGGATAAATAAATAAATCTCTCTCATGTTTAGAAAAGAACTCTGCAAGCAAGTTGTCATTTTAGGTTTCAAACAGAGATGGTGATAGAGAGGCAGAAGTGAAAGATTGCAGCAGGAGTTGTTGCACCCATAATGCAACATGTTTTTAAAAAAAACGGATAAACGCCTGTAAAACATAAATACGGAAAATTCCTTCAGATTTACACAGTACTTTGTCCGTTTTTTTACGGATTTTTAGTGTAGTTTTGCTCATCAAGAAAAAGCATCTTAATTTAAGAATTTTTAGATATTTTTACTGAAAACAAGACAAAAATACTAAGAACATTTTTTCTTGAAAATATTTTTTGCAGTCCACATCACAAATGTATTTTTTATCATTCATTTTATGCAGTTTATTCAGGTTTGGCATATGATGTTGGCATTGTTTAAGCATTGTTTAAGTTTCTCCCAATGACAGTTTTTCTAATTGTATTAATAAAAACACATGCATTGTGTTAAGATGGCAAGCCATGGAAAGACAGTTCAGATTAAATGGTAAAGTTGATTTCAGCTCTTTAGTGTTTGTTCACTTTTATTTGCTGACAAAGATAAATTCCCACATATCTGCAATGCCTTGATTATTTTATAAACTTCTCTGATGGCACACACACGCATGCACGCACACGCACACACACAGACAAGAAGTGCCTAATCATATGCATATTCCACATTTTATCATTAGTGTTTTAATGCAGTGATTTGCACTGGTCTTGGTCTTGACTTGGTCTCGGCCCGTCTTGGTCTTGGTCTTGACTCAGTCTCGACCCTTTAAAGTCTTGGTCTTGTCTCGGTCACGGCATGTCTTGTTCTTGGTCATGACTTGGTCTCGGTTTAGGTGGTCTTGACTACTACTGTGTCATAAAATCATGGTGATCTTGTTTCAACCATGACTTGGAGTATAATAAATGGATGCCTTATCAATTCCTAGCAGCCGAACAGAATACTCTAGCAGCCGTTTAGCAACACTTATATCTCTTCGTCATAACATCATAGAGACTTGGGTGGGTTTGTTTCACTTTTGGTTTTGGTGTATGCCAAACAAATCCCTAGCAATCAATGAGACTACCCCAGCAGTCATTTAGCAAGACCTATATCTCTGCATCAGAACATTGTAGAGACATTTGGGTGGCATTTAATCGTTATCAATACATGATGTTTGTTCATCTGTGCCGTTGTTGGGCTTGACCTCGCAATTGTTGCTTGCAGCTATATTTGTTGTTGTTTTTATTAATATTGTTATTATAATAATAATAATAATTATTATTATTATGAAAACAGCTGAGACTCAAGAAACAAATGTTTGCAGAAATAACAGGGTAAGATGATTGATGATATTTTTGTACTGTTGTTTTTCTGTGTTATCTGATTGAGGCATAAAATTTAATGTAATATTAGTGTGTCTGCTTGTATAATTTTTTTTTTGTATTTTATTAAAAAGTAACACATTTTTACATACACAAAGAAAACACAACATCCTTTTTTCTAATCACCTACCATAAATATATGATGTTCAAGTTTTACTGACCCCAAAGAAACTATAATATAGAGAGAAATATAACATCACAATGAAATCCTTCATGCTATTACTTTATTGTGACATCAGGAAGAAGGTGACTCACTTTGTAGTGACTGGCCTGTTGCTGACTATTTTTGCTAAAGTGTATTGCCTTTTATTGGTTTTCTCAGCTGTATAGTTCTTCAATGTTTGGCCAGTGACAGTATTTTTATTTGTTTTTTTTTCTTACAGGTTGGGTGTGCTAAACCAAATCAAACAGAACACAGAACAAAAACTTATGTTTAACACACTTTTTAACATAACTTTAGTTGTCAGTGAATTGAACACATCAGAATAGTTCAATATCATCACCAGTATTACTGATGTTTTTAAGTGAAGAAACATTTATTATCTATTTATAATTAAATATTTGCATTTCTTAAGACTGGATGCTTTTGGGTGGACTGGTATGATATATGTCATTTAGTTTGTTGTTTTAATGACGACAGAAGGACAGACACCAGGAAGCAAAACTGCATTCTATCAATAACAAACAATCTTTTGTGATGCAGTTCTAATTTGCAAATTGCTTTGAAAAACAAACACATTTGCAGAATTATTAAATGTGAATGTCAAACTCCTGTCTGTGCTTTACTCCAATTGGTTAAGTTTCAAAACTTTGACTAATATTTTGTGGAAGTGTGCTATTAAATAGACATTTGGTAAAATCAACAACTGTGTTTTCTCTCTTGAAGTGTACATTTTGAGCACAAAACATTTTGAAGTAACTTACACCCTAGTATTTGCCACTGTCATTTAATCTTTTGTTTGTTTTCCAACTGTCATGATTTTCATGGGAGGCCTGTTCCCATGACTCTGTAAGAACATTTGCTCATATTACATCTGTACTGCTGATAAAAGCTTTATGTTTAAAGTTCATAATGTAAGATTTCTTATGCTTTCAGTCTTTGTTTTGTAATAAAATTATTTATTTGTTTTTTTTATGGAACTTGCATGCATTGAGCTTTATTTACAGTAAAATACAGTAAAAGTTTAAGGCAGTTTTTGTTTATATATTTTACTCATTATCTGTATGAGTGAATGTATTAATGTGTCATTTTTAAGGTTTGTATGCAGTTTAATATATAGTGAATATCATTAATGTATGCGCTGATTTTGGGGAAATATTAACCTAATCACCGTGTGAAATGAATTGTGTGATCACGATTTTGTTATTGTGTGGGAATTTGGCAGAGTTGATCTTTAAATAACCACTAGAGTGCAGTGTTGTGTGGCAAAATGAAAGTGAAAGTAAAAGTGAATCCTTTTACGGCACATTCACAGGGGGCGTAAGCGTTAACGCTTCCCATTAACTCTTAATGGGTGGCGTCATGCTTTGCCGAACTGAATTGTGTATGCGTTGGCGCCGTGTCAGTGCCGTTGCTCGCGGTGGAAGTTGAAGATTTCTCAACTTTTTAAGCGCCAACCGTGCGTCAGCCAATCAGATCGCCTTATGCAAATAACCTAGGCAGAGCCAATTACGTTTATGGAAAACGGGAGCATAGGTTGCGGCCACTGTGATTGGCTGTTGCGCACGCTTCAGACAAGCCTTCCGTCAAGCGTGCAATGGTCGTGGATTGTATTTTGCATATTATTATACTGTAATGTTAAATAATTTATTTTATTACATTTACAGTAGAAAAAAATTGATGGTTTACTTAAAAAAAATCAGTAAATGGATTGTAATTTGTGATTGGACTGAATACATTTAATTATGTTAATGTGCAGTGTAAGTAATGAGGTACAAACAAATATTGTCCAGAAGACAATGTGTATGTATAGAAATAAAGTACTGGATATAGTTCTGGTATGGTCAAATGTTCAATTCATTACTGTAGCAACAGTTAGTAAAGAGGAAACACCTTTTTGCTGCTCCATCTGCTGTTTTTTTGGGGGGGAGGTGCTAGGTTTTGTTTTGTGCCGCTGGCATACACACTGTAATACAGTACGAATAATGCTTTCTATTGTGCTCCTGTAAAAGTTTATAGAACCAGAGAAGGTACTTATTTCTTAAGCTTCATCAGGAAGAAAAGCACCTGGTTAGCTTTCTTTACTAAGGGAGATATGACTATAGTCCATTTTAGATCATTTATGAAATGTAAGCCCAGTAACTTGTTGTGGTAAACCTTTTACTGGATCTATATGATGCAAATATATGTTCAAATGCTAGAGTAAATGGGTACATTAGATCTTTAGTTATAGTCTTTCTCCAAATCAAAGTTTATTTTGGTCTTTAAAAATGGGTCTTTTGCAGCTCATTTAAAAATAATAAGGGTTCTACTTTCTGATTTTGTAACTTTAAGATGTAAATACAGTGTAACACATTAATAAGTAAATGTTCATAAATATTGTGAATAGACTTTGATACCAATGCAGTCTGAGCTAAACACACAAATGATCTAAAACTCTTATGGACGAGTTACTACACGCTCTTCATTCTCAAGTTCTGCCTGCTCCTGGTGTTTATCTTATGTATTTGTCAGTACTTGTGCAGGTGACATTCTTGCATGTTTTCTCATTAGTTAACGGGTTGTTTTTCTGACAAAGTAGACCTTTTTTTGCTATTTTGGGGAGTTTCAGTAAGATTATGTTTGTTTGACTGGATTATGTCATCTTGTGTGATTTCAGGAGTTTGGTCAAACTACAATGAATTGGTTTAAAAACATCGTGTTCATCTCTCATTTCTTCTTAAGTGGTAAGTGTGATTGCATTTACACAATAAATGTACAAAGAACATATTTTAACCATGATTAAGAATAGCCTAGTGTACTAAAAAATAAACCAACGTCTCATTTCAACAAAAGTAATAGCATAAACTTAAAGCATACAAATGACCCGAGCACATGTCGGAATGTTTAACGTGGTGATGTAAACTGATCTGCTTGAGGGTAATGTAAATTGAACGCATTTTATTTTTAATTAAACTATAATATTTATCTGTTGTTACAATTATGGATAAAAATATGTTATTTTTAATTGTTGGAAAAAAAAATTTTGACTTTTGAAAATTATCGCGCGACCCCCTCCCCCCCTTTCTATCAAGCCACCCCCTTGTGGGTCCAAACCCCTACTTTGGGAACCAATGCTCTATAAATTCTTAAAGCTGTTTGCCAGTAGCTTACTGTAGATTTATATTTATCTAATTTATTATCAACAGTTTATTAACAGAAAAGATTAACATTAAACATTAACAAACCTTTGTCCTTACAGAATAAAATGAAAATGACAACCTCATGCAAAGCATTCTGAAAACCAGAAATCCTCATCAACATTTTCATTTTTTTCTAAATTTTTCTACATATTTTTTTTTTAAAGTGTACAGTAATTAGCATCCTTCTTGACTCTCCATCCAAGTGTAAAAGATTTACACTTTTGAGAACCAAAAGAACTGTCTTTTAGGTTTAATTGCATATAGGTTCTTAAAATCTATTTATTTTAAATATCTTTTATTTGTCTGTAATTTGTCTTTCTTTTGATGAGAAACCAAAGTAAAAATCTCAATTTACTTAGTAAATATGACAATAAAAAACCTGAAACTTAGGTTCAAAAACAATGCTACGGCTAATTTACTACAGTGACTTGTTCCAATTTGTCTAGTCTATAACAGATCTTAAGAAATAACATCATTTTCAATAACTTTCGATTTTAAGAAACATTGTTTCTATTACTTGAGTGTTTCTGTGTTTCAGGTGATTTTGTTAGTGATGAAATGAAGCAAGATGAAGTGAAGCCAGTGTTAGTGTCAGTGATGGAGGGAGATTCTGTTACTCTACACACTGAGATTACTGACATACAGAGAGATGATCTGATACTGTGGATGTTTGGACCTCAAGAAACTCGAATAGCTCAAATATATATGAATGACATTTGGTACAACATGAAGGAGGTTTTTGGAGACAGACTGAAGCTGGACAGTCAGACTGGATCTCTCACCATCACAAACATCAAAATCACACACACTGGACTTTATAAACTACAGATCTTCACGAAAATAAACACTAAGTACAGGAGATTCAGTGTTATTGTCTATGGTGAATAAAATGTGTTTTCCCTAAAATTAAAAAGTTTATATTTTATATTTTTAAGTGATTTTGAATCTTTATTCAATTTTTAGTAATTGTGTCTAACGTATTTTCAGCTCCTCTGTCGGATCCTGTCATCGACAGAAAATCTTCATCAGGAAGATCATTAAGCTCAAAATGTATGTTGTTGTGTTCAGTGTTGTATGGGAGAGATTTGAGTCTCTCCTGGTACAAAGGAAACAGTTTATTGTACAGCATCAGTGAACCTGACACAAACAACAAACTTTCTTTACCTCTGGAGGTGGATTATCAGGATACAAACACATACAGCTGTGTTGTAAACAATCCCATCAAACACCAAACTCAACATCTCAACGATGTTGGTCTGAAATGTTCAGGTAAGATGGTTTGTGCTAAAAGTTACCCAATGAGACACAGACTCATATAATAATAATAATGAATGATTGTTTTTCTTTCTCAGGACTTTCTCTCTCTGAACTCAAGCATCCTCTTGTAGGTGTTATTGTGTTGTTGGTTTGGCTCATACTTTAGCGACAGTGGTAAATGGACTGCATTTATATAGCACTTTTAATAGACCCATGGCCATCCAAAGCACTTTACAATTTTTACCTCACATTCACCTATTCACTCACTCATTCATACACCGACGATGGTGTCAGCCATGCAAGGCGCCATCCAGCTCGTCGGGAGCAGCTGGGGTTAGGTGTATTGCATATTGGATATCTCAACACTTGGTCAGGGGGAACCGGGGATTAAGCCACCAACCTTCCGATTTGTAGACAACATACATGAATTGTAGTGTTTCAAGCAGCAAAAGAAGGCGAGTGCCTACATGGAAAAAAATTTATTTTCTTATTTTTCGTTTTCTTATTATACACTCTAAAAAAATAATCCGTAAAAAAACGGATAATGTTCTGGCAGAAAATTACCGGTACGTTTTCCGTTATTTTGCAGACATTTCTGTTTATTCAAAAACTGAACATTCTGTAGATTTACAAAACACTTTCTGTAGATTTACAGAACATTGTTCGTAACCTTTAGGGAGACTTCAATCCGGCTATGAAACGCAACAATGGTGACAATCAACAACAAAGCTTCATGCCACAGTGCATGCTGGGTACCAGGATTTTAGAAAACTCTTTCTTAACATTTACTCTCACCATTGTTGAAATTTGTATCCAAAATGTTGATGTCTCTCTGAAGCAAAATATACAACTGATACGTTACAGCAATCTTATTCAATACAGTGTGTTTCAGCATAGAGTGACACTCTTATACACTAGGCCTGGCAAACTTGATTCCTTTTAAGGATCCGGGTTATTGTGAGTCACTCACTAAAGTGATCCGGGTTGTGTGATTCACTTGAGTCATTTGAGTCAGTATTGCTAAATTGCCAAGGAAACTCAGTACAGACCCACTTGTAACCAGCTGATCCACGCGACTCGAGATTCTCAGAGCCGGAAACATTGCAGACTCGCAAACCATGGACATGAGACTCGCTCTACAGATCCACTAACCGGCTTATTCGCGTGGATCAGCCGGAGCCGGTTAGTGGATCTATAGACTGAAGTCTCCTCAAAAGCAAATCCATAACAAAAGCCTTTCACTTCTGAAATAACATGCTTATAGGTTTTAGGTTTGGTGTGTATGGTCGACCATTTAAAAAAGAAGCCTAATAACAATAGCATAATAATATAGAGAAAATATAGAATAAAACTGTCCTGCTATTGTAGCCCTCAGAGCCGGAGAGACAGTTCGCGCAGATCAGCCGGTTACGGATCAGCTGGTTACAGATCAGACGGTTACGAGTTGGGAGACTCTCGAGTCAGAGCAGATTCGCATGTCGCTCGAGTCCGCATTGTTTCCGGCTCTGGGTGAGAATCTCGAGTCAGTTCGCGGCTCGCGCGGGTCTCTCGAGTTTGCAATGTTTACAGCTCTGAGTGAGAATCTCGGGTCAGTTCTCGCGCAGATCAGCCGGTTACGAGTGGATTTGTAGTGCGAGCGAAGTCTCATCAATAATGTTGAAAGAGGTTTGTGTGTGTGGTGGCGCTGTTTATGGTTTTACATTGAATTGTAGTAGGACTCAACTGATCCGGGTTAATGACACTAGAGACTCGCGACTCATGAGTTAATTTAAAGATCCGGGTTAAAGATCCGAGTGAGTCACGACTCGAACAGGTCTATTATACACTTGAGTTCTTTATTCTTATTTTATCATTTCATATTTAAATACAAGTAGCATAACATAAAAACAACTAAGCTTAGATGACATCATAGACACTTCCCCTTACTCAAGCAACATACAAGTTGTTATTGCTACAAGCAAAAACATTGTTGCAATGTTATAAGATTCAGTTCTGGAAGGTCATGGGACAAAAGCCTAACTAAAGGGAACACTAATCACCCTAGTGGTGACTTCAAATGAATCTAAACAAACACAAACTGTAGATTTAATGTGATAAATGTTGTGGTAAATATCCATTTGACTTACACGTCACGTCAGAAAGAAGATTTGTCTACTAAATCACATGTTTCGATGCTGGAATAGTTGAACACTTGTATCTTGTTCTGACTGCATTTGTTTAGAAGTTAAACATCATCCATGTTAGAAAAGAACTCTGCAAGCAAGTTGTAATTTTAGGTTTCAAACAGAGATGGTGATAGAGAGGCAAAAGTGAAAGATTGCAGCAGGAGTTGTTGCACCCATAATGCAACATGTTTTAAAAAAAACGGATAAACGCCTGTAAAACATAAATACGGAATATTCCTTCATATTTACACAGTACTTTGTCCGTTTTTTTACGGATTTTTTTTAGAGTGTAAGTAGTATTTAACCAGCTCATTTTTCTAAACACCAGACTTGAGCATATGATGATCTAGCTTCACTGATCCCAAAGAAACTTAAACATATTAAACAGAGACATGTTACATCACAATGAAAGCAATCTGATGTTGTATTATTTTTACTTTTAAGAGTTATTCTGTAATGTGTACTATGTGCTCAATCTGACCTTATGCTGACCGACTACTTTTGCTATTGTTTATTATTGGCTTCTAATTGAATATCTTGTCAATTGTGTGAAATTCAACTCGCTTTATTTAGTTCTTCAATGTTTGGCCAGTGACAATTTTTTCTGTTTTTTAACAGGGTGATGTTGAAGCAGATCACGCAGAATCTTCTTTTTTGCACTGCTTTAGCTTGAATACTGCCGTAGATACTAGTAGTGGTCTGCATGTGTAATTGCACGTCAATAGGGACCAAGATGCCAAAGTGTATATGAAAGCCAACGCATAGCGCTGTAGCACCCACAAATAAAACAAGGAGAAGCAAGAGCTTGTTGTGTATGATTTGAGGAAGACCAGGGGTGGGTAAATAGACAGTTTAATCGCTCATGACTTGGCCCATCTTTGTTCGTACCATTCCAAGTGGGAATGCCAAAGAAGAAATGCATGACTGCAGAAGTTTTAGTGGACCAATCACAACCCAAAAGTGAACTTTCCTTTGTAAGGGTTTTTGTCTGATGTACTCTTTGTTTTGTTATTAGGTCTTTTATTTTGACACCCTGTTCTGTTTTGACTTTTATTCTGTTTACTCCCCGCTGATTATTGTTAGCCTACCTAGTGTTATTCTGTTTACCTGTTCCTGATTCTGTGTATCTGTTCCTGTTTTGACCTGTTGCCTGTTTATCTGGATATTGATTGTTTGCTGCCTGCCCTGACCTATTGCCTGTTATTTGGATTACTCTTTTGGATTGCCCTATTTGGATATGTTTGCCTGCCCATTGTGAATTTCACTAATAAACCTCTTTTGCACATGGATTCAACTCTCCTTTGCTTTGTTTAAAGCACCCCACGTTACAACCGTACTCGGTCCACATCCCAAGAAGATCTAGGTTCGGTTTACTTCAAAGAGGCCAGAGTTAATTTGGTGTGTTTACATTTGGTCTAGAAACACAGCGAACTGCGCTCAGACCACTGCAAAAAAATGATGTAATCTATATGAAACAACAATGTGGGTTTTTGCTGTGATATGTCAGCGGGGTCAGTCAAGATACCCTGGTGTGTCTTAGGTACTGATAATAAGGCCAGAAAAAGGCCTATAGCCAACGTGATCTCATGAGAATACGTGCGTATTTTTACGTTTCAGTGTGGTTGTACAAGATATTAATTTACTAACGTTTAAAACACACTGAAAAGTATAATATCAATGTTTTGACAGGACAAATACGTAAATTATTTACGTATTTACAGCTTTAAAAGTTTTCCTATTCATAAATCAACAAAGATCAGTTGATCGAAACGTTGCAACGCAACTTTCATTAAACTAATTTTGTTCAGCAAGCAGATAGTGTGCGGGAATTGTCTTTGTCTATTCATAAATATAAAAATTGCAGGCATTGGCGTTTCTTACTCATAATAATGAGATGTTTTCAGTCATATTTTCTGACTTATTAATTTATGATAGTTTACCCATTTACCTAATGAAATGATTATGATATTCAGAGAATTTCACAATATTGAACATTTTAAAATTTTTTATATGAATAACATTTGCCATGACACACAAAAACGTGTTTTCTCCTATGCTGTCTTCCATGCAATACATTATTATTACTACTAAGCAATAATTACAACAAAATACAACATAAATTCACAAAAGATGTTACTTTTATTAATTTGCTGTAATCAACATCTTTAAAATTCATACGATTGCGAGGAAAATATCCAAATTCAGCCGTGATTCAAGACGTGAAACTCATCGAGTGGTCAGGGGTGTTCACTGATAAGCTCACTCAAAAATCGTTGCAAAAGATGCTTTCCAACAGCTGTTTTAGCATTCGTTGTAAACTTGTGGACCTATTTTTCCAAACGCCTCACACCTGTACATTCTTCCGTTGAGAGCTTGAATAATAGACACTCCAGGCCAGTTGGTGGCGATAATCCGCCTTTGCCAATTGCAAGAATACAAAACGTTTCCGGTGGCGGAGTAATACCGTACCTCACAGCACATCTAATACAAGTCAATGGAGTTGGACAAAAACTACGATAAAACACCTGTTGGAATGCGTCTTTTGCAACGATCAAAATGTGACCGTCTCGACGTTATAGTAGATTTCTAGATTCATCTTGGTACAACGCCAAAGTTCACTAGAGTTTCTCAGGAGCGCGGAATCACACATGTTCACATATGAGGTAAAATGTGATGCAATAATTGCGTTTCTCTAAAAATTTTATCTTTTTAAAATCATTATTCAACATTAAAATCAATCATGTGGCTAGCATATGTCATTTTCGTTGTTTATGTACTTTATGGATTTAAAAATACATGCATTAAATAGGATAATGCAGTTATTGTGCAGAATGCATTAATGACACAATTAAACAAGTCATTAAACAAGACGTAAATACACAAAGCATGCCGTTTCAGATGTTAATATGATGCCAATGTGTCATTATTCCGATTGAATAGTATTTGATATAAAAGTTAGCCAACACTTTTGGAGGTTTTTGCATGAAGGCAGGGGCGCTCAGATTGTTAGAAATGTAAGTGCCTGTGTATGCACAAATTTCTGTGAGCTGTGCACACTATGCCCCCTTAAAAAAAATGGTGCATGACGCCCCTGGATAAGAGTGCCTCCTACTGGTAACCGAGAATTAATGCACGCATATGGGGAATATATAAAGACATTTTCAAATTCAAAATACCCTGGTATGTCACATAACCAGCTTCTGGAATACCCACTTGGTGTTTTTCTTATCAGTACTTTTACAGTTGGTGGCATCAATGCACGCCCCATAGCCATTTCACCAAAACCTGCTCTACCTTTAGGCTATAACTGATGTGTTTCTTATTTATTTATCAGTGTGCAGGTGACATTCTTGCAGGTATTTTATCAGTTAACGGGTTGTTTTTCTGACAAAGTAGACTTCATTTTCGCTATTTTGGAGAGTTGGTTTCATTGGATTATGTCAACATCTTCTATGATTCGAGGAGTTCGGTCAAACTAAAATGAATTTGTTTAAAAACACAGTGTTCGTCTCTCTGTTTATCCTGAATGGTAAGTGTGTGATTGTGTTTACACAAGAAATGTACAAATAAAATATTAGTAGCGTAATATAGAATGGTGTAAACCTCTAGTAGCCTACTATGTTAAAATAAATGGGCACCTAATAGAAATCATATACAAAATTAACCGGTTTACCAACAGAGTTTCACTATGATGTTAAGCTATATATCACATATCACACTTAGTCTGCAGTTGCTTTATGTTTGAGTCTCCATCTTTTTAATCTATAGTAATTAAAATATTTCTTGACCCTCCATCCAAGTGTAATTTAAACTTTTGAGAACCAAAGAATTTGAATATAGGTTCTTAAATATTTAAATATTGTCCTGTAATTTGTTTTTCTTGTGAGGAGAAAACAAAGTAAATATTGAATTTTACTTGGTAAATATGACAATTCAAAACTTGAAACTTAATGCTCAAAAAATGAGTAAGAATGTTACACGATTTTACTACATAACTTGTTCAGACATGTTTTTCTAGTCTACATACAGTTTTTTAAGATATAACATCATTTTCAATAACTTTAGATTTTTAGTAACATTGTTTCTATTACATGAGTGTTTCTGTGTTTCAGGTGTGTTTGGTTTTGATGAAGTGAAGTCAGTGACTGAGGGAGATTCTGTTACTCTACACACTGATATTACTCAAATACAGACAGATGATGATATAGGGTGGCTGTTTGGACCTCGAGGCACTCGTATAGCTGAAATCTATAAGAAAAGCATTAATATGTTTGACAGTAATGAGACATTTGGAGACAGACTGAATCTGGACAGTCAGACTGGATCTCTCACCATCACAAACATCAGAATCTCAGACTCTGGACTTTATAAACTACACATCATCAGTAAAAGTGGCATTAAATACAAGACATTCAGTGTTACTGTCTATGGTGAATAAATTGTTTTTCATAAAATAAATAGGTTTATATAGTGTAAACTTTATTCTGGTTGTTTCTTTTCATTTATATAACATTTTGTTTATTTTTACATATTTTCAGCTTCTCTGTTTGTTCCTGTCATCGTCAGAAAATCTTCATCAGGAAGATTGGCAAGCTCAAAATGTCCGTTGTTGTGTTCCGTGTTGAATGTGAGAGATGTGAGAGATGTGAGTCTGTCCTGGTACAAAGGAAACAGTTTATTGTCCAACATCAGTGTGTCTGATCTCAACATCAGACTCTCTCTACCTCTGGAGGTTGAATATCAGGATACAAACACATACAGCTGTGTGGTGAGCAATCCTATCGCATACCAAACTAAACATCTCAACATCAAGGATGTCTGTCAGACGAGTTCAGGTAAGACGTGTGATAAAAGTTATACAGTGAGACACAGACTGATATGATATTTAAGTCATAGTAAAGCTAATATTAATGATTGTTTTTCTTTCTCAGGACTTTCTCTCTCAGAACTCAAGCTTCCTCTTGTACATGTCAATGTGCTGTTGGTTTGGCTCATACCGTTGCTACCAAACATTTAAACTAAATTTCATACACGAATTAGCTGGATTTTTTTGTTGATGATTTAGCTTGATCTTGGATTATTTGATTTCTTAAAGCTCACCCTAGTTGCTGTCATGGCAACAGATCTATAAAATTAAACCTGCTCTGGAGTAATGAAATTAAATGTAATGAAAGAGGATAGATTAAACTTTAAACCCTTTAGGGATATATATATATAATTTTTCTGTACTTGTGCAATTTGTTTTCATGGACCATGTGTTTTGATTTTTTTTTAAACTAATGACAAGACAAACATGCTTATGACCACATTCATTTTAAGTTTTTATTTTCCTGAATAAAAGATAGCAATCAGTCATCTTTACCCAGCAGTAACCCAGATAGCAATTACATTCGGCCCGGATCCGTTTTAAGCCCCTTGCCTCCGTTTCTATCTCAGAGACGTTTTCTGATTGTGAAACAGATCCGTGCCAGATAGAGGTTTCAGCTCAAACATCAGTTCAGTATTTATATCATTTTACAGATCTGGCCCAGATCACTTTTCGCACAGGTAACCGAAAGACGTTAGCTGTGTCTGACACTGATTTGGTCCAGATCTGCAATACGAATCTGAGCCGATACTGACGTTCAGGCGGTGCTGGATCGGCGCTGGCACATATCCGCAACCAGAACTGTAAAATCCATGTGCCAAGAGTAAATGTCCTTTCCAGTATTTTGTTCCAGGATCTGCTAATTAGCACAATTTTTCAGCAGGAGGTGACCTCCTGGCTCGTTGGTGTTTTAAGCCCTCAACGAAGCCTTCAAGGCAGCGCTGCCTGGAAGGCACTCCCTGTGCCCCGAGCGTTTCAGCCAATCACAGCACTGGTGCTAGATATCGAGCCTTCCGCCAGCTTCTGGAAGTTCGAGCTCACCATTGGTCAGGTGAGTAGTGCAGATATGGTAAGATAGAAATGTGATTGATAATGAAATCCGCTCGAAATGTTTCAAGCGTTTAAGTGACGTGTTTCTGCGTTTTCACATGTTCGCAGCGCCACTTTCGTGCCAGTTTCATGCTGCGTCCGAAATTGCCTCCTACCATACAATAAAGTATACAAAAATCACTACTTTGTCTACTATATAGTATGGAAGTAGGCGGTTTCGAACGCAGCGTCAGTATTGGTTCCTCCATTTTTTTCTTTTTCAAACCATTGCATGGGATGGGGTTGGATTTGTGGTTTTCGTCTGATTTTTAAACAATTTTCGGGTGAGGATAAAATTGTGTTTGGCATAATGTGGACATCATTTTAAGCATTGGTTATGTTTTTTTTTTGTCAGAATTTAAAACTCTTTTCGCTTGGGGTGTGGATGTCATTTTATGTAACAGAAAGTTGTTCTAATCCCAAGCAACAATTGTAAGATAATTAAATAAAAATGATTAACCAACACGTGTAACTGGCACAAAAAGAAAGTCTTGCCACGGACACGTGAAAACGCAGAAACACGTCACTTTAACGCTCGAAACGTTTCGAGCTGAATTCAATACCGTCACATTCCTATCTTACCATATCTGCGCTACTCACCTGACCAACAGTGAGCTCAAACTTCCAGAAGCTGGCTGAAGGCTCGATATGCAGCACCAGTGCTGTGATTGGCTGAAACGCTCGGGGCACGGGGAGTGCCTTCCAGGCAGCGCTGCCTTGAAGGCTTCGCTGAGGGCTTAAAACACCAACGAGTCAGGTGGTCACCTCCTGCTGAAAAACGGTGCTAATTAGCAAATAGATTGGAACAAAATACTGGAGAGGACTTTTACTCATGGCACATTTTACACCTCTGTCCGCAACAACCCCGAAAAACAGATCAGAAACGGCTTCGGCCCGATGTGCGTTTGGACTCAGGAACGACTCCGGCTCTATCGTTTTGCGGGTGCGGTCCTGTTCCGTTACAGCATCCAGTGGCTATCAGGGAATAGATGTTATGTACAATGAAAATGCAATTTTATATTTTTTAAATATTAAATATTTTAGTTTTGTAAGTACAATGTCATGCATGTAAGGTTTGCGTTGTAATATCTCTAAAACTCTGTCTAAATATGTTACCCTGTCTCTTTTCTGCATTAATAAATTCACTGTAGGACTATGTGACCAATAAATGCCAATAACCAGTTCAGTTTTTTTCACATATTTTCTTTATCTTCTTTACTACACTTTTCTGTGCAGATGCAGGACTTTTACACTGTAAAAAACCCAACTTTAAAATGTTCATTCAACAAAGAAAATTAAGTAATTTGAACAAAGATTTCTTTGTCGAAGAGCGTCAATTCATTATTTTGTGTTTACTGAATAAAAAAAGCATAATTATTCAGCTAACAAATATTATTTTGTTGACTGGACTTAGATATATAAGTTCTTGTCCAGTTCGTTCACCCAACTTGCCAAACTGAGTAATTTGAACAAGCAATTTAAAAAAAACAATGGCCGGAATGATTCCCAGCATGCATTGCAACATGTTCACTTCTTTGGTTAATATTTACTAAAAAAAAAGACTGTTTTAATGTTTGCTAAAGCTTTATTTATGTTGTTAATGTTAGTTATATGTTGTATTTAGAGTAATTTTGAAAGAACGATGTTTGTTCATTGTTACCATGATTGAGAAGTGTGTGTTCAGTGTAGAGGGCAGCACAGTGAGTTAGTGCGCATCATTGTTGCCTCACAGCAAAAAGGTCTTTGATTTAAGCAAGGGCTACGTCAGACAAAGACTTATTCATGATACCTTCCTGTGGACACTCCCACAATCCAAAACATTTAGATTAGTTGAATTTGGATATACTAAATTACTCTTTATACCCAACTTAGAAATTTGCTTATTACCTAATCAGTTTAAGTTGGTTCAACTTGTTGGTTTAAATTGACATTACTCAGTAAATTGAGTTAGGTGAACTACATCATCCAAGAGTTGAGTAAACTCCAAAAAGCTGTGCAGCAAGTTGCCCTGAAAATTTAAGTTGTCAACTTTTTATTTTTTACAGTGTGGTTAGTGTGGACTCATGCAAATATTTTTGCAGTCAGAAATCAGTTTTATAAGAATAATGCAATTGAAGTTAACTTATTTAAGCACTTAAGGTATTTTGCTAAAGGACCATAATCTGAGAAGATTTCTTTACTGTCCTGTGCATTGAAGGTATATGGAAACAGTTACACTTTATAATCTTTTGATGTAGAAATTAACATTCACTTATTGCATATCATACTTCATTTACAACATTCTTGGAAACCGCTAAAAGTATTGGTTTATTATCTACAACTGCACAAAAGAGGGGAAAACACCATCTTATAATAAACTACAATTCAAAGAAGTCATCGTGTGTCTACTGTGTGCTTACCATCATTTATCTTCTTTTGTGTTCTTTAGAAAAAAAAAACTCATACAGGTTTATAACAACATGAGGATGAGAAAATAATAAACACATTTTCATTTTTGGGTGAACTATCCCTTTCAGCTTCAGAACATGCCTGTGCATGCGTGCGCTTGCGTGGAATCCAATTGTTTGCACATAGTTTACATTAAAATGTTTAATAATTAATTTTATACAATTAAAGTCGTAAATGAAAAAAAAACGTTTTACTTTAAAGGGGACATATTATGAAAATCTGACTTTTTCCATGTTTAAGTGCTACAATTGTGTCCCCAGTGCTTCTATCAACCTAGAAAATATTAAAAAGATCAACCCAATAACTTAGTTTTGGTAAACCATTTTCTGCAAGCATGTGAAAAATAGGTCATTGTAATTTGGCCCTTATTGTGATGTCAGAATAAGGTAATACCGCCCCCTTTATCTGCACTATCCAACCACAGCACAACCATTTAGTATGGAGAGAAAGAGAGAGATAAAATATTTCACAGCACAATTGAGTTTCAATTGCAACAAACCACCATCATTGTGATCAGTGGTTGCACTTCATCCGCTCATTTGCATTTTAAATGACACACCCAAAACGGCACACTTTTGCTCAGACCTATTTTAGACTTAGTTTTCATCTTTAAAAAAATCTCATAATATGTCCCCTTTAAAAAACATTTTATATTTTTTTATAAAATGGATTGTTATTTGTGATTGTCCAGAAGATGTTTAGAAATTATTAATAGTTAAATCTTCAGTGCATTAGCAGCAAATTGAGCAAGAGGGAACACTTGAGTTTGTTGCTGTCTTTAGTTTTCATCCGCTATGTGTTTTGAGAAGGTGTGAGATTTTGTGTAGTGCACACTGTAACACAGATAATGCTTTCTGTTGCTTCGGTTATCATAGTATCAATTTTATTTTTAAAAAACATACTTCTTATCCATAGCTTCCATTAGATCTGGAGTTATGGTCTTTCTCCAAATCACAGTTTATTTTTGGTCTTTAAAAATGGGTCTTTTGCAGCTCATTTAAAAATAATGCGGGTACTGCTTTCTGATCTTGTAACTTTAAGATTTAAATACAGTGTAGTGTCACACATTGATAAATAATGTTCATAAACATTGTGAAAAAACTTTAAAACCAATGCAATCTGAGCTAAACACACAAATGAGCTGAAAATCCTAATGGACAAGTTACTACATGCCCTTCAGTTTCACCAAAACCTGCTCTGCCTTTGTTTGTCATTTGTGCAGCTAGGCGGAAATCTTGCAGGTATTTTCATCAGTTAACCTGTGTTTTTCTGACAAAGTAGACTTCATTTTTGCTATTTTGGGGAGTTTTAGTAAGATTATGTTTATTTTATTGGATTATGTCATCATCTTGTTTGATTTGAGGAGTTCGCTCAAACTAAAATGAATTTGCTTAAAAACACAGTGTTTGTCTCTCTCTTTATCTTAAATGGTAAGTGTGATTGCATTTACACAAAAAAATATACCAATAAAATATTATTAGTGTGATTTTGAATGTGTTTGGACCAATGTTAAAATAAATTTGCACTTAATTGATACTATAGCTACACAGTTTCACTTTTATATTATATATCATGGCATGCATATTACTGTTTAAGTTTGCTTAATTATTGTTACACTATATAATTAAAGGGGACATATTATGAAAATCGGACTTTTTCCATGTTTAAGTGCTATAATTGTGTCCCCAGTGCTTCTATCAACCTAGAAAATATTAAAAAGATCAACCCAATAACTTAGTTTTGGTAAACCATTTTCTGCAAGCATGTGAAAAATAGGTCATTGTAATTTGGCCCTTATTGTGATGTCAGAATAAGGTAATACCGCCCCCTTTATCTGCACTATCCAACCACAGCACAACCATTTAGTATGGAGAGAAAGAGAGAGATAAAATATTTCACAGCACAATTGAGTTTCAATTGCAACAAACCACCATCATTGTGATCAGTGGTTGCACTTCATCCGCTCATTTGCATTTTAAATGACACACCCAAAACGGCACACTTTTGCTCAGACCTATTTTAGACTTAGTTTTCATCTTTAAAAAAATCTCATAATATGTCCCCTTTAAATTTTGTTGTTATGGGAATGAGATCACTGTACCACTTGCACTAAGACATTTCAAATAATATATCAAACAAGACCAGATTCAGATTCTTTGTGCATGTAATGTAGCATTTCATATACAGTTTATGGGTTGTGTTTTGGGGACATCTGAACTTAAAGGAGGACAGGAGGGGGACAGAGGGGCAGACATATGGCTGCATGAGGTGTGATGTTTGAAAACCAAATGTGGTTCTGTTTGAGTTCCACTGTCATCTACAGAAAGTTCTGATTCCCGATAATAGTTTTTGTTGTGTAGATATTTCTCTTTAGATGTCCTTGTTGCTTCGGGTACCCACTGCACCCATGCTGTGTTCTTTAGTCTGGAACTGACATCATCCTTACAAGTCTTTCTTGTTAGAAGAAAACAAAGTAAAACTGTTATTTGAAACCTAAGGGTCAATAAACAACTAGGACTATTACCCTGTTTCCTAACTTGTTGAGACTTGTTAGTCTTTATAAAATAACATCATTTTCAGTAACATGGTTACTATTACATAGTGTTTCTGTGTTTCAGGTGCGTTTGGTGTTGATGGAGATGAAGTGAAGCTGTTATTGACTGAGGGAGATTCTGTTACTCTACACACTGATATTACTGAAATACAGACAGATGATCAAATGCTGTGGCTGTTTGGAACTCATGGGACTTGTATAGCTGAAATCGATAAGGAAATTATAAATATGCATGAGAGTAATAAGTTATTTGGAGACAGACTGAAGCTGGACAGTCGGAATGGATCTCTCACCATCATAAACAGCACCATTAAAGACTCTGGACTTTATGAACTACAGATCAATAACAACAAAGGAGAGTCAAAAGTCAAAAGATTCAATGTTATTGTCTATGGTGAGTAAAAGTGAATCATATTGCCATGTTTTCATATTTATTTATATACTTCTGATGAAAAATTACAAATACAGAATAGAAAATCGTTTCCAATTGCATCTCAGAACATGTTATAACAATAATTTGTTAGAAACATAAACATATAAAATATTTTACTTTACCTTCTCTTACACTTTCTAGGTTCTCTGCCTGTTCCAATCATCCAAAAATCTTCACGACATTCTTTATTATCACCAAACTCAAAAGGTATGTTGTGTTCAGTGTTGAAAACAGTTGTAAAGTACATATGAATTATAAATTAAATAAAATCCTCTAGCTATTTTTTACTGCTAACATTACCAACCGTTTATCATAACCTGATCATATAACTGTTAACATGTTATTTGCATTACATGCCCACATTTAAAAAAAATTGTCATTCCATGTTTGTAGTTTTTGTAGTTCTGTTTTTGATCGTTCTTGTTTGATTGTGTCCCCAGGTGTTTCTTGTTATCTCATTTTCCTGTCAGTATACCTAGCCCTGTGTTTCAGTTGTCTTTGGCCAGTTGTTGTCGGATGTAAGTGTTGGTTTGTGCCTATTTCGTGTGTTCATTGTCTTTGTTGCAAACAGATAATTTAAACTCTAGCTCTACTTTTAATTATGCACATTTTTGTTATTAAATCTGTCTATGGGTGATTCTCACGAATTAGACTTGCGAGGTGTCATGAAACATTTTGATAATAAAAGTAAATGCTATCAAAATAAGAAACATACAGTTACAAACATCTCTTCATGTGCTATTTTGCACATGATTTCAAATGACATCATACAAACCAATTTTGTTGTTTTTTCCACATTTAAGGAGAAAATTTTCATTACCGCAACGTGTCCATGACTGGATTTGGGTTCTTTGACATGGAAATATTTATAATTAAAAAATCTAAAAAATAAAAAGCTTCAGTGCATGTTATACTATAAACATTTACAGTAAACAAACGCAACAATTTTCAATCATTGTTTAAGCCCTCAATGAACTAACATTTTCAAAAAAAAATAATAATAATAATAATTTGGAAGGGAAATAATTGACTGTGACACTCAAGATGGCTATAGGTAAGCAGTTCTTGTTTTTTCTCTCCAGATAAAAGTTAAAATTTTGTTTGTCATTGTACCTAGACAACTTTTTAGTTCTCAGTACCGAAACATGAGTTTGTAAATGCATATATTTAATGTAATATCATGTTGTAGTAATGATAATTTTTAATAATGATAATCTAAAAAATTTAAATAATTATATAGGAAATATTTTTGAAATCCTCTAAAAATAATGATTATATATAGTTCATAAGAAGAAATATTATGGCTTCAAGGGCTTTTTAAAAATTCTGATGCTGAACACCTTCTAAATCTGGATTTCGTGAGAATCACCCCTATAAACAAAAAATTGGCAAAATGGTAGTGTTATCAGTCAGAACAACACAGGGTCAGAAAGTTGAATGTTTTATGAAATTGCATAATAAAACTGAGTTTCACTACACTAAATAAAAGTCTAAACTAAAAAGTAGACGCACGCACCTTTTGCGAAAAAAAAGCACAATGTAAGACATTTAAAAACAAGAAGTTGAGGAAAAAACAGACACAGACAGTGAGACAGACAGAGATTTAAGTTGTATCAAAGTCAAAGACAATAATAAATAATTTTTTTGTGCATTTCAGAACCATTTTATACTGCTGATAGCTGTTGGTTTTGTAGTGTTGCTGTGGTCATAGTCTATCTGTACCAAGTGAAGGCAAGTATTCACATGAAAAAATATAAACCCAAAATATTGTTTTTAACTGATATGGGTATTTTTTAAGTTCAAACATGTGATTATTATTTTTAAACAGTTCAGGCTTAAAAGAAAGAGATATTTAACACAGCCAATCTCAAATGCAAGGACAAGTCCTATTTTTTTCTTCTTTTTTTTTACAAAACTTTCGTTATGACATGTAAGACAAAAATATGTTTTTATAAGGGGGTGTGCATACCAAAGCTTTTAAACGCAGCCAATAACGCCTGGAGGACCCCGAATGCCAGGTGTTTCTTCAGCTGAGGGCTTTGGTTGCTATAGGGCAGAGTTTATCCTGGATGTTTCTTTTATGACTTCGAACCTTTATTGATTTTTATTAATAGTGTCTTAAATATTTTCAGCTCATCTGTCTGTTCCTGTCATTGTCAGAGACTCTTCATCATCAGGAAGATCATCAGTCTCAAAATGTGTGTTATTATGTTCAGTGTTGAATGTGAGAGATGTGAGTCTGTCCTGGTACAAAGGAAACAGTTTATTGTCCAGCATCATTGTGTCTGATCTCAATCAGACTCTCTCTACCTCTGGAGGTGAAATATCAGTACAACAATCCTATTGACTTTTATTTTTACAGTTAGTAATGTATTATCAACATCTCATTACCTCAAACAAAGTGATTTGTTATTTTTGCATAATAATCTATACATTTATTTGAATGTGTATTTTTAACTTAAGAATGCTGATAATTTAAAGGTTCTTTAGCAGTGGTTCTCAAACTTTTTCAGCATGCCCCCCCCCCTTGTGTCTGGTGCATTCCTCCGCGGCCCCCCAAAGAAAATGAATGCCAAAAAAACAGTTCTAAAACTCAACAGTTTAATAAAAAATAAAAAAAACATATTAAATTATACAAAGTAGTGTTTTTGGTTGGTAGTCTTATTTTTTTTTAGGTTTAATTACACAGAATTCCTGATAAATTAATGTATTTTATAAAATGTCATAAAACTGGGGCCCCCTGACACCATCTCTGGGCCCCCTGGGGGATCCGGTCCCCAGTTTGAGAACCACTGCTCAAGATCAGCCCATCTTCCCATCCGTCTCCTAACCCCGGTTTCTGTCAAACTTTATCCTTTTATAACCAAGTTGGGAATTTTTAGTACAGCCTTTTGAAAAGAGAAAATCTTATTTTGGACTTAAGTCTCTTTTCCTGCTGAAGTGCACCACATTGACATTAGTGGAGGGCTTTTAAATTAAGTATGCCAAAATCAGGCAGTAATAAAATCAGTAAATTACTGTAGAAACAATACACAGGAAAATCCCCAGTGTTAAATTAACTCTACCAGTGTTAAATCAACACTATTTGGTGTTTATATAATCCACACCAAGATCGGTGTTAAAAAAGACTGGTGTTAAAAATATAACTCTGAATCAGTGTTAAAGTTAATGAGATAATGAAGTGATGATTAAGACATTAATGGTGAACACCTGCTGGTCATTCAAATCAATTACATTTTGGACATTTTCCTGTCTCTACATTTTTATTTTGATGACTCGTTTTCTGGAGAAAATACTAAAATAATAAAGAAAGACAAATTATTAAATGCAATAGATGAATACTGTTGGGTGTATCCCTCCAAAAGCTTTCACGTTTGCCTCTCTATCAGCATCTCTGTTTGAAAATAAAAAGATAACTTGCTGAGTTATTTTCTAATTGGATAAGTTTAACTTCTAAACAGCTGTCAGAACAAAATACAAACAAAATAAGTGCTCAACTATTCCAGCATCCACACGCGTGATTTAGTAGACAAATCTTCTTTCTGACGTGATGTCTCACAAGTCAAATAGACATTTATCACAAAATGTATCACATTAAATCTTAAGTTTGTGTTTGTTATGAGTTCATTTGAAGTCACCATTACTGTGATTAGTGTTTCCTTTAGTTAGGCATTTGTCCCTTGATCTCCTCTGATCTAACTCTCCTCTTTTAGCAATAGCAACAATGTTTTAGTAAAACCACTTGTTCATTGCTTCATGTAAGGGGAAAACCTTCCAGACCTTCTCAGTTTATTTTTATTATATTCTACTCTACAAATCATTGAAACATTTGATCACAAATTAATTATTAAGAAACAGGCATATAGAAAAGCTCTATGCAAATGACATTGTATTGAATGAGACTGCCGTAATGCTTTAGTGTTTTTTGTTGTTGTTGTTGTTGTTTTTTGCTTAAGAGAGACTTCATGATTTCTGATACAAATCTCAACAATGGTGACAGTTAATGGTAAGAAAGTTGCTAATTTTTTGTCATGTTGCAATGCATGATGGGATTTATGAATGAGTTTTCTACAATCCTGGTACCCAGCATGCATTGCGGCATGACGTTTTGTTGTTGATTGTCACCATGATTGTGTTTTATAGGCTGATTGTTGATGTCTCAGTGTGTATGACTTACACCACAGATTAGATTTGGGTAAAAAATATTTAACTCTTCAGGGTATGTGGACTTTCACAGCACTGTTGGATTTCATGGGAGCCTCACAGGATTGGCAGAACATAAATTAAACACTTATATTCATTGATTACTCTTTTATGATATCATTGAATCCCAAGACTTATACTTTCATACTAATGAACAAAGTATGAGTTATAGACTTCATTTCTCTCATCTTCCTCTGCTTTAACAGATGTGTTTTATAAACACACTGCCACAATGAGCAGAAGAAAATTAACACCAAACTTCAAGACCCAACTACCCAACTAAAGGAAACACTAATCGGAGCAATGGTGACTTACTTTATGAACCAGATTTTCAGCAGTTCTTTAGAAGTTCAACCTATCATCCATGTAACTCTGGAAGCAAGTTGTAATTTTAGTTTTCAAACAGAGATGATGATAGTGTTCATTTAACTATGGTGATTTCATCTATTGCATTTAATAATTTGGCTTTCTTCCTCATTTTAGTATTACTTTCTCCAGAAAAAGAGTCAACAAAATAAACATTTTAAGAGGGGAACATTCCAAAATTTAGTTGATTTGACACAGAATGACCAGCAGGTGTTCACTATTAATGACTCAATCACTTCATTATCTTATTAACTTTAACACTGATTTAGTGTTTTTTTAACACCAATCTTGGTGTGGATTATATAAACACCGAGCAGTGTTAATTTAACACTGGGGATTTTACTGTGTATAAAAAATATAAAATGAAAGATGACGGTATTGGCAAACATGTATGAAGGAGAAACAAACAAATACGACTTGTAGTGCGTGTGTTCACCATTCACTGGATGGGTTTAAAGCGGAGGTCACATTGGTCATTTCAACAATTAATAATTCAAATGAATGAACTTATTTAGAGCTGATAGAGATGTTGTAATCTTTAATTTAATTTTATATTATAGTAATTATAATAAACTCATGCAAAAAAGAGAAACTTGTTCTCAAGTTATTTTTTTTAAACAGATAATTTCCTTAATTCCATGACATAAATGTCTGAACCTGTAGGAGCGTCTCAACTCCAACAAAACGTGTTTAAATTTGGGCCCCGGGGGTTGTAATGTAATGTGAGTCACCACAGTAAGATCTATCAACACTTGATCCATCATCCAGATCATATCTATCTCATACCGACTTTTTTAAAATGTAATTTTTTATATTTTTTCCTGCTAGTTGTTTTGTCAATAATAAATTGAAAGGCATTGGGCTGTAATAATGTTTGTTAATTAAAAGTAATAAACGAACAATAAACAACGTTAATGCATTTATTAATCGGTGGAAATGATTAAAAAATAGGAAAAAACAATGAGAAAACAATACATAAGATGTCACAAAAGAAAGTCGTGCCACGGACACGAGAATCTTTTTATAGACAATCGTGCACAAGGCACAAACAAGGCTGAATATCGTGTAACAAATAAATTAATTAAAATGTTTATGACTATAACAGACTTTCCACAAGATCAGTCTGAAATTCAGGGCTTTACAGGGAGACAATTTGAAAATGCATAAAAAGGTGAAAAAGCGCCATCTGCTGTTTTGGCACATTTGTGAGAAATTAAGCTAAGAAAATCTCTGCTGCAAAGCACAGTACAAATTTGTAACACCTTTGCATTTTCTCTCAAATTGCTTTGTTTGCGAGTCAAGTTGTTTGCAACATGTTGGGTTTGTTTGTTTTAATATGGCACAAAATTCACTCCATAATAATAAGATAAAACAAAAATAAAGATATTTCAACAAAATATCTGAAACTTTAACAAAATGTATTCCAAACTCTAGAATATATTGGTAGGATGTCTACCTTTTGACACCACGTGCATGGGCATGGTCATATCAACAGATGGCGCTATTTACCATTTTAGCCTTTCTATGATGTGGGATGTAAGGATGTGTATATGAGATGTAAATAAATCATTTCAAGCGTGGTAAGAATCAGCATATATGTAGTTTAAGTGTAATAGTTGTTTTAGTGGTTAAAAGGTTTATTTAATCTGAAACCACTGAGAGTCGTGCGGTACCTGATGCTGTTCCTTTGACTCTCTTTAACAAAAGCAGATCTTTGTTCTTAATGTTTTTTGATGTGGTGTTTTATAGAAAGCAGATATGATTTGGTAAGCTTTGTCATGTATCACTTACACTTTAATCACATTGCCTCACTGGCAGCTGCAACTGGCAGCTGCCTGCAGGGCTAATATAGGCCTTTAAGGATCTTCAAAACGTTTGTTATATTATAATGAACTAAAATTTTTATTTTAAGAGTCTATTAAATATATATATATATATATATATATATATATATATATATATATATATATATATATATATATATATATATATATATATATATATATATATATATATATACTTTATATATTATAAGTTATATAAGCTAAGAGTCTTTTTTCTTGGGGCATTTGTAGCCAAGTGGTCCCAAAAGACCCCAAAGGTCGATTTGAGTTTCATGATCTGTGACTGTGGTGCACGTGAGAAAGGTACCTGCTTGTGTGTGGATCTTCACGACTTGCAGTGTGTGTGAACCAGGTGCTTGACATACGTGGGTTCAAATTACATGCACTTGATTGACACTGATGGGGAGATAAATCCTGTTCTTTAATTTCTGAGCAGGTGCATTGAAAAAATGATTCATTCAATTTACTTAATTTTTTAATTAAGTAAAATCAATTTTAAATAAAATAAATTGCAATCAATTTATACATTGCTAAATTTAAACAAAAACAATTCGTAAAATAAAATAAAATAAAAAGCTTTTGTTTAAATGTAGCTTAAATAAATTGATTGCA
The DNA here is from genome assembly GCA_025389145.1 of Misgurnus mizolepis. Taxonomy (NCBI): domain Eukaryota; kingdom Metazoa; phylum Chordata; class Actinopteri; order Cypriniformes; family Cobitidae; genus Misgurnus; species Misgurnus mizolepis. The sequence continues at coordinate 9,485,722 of JAIFKI010000021.1, forward strand.
ACAACTTAACTTATAAAAAATTGTAAATTGAATCAATAATTTTTTTCATCCTTTTTTTTATCATTTGTTTCTCGGTAAGCTTGACTGTGTGGTTAAAGCTGGTATGTACCCTTTAGGTTTCACAGGATGTGGTTTAAAGTGAAAAAAATGGACAGAGGACAGAGACGTAATGAAGATATAAATGTATGAGAGCTCATGTTGTAAACTGTGTTTTTTTTAATTGTTAAATGAAAAGCCAATTCATTCTCGGCTTCAAATATTGAATTCAATTCATTCATTCAAAATATTTGATTGTTTATGCGTGCACTACAAATGATAGGAAGTGATGCCTCTAAATGATAAAGGGATTTTCACATGTCAATCAGGAACTATGAAGTCTCTGTGAAACACTTTAACCTGCAGAAAGTATTATTCAAATGATATAAAAATATTATAATGTGTTTATTATAAAACGTTTAAGGGTTTAAATTAATCCAGGACTAGGCCTTAAGTTGCTTTTACAAACATACCCTACAAAAAAACGAAAGTACATTTTGGGACAAGCAATGACACTTGATATGGTAAGGTGTGTCAGTACAAGCTGTTTTTAAATTAAGCACCTTAAACATGCATTTTACTCAGGGATTAGGATAAACCCTGTCTGGGAAACCGTTCCTTAATGTCTTATTTCTTATTTCTCACGGATCTTCGTGCACTTTGACTTGCAGCGCATCTTGAGACAAGCTGTGATCTGGGTTTTTTTTCAGTATGCACAAATGTAAATTCACATGATCTTATGCAGGTTAAAAGCAGCAGCAGGTGTATTACTGGATATGTGTGGTAAATGTTTTTGAGGTTTTCAGCATGTAAACTGTTCTTTTACCACAATAGGTGGGTGAGAGTGTCTCTTCTCACAAACTTACAGTATGTGAACTTCCTGACCTCACACTTTACTGAGAAAAACTGTTGTGATAATGCTTTATAGACCTTTCTTTAAGACTAATACAAGATTTGTCTGTGGTTACTTTATAACAAGTCTAGTTCCCAAACTATATAATAAGTGAAGAGAATCACATTATGCAACATTAATTGTTATATTGTCTTATTGAATGCTTTAGTAAAGGCTTGTTAGAGCCATAACAGCTTTTACGCTTTATACAGAAGAATTATTAATGAAAAGTGAGTTTTTTTTAATATCTTTAAGATAAACTTGGTAATTTACATGAAGTTAAAAATGGAAAAACTGTCATATTGACCATATGCATATTGAACAATGTCAAGTTCTGTAAAAGTTGTACAAGTTTTCTTTAGTCAAAAGAAAGATTGCAAGCATCCTCATCGTTGCAACATCAGCTCTTTCCATCTCCATTTACTCCTGAATTCCCTACATCACAGATAAGGAAAACTGCCATAACCCGGACTCCTGTGACTTGTACACTCTAAAAAAAATCCGTAAAAAAACGGACAAAGTACTGTGTAAATATGAAGGAATATTCCGTATTTATGTTTTACAGGCGTTTATCCGTTTAAAAAAAAACATGTTGCATTATGGGTGCAACAACTCCTGCTGCAATCTTTCACTTTTGCCTCTCTATCACCATCTCTGTTTGAAACCTAAAATTACAACTTGCTTGCAGAGTTATTTTCTAACATGGATGATGTTTAACTTCTAAACAAATGCTGTCAGAACAAGATACAAGTGTTCAACTATTCCAGCATCCACACATGTGATTTAGTAGACAAATCTTCTTTCTGACGTGACGTGAAAGTCAAATGGATATTTATAGCTTTTGTCCCTTGAACTTCCAGAACTGACTCTGCTCTTTTAACATTGCAACAATGTTTTTGCTTGTAGCAATTACAACTTTTTTGTTGCTTGAGTAAGGGGATTTGTCTATGATGTCATCTAAGCTTAGTTGTTTTTATGTTATGCTGCCTAGCATTAAAATATGAAATAAGAATGAACATCTGAAATGTATAAAAGTGACACTCTATGCTGATCTAAAAACACATTGTGGTGAGAGTAAATGTTAAAAAAGAGTTTTCTACAATCCTGGTACCCAGCGTGCATTGCGGCATAAAGCTTTGTTGTTGATTGTCACCATTGTTGCGTTTCATAGGCAGATTGAAGTGTCCCTAAAGCCTACGGACAATGTTCTGTAAATCTACGGACAGTGTTCTATAAGTCTACAGAATGTTCAGTTTTTGAATAAACGGAAATCTCTGTGAAATAACGGAAAACGTACCAGTAATTTTCTGCCAGAACATTATCCGTTTTTTTACAGATTTTTTTTTTAGAGTGTAGCCTATGTGTTTGTGCTGCAAAATTCCTGATAATCCTATAGATCTGCTTCAATAAACATACATTCTGTTTTACTTTCTGTCAGTCCTGTGTAGGCCATATCATTACAACAGCCAATAAGATAAGGAATCAGACAAAGAACTTTTCTTACCACGCAGACAAACATTTACTTTATTCAACAGATCCGTTTAAAGAACAAACATTCTGTCATGCACATATTCAATATTTGATCACTGGAAAATTAATTTGTCTTGTAAATTCATGTGCAGGTGCTCTGAGGTTAATGTAAATCATTGGTTAGCAAAGCAAAATCAATGATAAAACAAAATACTTTTTAAAAGACATTATAAAAACAATATAATATTTATGTATTATATAATAATAAATATTACCTCAAGTTAAGGTAATAGACCATAGTTAGCCTATTCATTAATTAGTAATCATTAGGTGCATTTGAGACCCAAACAGAGTTAAGACTAGTGTCCGGTTTCAACTAACACGTGAATAAATGAATAGTATAAGTTGTGAAACTCAATGTAAAAAAAAAAACATATAGGTATAGAACAGTAGGACTGTCTGTAGGTCATATACAAGTGCTATAATTTTTTTTTTTTTTTTTTTTTTGAATGAGGGAGGGGTTAAACGATAACAATGATGTCATATTGTAGACTGGGTACAGTTGAGTCTGTTCAGTTCAATCCTCTCTTCTCTGAATGCAGGTGTAAATGCATTTGTTGGTGAAAATATAAAGCAGGATTTTCTTTAAAGCAGTAAACTTGAGTATCTGTCTGCCAGATATTCAATGTCGTTTATTTATGAAATTCACTCGGTTTCTGCACTATGTGGAGTTTATGTCGGAGGATTAGACTGTTTTTTCTTCATGTATTATTTTTTGCTCACAAATGGTAGGTAATAAATTATCTTGGTTACACTTTTAAATCTATACTGCAGCAAAAATATTAATTTTTAGTCTTGGATTAAATAATGTTAATGAATGAGACCTCAATATCCTGAAAATTAACTGGATGAGATTTGTGTTTCAGGTGTGTTTGGTGTTGATGGAGATGAAGTGAAGTCAGTGACGGTGGGAGATTCTGTTACTCTACACACTGATATTACTCAAATACAGACAGATCAGCAGATACTGTGGATGTTTGGACCTAAAGAGACTCGTATAGCTGAAATCATTAAAAGGGCTAATTTGAGTTTTATATATGATGATGATGGGAGATTTAGTGGTACACTGAAGCTGAACAGTCAGTCTGGATCTCTCACCATCACAAACATCACAATCACAAATGCTGGACTTTATAAACTAACTATCATCAGTAACAGAAGAACTTCATACAAGAGATTTAATGTTACTGTCTATGGTGAGTAAACTAATGTGTGTATTAATTCCCAAAATTGATCGGGAAGTATTATACTTTCTGTTTCCTCAGTGGATTAAACAAAACCTTTTCTGTGTTACAGTATTGATTTAAATTTACTTCAGTGAATAATTAGCATGTTTTAAAAACAAGTGACAAACCCACATTTAGAGAAAGACATTGTATCTCTATGTCAATAAAAAAAATTTAAGTTTGAGAAAATTGAATAAATTGTTGCAAACATTTAATTATGTCTGCATGATAGAAACTATGCTTTTCTTAAACCCCTTCAGACCTGATTTTTTCCAGTGTGCCTTATTTTGATTGGTTGACCAGGGACCAATTTGCATTATATTGGTTTGAAGAACAAAACGTATAACCCTGTATCACAAAATTATGTAAATAATTATGTGTGACACTGAAATGGTTTTCAGCCTTTTTGCGTGAACATGTCACGCATTTCTGTTTACGTGTCATTGTCACGTATTTGTTCCTCAACTGTTTTTTCAAACCATTCACATTTCAGTTTAGGGTTAGATTTGGTGTTTGCGTTAGGATTTTTTATATTCTATGATTTTTAAACCATGTCATGTTATGTAAATCTAACCCTAAACTGAAGCGACAATGGTAAGAAAATAGGACAAAAGCAAATACGTGACAGTAACATTTAAACAGAAATGCGTGATATGTGCATGCATAGGCTAAAGGTGGAAAACCGTGTCAGTGTTATGCTTAAGACTCACAAATTTACGTGACTATAGGTACATAATTTCATGATACAGGGTTGACGTGATGTCCATTTCAGTGGATGCTGGGTCTGAAGGGGTTAATACCTGAAACATTAATTTTATTCCATATTTTCAGCTCATCTGCCCACACCTGTCATCAGCAGTAACTCTTCAAGCTGTTCTTCATCATTGTCATCGTCAAACTCAAAATGTGTGTTGTTGTGTTCAGTGTTGAATGTGAGAGATGTGAGTCTGTCCTGGTACAAAGGAAACAGTTTATTGTCCAGCATCAGTGTGTCTGATCTCAACATCAGACTCTCTCTACCTCTGGAGGTTGAATATCAGGATACAAACACATACAGCTGTGTGGTGAGCAATCCTATTACAAACCAAACTCAACATCTCAACATAAATGACATCTGTCAGATGTGTTCAGGTATGTCAGTGTTTGATAAAAGTTATAAGACAGAGATTTAAATCGTAACAAAGATAATAATAATGTTTTTGTGCATTACAGAACTCCAGTACTTTATATTGGTGATAGCTGCTGTTGTAGTGTTACTAGTGGCTTTGGTTGTAGGTGTGATCTATTGCTATTACAAAAAGTTTATACAACCAGTTAAAGAAGGCAAGTGTTTACATGCAAAAATATGTAATACAATATATATTATTTGAGGTTAAACGTGATTATTATTATTATTATTATTATTATTATTATTATTAAAACAGCTCAGACTCCAGAGACAGAGATAATTTACACACAGCCATTCTCTACACAAAGGCTTCAGCATACGGTAAGATGTTGTATTTACGAGCTTTACTGACCCCAAATAAAAATAAAAAAACAGGCAGAAGGTCAGTCATGTAGTCTGTAATACTGCGCTTTCTGCAATACTGACCTGATGTAATGACTGAATATTTTTGCTGTAGACTACTGTTGGTTGTTATTTGTAGGTTTGTAATTTCCAATGATGGTAAATTCGTCTCTTATACAGCATCTTCTTAAATGTTTGGCCAGTGTCTTTATTGCTATTTCTGTTTTTCTGACAGGATTTTGTTGAAGCAGATCGCACAGAATACTCATGTGTAGTGACACGGCATAAGTAAATAAAATAAATAACTTTTTGTTTAACTTTGACTGGTTGTCAATTTAATTGAACAAAACTGTCACCACTGCTAATGTATAGAGAAATAATGTATATAGATATGTTTGTTTTTAAATGTTATTCAAGACATTGGTGGACATATACCAGAATCATCGGATAAATCATCAAATGTAAATGTCGCAGTACCATTGAATTTAGAATATATCTAATGCTAGATTTCAATTAATCCAGCTGATGTGGTTTCCAAAAATACAACTTATATTTAGTGGAAGCACGTTATTAAATTGAAATTTAGTAAAGAAACAATTTATCTGTTTTTGAAGTGTACAATTCATGCACATGTACGTTTGTGCACAAAAGCGTTTTAATCCTGAGCTGAGTAATAATGTTTGCAACTACTACAGTAAAACTTAAGTTACACCCTGTGGAGTGGTTTCCCTGACAGGGATTATTTTAAATTTAGGCTTATATATAACTTGTTTTAACAAACATGCATTTCTAAAAACATTACTTGTGTGCATTTTGAGGCAAAACAAAGAGCACTAATGTATTTTGAGATATGTCCGTGCAAGTTGTTTTCAGTTTGGACAGCTTTTGCATTTATTTTAGTCTAGGATTAATCTAATCCCTGTCTGGGAAACCACCCCTGAGTGTTTGGCGCTCATTTAAATCTTTTGTTTGCTTTCCAAAAGTAATATCCTGTTCGTTATTTTCTTGTAAAGCCTGTTTTTTATACAGCGGCTTTACTGGAACATCAGCTCATTTTACATCTGCATGTGATCCATGCTTTAAGTTTTAAAATGGCAATCTAAAATTTCAGTGGTTGTTTTATAATAAAATAATGTATTTAATATTATTTCCCCAACATCTCTTTATTTTTATATGGTTTCTGTATAATGTAATTGGTCTGGTTTGTGCTTTATTGGATCATTTACATTGGGAGTTTACTTTGCATTTAGCTGGCACTTTTCCAAGCAACTATTGTGTGGGAAAATGATCTGTAATGAGGATAAATGTCATATCTATCCTAATTAAATTTATTTTTTTGATGATAATTAAACTATTAAAACTTTAAGAGGATGTGCAAACTTGAAGATTAGTTTAAAGGGGACAGTGAATGAAAAACCATTTTTACCTTGTCTTTGTTGAATAATGGTAGTGTACCCGCATTCACGAACATACAAAAAGTTCTAGACATACTTAACATCTCAGTCTCATAGAAATTCCACTTTTAGAAATGTCAGCCAGAAAACGGCCCAATCTGAAAAACTGATGCTTATGACATCACAGGCATCTCACTGCCCCTCCACTTTAAAATAATTGGCTACATTTTTTGAGTGGCAGCAAATTCAGCCAATCAGTAATGAAATTGCAAGTTAAGTCAGTAGGGGGAGCCAAATAGGTGCAAAACCACTTGTTTAAAATCCCCCACCCTAATAGAGCTATCTGAGAGAGGTTTTTAGGAAGCTTCTAAGGCATTACAGACCCAAACAAAAAAAAATGTGTCTACATGTCACATCACAGAACAAGGATAAATTCCCTGTTCAATCATTCTATGTCACCTTTAATAGTTTTCAATGATACATAATAATGACGACAGGACATGAATGAGGTGCAGTTATAACAAACAAGAGATTATCAGCTTAAATAACAGAGAACTCATTTTGGGCTTCATAAAAATAAATGGTTGCCATTCACTGCATCATTTATGGTCCAGTATTGCCATGATGACTTAAATGTCTGAACCTGTAGTCTCAACAACCCCAACAAAACGTGTTTAAACTTGGGCCATGGAGGTTGTAATGTAATGTGATTTATCACAGTATGATATCAACATGGCACTTGATTCATCAACCAGACCATATCTACGCCATACAGAATTTTTTTTATTATATCATTTTTAGTATTTTTGCCTTTTAGTCATTTTGTCAATGACTGATTGGTAGCATTTGGCTTTAATAATGTATGTTTGTTTAATTAATAGTAGTAAACGAACAATAAACAACAATTTATTAATGCATTTAGTTTATTGTTAAATAATAAATATTATATTGTTGTTAAAACATGTTTAATTGCTAAACCAACTAAACTTGCAGTCCTGTAAACTTACCACCAGAGGTCGTCCTTAGCTAATTCAATGGAAAAACACACTTGTGCCTGGTTAGTCTTCATACATTCTGATCATTTGTGAGCTCATTTTTAAAATTTAACTTATTTGTCTCTGAATACCAAGATACAAATACAGCTATGAGCTAAATAGGTATGTGAGAATCACATTTATATTGACAATTACCCTGTTTTATCAATAATACAAATATTATGAAGTATTTTCCCTTAAGAAACTCTTTAGATATATTTCCATGTTTGACTAAAAGCTTTCTAGATTTATGTATGAGCTCATTGTTTACTTTTATAACAGAAACTACATTCAACAGACCATTCTGCTCTGACAAAGGCTTTCTTTTACAAAAGTAATGAAAAAGGATGTGTTGTGTAAGCATCTTACAGTAGCGGTTGGCTACAAAATAAACCACCATTATTTTGCATATAATGATCTAAAAAGTGTTTGCAGGCGTTTAAAGGAGAATTGACCTATAATACAGTCACTCAATGATGAATGGTGACCCTTCTGTTTAGTGCCACAAAAAATCTCCCCATGTCATTTAACTTAAGGAACTTGTAAGCCTTTGGCTGAATCATTTTTGAGTATGTAAAAAAACGACATCAGAAGTGGTGGTCTGTGCCCACAAATAGGATAGAGGAACATACTGTAGATCACGTGTTGTTAGAAGTGTTTAGACATGCTTATCACAATGTTTGGAATGATGAAGCTATATGGTGATGTATGGTTGATTGGCTTTGGCATTTTTAAGTACAAGTTGGTGCAAGTGCATAGTGGCATAGCACCATTAAAGAAGACAAAACACTCTTTTCTATTTACACTCATTTTAATGGTGCTGGTGATGGCCAGCATATGCATAAAGGAATGCATATGTCTGCATCCGGTAGAGACATATGTTTACAGATACAGACGTGGCCATTAAGAAAGCACGTTTATGTTTAATAAAAAACCTACATTTACGATCACATGCTTGATGTCTGCTGTTTCTCTCTTGACTGTGTGGTTTTAAGCTCTGTATGCAGTAGGATGTGGTTTTGAAGCGAGAGATGAAGACATCATGAATCACTGAGAGATCACATGAGAAAGTTTATCTGTAACAGTTTAGCATCTTAATACATAGATAAGTAGATAACTTAAATATGTGGGGTGATGTTAACTATGAATTCTGTGATAGACAATGAAGATGACTTAAATTCAACTCCAGTATGCAGGAAGCAATTTTGCCTCATGCAATAGACATTAATCCCGTTGGAAACACTGTAGAAAAAATATTTAGAAAGCAGGGAGCACTGGTGAGGCATCTGATTATATCAGAGAAATAAAAGCTAAGTGGATAAAAATGTTTTCGTCAAGGTGTTTAATGTAATAATGCATTTTGGAAATAGCCAGAGGTAACAAAAAAGAGGCGGAATTTAAAATTACAAGATTGAAAATCAGCTAAATAATCAAGACCTTACTGAAAGAGAAGCCTGTATTCATTTTCTAATAAATGTTAAACAATCTGGAGATAAAGATTACTGTATTAGCTTAATAATGAAAACCTTACTGGAAAAACATAAAAAAGCTGCAAGTCAAATAAGAGTTGTTCTCTTGAAAGTTAAACAATCTGGAGATAAACATTATTGTATTACACAATGTATTTTTATTTTGAAACCAGATCCGTATGGAGCCAGTGACAGGTGTTAATCTGACTTGTGTGTCCTGAACCATTTCTCCAAAACTGTCTGTATGTTTGCCACTACATTACTAATTGTGAGAAACGTGCCTGTGATCTGCTGAAAATAAACCTGTACAAGCGTTTTTTTTTAAACACAGACTCTTCTCAACTGGCACAGTATCAGTCTACCCCTGAGTCAAAGTGAGATGCTTTGCTGTGGTCTGGTTTAAAGGCCATTATACTGAAGTGATGAGGTGTTTGTGGGGCAAATGTGCATGAGAACCTGTTTATAATCGGATGTATAAAGCAGGCGTATATGTGCGAGCGTGCTTGTGTTTTGTTTGTGTATATGTGTAGGGCTGCTTTGGTTTATAAAAGAACCATGGCCTTGTTTTTTTTTTCAAGTTGGGGACACGCAAAGATAATTATTGTCATTTGGTCAAATCAACTGATTATGTCAAGTTTTTCCAGTTGTGCTTAGTGTTTGCTTACAGTCATAAAATTAAATAATTAAAGTGCACCTATTTCATTTCTAAAAAAAGACGTTTTGTGTATTTGGTATAATACAATGTGTTTGCATGGTTTATGGTTCAAAAACACATTATTTAATAATAATAATAATAATAATAATAATAATAATAATAAAACATTTTATTTACATAGTGCTTTTCATGGACTCAAAGTCGCTTTGCAAGGAAATAGATTGTAAAACAAAATAAAGCAAAACAAGATAAACAAAACAAAAACTAGAGAAAACAAGACAGAACAAGCAAAATTGAGGCACAGTTGAAGGGGGGGGGGGGGCAGCTAGGGATAGATAATTATTGTTTAGATAATTATTGCTATGCGCACTTTACATTAAATTACGTTTATTACCTTTTGAAAAGCGCCTCACTTCCGTTGAAAACAATTACATATGCTGGAAAAAAAAAAAAACATACGCTGGCTGTCAATGTAAGTGCCTTGGTGTGCATGCTACTTTAATGAATAGCAACCTTTAGCTCCACTAATGCAAATTGAGCTACAGATTAATGCATTTCCGATCTATTAACTTTGATTCACTTTTATTTCCCACAAAGTGTGCTTATTTTAGAAGCCATTGCTTGCATCACATTCTCCCAGATGTGATACATGTACCCCTGAGTGAATTCATATGTAAGGCAGAACTTGGATTTGGCCATGAGAAATGGTTACATATCACAGATGGTTAAAGGGAAGGCCTTTCACTGTGGACAGTGATCAACCAGTTACAAAGAACAAGCGCTGTATCTGTCCCCAGACTTTTGATGAGGCGAGAAAAAAAAGGATGGGATTTGTTTAAATCTCAGTTCCATTCTTTATGAAAACAGTGATCTCTTATGGGCTTGAAACACAAGTTGTTCACATTTCACAATAGAAGATTCTTACTTAAGAAAATATCTGTAAAATAACATCCAAGTATGTGGTGTCACGCACTGATTGGTATAGTATTTATTGTATCAGGATATGATGATCTTTAGATAAAAAAGCGTTCCAATTTTGTGTGCATGACTCATATGCTGGTACGTTACAGCTGTTCATTGTTAATATAGTCTTGAGTTTTAAAAAGACCTCTGTCTCTTTGTTGTACAGGAAATGGTGGCATATACCAGAAGCCAAAGTGTTAAAAACACTAGAAAGTGTGAATTATGAGGTGGGTTTAAAACAAAATATCTTCTTGCCACTTCCAGTTGTAATACTTAGATATTTCATCAAAACAAAATAAATCTGTCACATGATTTATTAAAGGTGTGCCATTTATATTTACTGTATAAAAGAACAGTTTGACTACTGGCCTTCAAAACAAACTAAGTGTGGATTCTTATAAGCCGTGTGTTTTGGTCACTGCCCTGCAAGTAAGCTTACGATGGGCCTGTATGGGCATAGTCTAAGGGCCCCGCACAGGTTTGCTCACTGGCGAAACGTTGGCCCCTTAGCGCTGGCCCTGCATGGGCAGCCCACACTTAGCCCCCAGGAAGCCCTCACATAGAGAAATCCCCAGAGTTAAATGAACACTGCTGGATGTATATATTGTCCCAATCTTACAGAGTGTTAAAAAGTAACAATGAAGCAGAATTAAAAGCTCTGTTATCCTCTCTCTCACCATCTCTGTCTGAAACCTAAAATTGCATTTTTACATCTTATTGGTAGAGTCATTTTCTTACTTTAGGTTGAGATTTTGTTTCATTTAAAGTCACCACTATTGTGATCAGTGTTTGATTTAGTTAAACTTGACTCGTGACTCTTACATTGTTCAATGATTTGATTGCTATAACTTTGTGTGTTTGAGACATGTTTGTTATAGCAGAGTGCGATACTTTGGTGGTGGTCAGTTCAGTAAATAAAGTCTAAATATCATCATATAAAAACTTATGTATTAATTTATTGTTTGCACACTTATCAGAAGGATCTTTCTCTGACAATGTGATACTATATAGTATGAGATCCAGCTCTCTCTTAGCTGTTTGTCTTTCAGAAGAATTTTGAAACACTGACACTCAAAATTAACTGCTGCACAGTGTAGACACACAAATATCAAGAATCAGAGTATGAATTACAATGATGGTGACAATAAAATGAAAAGCTTCATGCTGCAATGCATGCTGGGTATCAACAAATTACAAATCTCATCCAGGACTCCCAGAATGCACTGTGGCATGAATAAATAATGACCTTTTATTTATTCATCTTTTCTTTGTCACCATTGTTGAGATTCATACTCTGATTCTTGATGTCTGTGCATCTACATCATTCAGCGGTTAATGTTTATGTGCAAACTATCAAAATCCTTCAGAATAAAAACTGCTATGAGAGTAACGGACCTTAAACTGTAGTATTTCATTATTAACAGAAAATGATGCTTATGATAAGGGGGGAAAACTATATTAATAAATCTGTTCATTAAATGATTATGTTTGATGTTGTTTATGTATCAACCATCAATACTCAATTACTATAGCCTTTTCTTTGCTATAACATTTATTTAAACACACTTAGATATAGCAGCTAGAAAACACTAACAAGCCAACGGTCAAGAGTCAAAGTCCAATTAAAACAACCACTGATCACAATAATGGTGACTTTAAATGAAACAGCCAACATCTTAACATAAGTTAAGAAAATGACTCTACAAGTAAGATGTGAAATGCAATTTTAGGTTTCAGACAGAGATGTTGAGAAAGAGGATAACAGAGCTTTTAATTCTGCTTCAGTGTTACTTTTTAACACTCTGTAAGATGGGACAATATATACATCCAGCAGTGTTCATTTAACTCTGGGGATTTTTCTGTATGAGGGCTTCCTGGGGGCTAAGTGAGGGCTGCCCGCGCAGGGCCAGCGCTAAAGGGCCAACGTTTTGCCAATGTGCAAACCTGCGCGGGGCCCTTAGACTAGCCCTAAGTGGGCCCTTAAAGGGCCATCGTAGGCTACTTGCAGGGTGCTGAGATTTATAACACAAAATTTCCTTAAGAACATTGCTCAACTAAACTAATAAAGCAGGTTTGTTCAAATAATACTCTTTTGTCTTAAATGTTCTGTTAGATAGAAGAAGATGATGGACGAAAGTTTATGTAAGCTGCACATAGATAAGATCTAAAAATGCAATGAGACAGCAGTAGCAACAATTCTTTCTTGTTTATCAGATATAGAGAAGCACTTTAAAAGCTCAGTTTTTTTGCAGACAGGCGCATGACAGGAAGGAGAAAAGCTGCACAACACAGTTAAACATGAGAGCAGTAGGCTACTATAAAAAGTAACTGTTGAGCATAATTTTCGGCGTGACAAATTAATACTTAATAACTTTAATTTTACACATTTGTAAATCAAAACAAGGCAATATGTATTTGTTTAGATTGTTTAATGAGTACTTCTCAGTAATGAGCTCGTTTCGTCGTACTGGGAGAGTGGGAGGGACATTACTGGGCGTACAGTATAACGGTTAGATGGGCTACATGTTGCTTTTCTGTGCGCTTTTATGAATAATATTTCTAGATTTGTTTTCCTCGCTTTGTTTGTTACCCGCTGCATTTCCGTCGTAAATCTGCCGAAATGCCCGACAACACATACAGACTGTGATTTAAGCGAATTGCGTGAGCTGCTTTTTTTTCTTTGTGACTCTTTGTGCAAGTTGGACAAGTCGCACAGGATAAGATTTACACCCGCTTTCGTTTTGTGGATAAAACTTGAAGACGCATAGCTTCCTAACTTTTTCTTTTTCTTTGGAGACTATTATGATTGTGAAAATAATAGCGTTCAGAGAAATGGTCGTACATGTTACGCGTTGGAACCGACCCAAAAAAACAAGCACACTTTCATAAAATGTGGAGTTTAATGATCAGAAAGTTTCTGGTGAACTTCAGGATTCATAAATCGTTTTTCTTTTGTCTGTGGCTGTGGATTACACGTGGTAAGTAAGAATAACGAACTTTAAAAAAAATTATCTGCGTATTTTTATGTTTTTATCTTTCTTTCTTTATAGTTATTTATTTCGTAAGAAAAATGTTAAACATTATGATTTTTGAAAAGAAGAGAGAGAGAGAGAGAGAGAGAGAGAGAGAGAGAGAGAGAGAGAGAGAGAGAGAGAGAGAGAGAGAGAGAGAGAGAGAGAGAGAGAGAGAGAGAGAGAGAGAGAGAGAGAGAGCTATCTAGTTGCTGCAGATTAGGTAAAGAATACAAAACATCAGAAATAGTGAGTTTTATGTTATTCTAGATAAAATAAACAAAAATCGGTTATTTAGTTAATGTTACTATTTGTTTTCTACATCTACATGAACCAGGCATGACTTTGTCAGTTTTAGTTAAACAATGTATCGAAATTAATTTGTGGAAATTAATTTAAACTAGTGTCTTTATTTGCTTTAGGTGTGTTTGGTGTTGATGGAGATGAAGTGAAGTCAGTGACAGTGATGGAGGGAGATTCTGTTACTTTAAACACTGATATTACTCAAATACAGAGAGATCATCTGATAGTGTGGATGTATGGACCCAAAGGGACTCGTTTAGCTCAAATCTATAGGAACGACATTGATATGTATAAGAGTAATGAGACATTTGGAGATAGACTGAAGCTGGACAGTCAGACTGGATCTCTCACCATCACAAACATCAGCATCACAGACTCTGGACTTTATCAACTACAGATCTTCAGCGAAGAGGCGTCAAATAAGAGATTCAATGTTACTGTCTATGGTGAGTAAAGAGAAAATGTCTTGGTACATGTTCATTTTAGTTATCAATGAGAAATGACAAATAAAACAAAACAGCTACTTATTTCTCAGTCCTGTAAAGTGTTGGCGGCTGCTGCTACCCAGTCTCACAAAATTATGTAGGCCTACCTATAGTCACGAATTTCCTCATTTTTCGTGATTGTATCACAAATTTCTATTTATGTGTCATTGTCACCACGTATTGGTTACTCAACTGGCTTTTAGTTTCAAACCATTTTCACATCAGTTTAGGGTTAAATTTGGTGTTTGCGTTAGGATGTCACTTTGGTTTATACAATTTTTTCTGATTTTTTATTTTTTTATTTTAAAACATTGTCACCTGCCGTTAGAATTAGAGTTGGGTTTAGGGAAGGATGTCATTTTATGTCAATCTAACCCTAAACCAAAGCAACTATGGTAAGAAAATAGGACAAAACAGCTTTGGTTGACAAAACAACCAAACGTGACAATGACACATAAACAGAAATTTGTGATACGATCACGAAAAAAACAGGAAAATTTAGGAAAAGTTTAAGAAACTTTGGACACAAAATATCCGCTATTTAATTGGGACGTACAAACATCAAGAATCAGACTATGAATCTCAACCATGGTGACAAAGAAAATTGGAAAAAAATCTTTATTTATCCATGCTGCAGTGCATGCTGGGAGTCCTGAATGAGATTTGTAATTTGTTAATACCCAGCATGCATTGCAGCATGAAGTTTTTCATTTAATTGTCACCATGGTTGAGATTCATAGTCTGATTCTTGATGTTTGTGCGTCCCAATTAAACAGCGGATATTTTTTGTCCAAAGTTTCTAAAACTCTTTAATGACAAACTGCTGTGAAAGTGCTGGCTCTCATTTACATTATTGACAGAAAATAAACTTTTTATTAGTAAATTAATTAGGAATGATTTTTCACCATTATGTGAAACAAAACATCAACATCTAAACTTACATATAATAGATATATAATATATAATAAATATATAATATATAATAAATATAATAAAATAATATAAATATAAAAAATAAATATAATAAAATGCAATGTTTCTCTATCATTTACATAACAATCAAAGAAGTCAATATAATAAACAGTTGTTGTTTTAAACATTGTGTGACTGTGAACATTAAAACATGACATTGTCATAACGTTTAAAAATGGTAAAATGTAACATTCCTCTAACGTTGAGACAACACAAAAACGTTCTTAGAACGTCAAGAAAACTGGACACTTTTAACGTTGGCAGAACGTTTTTGGGAACGTTAAAAACTTTCAGGGAACGTTCTTAGAACTTTTTTCTGTTAGCTGGGATGTTATTTTGAGGCTTATTTGTCCTGCTTATTTGAGATGTTCTGCTCTCATTTTATGCAGCTTTGTCTTTATGATTGGTCAGTTTTCTGTACAGTATGTATAAATATTGTTGGCTGGAATATGACCAATGATTCTGTTTATAGTCTGGTATTAAACATCTTCATCCTTTTGTACTATTCAGGTTCAGCTAAAGAAAGTCAAATCTATCCTGATTGTAAAAGTATTACTTTATCATTAATAATTACATTAACTAATTACATTACTGTAGTAATCTAGGATTTTTATACTAATAACACAAAGTATTGTGTTCCTCGCACTAGATTACTCGCTGGATTTAACTTTGTCATGCAAATTTTTCGCTTGAGTTGAATATTTTCAACTTGTGCAAAGAGGCGTTTGAGGCGCCTGTCTTCGACTTTTAATGAGTGTTGAGATGGAGATTGTATTGTTTTTTAGGCTGTTCCTCAAGGTTTTTAAAGGAACTTTTAGCAAAGCAGCATTTTTTTTATGCGAAAATCTTACTTTGGACTTAAATTATCAAGCACTTTCTTTTGTTGAATTTATCATTTAATGTGCACTTCCAGCATTTTGTAGTTGAGATGTGATTAATTTTTTGTGTATCTCTGTTTTCTTGCAGAACCCTGATGGACCATTTAAATCAATTTACTCAAGTGTTGTAATGCGTGTCTTAAAATAAACTCTGTGGAGCCGCTTGCAAGTCCAATTCAAGAATAAGTTTAAATGTCCCGGTGCAACTCTGTTATCATGTGTGGTGGAAAAAAAATCAAAATCAGGCAGTAATATAATTAGTAAATTACTGTAAAAAGATTATATACAATGAAGGAATTACGTGACAAATCTGTATGAAGGACAAACAAACATGTGTATTGTGTACAAAATAGTATATTTTGCAATTTAAAGAGCACTTTTATACAATCTACCTCACATTATCTAATCAGTAGTGTCGTATAGAGTAGCTCACAACACTTACCGTCAAATAAGAGTAAAAGCCATCACTGCACTGATAGCTGCGTACATAACTTGTATAACATGAAGGATCAAAGTTAATCTTTAGAGCTGAAAGAGATGTTATAATGTTTAATGTAATTTTATATATGTCTAAATGATTCTAGCAGGAAGCTTTTGCTCCTGTGAAAAATAAACCCATAAAAAAGACAGAAACTTGCTTTCTTGAGTTATTTTTTATAATTTAATGCAGATAATTTCCTTGATTTTTTTTTTTTTTTTCGTTTTCTAACTGTAATATCCTGGTCGCTGTTATCAGTTGTTATTTTTTGGTAAAGCTTGTTCCCATCATACAGTAAAGTTATTATTCATTTTACATCTGCATGTGCTGATCCATGCTTTCTGTTTTAAAATCATAATCTTAGATTTCAGTTTACGTTTTATAATAAAATAATGTATTTAATTTAATTTTTCTATTATCGCGTCATTTTTATGGTCTTTAGGTATAATGTTATTGGTATAGTTTGTGCTTTTTTGGATTTTTTTTTAAGCATGTTTATTTAATTAACAGTAGTACACAAAAAAAAACTACTTCTTAATGCATTTATTAAATAGTTTGTTAAATTATAAATATGCTATTGTTTATCGAAGCATTTTGAGGGGAGGTTTCCCGGACAAGGATTAGACTAGTCCTAGACTAAAATAAATGTAAGAGCTGTCCAAACTGAAAACAACGTGCACTGACATATCTTAATACATCAGTGCCCTTTGTTTTGCCTCAGTTTATTTGCTAAGCCTCCTTCAGTCCTGTATACTCACCACCAGATGTCGTCCTTGGCTAATTCAATGGAAATTATACATACCTGTGCTTGGTTCGCATCAAATCTTTTAACATTATCAAGTTCAACTGAGCTAATTTTTAAAATTGAACCTATTTGTCCCTGAATACCAAGATATACATAAATATTCGACGTCTCAACATCACTGATGTCTGTCAGATATCATCAGGTATGTGAGAATCACGTTTATTAGTGATGGGAGAAACGAAGCTTTTGCGAGTTTCGAATCAATTGAATTGCTTCGAAAAATGATTCACTTTTTTGAAAGAGCGGGAAACCCGTACATATGGCGCCACCTGCTGGTGAAAACGTTGTAACAGCAACAAGAACTCAGTCCAAAGATTTTACACTTTTTACAAAATAATTGCAAAGGTTTTTCTAAAGTGTTTTCTGTGTTTTTAGTTTTATTTAGGGCAAACAGATCCAACTCCCCTTTAAATTATGCACATATTTGTCATTTAATCAGTCTATAAACAAAAATAGGCAAACCTGTAGTGTTATCATTCAGTGATCAACTCCCCCTAGTGGTGAACCAACGATTTTTTTTATTGCAAATTCAGAAATGACATTAATGAAATAAAACAGTTTGAAACACTGATTCGAAACAAAAGATTTGTTAATGTTTTGAGGTTTCATAAAGGAACCAACTTTTATTGTCAAGTACCCTGTGTTTCAATCACTAATCTGAAAATATCAGCTAATCAATAATATCAGCTAGTTAGGCTACATGTAATTTAGGTTAATTTAGGTCATGATTTTGAATGTAACTCAATGTCGGCCTCTGTCTAACATTACTGGGATTTATGTTTTTATAACCTGAATTCACAGCGAATATTGAACGTTCACAATAACATGCAAACTGTTTGAACTATTTGAATAGTTTTTCTCTTTAATGCATTTTGTTCTATGCGTTAAAACACGTTTATCTAAACTTTATGTAAAAACACAAGCATTAGTTAAACTTTGAAGTGTTTAATTCAAATGTATTTTCCCTTAAGGAGCTCTTAAGTTGCAAAATAGACTTTTGGAAGTGTTGTTGAATGATAACTTTCATGAGTCATGCAACTTTAATCTTCTGCATTTTAAAGAGAGACTACATTCAACAGAATGACAAAGGCTTTCTTTGAAAAAGGATGTGATGTAAGCATCTTACAGTAAGGGTTATTACAAAATAAACCACAATTATTCTGCATATAATGATCAAAAGAGTGTTTGCAGGCGTGGGAAGGAGAATTGCACTCAATAGTGACTCTTCTGTTTAATGCTAAAAAAAACTTTTTTTCCACTTAAGGAACTTGTAAGCTTTTGGCTGACACATTTTTTGAGTTACCAACATGAGAAGTGGTGGTCTGTGCCCACAAATAGCATTGAGGAACATACTGTAGATCATGTGGGGTTAGAAATGTTCAGACATGCTTATCGCCATACTTTGGAGGGATGGAGCAATGCTGATGTATGGCTGGTTGGCTTTGGCATTTTCAAGTACAAGTTGGTGCAAGTGCATAGTGGCATAGCGCCAAGAGAAGAGGCAAAAACATTTTTCTCCATTGACATTGATTTTATGGTGCTGATGATGGTCAACAAATGCGTGTGGACGATGGAGGGAATGTGTTTGCATGTCTATGTGCATCCGGTAGAGACATATAAGATGTTTACTTATAATAAAAGACCTACATTTACGATCACATGCTTGATGTCGGCTGTTTCTCTCTTGACTGTGTGGTTTTAAGCTCTGTATGCAGTAGGATGTGGTTTTAAAGCGAGAGATGAAGACATCATGAATCACTGAGAGATCACATGAGAAAGTTCATTAGCTACAGTTTAGCATCTTAACACATAGATAAGTAGATAACTTAAATATGTAGAATGATTGCTGTGTTTATGAAAAACGTTTCGGGGAACTGATTTTTGTCATAGATTACTTAAATGCAACTCTTGTATACAGGTAGCAATTTTGCTTCATGCAATAGACATTAATCCCATTGGAGAGACTGTAGAAAAGATCTTTAGCCAGCAGCTGGTGAGGCATCTGGTGATATGAGGGAAATAAAAGCTACGTGAATCAATTTGTTTCTTCATGGTGTATAATGTAATGATACATTTTGGGAATAGCAGGTAACAAGAAAGAGACGGCATATAAAATGACAAGATTGAAAATCAGCTAAATAATCAAATCCTTACTGGAAGAGAAGCCTGTATTCATTTTCTCCTAAATGTTAAACAATCTGGAGATAAAGATTACTGTATTATTTACTGTAAATATTTTTTATTTTATTTTAAAACCAGACCATTATGTAGCCAGTTTTGAGACCAGTCTAGATGTTAACCATGCCCTGAACCATTTCTCCAAAACTGTATGTTTGCCACCACATTAGTAATTGTGAGAAACGTGCCTGTGTTCTGCTGAAAAGGGTTTTTTTTAAACACTGACTCTTCTTGACTCGCACAGTATCAGTCTACCCCTGAGTCAAGGTGGGATGCTTTGCTGTGGTCTGATATAAAGGCCAGTAATGAAGCGATGAGGTTTTTGTGGGGCAAATGTGCATGAGAACCTGTTTATAATCGGATGTATAAAGCAGGCGTGTATGTGTGAGCATGCTTGGTGTTTTGTGCATGATTTGTTTGTGTGTAGGGCTGCTTTGGTTTATAAATGAACCATGGCCTTGTTTTTTTTTTTTTTTTTGGTCTTTCTTTAAGCTGGGGACACGCAAAGATAATTATTTTAATTTGGTCATATCAACTGATTATGTACATTTTTTCCAGTTGTGCCTAGTCTTTGTTAACAGTCATAAAATAAAATAATTAAAGTGCACTTATTTTATTACAAAAAAATTATGTTGTTTTGTGTATTTCATATAATACAATGTGTTTGCGTGGTTTATGGTTAAAAAACAAATGATTTATAATAATAATAATACATTTTATTTATATAGCGCTTTTCATTGACTCAAAGTCACTTAACAAAGAAATAAATTTGAAAACAAAACAAAACAAAACAAGATAAACCAAACAAAAATAGAGAAAACAAGACAGAACAAGCTAAATTGAGGCACAGTTGAAAAAAGGGGGGCAGCTATGGATAGGCAGATGTGAAGAAATGAATCTTGAGACAGGACTGGAAAATGGTGAGGGATTCTGCGTTGCAGATCTCTTGGGAAAGGGAGTTCCATAGCCTGGGAGTTGCCCTGGAGAAGGCTCTGTCCCCAAAACTGCAAGATTGGACTTGTGGATGCAGAGGAGACCAGTTGAGGTAGATCTGACGGACCGTGAGGGTTGGAAAGGGGAAAGGAGGTCATTGAGGTCTGAGTTCAGGTTGCAGTGACAGAGTAGCTGACCAAGGGGGAGGATGTAGATGGTGAAGAGGAGGGGGCCAAGTACGGAGCCTTGGGGAACGCCTTGAATGACTGAGGTGACATGAATAGTTTCACATGTTCATTTTTGTAGCTCCAGATATCCCTGAAATCCGTGTGTTTGTTGTAGTCCAAGAAAACAGATTTACTTTGAAAACGATAACTTGTGTCATCGTTTACTTTGGGGTTGTACCTTTTGCATATCATTAAAAGGTACTAATACACACACACCAAAGGAAATGTAAAATCGTGAATCGGACAATATGTGCCCTTTAAATGTGTGTTGTCTAATAATTCTAGGCTTAAAATTTAAGTTCCAGGCCTTCTCACAAAGATTTTATTAAACGTTTTTAATATTTGCGATCGATGATGTCACTGTTGTACTGGAAAGGGCACACAGAAAAAAACAACACACAGAAAAAAACAAGAAATGGGCAACATTGGATTTATTCGTGTAGATTCTTCAAGGACATTAGTGGATTAATAATGTTGTTAGGGCTGTCATGATAAGTAAATTTTTCTTGGGACTTTGGGTTGCTTAATAGGGCAATAAGGTATAAATTACCATTTAGTCAACAATTTGATCTCTCAGTGAAGTCACCATAAGCTTATAAGATACTCATAATGTGGTCACAACGTCTGGGTCACAGTTATCTAAAAGTGTAACCACATTGCACACTGTGTGCTCATAGAAGATCATAATATAAGGTCATGGTCCACTGTGAGCTCATTCTACCTATAATATAGAAAAGTACCAGATGTTGCTCTGAGAGCTAATATGATAGCGTTGGCTAATTGGAAACATGCCGCAGAGACGTCACCATTAAATTGGAAATTATATCCAGCCAAATTAAGAAAACTTAAAGAGACATGATTGTATTATGGTGTCTGTACAAAAAAATGCATTGCATTAGCAGTGTAAAAGATCATAGCTTTGATTCCTAACCAGGGGTCACACCTGATAAAATGTATACCTTGTAATGCACTGTGAATGCTTAAATAAAATTATAATAAAATAAACAAAACAATTTAAAGATTTGATGTTTTGTATAATTCAACCCATTTAAGAAAAAATAATATTTTGCCTCTCATATTAGTCTGATCTGTTGCATGACTGCTGGCATAGAACAGCAGTTCTCGTGGTTTTTCAGCTTCAAGATAAAAAGCTCACTGTACTTTCTCAGGCATTGTAATGTATATCAGATCTTTTACTTTATATAAGTTTATATTGCTTTTAGTTTTGGTTTCAGAGAAAGATCTTCTTGTTTCAGTTGTCGATTATGTCTTTTATGTTTATTTCATCTCCCGCTCTCCTCTTAACTTTCTTAAACTCCTGCCATTGGTTAACCCTCCTGTCCGTCATCCTGTTTCGGCTGACATCATCTCATCAACTCCACTTATATTGTTATCATCCGATTATCCATAAAGAAGTACACCAGACCACCCGCTTCAGCTATCTTTGTTTGTTGTGTTTACATTGCATAATTTTGTTATGGCAGTCGTGTTTTTGTTTATTGTATATGTTTTGTTGTTCCAGTCATTTTATTTCAATTTACAATTTGTGTTCCCCTGTAATCCCGCCGTGTTATCTCTGGCTGGGAAAAGTGGACAGCGTGTGCGACATAGCCTACATTGTACACATTCAGTTCAAATTTCTTTATTAGACACACGCCGTGCTATACTTTGGGGCAGAGAGTGTAGTTTAGTCAGGACGTCCTTGATGCTGAATATTGTTTTTCTCTTTGACATGCAGACTACTCATGAAGAACACAGCATTGGGAGTGCACACTTGGGTTTTGTGTACAAATTAACTTAAAATGCAAATGTCTGAAACCCGCCAAATCAATCCCAAAGACGGCAAAAGTTTGTCCACCCACCTTAACACATTTTTACCCACACAATCAAATTTACCGCCCAATTTGGCGGGACTAACATCTGGGGTCGTAACACTTTTGGAGAAGGTTGCTTGTCGTTCGTTTGGTGTAATTGTATATTCAACAGATGTCACTGGGAACCCCCCACACACCTTATCTTTGGTCTGTTGGCAGATGGCATCTGGCATCATAATTTTTTTTCTTTATACTGTAATCGAGTAGTAAATGGCATTGACCCTCTACTCTGTCTCTCTTGTATTTCATCAAGTCTAGTTTGATGATAGTTGCTATGAGGCCATGGAAAGTAAACACTAAATGATGCTTGTATAAAAGACACGTCAGTGGAAATACACATAGCACATGCAGCACAATATAATGCTAGCTGAGCAGATGATAATCAAAGTGAATGGTGGTAGGGGGGTGTTAAATAGCACCTTTTTGACAAGCTACACATGATGACTATTAAACCTTAAAAGAACCTATTAGAAACTTATTTTTGGCCTTAAGTATACTTTGAATATAATTATATCAGGTTTTGCATAATTCAACAAAAAAATACAGTTAAACTAGATACGATTTTATGTATCTGGTTATGAAAATCACCTCAGAAAAACAGGTTATTAAAATGCGCTTGGAGCAGAAATGTAACCAGTAAGTTTCTTTTTTTTTTTGCTTTTGCATTGAAAATGACCTTTTATAAACCCACACGCAGAACGTGAGATGCTTGATCTTGCTCAGTTCCTGACTCATAGCGAGGCTTGATGTGGTCTTGAGTATGTAGGCCATTATAGGGCATTGAGCATGTAAACTAAAGTGCATAAGCGCATGTCTATTATTGGATGGGTGCGCAGAAAGGATCGAACAATAGTTGTTTGCAGTGTGTGGGTAGAGAGACGCTTGTATTCACGGTTGGAAAGAAATAGTTTTTGCCAGGAAGTGCATAAAGACATGTACACAATGATTTGCTATGCACACTTTACTTTAAATTGCGTTTCACTAGTTCGCCTGTGCATTCAGGTCTTAATGAGTAATGGTAAATTAACTTGACGTGCTGTCCTCGAAGGGAGCTCTGTACCTGAGCTCTGAACCTCCAGAGAGAGCGAACCTGAGGCCGGGGCTCGAGCCACAAGTTCAACCCCCTGCAACAGAACTGCAAAGAGGAAGAAAGAGAGAGTGAAGGAGAAGATGGGGAAGAGGAGGGATGCCAAAAAAAATTGCAGCTGAAAGCGGAGACCAGAAGGCTGCCTTATATACGCCCATGATGATGATGATTGACAGGCCTGAATACGTTTAGAAATACATTTATGCATTCGTCAGATGCTTTTTTTTTCATGTAAGTGACTTACATTGCATTGAATGTTAGGGGGCATGCACACCAAAGCATTTAAATGCAATAAAAAAGCCAGGCAGACGTCAACTATAGGCGCTTGATGGGTTTTTTTTCAGCTGAACGCTTTAGTTGCTATGATACTTCCGTTTTTATTATCGTTTTCTTTTGTCGTTGAATAATGCACTGGTTAGTTGTTGTGATATTTGTCCCTCCACCTCTCCACTGTGATTGGACGGCCGAGTGAGAAGTGACATTGACAAGCTGAGCTTTTCACCCAAAGTTGAATATTTTTCGGATGGAAAAACTGACAAAAACTCGCCAACAGCTGCTGTTTTTGATAAGCCCCGCACTTCCATTGCATACGCTGAAAAAAATCATACAAAAAACCATATGCTGCCCACCTGTGTAAGCTCTTTGGTGTGCACGCTACTTTAGTGAATAACAACTTTTGCTCCACTAACGCAGTACAAATTGAGCTACAGATTAATGCATTTATCACAACAATTCAACACACTTTTATGACTCACAAAGTGTGTTTTATGAAGCCATTACTCCTATCACCTTACCCCAGATGTGATATGGGTACCCCTAAGTGATTTTATATGTAAGGCAGAACTTGGAAAAATGGTCACATATCACAGATGGTAAAGGGGTGAAGTGCTTTACTCTAGACCAGTGGTTTTCAAACTGGGGGCCGGGGCCCCCAGGGGGGGCGCGAGATGGTGCCAGGGGGGCCCCAGTTTTATGACATTTTATAAAATACATTCATTTATCATGAATTGTGTGTAATTAAACCTAAAAAATATTAAGCCAACTAACCAACAGCACTACTAGGTATAATTTTATATGTTTTGTTTAATTAAAATATTACATTTTAAAACTGTTTAGTCAATTTTCTTTCGGGGGCCGCGAAAAAATGTACTGTACACAAGGGGGGCCGCACGCTGAAAAAGTTTGGGAACCACTGCTATAGACCCTTTGCACGTGACGTCACGGTCTACTCGCGCGAATTATGGACGCCATGACGGACGGCGGAAGTGCTATATTGTAGACGGACGGCAAGCCGAACAAGTACGTGTTTGTGTTCGTTAGGGTCATAAAATGGTTATTTCGTGTTGCTATGATGCACCTACCATTACAGAAAAGTGGCATAAATACATTATTTTTACATGAATGTTATTGTTTAATGCTGCAGTGACACCATAAATCATAGCTGCTAACTCCCACGCATCGCAATTGACCCCATTCTCACGCCACACATCCATTTTCACGATGTAAGTAGCTAAACCAGTGCTCGCAGTACTGACACTTTTATATTTAAGCGTACCTTCACTGTCTTTTGCGTGCCACCACTTCTCATGTTGCTGGTACTTTACTGCAAAGAGTCAAAGAGCATTTCACTTTGTGGCGCTGCGCAGGAAGTTCGGCAGCGAGGACATCAGAGTACCGCGAGAGCAAGTCGAAATGTTACAAAAGGGTCCGCCTTTACCTTTGCTCTCGCGTTACTCTGATGTCATACGCCGATCAGTCAGCTCCGCACCAGTCGAACACACAAAGCGTCAAGGTCTGGATGAAAAGCAGAGACCTGCCCGGATTCCACGCACGCAGATACCCTCAGAAAACAGCAATTTTAAGCAACCATCACTTGCGTGTGCATGTTTGCAAGCAGTACAAGCCTGCGTGATGTTTGCGGTGACAGGTTTTAATAAAAAAAAGTCAATTGATATTTGACATCTATAAACAATAATATATACGAAATATAATTATATGGTCTTGACATACACATTATCTGTTGCTTTAGTTTAATATAAACTACTCATTTGGTTTATTTGATTTTGACAGTCCCTCTATCACAAATCATCACTTTACGCTTCTCTTTCTCAGTGGATAAACTGAATCAAAGCTGCTGTTATCTGCAGTTATACATTTTACAGAGACCAGTAGCCCATTCATTAGATTTTATCAGAAGAAAAGCATAATAGAAGTGTATAAAATAATAGTAAAGACTCTAATCTCAGGCATTTAAACTCAGTAAAAGCTTTTATTTCAATTTAATTTCTAAAATATGATTCGATTTGTACTGTGAACCATTTTACCGCAGTCTTTTCCAACTATTTAACACAGAAATAGCTAAAATCCACACTATTATCAATTGGCAAATGGTTAGGACTCAGAAGTTGGCAGCTCTGCAGACTTTTAAAAGCCTTAAGATCAGCACCAGTCTATGAGGATATCCCGTTTACCACATAGTGGTACAAATCATGCGGGCTGAAGTCGGGCAGATTCGGCGATTTAATGAGGTCCGTGAAAATTGAAGGAGGAAGAAGGGTCGGTATCCAGTCCCGCTATCTCTAACTTCTCTAAATAGCGCTTTTTGTGAGGACCTACCAAATGCCCTACCTCGACCGATAACGGAACAACAACTTCCTTAATATAAGAAGCCATGTATTTTAGTGTAATATATATTTAAACTGTTTAAAACTAATCAAAAATCCCGCTCGTCTATTACTAATCAACCTAGTGCGCCACAGTGATTTTGCCGTCCAGCATGGCGTCGTCACGTGGTCTAGGTCACGTGTTTGCAAAGGGTCTATAGACAGTTTCAGCAGTGACAACATAAACAAGCGGATTTCGTGAAAAACACGTAACTTCCGCTAAATTCCGCTAAGAATAAATAACAACAAAATCCGTTTAAAGTAGTTTATTCATATAACAAGCAAAATAAACAACATGAAGATTACCTAGGAAACCAAAACATTTGTTATTTTCGACAAGGTATTTGTTCAAGAGTTCAGTTTCAGCAACTAGTCAGATCATTAAACAAACAGAAACTGGAAGTAAAGTTCGGACCAGACGCCTAATCGCGTCACCGCACGTGCGTCCTATGAAACGGTCTATTGGGCCCCAAGGAACTGAGCATCCACAGAAAACAGACCTTTCACTGTGGACAGTGTCTTTATTGAGTTTATATGAGAGTGAATAGAGATCAACAGATTACAAAGAACAAATGGTGTATCTGTCCCCAGATTTTTGACGAGCCGAAAATGGAGGTCATAAGGATGGGGATTTTTTTAAATCTCAGTTTCATTCTTTATCAAAACAGTGATCTCTTATGGGCTTGAAACACAACATTTCACAATAGAAGATTCTTATTGTCAGGCAATGATTGGTAGCACTTATTGTATCAGGATATGATGATCTTTTGATATAAAAAAGCTTTCCAATTTTGTGTGCATGACTCATATGATGGTATGTTACAGCTGTTCATTGTAAATATAGTCTGAGTTTTAAAAAAGACCTCTGTTTCTTTGTTGTACAGGAAATGGTGGCATATACCAGAAGCCAAAGTGTTAAAAACACTAGAAAGTGTGAATTATGAGGTGGGTTTAAAAGGAAATATCTTCTTGCCACTTCCAGTTGTAACACTTAGATATTTCATCAAATCAAAATAAATATTTTGAATGATTTATTAAAGGTTTGCCATTTATATTTATTGTATAAAAGAACAGTTTGACTACTGAGGCCTTCAAAACAAGCTTAGCGTGGATTCCTATAAGCGGTGTGTTTTGGTCACTGCTGAGATTTCTAACACAACATTTCCTTAAGAACATCGGTCAACTGAACTAAAACAGCAGGTTTGTTCAAATAATAATTTTTTGTCTTAAATGTTCTGTTAGATAGAAAAGATATAGACATTGATAAGTTTATGTTAGGTGCATATAGATAAGAACTAAAAATGCAGTGAGACAGCAGTAGCAACAATTTGTTCTTGTTTATCAGATATAGAGCAGCACTTTAAAAGCTCAGTTTTTTGCAGACAGGCGCATGACAGGAAGGAGAAAAGCTGCACAACACAGTAAGAGAGCAGTACGCTAGTAAAAAAGTAACTGTTGATCATAATTTTCTGCTTGACAATTTAAAATACTTAATAACATTAATTTTACTCATTTGTAAATTAAAACAAGGCAAAATGTATTTTTTTTAAAAGATTTTTTTATTAGGACTTCTCAATAGTGAGCTCATGTCGTTGTACTGGGAGAGTAGGAGGGGGTATTGGGCGTAACTTAACGTTACAGTATAACGGTTAGTAGCCTACGTGTTGCTTTTCTGTGCGCTTTTATAAATAACAATAATATTTCTAGATTTGTTTTCCTCGATTTGTTTACTAAGTTACCCGCTTCATTTCCGTCGTAAATGTGCCGAAGTGCCCGACAACATATCCAGACTGTGATTTAAGCGAATTGCGTGAGCTGTTTTTTTTCTTTGTGACTTCTGCAAGTTTGGACAAGTCGAAGTCGAACAGGATAAGACGTACACCCGCTTTCGTTTTGTGGATAAAACTTGAGGACGCATGGCTTCCTAAAGGCTTTTCCTTTTCCTGTGGAGACTATTATGAATGTGAAAATAATAGCGTTCAGAAAAATGGTCGTACGTGTTACGCGTTGGAATCGACCCAAATGAACAAGCTTACTTTTATAAAATGTGGAGTTTAATGATCAGAAAGCTTCTGGTGAACTGCACGATTCATACATCGGTTTTCTTTTGTCTGTGCCTGTGTTTTACACGTGGTAAGTACGAATAGCGAACTTTTAAAAGAAAATGAACTGCATCATTTGATGATTATATCTTTTTATGTAGTTCTTATGTAATATTTCTTCATAAGAGAGAGAAAGGGAGAGAGAGAGAGCAATTTACCGTAGTAAATAAGAAAAGTTGGTAAAATAATTTAGTTTTACTGGAAAAATAGCTTTAGCTGTAGATTAGGTAAACTAGACAATGGTGTAAAGTTGTATCCAAAATAAACAAACCCAGCTAGAAATAAAAAGTTCTAAGAACGTTCCCTGAAAGTTCCCAATGTTCCCAAAAACATTCTGCCAACGTTAAAAGCGGCCAGTTTTTTTAAGTTCTAGGAACGTTTCTGTTGTCTGAACGTTAGAGTAATGTTACATTTTATCATTTTTAAACGTTAAGACAATGTCATGTTTTAATGTTCAAACAATGTTTAAAACAACAGCTGTTTATTATATTGACTTGTTTAATTGTTATGTAAATGATAGAGAAACATTGCATTTTATTATTTTATAAAACATTATTTCTGTATGCAGTAAATATATTGCTGTAGAAAACTCAATTCACTTACTAGGTTTAGATGTTGATGTTTCATTTTAAGTCACCCTTATTGTGATTCGTGTTTGTTTTAGTTGGTCTCTTGACACTTGACTTTTTGCCTACTATGTTTTTCCTGGTTGTGTTAACTTTGTGGTAATGCACCACAATTGTTATGAAAAGTTATTAGTGTATTTCTGTGGTTGTTGGTACATAATGGTAAAGATCATCACCTAATTCATTTACTAATCAAAAGTTTATTTTCTGCCAATAATGTATATTAGATCCAAGTCTTTCCCAGCAGTTTGTCATTAAGGAGTTTTAGAAACTTTGGACAAAAAATATCCGTTGTATAGTTGGGATGCACAAACATCAAGAATCAGACTATGAATCTCAACCATGGTGACAATTAAAATTGTTTAAAAAATCCTTATTTATCCATGCTGCAGTGCATGCTGGGAGTCCTGAATGAGGTTTGTAATTTGTTAATACCCAGCATGCATTGCAGCATGAAGTTTATCATTTAATTGTCACCATGATTGAGATTCATAGTCTGATTCTTGATGTTTGTGCATCCCAGTTATATAGCAGATATTTTTTCTCCAAAGTTTCTAAAACTCCTTAATGACAAACTGCTGTGAAAGAGCTGGATCTCATTTTCATTTTTGACAGAAAATAAAGTTTTGATTAGTAAATGAATTAGGTGATGATCTTTACCATTATGTACCAACAATCGCATAATAACACTATTAACTTGGCATGTTCATAACAAATGTGGTGCATTAACACAAAGTTAACACAACCAGGAAAAAAACTAGCAAGCAAAATGTCAAGTGTCAAGAGACCAACTAAAACAAACACTAATCACAATAAGGGTGACTTAAAATGAAACAAACATCAACATCTAAACCTAGTAAGTGAATTGAGTTTTCTACAGCAATATATTTACTGCATACAGAAATAATGTTTTATAAAATAATAAAATGCAATGTTTCTCTATCATTTACATAACAATTAAACAAGTCAATATAATAAACAGTTGTTGTTTTAAACATTGTTTGAACATTAAAACATGACATTGTCTTAACGTTTAAAAATGATAAAATGTAACATTACTCTAACGTTCAGACAACAGAAACGTTCCTAGAACTTAAAAAAACTGGCCGCTTTTAACGTTGGCAGAATGTTTTTGGGAACATTCGGGAACTTTCAGTGAACGTTCTTAGAACTTTTTATTTCTAGCTGGGAAGTCGCTTATTTAGTGTATAATACCTATTTGTTATCCACATACATCAAAAGGCACGACTTTATCAGTGTAAGTTAAACTTTTTACATTTTAGCGATATAAATTTTTGGAAATTGATTTTAAACTAGTGTCTGTATTTGTTTCAGGTGTGCTTGGTGTTGATGGAGATGAAATGAAGTCA
The DNA here is from genome assembly GCA_025389145.1 of Misgurnus mizolepis. Classification (NCBI taxonomy): domain Eukaryota; kingdom Metazoa; phylum Chordata; class Actinopteri; order Cypriniformes; family Cobitidae; genus Misgurnus; species Misgurnus mizolepis. The sequence goes on from JAIFKI010000021.1 coordinate 9,516,423, forward strand.
GTGTCAGTGATGGAGGGAGATTCTGTGACTCTAAACACTGATATTACTGACATAAAGACAGATGATCACATAGTGTGGATGTTTGGACCTAAAGGGACTCGTATAGCTCAAATATATATGAAAGACATTGGTATGTTTAACAGTAATGAGATATTTGGCAACAGACTGAAGCTGGACAGTCAGACTGGATCTCTCACCATCACAAACATCACAATCAAACACACTGGACTTTATAAACTACAGATCTTCAGTGAAGAGACATCAAACAAGAGATTCAATATTACTGTCTATGGTAAGTAAAGGAAAAATGTCTTGCTCTGACTTTGTATGGTTAAATTTAGTTCTTAATGAAAAAAATGACAAATAAAAGAAACCAGCCACGTGTTTATCAATCAAATACAAATTCGTAACATAGAGATCAGGGTAATTTTGTGTACAGTGGCTAGCACTGAAGGAGGTTTGGTATTATGGTCAATTTAGCTGATCCGGAGAGATGCTACATCATCTATTTTCACAGCAATGACCTTTCAAACTTGTGTTCTGACAAATTTAGAGAATTTTGAAATATAAATGGTTAATTTATCTCTCTTGTGTTTTCCAGCCCCTCTGCCTGCTCCTATAATCGTCCGTAACAAAGACTTATCACATTGTCCTTCATCATCAGAAAGACCATCAAGCTCAAAATGTGTGTTGTTGTGTTCAGTGATGAATGTGAGAGATGTGAGTCTGTCCTGGTACAAAGGAAACAGTTTATTGTCCAGCATCAGTGTGTCTGATCTCAACATCAGACTCTCTTTACCTCTGGAGGTTGAATATCAGGACAACAGCACATACAGCTGTGTAGTGAGCAATCCCATCACAAACCAAACTCAACATCTCAACGTCACTCATGTCTGTCAGACCTGTTTAGGTAAGACTGTAGTGATACAAACTGCTTATCATGTAAAAATGTAATACCATAAGACAAAGTAGATATAGTAAGCATTGAAAAAGCAATTCAGCATCTGATAAGTTTTTGTAAATGCACAAAAAGATAAAGATCTGTGATTTAGAGTATTAAAACAAATTTTCAGTTCTACTTTTAAGATTTCCAAATTCCACTAAAGACCATCTTATTATCAAACTCTTTTGGTTAAATGAAGAATTTGTGACAAATATGTCAATAAACTCAAAATCTTCTGGGTGTTTAAGTTCACAATTGGACAAAATATTCCCAAAATATACATATTGCATTTTTAATTCATGGCAGCATATGAAAATAGACAAGAACATGTTAAAATGCTGTATATAGAGGCTATGTAACCTTGTTAGATTTACAACAGCTATACTGAAGTCAAACATTGCAGGATTTATTTACTGTTTTACTGTTTCGTTTAGCTGAACGCAACGATTCAGGTTGGATTATAGGAGTGGTTGTTGGTGTGATATTAGTACCTGTAGCTGTGGCTCTGGCTGTGAAATACATTCGCAAGAAACCCAGAGACTGCAGACAGCCTGAATGTAAGTATTATTTATGTCTGATCAGTTTTTTACAACAATTTCAGATTTATTTATATATTTATATATATATCATTTTGTAGTCTGAAAATTGATTATTATTGAAACAGTTCAGACTCGTGAAGAGGTGATTTACGCTGAGACTACATTTTGTGCACGACATTTTAAACAGAGTTTGGTAAGATATCGAAATGCAGTATGCACTGCGCATTTCTGTCTGTGGATAGAAAGCTCTGCATTTATCACAGATCACAAAAGATCTGAATTTGCTTGCAACTGGATGACCCACAATTGTCACACGTCTATGTGCTTTTGCTTAATGATTTTGTGTTTGTACATGATGATCAGAAAACCAAGCAAATTACAACGAAAGAAACATATTGTGTGCTATTGGAGTTATTGATTATTGTGTAAAAATGCTATTAGCTATTTCTCAAATGGCTTTTAATTGCTTACATTTGACTGATATACACTGTCAGTAGATGTATGTTGGCTTTAGTTTCAAACTCTCTGGTATCTCCAGTTTATGACCATTAGGGCAGTAAAACATCATATATTTGTGTATTTTGTATAAAAACAGATGCAAATATATATTTAAGATATATATATATATATATATATATATATATATATATATATATATATATATTAGGGCTGTCAATAGATTAAAAAAATTAATCTAGATTAATCGCATGATTTCATGAGTTAACTGCGATTAATCGCAAATTAATCGCACATTTTTATCCATTCTAAATTTACCCTAATTTAACACTTTTCAGGTTTTTAATATTCTAATCATATATACATATATAAATGCTTTATGCAAATGTATGTTAACAACAGCCTGTTTACATTTTTAACAGGATCATCAGCCATTGTTTTGTATACGAATTTTCCTTTAAGAAGATTTTTCTTTCTCCATTTTTGTTTGCTGCTGCATCATTTGTGACCTGTGCTGGCAAGTTGAGTCAGAATTAGCAAATAAAAAAAAATAGTTGTTCAATATTTTGACATTCTCTATTAAAACATAGAACAATGCATGCTTTGTTGAAATATAACAAAATATGACAGAACTACACGTGTTTGAAGTTGAAAGAGTCAAATTACCACAAAAATTACCACATCCATACATTATATTACCACATCAATACCTTAAAATCACTGGTAAAACTAATAGATTTAGCACACACAAAGCAAATACATCATCAATGTATGTTCAACTTATTTCCTTTTGTTTGATTGACATTGAGACAGACTGCTTAAAATCTAAGTGATCTAATAATGTTACACATCAGATATTTTTACCCAACAGTTAACCAAACATTTACTTAAGACATAACAGATTATAGATCCTACGTGCGTGAATTCTTATAAAAACAGATATTTGTAAAACTGTAATTTTGTGTAGATGTCTATATATCCAGGTCGCGCACTCGCGCGTCTGTGTGCACGCGCTTCAGATGTCAGTCAGTCTGTCAGCGCGAGGGGATCGCTTTTGAGTCTTGTCGCTCTTAATAACTCTTTAACATTAATCAGGTACCGAACTTTATCTCTCTTAATGACTATTTTAACATCAAGCAAGTCCTGCAGTCTATTTTATAAGTCATGCATAAAAGCGAAACCAAATGAATTGAGACGCATTTTTGTAGTAGATTAAGCATTAGGAGGACGGTAACGTTACACCTCTCAGACGTATAAATAAAGATCATATCAGATGTCCAACGAGCATTTAGAGCATTGGATTTGGTAGACGATTTGCTTAATGTTATTATTTCTATGAAAACCTTTTACTCATTTAGAAAGAGTCACATTTGTCTGCGTCTCTGTTCATTCAACAGAAATTGCGCGTTGCATTAATCTCCGTTAATAAAATTAGTGGCGTTAAAATGAATTTTGACAGCCCTAATATATATATATATATATATATATATATATATATATATATATATATATATATATATATATATATATATATATATATATATATATATATATTTTTTTTTTTTTTTAATTTAATTATTCAATTATTTATTTATATTTGTTTATTTATTTATTATATGCATGTGTGTATTTATATATACATTACATAATTATTATACACAGTACACACATATATGACGTAAACAAAAACTTTTAATAATTTTGCAGCCCTAATGAAATTTTGTGTGCAGATCATGTGCTCTATGTTTGTAGATCAAATCCATGTTTGATGGCAATTTTGTTCAAACTGCTTCATTTTTCAGTGTCAAGTATGCTGCTTTTTAGCTTCCACAATATTGTGGCCCTAAAAGTGCCCGATGGTTCAGTGCACTAGATAAATAAAATATAAAACCAAGTGGCACCTGCAAAAAAACTTGGTTTGACATTTTGTTTAATGCAGAATCACTTAAAGGCTATGCTTACATTAGTGCGTTTTCGTTTTTAACCCATTACTTTTGCCAATGCAACACTGTCCTCTATTGGAGTGGATTTAAAGTGACAGTGCATCATTTTTATTCAGTTAATCCCAGGTTTTCATCCTAAATAGTTAAACCAATTATACCACAGATTATTAACACTAAACCAACTTATTTTTAACACAAATCCTGATGGATGTATATTATTATAAGCGCTTTGTTTTAAGCTACCAGCAGCTATCTATATGCGCAAGATGCAAGCTGTTATCCACTTGTTAAGTCATGACGTAAGGAATACTGTTTCCGGGTCCAAGCATCCACTCGGTTCAATAGAGGATATCAATAAAAGAAAAGTTTATGAGAACTATTTATTCATATTACACAAACAAATGTATGCAAAAATTATAAACTCACAAATTATAAACTCACAGACAATAATCTTTAATAATTCATAGAAATATCCATGTCCATGAGTCCATGCTTTTTCATTTTGGATTTTGTTATAGAGATCAAAATCGGGTGTTTTTTGTAGTTTTGCATTATGATATGAGTGTATATCAGGGTGATTTTTGTGTTTTTCCATGCGGCATTTGACATGAGTTGGACCTGGAAGCGGTGCATGACGTCAGACTTAACAAGGGCATTAAATCATTAAGCTCTTTTACACCTGTACACCCAGTGTACAATTTGTGCTTGAAAGGTTTCATGCATTGTCGTTTGTGTATATATATTTTTTTCTTTTTTAGAAGGGCAACATACACAGGAAAATCCCCAGTGTTAAATTAACTCTACCAGTGTTAAATCAACACTATTTGGTGTTTATATAATCCACACCAAGATCGGTGTTAAAAAAGACTGGTGTTAAAAATATAACTCTGAATCAGTGTTAAAGTTAATGAGATAATGAAGTGATGATTAAGACATTAATGGTGAACACCTGCTGGTCATTCAAATCAATTACATTTTGGACATTTTCCTGTCTCTAAATTTTTATTTTGATGACTCGTTTTCTGGAGAAAATACTAAAATAATAAAGATAGACAAATTATTAAATGCAATAGATCAATACGGTTGGGTGTATGCCTCCAAAAGCTGCAATCTTTCACGTTTGCCTCTCTATCATCATCTCTGTTTGAAAAATAAAATGATAACTTGCAGAATTATTTTCTAAATGGATAAGTTTAACTTCTAAACAGCTGTCAGAACAAAATACAAAAAAAGTGCTCAACTATTCCAGCATCCACACGCGTGATTTAGTAGACAAATCTTCTTTCTGACGTGATGTCTCACAAGTCAAATAGACATTTGCCACAAAATATATCATATTAAATCATAAGTTTGTGTTTGTTATGAGGTCATTTGAAGTCACCATTACTGTGATTAGTGTTTCCTTTAGTTAGGCATTTGTCCCTTGACCTTCACTGATCTAAATCTCCTCTTTTAGCAATAGCAACAATGTTTTAGTAAAACCACTTGTTCATTGCTTCATGTAGAGGGAAGCCCTTCCAGACCTTCTCAGATTGTTTATTTTTATTATTTTCTACTCTACAAATTATTGAAACATTTGGTCACAAATTTATTATGAAGAAACAGACATATAATAAAGCTCTATGCAAATGACAGTGTATTGAATGAGACTGCTGTAACGCTTTAGTGTGTTTTTTGTTGTTGTTGTTTTTTGCTTAAGAGAGACTTCATGATTTCTGATACAAATCTCAACGATGGTGACAGTTAATGGTAAGAAAGTTGCTAAATTTTTGTCATGTTGCAATGCATGATGGGATTTATGAATGAGTTTTCTACAATCCTGGTTCCCAGCATGCATTGCGACATGAAGCTTTGTTGTTAATTGTCACCATGATTGTGTTTTATAGGCTGATTGTTGATGTCTCAGTGTGTCTGTCTTGCACCCCAGATTAGATTTGGGTAAACAATATTTAACTCTTCAGGTTATGTGGACTTTTACAGCACTGTTGGATTTCATGGGAGCTTCACAGGTTTGGCAGAACATAAATTAGACACTTACATTCAGTGATAATTTTTTTTACGATATCATTGACTCCCAAGTTTTATACTAATTAACATAGTGTTAGTTATAGACTTCACTTCTCTCATCTTCCTCTGCTTTAACAGATGTGTTTTATAAACACACTGCCACAATTAGCAGAAGAAATCTAACACTAAATTTCAAGACCCAAGTACCCAACTAAAGGAAACACTAATCGGAGCAATGGTGACTTACTTTATTAACCAGATTAACAGCAGTTCTTTAGAAGTTAAACCTATCATCCATGTAACTCTGCAAGCAAGTTGTAATTTTAGTTTTCAAACAGAGATGATGTTAGTGTTCATTTAACTATGGTGATTTCATCTATTGCATTTAATAATTTGGCTTTCTTCCTCATTTTAGTATTACTTTCTCCAGAAAAAGAGTCAACAAAATAAAATTTTTAAGACAGGAACAATTCCAAAATTGAGTTGATTTGACACAAAATGACCAGCAGGTGTTCACTATTAATGACTCAATCACTTCATTATCTTATTAACTTTAACACTGATTTAGTGTTTTTTTAACACCAATCTTGGTGTGGATTATATAAACACCGAGCAGTGTTAATTTAACACTGGGGATTTTACTGTGTAGACATGGATAGTTTTCATTTTAAAATGCAAAAATGTAAACATAGCCATAGATTATTGCATGAAGCAAGACTGTCCAGATATTTTCTGGATTAAAATTATTGATTGCAGTTTCTTCATGGTTTGTTTCTCATGCTCCGATTTCTGTCCATTTTCTTACAGGTTGCTGAAGACGACCACGTAATGTACTCAAGTGTTATTAAGAGATGACTTAACCAGTATTTTGCTCATGAACCTCAACCCCCAATAGTATTTGTAAGAGTGGGTTGCAAACTCTGTTTTTTATTTTTCAAAAATTTTGTGCATTCCAATTAGTATCAATCAAACTCCAGTTGTTGTTTTTTTTATTTAAGCCTTTATAACTAAAAAATACAGCTAATTATCACAATACAACACAATAAAAGCATGATAACATAATAATAAACAAAACTTTTTAACACAGAGTTATCTCGTTTTGGAACCAAACTCTTCATATCATTCATGAAATATTTCTGGAATTTCCTGAGTTCCGTTTATCCTGCACTGACCCTAAAAAGTTTCATTATTAGTATTTCTCTAGCACTGATGAGTACATTCATTTTGTTTTTTTTCATGAATAGTGAAAATCAAGAAAGACTTGTTAATTGCAGTGAATTGTGTAGCTCAATTGTCACATACAAGGCGTATATAATAAGTCAATAACAACATTTGCAGTTGAATTGTATAAATGGTGTGGTTGTGCAGTTAGTTGTTTACCCTGTTACACAGGACAAGTCCCCACATGATTTGTGTCATGATCCTGTCAGCCCTGTATGTATTTTCCCTTGCTTCATCGTGGCAGCCCTTATTATTGTTGTTTTGTGTGAAGAGTCACATGGCCTGTATTTTGTGTTTGTGAACCTCATGCTCTCCTGTCTTAAGTCTTGACCCTGCCCCTCGTTTCCTTGTTAATTATTCATTATTAGTTAAAGGGGTCATATGATGAAAATGTTAGCATTGCCACTTTGTAGGTTTGAGCAAAAATGTGTCGTTTTGGGTGTGTTTTTTAAAATGCAAATGAGCGGATGACGTGCAAACACTGATCACAATGATGGTGGTTTGTTGTAATTGAAACTCTATTGTGCTGTCAAGTCCAAAAATGTGTCGTTTTGGGTGTGTTTTTTAAAATGCAAATGAGCGGATGAAGTGCAAACACTGATCACAATGATGGTGGTTTGTTGTAATTCAAACTCAATTGTGCTGTCAAGTCCTTCTTTTCTCTCTCTTTCTCTCTGCACTAAACGGCAGTGCAGTGGTTGGAGAGTTCAGATTAAGGAGGCGGTATTATTCTAATAAGATATCCTTATGACATCATAATGAAAGCCAAATTTCAATGACCTGTTTTTGCTCACACCTACAAAGTGGCAATGCTAACATTTTCATCATATGACCCCTTTAAATCGCTTCAACTGTGTGTCCACGTTCCCTTTAATTCTCCCCTATTTAATGCCCTTGTGTCTACTGTCTTGTGCTGGATCATTGTTCATCGTCCAATGATGTTGTGTGTCCCATCCTGCCCAGCTAATTGTACATTTAAGCAATATCGCTCGAGTAGGAGTGTGATATAGCTCTATATCATCAGGGCTGTGAATAGGCCAGAGGCACGAGGCCGTAGGCCGAGTGCCGGAGGCAATCACAGCCGTGATGATATAGAGCTATATCACACGACTCCGAGAGCGATATTGCTTTTATACAACAGTTCGACGGCACACGTTTGAAAAACGAAAACTAGAAAACAACAACGGAGTAATTTTAAAAGCCTCTTTGTTTGAGAACTACTTCTTCCGCCACGGATTTGAGGGCGGCCAGAATGACAGGAAACACTTTCGGCTGCTTTGAATCTCATATTAAAGGGGACATATTATGAGATTTTTTTAAAGATGAAAACTAAGTCTAAAATAGGTCTGAGCAAAAGTGTGCCGTTTTGGGTGTGTCATTTAAAATGCAAATGAGCGGATGAAGTGCAACCACTGATCACAATGATGGTGGTTTGTTGCAATTGAAACTCAATTGTGCTGTGAAATATTTTATCTCTCTCTTTCTCTCCATACTAAATGGTTGTGCTGTGGTTGGATAGTGCAGATAAAGGGGGCGGTATTACCTTATTCTGACATCACAATAAGGGCCAAATTACAATGACCTATTTTTCACATGCTTGCAGAAAATGGTTTACCAAAACTAAGTTATTGGGTTGATCTTTTTAATATTTTCTAGGTTGATAGAAGCACTGGGGACACAATTATAGCACTTAAACATGGAAAAAGTCAGATTTTCATAATATGTCCCCTTTAAATGTTTGCAGTTCAATTTTAGAAGTAATATTTGTTTTCAGTGGACTCAAATTAATTAAGTTCACAATACTAACACCACCATGTAAATATATATATAATATTTATAAACTTGAATGGATCAGGCAATTGGTTTCCTAAATGAAATGAGTTTCTTTCAGGGCATTATAACATTAACATACTGTTAAAATAGGAGAGCTGTAAATTAACGGAAGTAGAACTGTATTTTAACAGAGGCAGAACCGTAAAATAACATTATCTTGCTGGCAACCAAGCTGCCAGTTGATTACTGTTATTTAACGGCACAATTTTTTACAGTGTATGAGAACCAAAGCATGAGTGGACATCAGTGTTCACTCGCCCCGCTGACCACCGCCCTCTCTGGGCTACATCTCTGACAGGGATTCCCTGGCTCTCATGTTGGCCTTGTTTGTTTATGATCGTCAAAATGAAATCAAATCAGCAGTATTTGGTGTCATGATCAAACTATTACTTGTTTTTTTATTCATATTTAGTGTCTTTTGTGTTGTTATTGTTTTTGCGCGAGGTAAAAGTAAATAAAACTATACTTGTATAATGTTACTATTGCTTTCTCAGTTATTCTTAACGCGATACGAGCACTCGATTATTATTATTAAACTTTGTTCTTGTCAGTACTATATAATAAAGCAATAAACCCCAAGAAGCAGTGGGTTACCAGTGCATTTTATAACAGCTAAGGGGCGTTGTTAGGCACGACGCGAAGCGGAGTGCCTAAAACCCCCTTAGCTGTTATAAAATGCACTGGTAACCCAACGCTTCGCGGGGTTTATTGCGTTTATAAAACGGTTACTTCATATGCATAACGTTAGCGGGATTTTATAAAATAAAACACACATAAGTTGTAATTATATTAGTACAAATATTAGTCTTCCGCCAAACAAAGTAGTTCCTCAGAATCAAGTGTGACTGAAACAGAGCGCAGTTCACAAACAACACAGATGCAGAAAGGCGCAATGAAAATATGATTAAAGACTGTGGTGTTTATTTTTATATATCAACATTCATCTAAAATATACATTAACATTTATATCGTGCAACTGTTGAAGTGATGATCAAATATGCTTGGAAGCATGATTAACTCTTTCCCCGTCAGCGTTTTTTTTTTAAGTTGCCACCCAGTTTTAGTTGAATGCCTAACAGAAAAATTATTTTCTTTAAATAAACATAAAATATCAAATGAAAGAACAGTCCATCCGCTTTCCAACAACATCAAAAAACGTTTCATCCTACCTTAATTTGTTCTCTTATCAGTTATCACCTCTCAAATTTTCAGCTAAATGCGGAGATAATTCCATTTTTGTGAAGAACTTTGTAAGAGATCAGATTCAGAGCCTGATCAAAACACACGTCACGCTAAATCCACTACAACGCTGTTGTGTCGAGTGAATGCCTCAGTGTTTAAGTTGGGTAAGATTGCCATCTTGTGGATAATAGCGGAAATATCAATAAGACAAAAATACCTCAGAGAACGTTTTCTCTTTATTGAAATTTTTTATTTATTGACATTTATCTGGATATCGCCATAATTGTGCAAAGGTAGAAAAATTAAAAAATGATTTAAGGCTGAGGTGTTTATTTTCATAAATCAGTATGCAGCAACAGTGGGGCAGTGATACTTGTGATGCGGTCTGAACCGTGGGTTTACCGGGGTATTTTATCACGGCTTAGAACGCGTTTCAACCAATCAGAATGAAGAACCAGAACGAGCCGTTTTATAAAACGTTTTTTATAAGTGTCAGATAGATGTTTTTGCATGCTGCTTATAAATATATCAGTGCACAGCAAAATCCCCAACGTTAAATTAAAGGGGTCATATGATGAAAATGTTAGCATTGCCACTTTGTAGGTGTGAGCAAAAATAGGTCATTGAAATTTGGCTTTCATTATGATGTCATAAGGATATCTTATTAGAACTAGAAATGCAATTCCCAAGGAATTACCAGTGCATGAAAATGCAAAAAAGTTGATTGACAGAAATGTAAAAGAAACTTAGTCTAGTAGTTTACCTGGCTGTTGACATGTTTTAGTGTGAAGCTAGCATGATTTAAAAAAGTTATCATGATGAAATATGAAGCTAGCATGAGGTAACATGATTTACCATGAAGTTAACATGATTTATCATGAAGCTAGCATGATTTATCATGAAGCTAACATGATTTAACATGAAGCTAACATGACGTTAACATGATTTAGCATGATTTAGCATGAAGCTAGCATGAAGCTAGCATGATTTAACATGATGTTAGCACGATTTAGCATTAAGCTAACATGAAGCTAGTAAGATTTAGCATGAAGTTAACATGATGCTAGCATGATTAGCATGAAGCTAGCATGATGCTAACATGATTAGCATGAAGCTAGCATGAAGCTAGCATGATAAGCATGAAGCTAGCATGAAGCTAGCATGATTAGCATGAAGCTAGCATGATTAGCATGAAGCTAGCATGATGCTAGCATGATTAGCATGAAGTTAGCATGATGCTAGCATGATTAACATGAAGCTAGCATGATGTTAGCATGATTAGCATTAAGCTAGCATGATGCTAGAATGATTAGCATGAAGCTAGCATGATGCTAGCATGATTAACATGAAGCTACCATGATGCTAGCATGATTAGCACGAAGCTAGCATGAAGCTAGCATGATTAGCACGAAGCTAGCATGATGTTAACATGATTAGCACAAAGCTAGCATGATGTTAGCATGATTAGCATGATGCTAGCATGATTAGCATGAAGCTAGCATGATGCTAGCATGATTAGCATGAAGCTAGCGTGAAGCTAGCATGCTTAACATGAAGCTAGCATGATGCTAGCATGATTAGCATGAAGCTAGCGTGAAGCTAGCATGATTAGCACGAAGCTAGCATGATGCTAGCATGATTAGCACGAAGCTAGCATGATGCTAGCATGATTAGCATGAAGCTAGCATGATTAGCATGAAGCTAACATGATGCTAGCATGATTAGCATGAAGCTAGCATGATGCTAGCATGATTAGCATGATGCTAGCATGATTAGCATGAAGCTAGCATGAAGCTAGCATGATTAGCATGAAGCTAGCATGATTAGCATGAAGCTAGCATGATGTTAGCATGATTAGCATGAAGCTAGCATGATGTTAGCATGATTAGCATGAAGCTAGCATGATGTTAGCATGATTAGCACGAAGCTAACATAATGCTAGCATGATTAGCACGAAGCTAGCATGAAGCTACCATGATTAGCATGAAGCTAACATGATGCTAGCATGATTAGTATTAAAGCTAGCATGATGCTAGCATAATTAGCACGAAGTTAGCATGAAGCTACCATGATTAGCATGAAGCTAACATGATGCTAGCATGATTAGTATTAAAGCTAGCATGATGCTAGCATAATTAGCACGAAGCTAGCATGATGCTAGCATGATTAGCACGAAGCTAGCATGATTAACACGAAGGTAGCATGAAGCTAGCATGATGTTAGCATGATTAGCACGAAGCTAACATAATGCTAGCATGATTAGCACGAAGCTAGCATGAAGCTACCATGATTAGCATGAAGCTAACATGATGCTAGCATGATTAGTATTAAAGCTAGCATGATGCTAGCATAATTAGCACGAAGTTAGCATGAAGCTACCATGATTAGCATGAAGCTAACATGATGCTAGCATGATTAGTATTAAAGCTAGCATGATGCTAGCATAATTAGCACGAAGCTAGCATGATGCTAGCATGATTAGCACGAAACTAGCATGATTAACACGAAGGTAGCATGAAGCTAGCATGATTAGCACGAAGCTAGCATGATTAGCACGAAGCTAGCATGATGCTAGCATGATTAGCACGAAGCTAGCATGATGTTAGCATGATTAGCACGAAGCTAGCATGATGCTAGCATGATTAGCACGAAGCTAGCATGATGCTAGCATGATTAGCACGAAGCTAGCATGATGATAGCATAATTAGCACGAAGCTAGCATGATGCTAGCATGATTAGCATGAAGCTAGTATGATTAACATAATGTTAGCATGATTAGCATGAAGTTAGCATGATTAGCATGAAGCTAGCATGATGTTAGCATGAAGCTAGCATGATGTTAGTATGATTAGCATGAAGCTAGCATAATTTGCATAAAGCTAGCATGATGTTAGCATGATTACCATGAAGTTAGCATGAATTTAGCATGAAATTAACATGATGCTAGCATGATTAAGATGATGTTAGCATGATTAGCATGAAGCTAGCATGATTTAGCGTGAAGCTAACAAGATTTAACATGAAGTTAGCATGATTTAGCATCAAGTTAGCAAGATTTATTATGAAATTAGCATAAAGCTAGCATGAAACTAGCATGAAGCTAGTATGACTTAGCATGAAGCTAGCATGAAGCTAATATTACCCAAAGACCCAACCCCCATGTCTCTATGATGTTCGGATCCAGAGATATAAGGCTTTGTTTATTATGTTGCTAGGCTGCTCATATTTGGTTGCTAGGGGCGTGGCTTAATACCTCAATAAGGATGGTGAGAGACAGATTGGATGCCTGAGTAAAATGAGCCCACCCCCATGTCTCTGTGACACTGTGCTGCAAAGATATCCATCTGGGCATTTTATAATGGCAGTCTATGGGAAATGTTGCTAGGGTGCCCAAAATGGTTGCTAGGGGCGTGGCTTAATAGCTCAATAAGGATCCTAAGGGACTGATTGGATGCCTGAGTAAAATGAGCCCACCCCCATGTCTCTACGACACTGCGCTGCAAAGATATCCCATCTGGGACGTTTTTATTTCCTTATATGGGCATGATTCCTGCCCCATTATAAGTCTATGGGGAAATTTGGGGGCCTCTTACACCCCAGGGGTACAACTTACACCCCATTGTGAGGTATGTTCTTACAGAGCCTGCCAGCCTCTTCAAATGTGGCAAGTCACAAGTTTCTGTGAAATTCTAGGTCTGAGCTACGACTCGTCAAAGTTTGTCTCCATGTTAAGTCAATGGGATTTTTCGGCTGCTTTTTCGCCCCTGGGGCGAAGACCGTACCCCCGATCGCTTATAAAAGTCATAGCACACTATTCCCGAATAGTCCGCACGTTTGAGAGTTTGAATGAAGTTTCTAAGTTAAGCGGTTCGAGCCGTATTAATTGCGGAAATTTGGTTGGAAGAATAATAATAATAACTAGATATTAAAGTTTGAAGACAAACTTTATGTTGGCTTGAAAAAGCGTAGCTTGAACGTTTAAAACGGTTTGACAGAAGTTTAGTTTAGTAGGCTATCTGGCTGTTAGAATGTTTAAGTATGAAGGTAACATGATTTAACATGATGCTAACATGATAAGCATGAAGCTGGCATGATGCTAGCATGATAGCATGAAGCTATCATGATGCTAGCAGGATGCTAGCATGATGCTAGCATGATTAACATGAAGTTAGCATGATGCTAGCATGATTAGCATGAAGCTAGCATGATGCTAGCATGATTAGCATGAATCTAGCATGATGTTAGCATGATTAACATGAAGCTAGCATGATGCTACCATGATTAGCATTAAGGTAGCATGATGCTAGCATCATTAGCATGAAGCTAGCATGATGTTAGCATGATTAACATGAAGCTAGCATGATGCTACCATGATTAGCATTAAGGTAGCATGATGCTAGCATCATTAGCATGAAGCTAGCATGATGTTAGCATGATTAGCATGAAGCTAGCATGATGATAGCAAGATTAGCATGAAGATAGCATGATGCTAGCATGATAAGCATGAAGCTAGCATGATGCAAATATGATTACAATGAAGCTAGCATTATTAGCATGAAGCTAGCATGATGCTAACATGATTAGCATGAAGCTAGCATGATGCTAGCATGATTAGCATGATGTTAACATGATTAGCATGAAGCTAGCATGATGTTAACATGATTAACATGAAGCTAGCATGATGTTAACATGATTAACATGATTAACATGAAGCTAACATGATGCTAGCATGATTAGCATGAAGCTAGCATGATGTTAGCATGATTAGCATGAAGCTAGCATGATGCTAGCATGATTAGCATGAAGCTAGCATTATGCTAGCATGATTAGCATGAAGCTAACATGATGTTAGCATGAAGCTAGCATGATGCTAGCATGATTAGCATGAAGCTAGCATGATGCTAGCATGATAAGCATGAAGCTAACATGATGCTAGCATGATTAGCATGAAGCTAGCATGATGTTAGCATGATTAGCATGAAGCTAGCATGATGCTAGCATGATTAGCATGAAGCTAGCATGATGCTAGCATGATTAGCATGAAGCTAGCATGATGTTAGCATGATTAGCATGAAGCTAGCATGATGGTAGCATGATTAGCATGAAGCTAGCATGATGTTAGCATGATTAGCATGAAGTTAGCATGATTAGCATGAAGCTAGCATGATGTTAGCATGATTAGCATGAAGCTAGCATGATGCTTGCATGATTAGCATGAAGCTAGCATGATGCTAGCATGATTAGCATGAAGCTAGCATGATGCTAGCATGATTAGCATGAAGCTAGCATGAAGCTAGCATGATTAGCATGAAGCTAGCATGATGCTAGCATGATTAGCATGAAGCTAACATGATGCTAACATGATGGTAGCATGATTACCATGAAGCTAGCATGAAGCTAGCATGATTAGCATGAAGCTAGCATGATGCTAGCATGAAGCTAGCATGATGCTAACATGATGGTAGCATGATTAGCATGAAGCTAGCATAATGCTAGCATGATTAGCATGAAGCTAGCATGATGCTAGCATGATTAGCATGAAGCTAGCATGATGTTAACATGATGGTAGCATGATTAGCATGAAGCTAGCATGATGCTAGCATGATTAGCATGAAGCTAGCATGATGCTAGCATGATTAGCATGAAGCTAGCATGATGCTAGCATGATTAGCATGAAGGTAGCATGATGCTAGCATGATTAGCATGAAGCTAGCATGATGCTAGCATGATTAGCATGAAGCTAGCATGATGCTAGCATGATTAGCATGAAGCTAGCATGATGCTAGCATGATTAGCATGAAGCTAGCATGATGCTAGCATGATTAGCATGAAGCTAGCATGATGCTAGCATGATTAGCATGATGCTAGCATGATGCTAGCATGATTAGCATGATGCTAGCATGAAGATAGCATGATGTTAGCATGATTAGCATGAAGCTAGCATGATGCTAGCATGATTAGCATGAAGCTAACATGATGCTAGCATGATTAGCATGAAGCTAGCATGATGCTAGCATGATTAGCATGAAGCTAGCATGATGCTAGCATGAATAGCATGAAGCTAAGATGATTTAGTATGAAGCTAGCATGATTAGCATGAAGCTAGCATGATGCTAGCATGATTAGCATGAAGCTAGCATGATTTAGCATGATGTTAGCATGATTTAGCATGAAGTTCGAAAGATTTATTATGCAATTAGCATAAAGCTAGCATGAAACTAGCATGAAGCTAGTATGACTTAGCATGGAGCTAGCATGAAGCTAATATGACCCAAAGACCCAACCCCCATGTCTCTATGATGTTCAGATCCAGAGATATAAGGCTTTGTTTATTATGTTGCTAGGGTGCTCATATTTGGTTGCTAGGGGCGTGGCTTAATACCTCAATAAGAATCCTAAGAGACTGATTGGATTCCTGAGTAAAATGAGCCCACCCCCATGTCTCTATGACACTCTGGTGCAAAGATATCCATCTGAGCTTTTTATAATGGTAGTCTATGGGAGAGGTTGCTAGGGTACCCAAAATTGTTGCTAGGGGCGTGGCTTAATAGCTTTGGGGTGATCCTAAGAGACTGATTGGATGCCTGAGTATAATGAGCCCACCCCCATGTCTCTACGACATTCTAAAGTGAAGATATTCCATCTGGGACGCTTTTATTCCCTTTTATGGGCATGTTTCCTGCCCCATTATAAGTCAATGGGAAATTTTGGGGGCCTCTTACACCCCAGGGGTATAGCTTACACCCCATTGTGATGTATGTTCTTACACAGTCTGTCAGCCTCCTTAAATGTGGTAAGCCACAAGTTTCTACAAGTTTCTCACTCGCAGCTATGACCCATCAAAGTTTGTCTCAATGTTAAGTCAATGGAAATTTTGGGGTGTTCGAGCCCCCCGTTTAGGAATTCGGAAGGTCCCATCAGTTAGAAAAGATATAGCACACTAAGTCAGACCAGTCTGAAGGTCCGTGGAAAATTTGGTGCATGTAGCTTGAAAGCTCTAGGACGAGTTAGTGTCGAAAATTTAGTCTCAGAAGAAAGCGGAATAATAATAATAACTAGATAGGTACATTTCCTGAAGAAAATGTGAGTGGTGCTTGCCGTGGCAAATTTCGGGGGACAATATATGATTATACTCCAAGCCAAAAGTAAAACAATTCAACCCACATGTCTCTACGATATTCTGATGCGAAGATATAAGGCTTTGTTTATTCGGTTGCTAGGGTACTTTATTTGGTTGCTAGGGAGAAAATTGGCATCCACTAGTGATTACACTCCGAGTCACGAGTCAAACGGTCAAACCCCCGTGTCTCTACGATGTTCTGATGCGGAGATATAAGGCTTTGTTTACTCTGTTGCTAGGGTACTGTATTTGGTTGCTAGGGAAAAAATTGGCATCCACTAGTGATTACACTCCGAGATACGAGTCAAACGGTCCAACCCCCGTGTCTCTGCGATGTTCTGATGTGGAGATAAAAGGCTTTGTTTACTCTGTTGCTAGGGTACTGTATTTGGTTGCTAGGGAGAAAATTGGCATCCACTAGTGATTACACTCCGAGTCACGAGTCAAACGGTCCAAACCCCGTGTCTCTACGATGTTCTGATGCGGAGATATAAGGGTTTGTTTACTCTGTTGCTAGGGTACTGTATTTGGTTGCTAGGGAAAAAATGGCATCCACTAGTGATTACCCTCCGAGTCATGAGTCAAACGGTCCACCCCCGTGTTTCTACGATGTTCTGATGCGGAGATATAAGGCTTTGTTTACTCTGTTGCTAGGGTACTGTATTTGGTTGCTAAGGAAAAAAATGGCATCCACTAGTGATTACCCTCCGAGTCACGAGTCAAACGGTCCAAACCCCGTGTCTCTACGATGTTCTGATGCGGAGATATAAGGCTTTGTGTACTCTGTTGCTAGGGTACTGTATTTGGTTGCTAGGGAAAAAAATGGCATCCACTAGTGATTACCCTCCGAGTCACGAGTCAAACGGTCCAACCCCCGTGTCTCTACGATGTTCTGATGCGGAGATATAAGGCTTTGTTTACTCTGTTGCTAGGGTACTGTATTTGGTTGCTAGGGAAAAAAATTGCATCCACTAGTGATTACCCTCCGAGTCATGAGTCAAACGGTCCAACCCCCGTGTCTCTACGATGTTCTGATGCGGAGATATAAGGCTTTGTTTACTCTGTTGCTAGGGTACTGTATTTGGTTGCTAGGGAAAAAAATGGCATCCACTAGTGATTACCCTCCGAGTCATGAGTCAAACGGTCCAAACCCCATGTCTCTACGATGTTCTGATGCGGAGATATAAGGCTTTGTTTACTCTGTTGCTAGGGTACTGTATTTGGTTGCTAGGGAAAAAAATGGCATCCACTAGTGATTACCCTCCGAGTCATGAGTCAAACGGTCCAACCCCCATGTCTCTACGATGTTCTGATGTGGAGATATAAGGCTTTGTTTACTCTGTTGCTAGGGTACTGTATTTGGTTGCTAGGGGCGTGGCTTGGGAGTGGCCAATTATGTGCCCAGTGATTACACTCCGAGTCACAAGTAAAACGGTCCAACCCCCGTGTCTCTACGATGTTCTGATGCGGAGATATAAGGCTTTGTTTACTCTGTTGCTAGGGTACTGTATTTGGTTGCTAGGGGCGTGGCTTGGGAGTGGCCAATGATGTGCCCAGTGATTACACTCCGAGTCACAAGTAAAACGGTCCAAACCCCGTGTCTCTACGATGTTCTGATGCGGAGATATAAGGCTTTGTTTATTCGGTTGCTAGGGTGCTCAAATTTGGTTGCTAGGGGCGTGGCTTGGGAGTGGCCAATGATGTGCCCAATTGTTACACCCCTAGTCACAAGTAAAACGGTCCAACCCCCGTGTCTCTACGATGTTCTGATGCCGAGATATAACTGTTTGTATTTTATGTTGCTAGGGTGCTCAAAAGTGGTTGCTAGGGGCGTGGCTTAGTAAGTCTGTAAGGATCCTGAGAGACTGATTGGATGCCTGAGTAAAATGAGCCCACCCCCATGTCTCTATGACACTGTGGTGCAAAGATATCCATCCAGGCATTTTATAATGGCAGTCTATGGTATAGGTTGCTAGGGTGCCCAAAATGGTTGCTATGGTAACCTTACACCCCATTGTGGGGGACGTCCTGACAGAGTCTAGCACCCTCTTCAAATTTAGTAACCCACATGTTTCTATGAAATCCTGGCTCGGACCTATGACCCGTCAAAATTTTTGCAATGGTAAGTCTATGGGATTTTGCCCCATTGACTTTTCATTGGGGCACTTTTGGGCACCTCTTACACCCCAGGGGTACAACTTACACCCCATTGTGATCCATGTTCTTAAAGAGCCTACCACCCTCTTCAAATGTTATAACCCACATGTTTCTACAAAATCCTCGAGCGGAGCTATGACTCGTCAAAGTTGGGCGCAATGTTAAGTCAATGGGATTTTTTGGGTGGTTTTTCGCCCCCCTTTCGGAAATCCTACACCCGATCGCTTATAAAAGTCATAGCAGTCCTCTCCTCAATAAGCCGGTCGATTTGAGCCCTAATTTATGGGTCTACGACAAAGCGTGCGGGACGAGTTACGCGCCAAAAAAGTGTCCAGAAAAAGAAGAATAATAATAATAACTAGATAGGTACATTTCCTGAAGAAAATGTGAAGTGGTGCTTGCCGTGGCAAATTTCTGGGGACAATATATGATTATACTCCAAGGCAAAAGTAAAACAATTCAACCCACATGTCTCTACGATATTCTGATGCGAAGATATAAGGCTTTGTTTATTCGGTTGCTAGGATACTGTATTTGGTTGCTAGGGAGAAAATTGGCATCCACTAGTGATTACACTCCGAGTCACGAGTCAAACGGTCAAACCCCCGTGTCTCTACGATGTTCTGATGCGGAGATATAAGGCTTTGTTTACTCTGTTGCTAGGGTACTGTATTTGGTTGCTAGGGAAAAAATTGGCATCCACTAGTGATTACACTCCGAGTCACGAGTCAAACGGTCCAAACCCCGTGTCTCTACGATGTTCTGATGCGGAGATATAAGGGTTTGTTTACTCTGTTGCTAGGGTACTGTATTTGGTTGCTAAGGAAAAAAATGGCATCCACTAGTGATTACACTCCGAGTCACGAGTCAAACGGTCAAACCCCCGTGTCTCTACGATGTTCTGATGCGGAGATATAAGGCTTTGTTTACTCTGTTGCTAGGGTACTGTATTTGGTTGCTAGGGAAAAAAATGGCATCCACTAGTGATTACCCTCCGAGTCACGAGTCAAACGGTCCAAACCCCGTGTCTCTACGATGTTCTGATGCGGAGATATAAGGCTTTGTTTACTCTGTTGCTAGGGTACTGTATTTGGTTGCTAGGGAAAAAAATGGCATCCACTAGTGATTACCCTCCGAGTCACGAGTCAAACGGTCCAACCCCCGTGTCTCTACGATGTTCTGATGCGGAGATATAAGGCTTTGTTTACTCTGTTGCTAGGGTACTGTATTTGGTTGCTAGGGAAAAAAATGGCATCCACTAGTGATTACCCTCCGAGTCACGAGTCAAACGGTCCAACCCCCGTGTCTCTACGATGTTCTGATGCGGAGATATAAGGCTTTGTTTACTCTGTTGCTAGGGTACTGTATTTGGTTGCTAGGGAAAAAAATTGCATCCACTAGTGATTACCCTCCGAGTCACGAGTCAAACGGTCCAACCCCCGTGTCTCTACGATGTTCTGATGCGGAGATATAAGGCTTTGTTTACTCTGTTACTAGGGTACTGTATTTGGTTGCTAGGGAAAAAATGGCATACACTAGTGATTACCCTCCGAGTCATGAGTCAAACGGTCCAACCCCCGTGTCTCTACGATGTTCTGATGCGGAGATATAAGGCTTTGTTTACTCTGTTGCTAGGGTAATGTATTTGGTTGCTAAGGAAAAAAATGGCATCCACTAGTGATTACCCTCCGAGTCACGAGTCAAACGATCCAACCCCCGTGTCTCTACGATGTTCTGATGCGGAGATATAAGGCTTTGTTTACTCTGTTGCTAGGGTACTGTATTTGGTTGCTAGGGAAAAAAATGGCATCCACTAGTGATTACCCTCCGAGTCACGAGTCAAACGGTCCAAACCCCATGTCTCTACGATGTTCTGATGCGGAGATATAAGGCTTTGTTTACTCTGTTGCTAGGGTACTGTATTTGGTTGCTAGGGGAAAAAAATGGCATCCACTAGTGATTACCCTCCGAGTCATGAGTCAAACGGTCCAACCCCCATGTCTCTACGATGTTCTGATGTGGAGATATAAGGCTTTGTTTACTCTGTTGCTAGGGTACTGTATTTGGTTGCTAGGGGCGTGGCTTGGGAGTGGCCAATGATGTGCCCAGTGATAACACTCCGAGTCACAAGTAAAACGGTCCAACCCCCATGTCTCTACGATGTTCTGATGTGGAGATATAAGGCTTTGTTTACTCTGTTGCTAGGGTACTGTATTTGGTTGCTAGGGGCGTGGCTTGGGAGTGGCCAATGATGTGCCCAGTGATTACACTCCGAGTCACAAGTAAAACGGTCCAACCCCCGTGTCTCTACGATGTTCTGATGCGGAGATATAAGGCTTTGTTTACTCTGTTGCTAGGGTACTGTATTTGGTTGCTAGGGGCGTGGCTTGGGAGTGGCCAATTATGTGCCCAGTGATTACACTCCGGGTCACAAGTAAAACGGTCCAACCCCCGTGTCTCTACGATGTTCTGATGCGGAGATATAAGGCTTTGTTTATTCGGTTGCTAGGGTGCTCAAATTTGGTTGCTAGGGGCGTGGCTTGGGAGTGGCCAATGATGTGCCCAATTGTTACACCCCTAGTCACAAGTAAAACGGTCCAACCCCCGTGTCTCTACGATGTTCTGATGCCGAGATATAACTGTTTGTATTTTATGTTGCTAGGGTGCTCAAAAGTGGTTGCTAGGGGCGTGGCTTAGTAAGTCTGTAAGGATCCTGAGAGACTGATTGGATGCCTGAGTAAAATGAGCCCACCCCCATGTCTCTATGACACTGTGGTGCAAAGATATCCATCCGGGCATTTTATAATGGCAGTCTATGGTATAGGTTGCTAGGGTGCCCAAAATGGTTGCTATGGTAACCTTACACCCCATTGTGGGGGACGTCCTGACAGAGTCTAGCACCCTCTTCAAATTTAGTAACCCACATGTTTCTATGAAATCCTGGCTCGGACCTATGACCCGTCAAAATTTTTGCAATGGTAAGTCTATGGGATTTTGCCCCATTGACTTTTCATTGGGGCACTTTTGGGCACCTCTTACACCCCAGGGGTACAACTTACACCCCATTGTGATCCATGTTCTTACAGAGCCTACCACCCTCTTCAAATGTTGTAACCCACATGTTTCTACAAAATCCTCTAGCGGAGCTATGACTCGTCAAAGTTGGGCTCAATGTTAAGTCAATGGGATTTTTCGAGTGGTTTTTCGCCCCCCTTTCGAAAATCCTGCACCCGATCGCTTATAAAAGTCATAGCAGTCGTGTCCTTAATAAGCCCGTCGATTTGAGCCCTCTTTCATGGGTCTACGACAAACCGTGCGGGACGAGTTAGGTGCCGAAAAAACGTGCAGATGTAAGAATAAAATATAATAATAATAATAATAATATCCCTGAGGAATAGTAATAGTGATGCCTTGCATAAATGCAAGCACCACTAATAAGTATGCAAGATAGTAATAGTGATGCTTTGCATAAATGCAAGCACCACTAATAATAATAATAAGTTTAAGAGCAATAACAATATGTTGGCTTTTTCAAGCCAACATAATAATAAAAAGCCCAGTAAGAACAGTACAGCGCATTTTCAATGCACTGTAATAATACCGCCTCCTTAATCTGAACTCTGAAAGAGAGAGAAAAGAAGGACTTGACAGCACAATTGAGTTTGAATTACAACAAACCACCATCATTGTGATCAGTGTTTGCACTTTATCCGCTCATTTGCATTTAAAAAAACACACCCAAAACGACACATTTTTGGACTTGACAGCACAATAGAGTTTCAATTACAATAAACCACCATCAGTGTGATCAGTGTTTGCACTTCATCCGCTCATTTGCATTTTAAAAAACACCCAAAACGACACATTTTTGCTCAAACCTACAAAGTGGCAATGCTAACTAGGGCTGTCACTTTTGTGAAAAAATCATTTTCGATTTTTAATATATAAGTGTTCATTGAATCGATTGTAAAATCGATTTTCCATGTCTAAAAAAGACGTTTCCATTTAACGCCAAATAACAGACAAATGCAAAGAGAGCGCCTGAAACGCACAAGTCAGCAATATTTCTTATTCATTGTCATTAAGTTTCATGCAGAATAAAAAACAGCAACAGTAGTGCAACATTCTCTAAAAAAATATGCAGAGTGGACTGCTGCCATAAATGAAAAACATTACTGCAGGTTCAACCGGCTGCTTTTATGATTTAGGCAATTCAAAAATTATTTTAAATAATGATTCGATCCATTTCAAACAACTGTTCAAAAATGAAACTTTAACCCCCTGAGCAAAGCGTCTTAAAAAGACGTCATTTAGACGTCCCATGAGGAGCCAGAATGAAAGTTTTTATGACGTCTTTTTATGACCTGTTCTGAACATCCAATATTGATGTCAAGGGGACCTCCACGCAAAGTAAAACTATTTAAAATGTGGCCATTTTAGACATTATATTTGTATATATAATCTTTATATATGAATAAATGTTAAAAATATATTATTTATAGATAATTCCCAAATATACAAGTTCCACCTTAACTATCTGCGTCTGCAATCTTGCTGTCTCTCTCTCTCTGTCTCTCTCTCTCTCTCTCTCTCTCACTCTTTCTCTCTATCGTTCAATAATTGAAGTGAAGTGACGTGAACTTCACTCTCCCTCCCACACTTGCTCTCGCTGGATAATTGATACATGTAAATTCTCTAAAGCAATGGCATAACCTTTACAATCAGTTGTTTTAACAAAGCATTGTTTTGAAGTAGGACCATACTGGCTAAACAAACCAAATTCACTTTATTTTTTTGTCATTTCTACGGCTCGTTTTTGAGAATTTACAAGATTATGATGTGTTATTGAACATGTTTTGTCACCATCGTGGTGATCAGTGTTTTCTTTAGTTGGGTAGTTTGATTCTTTGTTTTTATAATGTAGTGCATGTGCGCTTGATGATGGTGTGTTTAAACACATTATTATTGCACCAAGTGTTTGATAAGCAATGCAACTTACTTGTGGCTTCACGTTAATTACATTGATGGTCAGAAGTGGTGGTACAGCACAACTGAAATAACAACATAAACGATACATTATACATTTCGTTTAAAAGTAAACTTCTGACTAAGTTTTGTTTGGAGCTGCAATAAATACACTCGGGGCATATTGCTGCCTACTGTAACGGAAAATGAAACCTTGTGACTGTACTAAAAAATCTAAAGTCTTGAATTTTTTGACACAAATGCAGACATCAAAAATCAGCCCATGAATCACAACGATGGTGAGTTTTCTAAGTGTTGCAATGCATTGCACCAGTGTATTATAAAAACTCATGAGTCCAGAGAGTGTCACCACTGTTGTGATTCATGGGGTGATTCTTGATGTCTGCATATGTGACGATAACATCTGGACTTTTAATTTTATACAAGCGCTTCCCAGTGGTGGTATGAACCTAAATAATAAGTTGGATGTGACACCTCAAATCAACTGAGAAATTGAGACAATACTACATGGTTTACAAAATTAATTTACAGACTTTACATATGTGGTTTTACTGTAGGTAAACTTTCACTGAAGTTATAAGATCCATGTGAGTTTTATTTTTAACAAATTTTCTTTGCAACAAATAACATGCTTTTATAAAGACTCTTACAAAGACCAAACACTACTATAAAAGTCAAAGAGTCAAACTACCCAACTAAAGGAATCACTGATCGTCATTAGGGTGACAAAAGATTTTCAATAAAACGTCAGCATATACATCTCTGTTAATTAAAGAGAGAGAGAGAGAGAGAGAGAGAGAGAGAGAGAAAGAGAGAAAGAGAAAGAGAAAGAGACAGCATTTAAGGTGGAACTTTATCTATGAGCAGTGCTATGTTTTTGAACACTAATCTTTGAATAAAGATTACATTATTTTTACAGCTTAACAAAATATTCTACAAAAATGCACGTGATGTTTATGTTTTTTGACTCAGAACTCATAGACCACATTTGTATAAAATGTTTTTGTATTGATTTCCCGAACCCCTTTTGGATGTCTACCTGACGTCCAATAGGGGTCATAGTCACACGTCCAGATACTGTACCAGAACTGCACGTTGTATAGACGTACAGATAAGAGCCTGGACCAACCGACCTAATATAGACATGATCTGCACGTCGAGCGGACGTCTCATGTTTGGTGGGAAGGGGCGGTTTCCCGAACAGGGATTAGACTAGTCCTAGACTTAAACACTTTTAAGAGCTCTCCAAACTGAAAACAACTTGCACTTACATATCTTAAAATACATCAGTGCCCTTTGTTTTGTCTCAAAATGCACACAGGTAATGTTTTTAGTAAGGCATGTTTGTTAAAACTAGTTATATTTCCTAATTAAACTGAGGCCTAGTCCTGGATTAAGATAATCCTGGTCCGGGAAACCGCCCCTAAATAGACTTACTTGAAGTTGAGAACATGCTGTGTATTTTTTTATTAAACGTAACCGACACTTAGGCGGCACTAGGCAGGCATAATGAAATGCGCAAAAAGACTAGGGCCATTACAAATTATTGGTCAGGAAAACAAGTCGATCAACATTTAAGGGGTCAAGAGCAGAGCGCTTTTCATTCACTATGTCCATCTGTTGAGAAGACGCACTCCAACCGCACTGATGTCCCAGGGAAACTCGGGTACTTCTTGCCAGCTGCGTATTTCGTAATGCCAATCTTCCATCACAAAAGCGGGTCGCTGTCAGCTCGCAAGGGTGGCTCCTTGTCATAACTCATCATCTCCTGTAAGTTCACCATTTCGACGCTGTCTCGTGTTGCACAGGTTTATTGACGTTGTCCTCCATTTTCTTTGCAAAACACTAGATGCAGCTATTGAAAGCGTGAAACTATAGGTGCGTAAAATTGCTGGGTATTTTCTGTCTAGCTTTCGCACACCTACTGCACTTTCGGGATTCTTTATTTTCTTTTTCTGCTTGTTTGTGAGTTTTGTTACATCTATATTTAAACTGTTTAATTCTTTTAAAATTAATAGTGTACATATTTGGTTAAAATCGATTGCCTATTTTCGTTTTCGAAACGTTTTTTGGTTGGTCCGATCGATTGTGCAATCGATTTTCGAACGGAAAGTGACAGCCCTAATGCTAACATTTTCATCATATGACCCCTTTAACACTGATCGGTGTTTATACCCACTGAGCAATGCGTCTTAAAAAGACGTCATTTCGACGTCCCATGAGGAGCCAGAATGAAAGTTTTTATGACGTCTTTTTATGACGTGTTCTGAACATCCAATATTGATGTCAAGGGGACCTCCACGCAAAGTAAAACTATTTAAAATGTGGCCATTTTAGACATCAGATGTGTATATATAATCTTTATATATGAATAAATGTTCAAAAATATTGCTTATAGATAATTCCCAAATATTCCAGTTCCACCTTAACTATCGTGTCTGCAATCTCTCTCTCTCTCTCTCTCTCTCTCTCTCTCTCTCTCTCTCTCTCTCTCTCTCTCTCTCTCTCTTGCGCTCTCTCTCTTTCTTACTCTCTCTCTCTCTCTCTCTCTTGCGCTCTCTCTCTTTCTTACTCTCTCTCTCGCGCTCTCTCGTTCAATAATTGAAGTGAAGTGACGTGAACTTCACTCTCCCTCCCTCGCCTGCTCTCGCTGGATAATTGTTACATGTACATTCTCTACAACAATGTCATCACCATTACAAAAAGTTGTTTTAACAACCATTGTTTTGAAGTAGGACCATACTGACTAAACAAACCAAATTCACTCTATTTTTTGTCATTTCTACCTGCTCGTTTTTGAGAATTTACAAGATTCTGATGTTTTATTGAACATGTTTTGTCACCATCATGATGATCAGTGATTCCTTTAGTTGGGTAGTTTGACTCTTTGTTTTTATATTGTAGTGTGTGTGCTTGATGATGGTGTTTTTGAAAACACATTATTATTGCATCTAGTGTTTGTTAGTATTACAACTTACTTGTGGCTTCACATTAATTACATTGATGGTCAGAAATGGTGGTATGATATAACTGAACTAACAACACAAATAAAATATTATAATTTTTTTAAAGGAAACTTCTATCTCAGTTTTGTTTGGAGCTGCAATAAACATACTTTGGTGCATACTGCTTCCTACTGTAACAAAACATGGAACCTCGTGGCTGTAATCAGAAATCTAAAGTCTAGATTTTTTGACACAGATGCAGACATCAAGAATCAGCTCATGAATCACAATGATGGTGAGTTTTCTAAATGTTGCAATGCATTGCACAGGCGTATTATAAAACTCATGAGTCCAGAGAGTGTCACCACTGTTGTGATTCATGGGGTGATTCTTGATGTCTGCATATGTGAGAATGAAATCTGGACTTTCAATTTTATATAAATGCTTCCCAGTGGTGGTATAAACCTAAACAATAAGTTGGATGTGACACCTCAAATCAACTGAGAAATTGAGACAATACTGGTTTACAAAAATAATTACAGACTTTACATATGTGGTATTACTCTTGGTAAACTTTGAATTAAGTTGTAAGATCCACATGTGAGTTTTGTTTATAACAAATTTTCTTTGCAACAAATAACATGCTTTAGCAAACATTCTTACAAAAACCAAACACGACTATGAAAAGTCAGAGTCAAACTACCCAACTAAAGGAATCACTGATCGTCATTATGGTGACAAAACATTTTCAATAAAACGTCAGCATATACATCTCTTTTAATTAAAGAGAGAGAGAGAGAGAGAGAGAGAGAGAGAGAGAGAGAGAGAGAGAGAGAGAGAGAGAGAGAGAGAGAGCATTTAAGGTGGAACTTTATCTATGAGCAGTGCTATGTTTTTGAACACACATTCATATATAAAGATTACATTATTTTAACAGCTTAACAAAATATTCTTCAAAAATACACGTGATGTTTATGTTTTTTGACTCAGAACTCATAGACCACATTTGTATAAAATATTTTTGGTTTGATTTCCCGAACCCCTTTTGGACGTCTATGTGACGTCCAAGAGGGGTCATAGTCAGACGTCCAGATACTGTACCAGATCTGCACGTTGTATAGACATACAAATAAGGGCCTGGACCAACCGACCTAATATAGACATGATCTGCACGTCGAGCGGACGTCTCATGTTTAGTGGGACTGTATTGTTGTGTGCACTGATTTAACAGCTCTAGTGGGAAAACAATTTTGTGTTCTTGCTTGTTCAATGTTTTATTCAGTTGCTTCTTTTCTAAAACGTCAGTGCAATTTATGATGCTTTTAGTGGAGTAAACAAAAAGATTTGATTTCTGGAAATGATCGAGCTATCTGTATTATTAATATTAATGATCAATTACTGCACATAATACAGTGTAATGCTTTAATGCGTCATACAATACACACACACTAATTGGACAGTTTCTATGTATAGCATGTGTATTAGTTAATATATTTATGGAAATGGTAATAAAAGTGATAAATTGAGGTCTTACTTGAATAAACAGTGAGAACTGAACTGATTATCTTTTGACTTTATTTATCAAGGACCATCTTTTTGATGAATTTACTGTTTTGCATTTTGGAGATCTGGCATCATTGCTGATACCTGTTGTGACTGTTTCTCTTTATTATTATTATTATCTTACAGGAAGCTGATGGACCAGTTGAGATGATTTACTGAAATGTTCTGATGAGCTAAAGATTTAAGTGCCCATTATTTTGCCTATTGGTGTTATAGTATCATACATTGATGTTGTTTGGCTCTTTTACTCAAAGCGAGGTATACATTTTATCAGTATGTGTATTACCTTATACAAATTCATAACCTTTGCACTGTTAACGCAATAATCTTAATAGAGTCATTATTATATGTAAATATAGTTTATTTACATTAAATGAACTATAATAATAGTTTATGTAAGGAATAATTGACGACGGGTCATTGAATTATAAGAAAATAATGCACACCCAAGGTGGTAATGTGCCACGCCACGAAGCGGAGGTGTGCATTATTTTCAAATAATTCAAAGGACCGGAGTCAATTATTCCGTTTATATGGTAAGACATTTTAAGGGTTAGGTGTGCGGTTATTGAAAAATAATCAACACCCATGCAACATTTCTCAGCCAATCAGAATCAAGCATTCAACAGCCCCGTGGTATAATATATGTAAATATAAACTATACTGCCCAGTAATGCAAATAATGCATGCCAATTCATGGGTTCATCTACCCTTCCAGTTTTAATTAATAATAAATGTAAACAATCTTGGCTTGTTGTCATTGATAGAAGGGTTCAATTTAGGGACTTTCTCAAGTTATAAAATAGATGTGAATCAGAGATGATTCAGTAGTTGCCAAACAAGATGTCAGCAAGATTATGTCTGGACATGCAATTCTTGAAGTTCTTGTTGTTTATCTGCCTTATAAAAAAACAGGCATCAGTGTTTCTGCACATTGAGTATTAAATGATCAGGTATGTTCTGTATGCACTTAACACATGTTAAAGCATGCCTTTTAATAAATTCATAATTTTAACTTTGTTTTATTTTGTCATCATTTGTGCATTAGGTTTTCTTTTTATCTTAAGAAATATGCATCATACTATTGTTGGACAGATAAAGCAATACAGCCTCCGAAATTTTTAACCAAACAAAAGTGAAGGATTATACAAATTATTTTTTTGTCTAGTAGTTAGTTAAAACAAGTTCTAGTTGGTCAATCACTTTCACTATTGCTGTTTATCTCAGTTTTCCCGCCTTCAGGACAAGTTTACACTTGTGCTGAAAGGCGGGAAAGCCCAGAGTGATTTAATCTCTATTATCTTCTTCTTCATAATGGAAACGGGTGGGGTACCATATATATTGTTGGCTACTACGGCAACGAAAAAGCAATGCTGCCCTCTAGCCGACACAGCTCGCCTCAGCGACTCAAACAGAATAAAAATAAACAATACAGACCCTGTTATAAAAGTAAATTATTGTACAAGTAACAGTTTAAAGGGGACATATTATGAGATTTTTTTTAAGATGTAAACTAAGTCTAAAATAGGTCTGAGCAAAAGTGTGCCGTTTTGGGTGTGTCATTTAAAATGCAAATGAGCGGATGAAGTGCAACCACTGATCACAATGATGGTGGTTTGTTGCAATTGAAACTCAATTGTGCTGTGAAATATTTTATCTCTCTCTTTCTCTCCATACTAAATGGTTGTGCTGTGATTGGATAGTGCAGATAAAGGGGGCGGTATTACCTTACTCTGACATCACAATAAGGGCCAAATTACAATGACCTATTTTTTCACATGCTTGCAGAAAATGGTTTACCAAAACTAAGTTATTGGGTTGATCTTTTTAACATTTTCTAGGTTGATAGAAGCACTGGGGACACAATTATAGCACTTAAACATGGAAAAAGTCAGATTTTCATAATATGTCCCCTTTAACTTTTAATTTAGACGCTACATTTTTATTTGCATTCCAATTATTTTTACGTTTTCAGACACTATAAGTGACTTAAGCGACTCAGGATAACCTTTAAACTTTTAATTTTATTAGTAGCCCTACTGTATCTGTAATTTCCGTGCACAATGACCAAATGATTAAAGGGGACATATTATGAAAATCTGACTTTTTCCATGTTTAAGTGCTATAATTGTGTCCCCAGTGCTTCTATCAACCTAGAAAATGTTAAAAAGATCAACCCAATAACTTAGTTTTGGTAAACCATTTTCTGCAAGCATGTGAAAAAATAGGTCATTGTAATTTGGGAGACACCCCTCGCTGCAGACTGTAGCGCGGTGACATCACGTACTGACGTCAGGTATGTTCTACGTATCGTATGTCTTTAATGCGCATGTACAAAATATTTCACTTTAATCAGTAGGTGGCGGTAATGCGCCTAAAAGTTTAATGCCAACCTTAATAATACAGCGAAGAAGTTGTTTTTCTCGTCTGCAATTCTGGATTAGCGTTTTCTCGAAAGGGATAACTTCGATTGCGGTAAATCGATTACATAAAATAAATATTTATGCTTTATGTTTGCTTTTAGTTGTTATTAAACATTATTTCGGTTCAAAAGTGTACATTCGAACTTTTTGCTTATAAAACTAATTTTGTTTCTCCCCAGTAGTTTTTTACATTCACACATCATGTTGAGGAATTTAGTTTCCCTATATTTATCAAAGAAATTTTACGTTCATGTGATGGGTAAAACCTGTTTATGTGAGATATACAAAAAGCAAACCTTTAATTCATTGCATATGTGATTTTCTAGATGCATGTTTAGGGATACTGGAAGGCGTAACTTACAGAAAACAGTCACCAAGTACAGTCCAGCTAAGCCAGGTTAGTTATTTTTTGCATAACTGTTTGTTTTAATTTATTATTTTTAGGACTTAAAAGAGAGACACATAATATGTAAGTGTTAATATTTTCTAACTAATACATGCCTTAAAGGAAACCGGACCAGAGAATGAATTGATGCCATCTGTTTGAACCACAGTGCTCAGGAGGAAGGCTTCCTTACTTGAGGACTGCTTCAGGATGTAGAAGGAACAGTAAGTAACAGCAAGCATACAGCTATATTTTTACCCTTTACCCATGCAGTGAAGTACAGTAGTATGTGTACTATTAAATATGACCTTAAATGTTAAAAGATTTTAAAATATTCTTCTTTGAATATTAAAAGATTGTTAATGCTTGTTTTTCGGTTGTGAAGGATCCTCTTGAACCACAGGTAATGCTGATTACCTTGATTAAGTATTCTGTATGCATGATGTATACAAATGGTAATGTTGTTTCTTATTGAATTGGTTCACTTTTATTTCTTGACAGGGCGTAATAGTTAAAATGTTCACACCATTGTAAATATACTTGATTACTTGACCAAGGTATAAACTGTCAATCTATCTGTTTCTCTTTTTATTGTCTAATGAAGTTGCATTTTAAACTGACTGTTGGCTATTTTTGACAGATGTCACCTGAGATCCTGTGGCAGATCATGATGGGAGTAGTCAAGGTTGATGGCGATGTGGCTGTCTTGAGGCTTGCACTCAAATGCTAGATGTTTAGGGACATTGTCAGTGAGCCCAAATTTAAAGAACAGGCTCACTTTTTGTGGCTTGACAGTAAGTTCTTTAAATCCTTAATGTGGAGTACTCTAAAAATTATTTAAGAAAACTCTTTGTCTGTCTACATCTTTATTCTCTGGTAGACTGTATTGCCTTCAAAACCTTTCAACTTTCAGCTAGAAAAGTACCCTGAACTTAAAATTGTACTAAGCATATCTTTGTCTAGCATGTGTAAAGTAATCTCATTTAAAATGTTTTCCTTATATGACTCTGTTAACAGGATATGTTAATGCCGTTTGTTATAATAATTGAATATGGTTTGATCTGTATTTTGTCTAAATTAGTTCATGAGAACTAGATTGTGTTCTACAGACAACAGTTTTTGATGCCCTACTGTCTGACTCAATGCTTCCACTGTGGAGAAATCTTCAAAGACTGTCCACCTGGCAATGTTGGGGAAAAATATTTACACAAGTTACATAATAATATACGAGCATATATTTGACATGACTTTAATTCTCCTATTCATTAAAACTTGTAATATACAAGTACTGTATAGGTTTTGTCTTTATTTCACTTGATAGTACTTGATGCTAGTATTGCATCCCTAAGTTGATGTTTCGAATTAAAGTGCAGTTCACCCCACAGATCTTTCATATTATGATGCTAAACAGGCTCTTTAATAAGACTTAGGTCAGATGATGATGGGGGTCACACATTGTTTGATTTCTTTCTTGTTTTAATAATTAAAATAGTCAGTGATGCTTTTTGCAGTATGGGATGGTATATTATCCTCCATGAAAGTAAATTTATTTCAGAAGACATAATTCCTTCTATCTCATAGTAAAAAAAACTATGTTTTAGGAACTCTACATATCTTCTAGATGTCCATTTGACCCTCCCCCCCAATGTCATGTTTGAACATAGTGGCTATTCACCAATAATCCAGAATGACATTCATCTATACTATTTACTGTATTTTTGCATGTCAATAAATAAAATTGTTTAAAAATAGTCTTTGTGTATTCTTAGCTCACATCAAATGAATTATTTTTGCAAGTTTTGGTTTGGGGAGGGGTAGAAATACAGCTTTATTTCTTGGGATTCCAGAGACACCACCAGGTTTAAATACATGTTTGCTTCTTAACTGTGTTTTTTAATGATGCCTTTTTCTAATATTTTCCTAAAAATATATTTTAAAAAGCCTTATAGTCAAATCTTTCTGTACTTTGAATCACTCATGAATCTTATAATAGTTCAATGATTTCTGTTTAGGTCCACCAAATAAATTGTTATACGAAATAATTTACTTTTTTACGATAATGCACACTTTTTTTATACCCATATTGTATGAGGACCACAACTTGCTCTATAATATGGAACAGCATATTTCAAAGTATTAAAATATCTTGACTTTTTTATTTCATTTAAATATAACAGCATCCACACTGTCATAACTGTTGAGGGTGAAATACAATTTGAAAACTTACTGGCTGTATTGGAAAAATAAACAAAAATGGCAAGTGCATAATAATTTAGGAACGCGGTGTATTATATCCTGTATATCGTTTCGTGTGTCGTATTTATAAAACGAAGCAACATGTGTTATCATGGAGATTTTGATGTGTAAATAAAGGATGCGGAGACTGAAAACATACTGTACGTAGTTGATTAAACTTTAAAGTACTTTACCATAAATGTCTAACTTTTTTGAAGGCAACAAATATGCCCAAAAATATAAAACCCATAAAAGAACCATATGACAGAGGGAAGATTAAAATATATATAAGGTGTCATTAATGTTCACTGTTCCGGTATACAAAATAGAGTTTGCTCTGTTCACACGCGTTTAAAAAAAGTAACTTCAAAATACAACCGATAATGCTGAGTTTGCTCTGTAATTCCCTATAATTGTTTTTATGCGTCTCAAAGGCGTGTCACACGACGTTAAAATACATGAATATTAAAGACATCCCAGATAGCAAAATCTGCCTGGCCCACCACTGGGCCACATATTTGCTTGAGTTCTGGCCCAGTTCTGGCTGGGTCCCCGGCCCAGAACTGGTCCACA
Source organism: Misgurnus mizolepis (assembly GCA_025389145.1). Taxonomy (NCBI): domain Eukaryota; kingdom Metazoa; phylum Chordata; class Actinopteri; order Cypriniformes; family Cobitidae; genus Misgurnus; species Misgurnus mizolepis. Next base: position 9,550,934 of record JAIFKI010000021.1, read on the forward strand.
CACTAAAAATTGGATCAAACTATTAAATCTGGGCCAGTTGTGGCCCACACCCAGTAAAATAGATCTTACATACTGACTTGGCCCAGATTTGGCCAGCACACTGTAAAGTGACCTAAATTGTTTATTTGGCCCAGGTCTGGCTAGCACACTGTAAAGTGACTTTAATTGCTTATTTGGCCCAGGTCTGGCTAGCACACTGTAAAGTGACTTAAATTGTTTATTTGGCCCAGGTCTGGCCCAGACCCTTTGTTTTATATGGCCGACAACATCTGCATGGTCCCTGGGCCAGATGTGGCCCAGAAACTGGTAAATATTGTATATTTTTTATTTTTCAAGAAAAATACACCCATTTAAGAAGATTAAGAGCCTTTTATTAAAAAAATACACACATCACATTAATGTGAATTAACAGTTAACAAATACATAAATATGAACATGTTTTAACATGTACCAACAATTAACCAAATACATTGTAATTTTGAACATATTAATTCTTAACAAATTCAGTACACTTTACAAAAACCCAACAAATACAAACAGACATATATCTCTTACACAACACATTTTACAAGCACATAACCCACTTTATAAACCATTTAAATGGATAGTTCACCCTTAAAATTATAATTTTCTCATAAACCACTTACCCCTGTGTCGTTCTAAACAACCAAGTGCTCCGATTGTCTTCAGAATACAATTTTAGATTTTTTTTATGAAAACCGGGATGCTTTTGTCTGTCCCATTGACTTAAGTTAGTCTCACAATCCGTTTCCCAGAAAAGAATGAAAGACATCGCCAAAAAGGTCCATGTTCCATTAGTAGTTTAATAATAATATTATGAAGTGACAAGAACACTTTGTGCACAAAGAAAATAAAACGAACGATTTCAACAATTTGTTCTCCTCCTTAGTTGTTAAAAGTGTATTCAAGACCAGACTATGGCGATGCTGCTGACATCACCTGCAGCTCACGTCACTTGCTGATGTGGTTACCAATGTTTTTTTTTCTACGCTCTTTTTTTAAAGCATAATGCAAACATTGTAACAACACTTAAACAGCCCAAATAAATGTACAAGTTACTTGGCAGCCTATTCTGTCTGTACGCTGGCAACTACGTCAGCAGGTGACGTCAGCAGCAGGTGACGTCAGCATGATGCGCCGTAGTCTGGTCGTTAACAGGCTTTGAACGACCAAGGAGAAGAACAAACTGTTGAAAAAAAAATTCATTGAAATACTGATGGAACACTGAACTTTTTGGCAATGTCTTTCATTCTTTTCTGTTAAACGGATTGTAAAAATAACTGAAATCAATGGGACGGACAGAAGCCTCCCAGTTTTCATCAAAAATATCTAAAAACGTGTTCTAAAGACAATCTAAGCACTTGTTGGTTTAGAACGACAGAGGGGAAGTGATTTATGATAAAATTGCAATTTTGGGGTGAACTATCCCCTTAAGCAATTACAGCGAGACAACATGTAAAACAAATTAATTAACATTTAAAGAAAAAAATTATCTCTCACACACACACACACACACACCACACACACACACGTTGGCATATGTGGTTTACCGGGACAATTTCATAGACACAATGCATTTTATACTGTACAAACTGTATATTCTATTGCCTTAACTTACCCCAGTCCCTAAGCCCAACCATAACAAAAATCTGTTGGAAGTCTTTAATCTATGAAAAAGTATCACTTAGTATTGTGTCCCTGTAAAGCATGTTTATAGCATATTACACATGTCATTATACACTATTCCCCATAAACCACATATACCAACCCACCCGCACACACACACCTCTCACACACAAACCAAGTAATTAAAACAAGTTAAACACATTTAACCAAAACACCACCACTCTTTTTACAGAACAAAACATTCTCCTTTGCAGACACAAACACAGGCGCTAACACTAACTGCTTTTCTTTTGCTAAAGTTGTCTCTTGCACCCACCCTCTCGATCGAGCCACCTCTTCATTGTCCCCTCCACAACTGTAAGGGACCTTCTCCGAACTGCATCTTTAAAATAATTAATCCATATTTTCATTGTGAAATCTTTAACATTTAATGAGCATATTAAAAAGAAATGTCTAATTTGTATTAACAAATAATTAACAGGTATATTTACCAATCACTACCTCTCTGAGTTGGAGGGTGGCAAATAAAGTATTTTCCATCCAGTTGAGGTTTTAAGCCAGGGAGTTGTCAGTCGCCCTCTTCAATGCCATGTGCAGTCTCGTACATCTGTCCCGCCAATAAGCCCCAACCAGTTAACCTGAAACAGATTTATAGTCTTAATAGTTGGTCATAGTTTCATACAGGACACAGGTCATACAGTAGTTGATTGCTTATATCAAAGAGGTGATGCATGCTATTTTTTTGTGTGCTAATTTAATAAAAGTTTGTGCAATCCATAGAAGTAAACTGTTGTGTGTTTGTTGAAGTCCAAGAGAAGAGATTTAAGTTGAAGAAGATAACTGGCGTCATTGTTTACTTACACTGTAAAAAAATTCTGTAGAAATTACAGTATTACTGGGTATTACTTACTGGCAACTAGCTGCCAGTAACTTACTGTAGATTTTACATTTATGTTATTTACTGGCAACAGTTTGTTCAAGTTAAATGAACATGAAACATTTTCAGTCTTTAACTTCTACAGTAAGTTACTGGCAACCAGCTGCATAATTACAGATATTTTTTACAGTGTAGGGTTTTGTACATTTGCACATCGTTCACATGTCTCTAACACTTACACATCAAAGGGTGTGTAAATTCGTGAATCTGAAAATATGTGCCCTGCTGAAAAAAAACAGCATACCAGCAAGACCAGCATATGTTGTGTTTTGGTGCTGGTTTGCTAGTGAACACCAGCTAAAACAGCCTCAAACCAGCACCATCACCAAACCAGCATTAGCACCAGCATCCCATGCTGGTCATACCAGCAAGCCACAGCATATGTTGTGTTTTGGTGCTTTTATGCTGGTGACCACCAGCAAAGACCAGCATAATTCCCATGCTGGTTTGATGCTGGATTTTTCAGCAGGGTGCTCTTTAACTTCTTAACTACTTTAGCTCAAATAAGGCTGTGTGTACTGCTTCTTTTTATGAAGACATGAACGTGTGTCTGAATTCTCTGCTTGATTATTAAAAACCTGTTAACCTGCACGAGGACGACGACTGGTTATTTACATCTTTCTAAATGGATTCAGCTTACTAACAACAATATTTAAGCTAACGTGATAGCTGGCTAAATGTGCAGGAATTCACGGTTTTGAATTTGTAGCAAACAATTCCTTTTCATTGTTATCATGCATTTTTAACACATAAAAACTAAATCAGTGACTTACCAGTAATTGATGATGGTGTCTGTGTCGAACGGGAGCTCAGTTTTGTGCTCTGCTTGATTCAAATCATAACAGTCGTGATGTTGCCGTTCAACAGCTAGAGGGCTGATTGCCACATCACGGAATCGGGCCGTGTACTGTATACTGTCCGTCTGAAGCAAAAACATTTTTAAATTGCCGCCAAACAGCGTTACAACCGGCATGTGTCAGTTGCACTGGCATCGGGCCACATACTGAATTTCTGACATCATACACATCTTGGCAGTATCATATCAAACCATAATCGGTCCAGGCACAATGCAATGTAGTCGGTCCGACTACACAATGCCAGATTCGGCCCGATTACACTGAGACACTACTTTAGTAGACCCAGACTTCAGCTGAGTATGCTTACACTCGGGCCAACAGCTATAAATAGTGTTTACTACTGGTATACTATTTCCTCATCTGGGCCAGTTCTGGCGCATACACTAAAAATCTGTCCGGCTTTCAGCCGACACTGGCGGAAAAAAGCCAGAATCGGGCCAGAACTGACTGCTATCTGGGATACCATGCGTCACTCTGCGCATGCGCACCGAAGACATACATGACGTCAGTACGTGACGTCACCGCGCTACAGTCTGCAGCGAGGACTACTTGTAATTTGGCCCTTATTGTGATGTCAGAATAAGGTAATACCGCCCCCTTTATCTGCACTATCCAATCACAGCACAACCATTTAGTATGGAGAGAAAGAGAGAGATAAAATATTTCACAGCACAATTGAGTTTCAATTGCAACAAACCACCATCATTGTGATCAGTGGTTGCACTTCATCCGCTCATTTGCATTTTAAATGACACACCCAAAACGGCACACTTTTGCTCAGACCTATTTTAGACTTAGTTTACATCTTAAAAAAAATCTCATAATATGTCCCCTTTAAAAGTAATATTTTTAAAGGTACATTTTTAAATATAATGAAAATATTTATCTTTTAAAATTTTGACTCCCTGTTAAAATCTGACATTTATGCTTTTCCATACTATGTGAAACACAGATCTGTAATAAAGAAGTGGTTTGCTCGTGGTGTCACAACATTGAGGCCTCAAGATGTTTACTTGAGAGTACCCTGTCAGTTTGTGTTCACAAAAAAATAGTCTTATTTGTCTTATGCAAATAATAATGATATGTCCATCAGGTCCTTTAATATTGTGTAACTTGTAACTTATGTCCTATACTGTAAAAAGTTGGATCAACGTAAAATATTACAACCTAGCACCCCCCCCCCCCCCAAAGAATTTTTTTATCAACTTACATTTTTCACCAAAAAAAAAAGATTTTTTAATAACTTTTTACTTATTTCAGCGTATATAAATTTGTTTTTGTTGATCCGACCTTCTGTAATGCTTAAAATGTATAACCACACACATAGAACAAGACCTATACTTTTATAGGAACTTTAATGTCCATCTGAGAATAATGATTATAGCAGCAAAAACAATGTACAGAAAATACCAAAAAAGTATGGCTCACCTTCAGGAATCAACACTACTGTAACACTTATCAGTAAATACACACACACAACCCTACATACAGACAGACACATGGGTTGCAAACAATAATACTGAACATTTTGAAGAAATGTGCAATGATTTTCTTCTGTCAAATAAATAAATAAATAAATACACTTTAAAATAAGTGGAATTTTAATTATTTCCATAATGGTTATCCCATTATGTTGTTCCAATAGAAATGATGACGATAAAATCAGTGCCTTTACATTTAACCTTCCCAAACCCCCAATAAGCAAGCCAAAGGCGACAGTGGCAAGGAAAAACTCCCTAACATGAGGAAGAAACCTTGGGAGGAACCGAAGACTTATTGGGGGGGGCACTCCTCCTTTGCCTGGCACATATACATTTTTAAAATAAATAAGTAATTTATTATGTCTAAAAATAGACATTCATGTCTAAAGGCATTTCACAATGTCTTGTATTCAGTCATACTGTAGTTAATTATTCAAACTAAAATAGCTTTTTTTCAAAGTGCTTGTCAAATCAAATACAACGGACATAAAACAAGTGGCTCAGTGGGTGCTTCAAAGAATGAAGGTTCTTGGTTTCATCCCAGCTGTGTCTTTCTGGGTGGAGTTTGCATGTTCTTCCTGGGTCAGGGGATCTCCATCATACTGTATGTTGAATAATCTTGTTCTCGCCATGAACGTAGATATGGAAGCTGGAACGATCTTTAAAAAAGGAAATATATAGTGGTTATACAGATCCATTTATATAATAATAAACAGTCAAGTACTCAAACCAGAGTTGTATAAAGAGAGAGTAACGACACGCTTTGATCTTGCCGCCGCACGGTCATGTGATTCATGTAACGTTCTACAGTTCCAAACCAAGCTGGGCTGTCAATCTGTTTGCATAGGTTTTCAGCTATTTTAGGTAAATATTAGCTTGTAATGTGAATTGATTACTATACTTACTACACTGCAAAAACCCGGGAGTTAAATTAACACTGCTCAGTGTTTATATAGGTCCACTCTCCAGAGTGTTAAAAAAGTAACACCGGAGAGAGTTAAAAGCTACAATCTGTGACTTTATCCTCTCTATCATCATCTCTGTTTGAAACCTAAAATTGCATTTTACGTCTTACTTGTAGAGTTTTTTTCTTAACTTATGTTAAGATGTTGGCTGTTTCATTTAAAGGGGGGGTTTAATGGTATTTCAAGCATTCTGACTTATTAACACAGTTATAGAGTTGTTTCCTCATGCTAAACGTAGGCAAAGTGTCAAAAATGCAGTTGGGCGTGTTTCAGAGTATTTCTGTGCCAAATGCACTTCGCCAGGGTTCGTACAAGTTTCGGCTAATTTTTTTCGATTACGGTTCTAACTGACGTTTCAGGGGTTTTCGATACGTATCACTTCTTTATATGGGCTTCCGCCGGAAAACTTCCCCCGGAAAACCCCGCCCAGCCGTCAGTCAGCGGGAGACGCTAGAGCTTGCTAACAGCTTATCACGCCACTCAGCTTTGTTTAATTTCAAAAGTCAACAATGGCACAACAAGAAGTGTGTTTTTGGATGTAAGGAGAAGACATGCAGCCTCATGGAAACAATGGATATAGTTTATTATCCGGATTAGCAGCGGAGTTTTGCGTGTGTGTTTGATGCGGTGGATTTTCAGAACCGGGTCATGACGAGTTACACGTGGTAAGTAAGACTTCTGTCTTATGTTGGAAATAGGCGCGTGTATATTATATAAATGACACGAACATGTAGTGAATCATAAGTTAAAAAAGTGTTGTATAGTGTTGCATGACTCGTACTCGCTCCTCCCGTGTTATAACTCCTCCTTCTTCGTTTTTTTGTACGTTATCGGAAAGATTCGGTAAAGCTAATCTTTCTTTTATAAATCTGATTAAACTAAAGACTCTTCGGAGATATAAAGGATGTCATACTACTCTATAGGTACTCCAGATTAATATAAGAAATGCAGAAACAGCGTGTGTTACGTGAGCTTTAAAGTCACCATTATTGTGATAAGTGGTTGTTTTAGTAGGACTTGACTCTTGACTATTAGCTTGTTAGTTTTTTCTAACTGCTATATCTTAGTGTGTTTAAAACACGTTGTTGTAGCAAAGAAAAGGTTGTTGTGTGATTGAATATTGATGGTTAAAACAAAATGTTAAACCAAACATAATTATTTAATGAACAGATTTTTTAATATAGTTTTCCTCCCTCATCAGAAGCATCATTTTCTGTTAATAACAAATTACTACAGTTCAAGGTCCAGAACTCTCATAGCAGTTTGACATTCTGAAGGATTTTGATAGTGTGCACAAAAACATTAACCGCGGAACAATGTAGATACAAAGACATCAAGAATCGGAGTATGAATCTCAACAATGGTGACAAAGAATATGGTAAAAAAGTTCTTTATTTATTCATGCCGCAGTGCATTCTGGGAGTTCTTAATGATATTTGTAATTTGTTAATACCCAGCATGCATTGCAGCATGAAGCTTTTCATTTTATTGTCACCATCATTGTGATTCATACTCTCATTCTTGATGTTTAAGTGTCTACATTATACTGCAGTTAATCTGTAAGTGTCAGTGTTTAAAAAATGGTTCAGAATGAAAAACTGCAATGAGATGGATGGATCTCATACTACAGTATCATATTATTGGCAGCAATAAATACTTCTAGTAAGAAACCACTAAATAAATTATTTTTTAAGAGTGCTATTTGAAAGTATATCCTAACAACCGTTACAATCATAGAAACACATTAGTGTCTCCTCTTTAACCACAAAACACATGTTTTTAACACATGTAACTATAACAGCCAAAAAAGCTGAAAAGCTAAGACTAAGACTCAAGAGTCCAATTAAAACAATCACTGATCACAATAATGGTGACTTTAAATGAAACAGCCAATATCTAATCCTAAGTTAAGAAAATAACTCTACAAGTAAGATCTAAAATGCAATTTCAGTTTTCAAACAGAGATGGTGATAGAGAGGATAAAGTCACAGATTGCAGCTTTTAACTCTCTCCGGTGTTACTTTTTTAACACTCTGGAGAGTGGACCTATATAAACACTGAGTAGTGTTAATTTAACTCCCGGGATTTTGCAGTGTATCTGTATAACGTTTTTTTAATAAAGAGTGATAGAAATACAGTAAATCAGTTAATAAAGATAAACAGTTAATGGTGACCCAAAGATAACTGTGGTTATCTATAGCAATTACAGCAACACAGTTTATCTTTTATTTTTGTAGCAAAAATATGGCTATATAAATGGCTATCAAATTCATATTAAATTATATTTATAGTACACATTAAATGTTAATATAATTATACATGATTTTCGAGAATATATTACTCGTATTACCTACCAAACACAATGAAACACATAACAGCATTGTTAAGCGTGACTTTCTTATGAGGCATTTATCTTCTGGCTGTTGCCCCCTAGTGTTACTCGTAATATATAAAAAAGATAAGTATAAAGTAGATGGCCACCAGTAATAAAATATTAAACAATTAAATCTATATTATGCACACATTATACACAACTCATTAAAATATACAATTTTTATTATTAACGATAATCATTACCTACAGCAGAGTTCATAAAATATCACTGTTGACTATATTCATAAAATGTCCGAAAATATAAAGAGAAACAGAAATTTCATCGATTTACCAGCAGGTGCCATTGAAATGAATGGGCTTCAGTGCTGCGTTTGGAACTATGGGTCACTACATGACACGCTGTTACTTCCGCATTCCATTCTTACAACGGACGTCTATCTGAGTCTCGTAACTCTCTTATTATACGACTCTGACTTAAACCATGAGCATATCTTTTTTCATATCTCTCATAGTTGCAGATGTAGTTTTAGATGGATCTTTGAGAGAGATAGTAAGGACAACTAGAGTCTTAAGATGTTAACTTCCCTCTGTTATTTCACCTTTTCACAAGATAGAAAATGTACCCATTATGTTTAGCACATTGTCTCTACTCACCCAACTATATTTGTGATTACATGAAAAGGACATCGTCATCAACCGAACCTGGTGATTCAACCGTTCTCTGGTAATTCGACTATTGTCATCATCAGCTGTCATCACCATCTGGCCATCTGGTCATCTCCTTTTCCTGTAATAAGTATAGTCGGTGAGTAGAGACAACAACTCATAAAAGTGTTATTTCTAAATGAGTGATTCGACTGTTGCCGTCGTCGCTGTTGACCTGTTGCTGTTGTCGGCATCGACCCATCATCATCGTCTCGTCGTCGTCATCACCCCCTCCATCATCCCGTTTATCATCATTACCGTCGCCTTTGTCCTGGGGTCACCGCCGCCAACACTGTCAACCTGTTGTTGTCGTCGTCACCGCTGTCGACCCATGTCATCAGCATCGACCCGTTGCTGCCGTCGACCCATCCCCGCAATTGCCGCCATCACTGTCAACCTGTCGTTGTTGGCAGCGACCCATCGCCGTCGACCAGTTGTCGCCATCGTCCCGTCGTTGTTTTCACCGTCGCCATCGGCCCGTCATTGTTTTCACCGTTGCCATCGGCCTGTCGTCGTTGTCACCTTTGCCATTGTCTCGCCGTCATTGTCACCGTTGCCATCGTTCCGTCGTCATGTTACCTTTGTTCCGTCGTCGCCATCAAGCCATCGTGCCATCGACCAGTCGTCGCCATTGACTCGTTGTCTCCTGCAATAAGTATAGTCAGATTAGTAAAGACAACAACACATAGAAGTCATCATCGCCGCTATTGACCCATCGTCGTTGTTGTCATCAACCCTTGTTGCCATTGACTCATTGTCTCCTGTACTACGTATAGTCAGGTGAGTAGAGACAATAACACACAGAAGTCGTCGTCGCCGCCATCGTCCCGTCGTTGTTGCCATCGACCCGTTGTCGTTGTCGCCATCACCCCTTCATCGCCATCAACATGGCGGCATCGCCATCGACACGGCGGCAGGCAGCGGTAGCATCGCCATCGACCGTTGCCATCGTCTCGTCGACGTCGTCTCGTCATCATCCGTTTTCACCATCAACCCGGCACCGCCATCTCTGTCAACCCATTGTGGTCGACCCCTTCTCATCGCTGTCGACCCATGTCGTCACCATCGACCTGTCGCTGCCGTCAACCCGTTGTTGCCATCACCGTTGCCGCCATTGTCGCCCTCACTGTCGACCCGCCGTTGTTGGCATCAACCCATCGCCGTTGACCCGTCGTCGCCAATGTCTCATCGTCGTTTTCACCATCGCCTCGTCATCGTTGTCACCGTTGCAATCATCCCATCGTCACCGTCACCTTTGTCCTGTTGTCGCCGTCGAGCCATTGCTGCCATCTTTGTCGACCCGTCATCTTCGCTGTCGCCATTGTCCCATCGACTAGTTGTCATCGTCAACCCGTCGCCATCGTCCTGTTGCTGCCGTCGACCCATCGTTGCCATCACCGTCGTTGTCATCCCCGTCGACCCACCGTTGTTGGCATTGGCCCATCGCAGTCGACCCATTGTCGCCATCGTCTCATTGTCGTTTTCACCGTCGCCATCGCCCTGCCGTCGTTGTCAGCGTTGCAATCATCCCATCGTCACCATCACCTTTGTCCTGTTGTCGCCGTTGAGCCATTGCTGCCATCACTGTCGACCGGTCGTCTTCGCTGTCGCCATTGTCCCGTAGACTAGTTGTCGTCGTCAACCCGTCTCCATTGTCTTGTCATCGTCGCCATCGTCCTGTTGCTGCCATCGACCCATCGTTGCCATCACCGTCGTCGTCATCACCGTCGACCTGCCATTGTTGGCATCGGCCCATCGCCGTCGACCCATTGTTGCCATCGTCTCTTCTTTGTCATCACCGTCGGCCCGCCGTTGTTGGCATCGGCCCATCGCCGTCGACCCATTGTCGCCATCGTCTCATTGTTGTCATCATCGTCGACCCGCTGTTGTTGGCATCGGCCCATTGCCGTCGACCCATCGTTGCCATCGCCCTGCCGTCGTTGTCACCGTTGCAACCGTCCCATCGTCATCATCACCTTTGTCCTGTTGTCACCGTCGCGCCGTTGCCGTCATCACTGTCGACCCGTCGTCTTCGGCGTCGCCATTGTCCCGTCGACTCGTTGTCGTCATCGACCTATCTCCATCGTCTTGTCGTCGCCGCCGACCCGTTGCCATCGTCTCGTTGCTGCTGTCAACTTTGTCGCCGCTGTCACCGTCGACCCGTCGCTGTCACCATCGACCAGTCGTCACCATCAACCCGTCGTCTCCTGTAATAAGTATTGTCAGGTGAGTAGAGACAACAACACATAGAAGTTGTATATCTAAATGAGACCAGACAAGACGGTACTGACTGAGTGGTTGATTCAAACCTTGTGATTTGACTGTCGGCATCAACCTGTCATTGTCATCGCAATGGACCTGCCGTCGACTCATCGTCACTGTCTACCAGTCGTCGCCATTGACTCGTTGTCTCCTGTAATAAGTATAGTCAGATGAGTAAAGACAACAACACATAGAAGTCGTCATCGCCGCTAACAACCCATCATCGTTGTCGCCATCGACCAGTTGTCGCCATCGACCAGTTGTCGCCATTGACTCGTTGTCTCCTGTAATAAGTATAGTCAGGTTAGTATAGACAACAACACATAGAAGTCATCGTCACCGCTATCGACCCATCGTCGTTGTCGCCATCGATCTGTCGTCGCCATTGACTTGTTTTCTCCTGTAATAAGTATAGTCAGGTGAGTAAAGAAAACAACACATAGAAGTTATCGTCGCCACCATCAACCCATCGTTGCCATGGACCCGGTGGCATCGCCATCAACCAGGGTCCATTGACAGGGTCCAACCAACATCGCCATTGACATGTTTGCATCGCCATCGTCACGGCGGCATTGCCATCGACCTGTCGTTGTTGTTGTTGAAATCGACCCATCGTTGGCATCGACCCGGTGGGATCGCAATCAACCAGGCAACATCGTCATTGACACGTTGGCATCTCCATCAACCCGTCGTTGCCATCGACCCAGTGGCATCGCCATCGACCAGACGACATTGACACGTTGGCATCGCCATCATCACGGCGGCATCGGCATCGACATGGCGGCAGGCAGTGGTGGCATTGCCATCGACCCATTGTCATCTTCGATCCATCGTCGACATCGGGGTGCAATGTAAAAAATAAGAATTTATTGACATATATTTTTATTTGACTTAACAGAAGGAATATTTAAAGGAATATCGAATCAAGAAACAATAAATTTAGCATTGGTATTTTAAACCAGCAGCATTTCAATCATTTGGCTGTGAAGAAGGATGACCATGAGTAGAAGACGTCGTCGCCGCCATCGACCCGTCGTTGTTGTTGCCATCGACCTGGTGGCATCGCCATCAACCAGGCAACATCGCCATTGACACGTTGGCATCACCATCGACCAGGCGACATCGACACGTTGGCATCGCCATCGTCAAGGCGGCATCGTCATCGACCTGTTGTTGTTGTCGCCATCAATCCGTTGTTTCCATCGACCCAGTGGCATCGCCATCGACCAGGCGACATTGAGACGTTGGCATCGCCATCGACCTGTTGTTGTTGTTGTTGTTGCCATTGTGTGTGTGTGTGTGTGTGTGTGTGTGTGTGTGTGTGTGTGTGTGTGTGTGTGTGTGTGTGTGTGTGTGTGTGTGTGTGTGTGTGTGTGTGTGTGTGTGTGTGTGTGTGTGTGTGTGTGTGTGTGTGTGTGTGTGTGTGTGTGTGTGTGTGTGTGTGTGTGTGTGTGCGTTTACTACATCTTGGAAGATGTCACATTCAGAGTAGGGTGAGGTTTGGTAGTTTCCTAGTTACACAAGTATTCGCTGGCCTACATCATACCCCTATAAGAGCAAATAAAGTCCAATTTAAATATTAAATATGAATATAACATTATTTTATGAAAATTTATGTGTATTGTTTTATTTTTTTATTTATATTGTTTAAATGGTAAAAAACCGTTAAAAACTATACTTACATGCACTGAATCATATTTGATGCTTTTTAATGCAACAAGTTGCACTGGCATTCGTAGAATGGTCCGGGGGAGCGGGACGAAGGGACAACATCTGGAAAGAAGCAGCAAATGACAGTGAGACGCCAGTGTGGGTATCTTTATTTACAACACCATATGGGTTAAGAATAATTTTTGGCTAGAAAATATGGGCATTTAAAAAAACAAGAGAAAAGTAGTATAGCAGCAGTATTTGAGAGAAAATTATCTTTACATTGCTGCACACCTCAGTATGCCAGCACAATACAATGGCTTTTATTCTTTCCCTGGGCTGCAACCATTGATTTTATATTCCATGCTCAGTGGTTATCCAAATTCAGTATATACAATTAATTTATACCAAAAAACTATGTGTGGTGTACATCTTCACATGATGGAGATAAGAACCAACTAAAATAGCATTTATTTCCTATATTTTACAATACTCTCCACATCAGGAGCTATATGACTCGCAATTAAAGCAACACTTTGTAGTTTTTTTTACCTTAAAATAATGTCTTTAAAATTATTTCAGTGGAAGAACAATTGGTAGACAAATTATATTGCCACTGAGCAGCCTCCTAGTGGTTTCAACCACACTCTGTAATTTGCGTGATCGTGTGGGAGCACACAGTCCCAGTACTTACAGCCCCATGGGCTACTTAACCTGCATGGTTGACATGGTTTCCAAATTACTTTCTGCATTCAACAGTTCTTTCAACAAATTAATTTGGGTCAGTGACAAAAACAGTTTGGCAAGATTAGAAATTAAATAAAAAAAAAAAATCAAAAGCACGCATCAGGTTTATTTCAATGCACAGTGTATTTATGTTAATTTTATGCAAAAAATGACATTTGCATCATTCTTATGAAAGTTAAAACTGAATGGACCTGAAAATGTCAAATTGTGTAACCGCCAATTGCGCCAAAGAATGAGACATATTCAATATTTTATCCACCTTGATGGCATGCAAGCATAATCATAAAAAACTTTTAAAAATATAGTTATCTCTAAATGTAAACTTTAATGCGTTTTGTAATATTTTTCCTGACATATGCTGAAAACAGCTCTGTTTTCTATATATCTTTGACAAATGTTGTACATTTTTTTGTAAAAAATCATATTAAACTAAACTAGATGACTATATTTTATTCAACATTTTTTATGAATATATTTAAATTTTAATTAAAAAAAAATAGTTACACCAATTGACACAGACCGGTTGCACCACATTGACATTTTTTTGCAATTTTCACAAATATTCTTTCAAAATGAAAAACAGACATTTTAGACTTGGTCCTCAAAAAAGAGAATGTATGCAAGTAATCTGCAAAATTCTTTTGAAATTTTAACCCTTTTACATTTAATTTATTCATACGGACACAAAATAATTAAAGTCAAGTCATTGACCGATTTACCAAAATGCCCTACCCACAGTGAGGCTATACAACAACATTTACAACACTGATAAAAGACAATTGTCATTTTCAACCACCAGAATACAAATGACACCTGAATTAATTAAATAACAATTAATTTTACTCTTTAACACAAGCAAATTTTATCATCCCTCCGACTTTCATCATACAGAACTTGTAATGTCTGCAAACCTTATAGATCTGTATACTTCACTACTAGTAGTATAAGCAGTGAATAAGAGTTTATTTTTGTTATTTATTTTGGCTCAAACTAGATTCTCATATGGGACAATCCACCAGATGGCGTTCTTACCCAACTTATGCAAGCAGGAAGCAACCCCTCCCCCCAAACAGTTCAGACGCAGCTTGTGTTTTGATCATCGCTTTGAATAGGATTTCTATCAGAAGTCTTTCACAAAAAGCTTTTTGTCAAAATATGGTATTTTTGAAGAAACCTACCGATAGTTGAAAGGTGATAAAAAGAGAACAAATGGAGGTAGGATGAAACTTTTTTTAAGCAAAAGGTCTGTTCTTTCATTTGATATATTGTATGTTTATGAATTTAAAGAAGAACATTTTCTCGAAGGCATTAAACTTTTGTGAAAATCATGAAAAAAGCTTGCTGCCTTAAAATTTTTTGTTAAATCAACTCGGATTTACTAGTCATTTCAACTTACTATTATTTATCTTGACTAGAGATGCGTTGTTATCAGGGTTCTAAATTAACACCCGCCAACCCGCCAAATGCGGGTTAAAATTCATTTTGGCGGGTATTAATAAAAACTTACTAGCCACTTTGGCCGGTGATGCATGAGGCATTGCAAGCATGATACATAAAGCTCCGTTTTCAGTCATTTATCCCTCTGGCAGTACTTCCTACATTTCCCATAAACACTGTGCCGTAATGCTACGTGATAATGTTTCATATGCCCATTGGCTGCGCGCAGTTTGCCGCAAAACCAGCGCGAGAAACCATGGAAACAAACGGAGTGCGTCCACCAGAAAACAAACGGAAGAAGGAGAACGAACGGGCAGAGCAGGGAGGATAGACTAAAAGACAGCGGTGTCGCCACACCCCTTTACTGAGGCACGTGCCCCAGTGTAAATCTTTTGTGCCCCAGTGTAAATCTTTTGTGCCCAGGTGTAAATCTCAAGTTTAAATTTTAGCAGTTAACTAGTGTATTCAGATCTATATGCAATGTATTTACCCAATTTACGCTTGTAAAGCGACGAAGCGTCGCACTGACGCGTGCACGAATGTATCCATGTCCACGCTCGTCTTTGCGTTCATCCGCGCGCGCAACTGCATCCAAAGGGGACGCCACACAAATGAGTAATTATGAAAACATGACGAGAAGTACGTTTCTAAATAATACTGATAATCTTATTTTGACTCGATCATTATTGGCTTCTGTAGATGGACATCAGAAATGTTTTGTGCAAAGCAGGGAAAAGGAAGCAGAAAGGAGAGATGATGAGTTTAAGGGAGGTAAGACAAACTACATCCACACTCAGTCAGTTCTCAAATATTAGAGGAAAAATCTTAGGAAAACATTTTGTCAAGTCTTTTGAATTGCAATGTTGCTGAGAAAATCAACAGATGTATGTGTTATACTGTTCTGTATTAAGAGATATTAAATTAATATTTAGTTTACTAATATTTAACTCTAGGACACTACATAAACAGTTAGCAGTAACTGTGACTGAGATTATTTAGTATAGCAGTCATATAAAGTCTGGTTTCTTAAAATATTCTTGTAAAAATAAGTTTTTAATCATTGCTATCATTGTATAATGTAGAAAATATTTCTCTGCTGTCATTATTACCAAACATTTTATACCATTAATGCCTCCAAACATGATAATAATGTTAGGTATGATGAAGATTATACTTAAATATTTTTACATAAATATTTATCTTTCGCAGTACCTGTTGCACTGTAGAATAGTGGGTTAAGTAAAGGACATTGTATAGAAGTGTTGCACACAGCAGGCTTTCAAAAAAAGTCAGCAAAAAATGGGGGGCCTGTGCCCCAGTGTCTATCAACAGAGAAATGAAGAAAGCTTATGTTTCATCACAAAAATGTTGTCATGTTTTGTCAGGATTGTCGCATGCACGCGAAGGAAAAAACAAATCATTGTTGCATTCAGTGGCACTCATAATTTCTCTTATTTTCACCGGAAAAAATTTGGCTAGTGGAAATGCTGATTGGCTGGTAACTTTAGAAAGTTACCAGCCACTTTGGCTGGTGGTCAAAAAAGTTAATTTAGAACACTGCAGGTGAGCTGTTATAACTTATAAAATTAAGTTGACGTTCTCAACTATATTTTATAAGTTGTGACAACTCATCTCTTTTGACATGACTTGTAAGGCTGAGTTGATTTAACAAAAAATTTAAAGCAGCAAAGTATTTTTTACAGTGTTTGAACACCAAAGATTTATTTGACATCTTAAAAAAAGTCTTGTGAAATGTCCCCTTTAAAATGTATTTTAGCCAGGTGATTAAAAACATTTTCAAAAGTAATAAATAAATAGATATACTTACAAATTTCTTGACATCCATTTCTTAAAGGGCCCAAAACCCCCCATACAGATAAAAATCACTAGCACTACACCAGCTTCTGCTAGAAAGTAATGCTGCCGTTCTTCTATAATAAACAAATGGAGAATAATAATTAGCTTAAGCCTTTTGGTCTGAAACTTCGATATTACAAGACAAGGCAAATGTGGAACATGCACATTTATGTTTAACTTTGAGGTAATTCTGCTCTTAAGTGAAAAAAAAGAAATAAAAAATAATAGCAGCATTCTCTTAACTATAACAGCATTTGATTGTTGTAATAATAGCATTGTACTTATGTTCACCAGATAAAACAATTTAAATAAAAATAATAGACATTATATTATATATACATACAACTATTAATTCTAATGAAACCACACAGCAAAATCCCCAGAGTTAAATCAACTCTGCTGGTTGTACATATTGTCCCAATCTTACAGAGAGTTAAAGGGGTCATATGATGAAAATGTTAGCATTGCCACTTTGTAGGTGTGAGCAAAAACAGGTCATTGAAATTTGGCTTTCATTATGATGTCATAAGGATATCTTATTAGAATAATACCGCCTCCTTAATCTGAACTCTGAAAGAGAGAGAAAAGAAGGACTTGACAGCACAATTGAGTTTGAATTACAACAAACCACCATCAGTGTGATCAGTGTTTGCACTTCATCCGCTCATTTGCATTTTAAAAAACACACCCAAAACGACACATTTTTGCTCAAACCTACAAAGTGGCAATGCTAACATTTTCATCATATGACCCCTTTAAAAGTAACTCTGAAGTTGAGTTAAAGGGGTCATATGATGAAAATGTTAGCATTGCCACTTTGTAGATGTGAGCAAAAACAGGTCATTGAAATTTGGCTTTCATTATGATGTCATAAGGATATCTTATTAGAATAATACCGCCTCCTTAATCGGTGGGGCCAAGATGGCGTTCAACCGTGCGGTCACGCTTTAAGTGTCTCCAGGCAATTCAGAGATTATCATGAAACATTACGGTTGATACCCCGTTAAACTTTATTAATGATTAGTTAAGGTGTTCCTCTTCTATACTGGGTGTTTTGTCTGATTCATATGGGCAGAAAAAGACACAGAGAGAAGGCACGTGTTAAAGATACGGACATGGCGACTGACGAGAGCAAAGTTGTCAAGGAAGTTTCGATGGATGAGGAATTACTCGCTTCACCTCTTCCATACACACCGAGTAAAAGCCCACCCGGGAAAAAAGGAAAATTAAAGGTAAACCTTGATGACAAAATCGATTCACTCATCAACGCCGTCGCCGAACTCACATCGAAATGTGATGGCACGTTTCAGAGAGTTGAGTCTATGGAGAGGATCTTAGAAACTTCAGCTTCTTCTATCACAGCTCTCTCTACCACTTTAAGTGAGTTGTTACTTGAGAGCAAATCCCATGACGAGAAGATTCTTAATCTGGAGAAAAATGTTACTGCGTTGCAGAAAGAAAACAAGCATCTTAAGGAGTTGTGTATGGGGATGCAGAACTATAAAAGAAGATGGGATCTCAGGATTTACAATGTAAAAGAAAGTGGTATGGACAAGGAAAGTAACACTCGAGACGTGGTTATTAGGATCCTCTCCAAAGTATCTCCGAAGATTGCACACAAACTTCCAGATGTCGTGGATTCGGTTCATCGGCTGGGGAAAAAAAGAGGTGATGGTCGCCCCAGAGTGATAATCGTGCAGTTTGCCATGCGTCTCTACCGGGATACGGTATGGAGAGATGCTAAAGAAAATCAATACTTGAAAGAAAATGGTCTTCACATCAAAGAGGATCTGTCTTCGGAAGAACGAGCTGCAAGATTAAAGGCTTGGCCTCTGGTGAAACGCGCGAGAGAAGAGGGCAAGAAGGCCGGCTTTCGAGGAGGTTTTGCCTTTATTGAAGGGGTACGCGTCAGTGTTCCAGACATCACCTGAGCGGAGACGGCTGATAGCTGTAATGTACATACACCGGGGTCGATGCAAGTGTTTTGAGTGATTTAATGTTTCATGATCTCTCAATCTTCGTTTTCTCCAAAGGTCTTTTTGGTTTTCTAGTTTAATTTTTATTTATTTATTTTTTGATAACGGCTGATCTCAAGTTCGGTAAGTTTAAGTTAATTTCTTTAAATGTTCGAGGCATTCGCGACGCTGTTAAAAGAAAAGCTTTATTTCTTTTTGGAAGACATACAGAAGCTCAAGTACTTTTTTTTCAAGAGACTCATTCTTGTGACTCTGACTCAAATTTTTGGAAAACCCAATGGGGGGATTATGCTGTCTTTAGCCACGGATCCAATCATTCAGCGGGTGTAGCTATTTTCTTTAATAAATTTAAAGGAAATGTTTTGAGTACTTTGCGTTCAGAAAATGGAAGATGGATTATAATGACTATTTGTTTGGACAACTCCACTTTAATAATTTGCAATGTCTATGGGTTTAATGTTAGAACTCATAATCTAGAAATGTTCAAGATAATTTGTGAAAAAATAACTGACTTAAAAAAGAAGTACAAAGATGGACACATACTTATTGGTGGTGATTTTAACGATGCACCGGATGATTCTGTTGACCGTTTTCCGCCTAAAGTTATCAGTTCACGAATTTCAGACTTATTTTGTTTTATTACTGACAAGTTACAGGTTTCTGATGTATGGAGATATTTAAATCCCAATTGTGTTGAATATACATGGAGCAATACTTCTCTTTCCTTAAAATCGAGAATAGACTACTGGCTGATTCCCCATGATTTAATTCACTTTGTTACGGAAACAAAAATTACTTGTGCCCCGCTTTCAGATCACAAATTGATATCGATCTCTTTTGATGGGTGTAAAGAAAAAAGTAATATGACTCGTGGATACTGGAAATTAAACAATAATCTACTCTCTGACAATTACTTTGTGGAACAAGTGAAATTACTAGCTAATATTTTTGAAAACAAAAATTTAAACTTTATACAAAAATGGGAATTCTTTAAATTTAAAGTAAGAGAAATTGCTATGAGAAGAGGGAAAGAATTAAAGAAAAAAAAATTAAGAAAAATTACAGAGATAACAGATCAACTTAATACTTTAATTAAGCAACATGCACTGTCAGATGACGAAAAATCTAAATTGTATAACCTCAATTTAGAAATAGATCAATTTTATACAGACTTAGCTAAGGGAGCTTATGTAAGATCAAGAGCCAAATGGTTTGAGGAAGGGGAAAGAAATACTAGTTATTTTTTTTCTTTAGAAAAAAGAAATTATGCAAGAAATAGTATTTCATCTTTAAAAATAAATGATAGAATATCCAGTAATCCTTCAGATATAGCATCCTTTGTGTATTCTTTTTATGAAAAACTTTATTCCTCCAAACTGATAACGAAAAAATAAGTAATTTCATACAATCTGTAAAGAATTTTGTTCCGACAGTTTCTAATGATTACAAAGAATTGTGTGAGAATGATATTACCAAAGCAGAAATTTATAAAGCTGTCTCTTCTATGAAAAAAGGAAAATCCCCTGGGCCTGATGGCTTAACTGCTGAATTTTACTGTGCCTTTTGGGAACTGGTAGAAAACCCTTTATATAGCATGTATAAGGAATGTTTAGAAAATAAAAAAATGAGTACAACTATGAAACAAGGTGTTATTAGTTTAATTCTAAAACCAGACAAAGACCCTTTAATTATTGACAATTGGCGACCAATCACTTTATTAAATGTGGATTATAAAGTTTTAGCATTAGTTTATGCAAATAGATTAAAAAGTGACCTAAATAATATAATTAGTGAATTTCAAACTGGTTTCATGGCAAAACGGCACATTAGTTCTAATATCAGGCTTGTGTTAGACCTGTTAGATTATAACCACTTTATCGACTCTGACGCACTTATTTTGTTTTTAGACTTTTATAAGGCATTTGACACAATCGATCATACATTTTTGTTACAGAGTTTACATACATTTGGTTTTGGTAATAATTTAATTGAAACTGTTAAAATGTTTTATGGAGGCATTAATAGTTCAGTTATATTACAAAATAATACTTCTAGAAGATTTCCTATTAATAGAGGTGTGAGGCAGGGTTGTCCAATTTCCCCATTTTTGTTTTTGTTTGTCGTGGAGCTTTTATCTATTAATATAGTTAAATGCCCAAATATTCATGGTATTACTTTATTTAATAGAGAAATAAAAATTTCGCAATTGGCTGATGATACAACTTTATTTTTGAAAGATAAGAATCAAATAAAAAATGCAATTGATTTAATTCAAACCTTTTCTGATGCCTCAGGTCTCCACTTAAATATCACAAAGTGTGAAATTCTTCCAGTACATGATTCATCTGAACAATCTTTACTCAACATTCCAGTAAAAGAATGTATTAAATATTTAGGAATTTATATATCCAAAAACTTGACCGTTAGGCAACAATCTAATTTCGACAACAGAATTAAGAAAACAAAAATGATTTTTGATAATTGGTTAAGGAGGGATTTATCTATGCTAGGTAGAGTTTTGTTAACAAAGGCAGAAGGTCTGTCCAGATTTATCTTTCCTGGTCTTTCTTTGTTTGTTCATGATTCAACATGTAACGATATTAATAAATTACTGTTCAATTTTTGTTGGAAAAATAAACACCACTACCTTAAAAAAAATCTGTTAGCAGGTAGGAAATCTGAAGGGGGACTTGAAATGCTAGATTATGTAGATATAAATAATACCTTTAAGATCAATTGGGTTAAAAAATGTGTTGTTTCTCCTGACTCAATATGGTTTTTTATTCCCCATAATGTTTTTAAGATTGTGGGTGGTCTTGACTTTCTTTTGACTTGTAATTTTTTGCCTTCAAAATTACCCCTAAAATTATCAAAATTTCATGAGCAAGCACTCTTAGCCTGGAAATTGTGCTTTGTACACAATTTTTCTCCTCACAAAATGAAAATTTGGAATAACGAATTAATCACAATTAAAGGTAAAAGTATATTCTTGGAGAAATGGTTAAATTATGGTTTAATCTATTTAAGTGATTTATTTGATTCATCGTTTAAAATATATTCTTATGATTCTTTTTTGTTGAAATTTAGTTTTCCTGTAAAACCTAAAGAATTTTCAGCAGTAGTCAAAGCTATCCCTTCTGGGCTTATTAATTTAATGAGCAGCCATATGACTTATTATAAGATTGATAATAAAGATTGTAACTTTCTTATAAATGGTAAAAATATTTTTGAGAAAAAATGCACTAATAAAGATATTAGACAAGTTTTTCATGAAAGGAAAAGAGTTACTCCAAGAGGAAAATTTTATTGGAATTCCATTCTAAGAGATGTAATTTGGTGTAAAGCATGGTTGCTGCCCTATAAATTTTGTATTTCAAATAAAGTGAGAGAAATTCATTTGAAGATATTGCACAAAATATACCCAACTAATTTACTACTTTCTAAATTTATGGACATTGGGAACGAATGTTCATTTTGTAATAATACTGAGGAGTCTTTATGTCATTTATTTTTTGATTGCCAAAATGTTCAGGCATTTTGGAATGAATGTTTTTCTGTCCTATCAACTAAAACTAACACAGTCATAACATTTAATATGAAAGATATTATTTGTTACTTTGAGAATGATGATAAAAACATTTACAATTTGGTAAATTTCTTCATTTTGTATGGCAAATTCTTTATTCACAAATGTAGATTGTTAAAATCTCATCCTTTACACCTGGTTTTCTTAAAAGAAATCACTCTTTTAATGAAGTCTCTTAAACTTGTTAAAAATTTAAAAGGTACATGTATTGTTAATGTCTATGAGTCTGTATTTGGCGTCCTGTGAATGTCTTTTATTTTATTTTTATAACTATTTTGTTATTCAACTTTGGAAGTTTCTATTTTGATACCTGTTTTCTGTATTAATGTTCATATGTTCTCTAATAAAAAAAAAAAAAAAAAAAAAAAAAAAACGCCTCCTTAATCTGAACTCTCCAACCACTGCACTGCCGTTTAGTGCAGAGAGAAAGAGAGAGAAAAGAAGGACTTGACAGCACAATTGAGTTGAATTACAACAAACCACCATCATTGTGATCAGTGTTTGCACTTCATCCGCTCATTTGCATTTTAAAAAACACACCCAAAACGACACATTTTTGGACTTGACAGCACAATAGAGTTTCAATTACAACAAACCACCATCATTGTGATCAGTGTTTGCACTTCATCCGCTCATTTGCATTTTAAAAAACACACCCAAAACGACACATTTTTGCTCAAACCTACAAAGTGGCAATGCTAACATTTTCATCATATGACCCCAAACTCTCTGTAAGATTGGGACAATATGTACAACCAGCAGAGTTGATTTAACTCTGTGCATAAAGCCAAGTTTAAAGGTTATATAAAATTGCAATAAATGTGCATGGCAAGCTTCGGTGCTCTTTATTCTCAAAGATGGAAAAAAGCTTTTAGTTGAAATAATACTATTACACTTCAAACAGATAATTTGTTTATTGTTTATCATATTGCTATTGTCCTTTTTTAAAAAATCAATCAGTCATGTTGTGAGACCTTTTTTAGAGATTAGGTGGTTTTAGACATTAACATTTGCCTAATAATAAACTTATTGCTTCATTTTAAAATAACTTCTGACATACCTGAACATGTCTGACAGAGATGAGTGATGTTGAGATGTTGAGTTTGGTTTGTGATGGTATTGTTGAGTACACATCTGTATGTGTTTATATCCTGATATTCAACCTCCAGAGGTAGAGAGAGTCTGATGTTGAGATCAGACACACTGATGCTGGACAATAAACTGTTTCCTTTGTACCAGGACAGACTCACATCTCTCACATCTGTCACATTTAACACTGAACACAATAAGGAACAATTTGGGCTTGATGATGAACATTGTGATGAGTTTCTGGTGATGACAGGAACAGGCAGACGAGCTGAAGACATGAGAATAAATGGTAAAATATGTTCCTATTTTTTTATTGTACATTTTAACCATTCAAAACCGTTAAAGGATATGCTTGTGACAAATACCATAGACAGTAATATTAAATGTCTCGTATGAAGGTTTTTTATTTCTGTTGATGATCTGTAGTTTATAAAGTCCAGTGTGTGTGATTGTGATGTTTGTGATGTTGAGAGATCCAGTCTGATTGTCCAGCTTCAGTCTGTCTCCAAATGTCTCATTATTGTACATATCAATACTTTTCTTATAGATTTGGGCAATTCGAGTCTTTTGAGGTCCAAACATCCACAGTATCAGATGATCTTTCTGTACTTCAGTAATATCAGTGTGTAAAGTAACAAAATCTCCCTCCATCACTGACACTGACTTCACTTCATCACCATCAACGCCAAACACAGCTGAAACACAGGTAAAAGAACAATTTCTAAATTTAAACTTAACAAAGTTACTAAAAAACTTGGGTCAAAAACTCAAAAATTAAACACGTTTATAAGATTCTTTATAAAGGCTATTTCAGTCATTAGGGTAAAAATACATGTTTAAAAATTAACTTTTTAAAATGTTGTTTTAAATCAAACTTTAATGAGCTTATAAAAATTAAGGCAATTTAGTATTGCAATGTTTCTTTGTAAGCTATTATGTGTTGGAAGGGGTGAGAACAAAGATGAGCCAAGTTGAGGAGTGATTTAACTCCAACTGCAACAAAAGTCACTGTTTATTTACTTCCATCATTGACCCCGTTTACATGCACACCAATAATGCGATTATTTCCAATAATGCGAGTAAGGTCTTAATCGCAGTAAGATGTTTACATGACTGAGCTAACCTCTTCACTCCGGTTTACATGCCATTTTTATTTTCGGATTATTCACAGATAGCCCAATGCAGAGCACAAATGATGAACTCACATATATGGTCCACTGTTTTAATTTACTTACGTTAAATGACAAACACGTTGTTATAGATGTATTTCATTATCCAGTGCCATGATGAAGATAAAAATATGACAGTGCTTGTAAAGGGCGTTCTCATGATATAAAAGTTTTAAAAATCGTTTTATATTAAAGATAATAGCAGAGCTCACACAACAACTATAACGATAGCGATTTTGGCACATGATGAACGATAAACCATTGACAGCCAATCAAATCTATTTGAACTTGAAGTGCACGCGCCACGCGCATTTAAAATGCAGTAGAAAGCTCATTCATTGCTGAGGTTATAACATAAAGGGGCGGTTTCCCGGACAGGGATTAGACTAGTCCTAGACTTAAACACTTTTAAGAGCTCTCCAAACTGAAAACAACTTGCACTGACATATCTTAAAATACATCAGTGCCCTTTGTTTTACCTCAAAATGCACACAGGTAATGTTTTTAGTAAGGCATGTTTGTTAAAACTAGTTATATTTCCTAATTAAACTAAGCCCTAGTCCTGGATTAAGCTAATCCTGGTCCGGGAAACCGCCCCAAAATTACCTCAGGTATCCAGAGCCGGCCCAGCCACTAAACGACACTTGCAATTGCAAAGGGCCTCGTGGCCAGCAGAGGGCCCCCTAAAGTCACTTAGCTAGTGGTTGAAAAAAATCATTCATCAAAAATAACATAAAATAAATATAAATATTCATTATTTATTATTATGGCAATGTTAAAAAGGCTGTTACTTGTTATTATAGTTATTATAAAAGTTCGCTAAAAAGATCTCTTTCTTGCTGAGATTGATTGACACACAGCATCCAGCGCAGCAGCCAATCAGTGCCCGCGATCTATGTGCAGGCGAGCATCCCGCCCACAGAACGCAAAGTTGAGTTGAGCCGGATCGCTGATACAGACGCGAACTTTTGCTGTTGCTTTAAGGACAATTTCTTTAATGTTATGTGTGTTTGTGCGGAAATGCGAAGTAAGTGGATCTTATTTGATTTCGGTAATGACCAAACCTGTGTTCTGTTTGACTTCTCTTTCTTATATTTGCCATAACGTGAATTGGTTTATTAAGCTTAATAATTAATATTTAAAGGGTTTAACGTGGTAAATTAATTCTGTTACGCTTATATTTCACGTATGCCATTGTCATTTCTACATATTTATGTCATTAGTGTAATTATATTGTTAAATGTCTGAATTTAAAGTGTTTTATGTGTAAGAGTAAACAAACTAATGCGCATATGCGTGGTGGTACATGCCCAGACAGCGCACCGTTGTTAAACTACCTGCTAGCTTTGCAAAAGTGTATAATGTCACTGTTCAGTGTTTAATATTTAAAGGGGACATATTATGAGATTTTTTTAAAGATGTAAACTAAGTCTAAAATAGGTCTGAGCAAAAGTGTGCCGTTTTGGGTGTGTCATTTAAAATGCAAATGAGCGGATGAAGTGCAAACACTGATCACAATGATGGTGGTTTGTTGCAATTGAAACTCAATTGTGCTGTGAAATATTTTATCTCTCTCTTTCTCTCCATACTAAATGGTTGTGCTGTGGTTGGATAGTGCAGATAAAGGGGGCGGTATTACCTTATTCTGACATCACAATAAGGGCCAAATTACAATGACCTATTTTTTCACATGCTTGCAGAAAATGGTTTACCAAAACTAAGTTATTGGGTTGATCTTTTTAACATTTTCTAGGTTGATAGAAGCACTGGGGACACAATTATAGCACTTAAACATGGATAAAGTCAGATTTTCATAATATGTCCCCTTTAATTTACTAATCAAAAGTTTATTTTCTGCCAATAATGTATATTAGATCCAGCTCTTTCACAGCAGTTTGTCATTAAGGAGTTTTAGAAGCTTTGGACAAAAACATCTGATGTATAATTGGGATGCACAAACATCAAGAATCAGACTATGAATCTCAACCATGGTGACAAATAAAATTGTTAAAAAAATCCTTATTTATCCATGCTGCAGTGCATGCTGGGAGTCCTGAATGAGATTTGTAATTTGTTAATACCCAGCATGCATTGCAGCATGAAGTTTTTCATTTAATTGTCACCTTGATTGAGATTCATACTCTGATTCTTGATGTTTGTGCATCCCAGTTATACAGCAGATATTTTTTGTCCAAAGTTTCTAAAACTCCTTAATGACAAACTGCTGTGAAAGAGCTGGATCTAATATACATTTTTGGCAGAAAATAAACTTTTTGATTAGTAAATTAATTAGGTGATGATCTTTACCATTATGTACCAACAACCACAGAATTACACTATTAACATTACATGTTCATAACAAATGTGGTGCATTAACACAAAGTTAACACAACCAGGGAAGAAATTAGCAAGCAAAAAGTGTCAAGAGTCCAACTAAAACAAACACTAATCACAATAAGGGTGACTAAAAATGAAACAAAACATCAACATCTAAACCTAGTAAGTGAATTGAGTTTTCTACAGCAATATATTTACTGAACATTCAGAAATAATGTTTTATAAAATAATAAAATGCAATGTTTCTCTATCATTTACATAACAATTAAACAAGTCAATATAATAAACAGTTGTTGTTTTAAACATTGTGTGAACATTAAAACATGACATTGTCATAACGTTTAAAAATGGTAAAATGTAACATTACTCTAACGTTCAGACAACAGAAACGTTCCTAGAACTTAAAAAAACTGGACGCTTTTAACGTTGGCAGAATGTTTTTGGGAACATTGGGAACTTTCAGGGAACGTTCTTAGAACTTTTTATTTCTAGCTGGGAAGAAAGACTGATGTGACTGACTTGCAAGCCTACATTGGATTACTCATTTTGTCAGGAGTGTACAAGTTTGTTTTTCTTGGGGTCAAATTCATGTTACTATCCTTATATCCTTTAATTGTAGGTCAATCAGTGAGATTTTATGGTGATTTGCAAATTTGACCATAGACGTACAAAAAAGATTTAAATTACCTGACACCAACCTTTTAGTAAAAAAAATAATTCTGTTTAAAATGCTGGGGTCAAATTGACTCCAGTGGGTAATTTTTTATTAGATTTTAGGGTATTAGGAGGGTTAAAAATAAAATAATACAAACTAATAAAACTAAACTGTTCAGTGACCACCAAATAAAGTATAATAAAGATATTGTATTTTACTGAAGGTAATAATTTTTTTTTTTTAATTGTTTGTGATTGACATGTATTTTTAAGCTATATGTCATTTAAACAGCACCACATCTAAAGAGCACTATACAAGAGAGTTTATTGGTTTTCTGCTCAGGTGAAGATACCTTTTGCAAAACAAAATGGATTTTTAAAAAATTATGCTTACTCATTTAACATTTTATAATTATTGCAAAGTCATGAATGATATATGTATATATGATGTAATAATTATCAGAAATTACTGATATGGGATGATGGACGGACAACATAATTTTTGTGCAGATTGATCTAAATGTATAAAATATATACACAGTAAAATCCCCAGTGTTAAATTAACACTGCTCGGTGTTTATATAATCCACACCAAGATTGGTGTTAAAAAAACACTAAATCAGTGTTAAAGTTAATAGGATAATGAAGTGATTGAGTCATTAATAGTGAACACCTGCTGGTTATTCCGTGTCAAATCAACTTAATTTTGGAATTGTTCCTGTCTTAAAATGTTTATTTTGTTGACTCTTTTTCTGGAGAAAGTAATACTAAAATGAGGAAGAAAGCCAAATTATTAAATGCAATAGATGAAATCCCCATAGTTAAATGAACACTATCATCATCTCTGTTTGAAAACTAAAATTACAACTTGCTTGCAGAGTTACATGGATGATAGGTTTAACCTCTAAAGAACTGCTGTAAATCTGGTTAATAAAGTTAGTCACCATTGCTCTGATTTGTGTTACTTTAGTTGGATACCTGGGTCTTGAAGTTTGATGTTAGTTTTCTTCTGCTAATTGTGGCAGTGTGTTTATAAAACACATCTGTTAAAGCAGAGGAAGATGAGAAAAATGAAGTCTATAACTGTTACTATGTTAATTAGTATGAAAGTATAAGTCTTGGGATTGAATGATTTCATAAAAAAGTAATCACTAAATATAAGTGTTTAATTTATGTTCTGGCAGCCCTGTGAGGCTCCCATGAAATCCAACAGTGCTGTGAAAGTCCACATACCCTGAAGAGTTATATATTGTAGTGATGTTAGGTTCTTGAACGAATCGTTCTTTTGAGCCGGTTCTCAGGAAGTAACCGGTCGAGCCGGTTCGCAAATCGAACTGAATCGAACTTTAGTTTTGGGCATAGGTTCCGGGTTGATGACGCAGGACGCACAGCCGAAATAGCACGTCGGACTCATAAAGAACCGAACGAAGTTTGTCGATGATTGCCGAGGCGAGGATTGCCGACGACTCTGACGGATGAGTTGCTGACACTGCGTGTGAATCACCGAGGATTTGAACGAGCCTGATGCGCGAAGTTTTTTGTTTTATTAGTTTCTTGATATGCTTGTTTTATTAGAAAGCTTTAGTTATGATACGATTTATTTTGCATGCAAATCATATTGTAGTTGTTTAAGGAAGACCAATGAGTTTAACACACAAGTTTATTTATTATTTATACTTACACATATCCGTAATTGTGCATCAGTGTCTTTTAGGAATCTTATTCAAGTTGTAGGTTTGTCAAATTTTTTTTACGATTTATTAATTATTTATGATCCGCGACTTAAACTGTGACCACAAACATTACTAACTTGTGAATGCAAGGCAATAAATCAGCTATGCCTTCACAAAAACAACTTTTTATCTAAATGTTTTAATGTGTTGACACAAACGACTTTATTTGAATGTTTCATTGATACAACAAATGCGTATAGTAATGTCATTTCATGATGACGTCAGGAACCGGTGAATCGGCTTTTTGAACCGGTTCAATGAGCCGAACTGTCCGAAAAGAGCCGGTTCGCGAAAATGAATCGGACTTTGCATCACTAATATATTGTTTACCCAAATCTAATCTGTGGTGTAAGTCAGACACACTGAGACATCAACAGTCAGGCTATAAAACACAATCATGGTGACAATCAACAACAAAGCTTCATGCCGCAATGCATGCTGGGTACCAGGATTGTAGAAAACTCATTCATAAATCCCATCATGCATTGCAACATGACAAAAATTAAGCAACTTTCTTATCATTAACTGTCACCATTGTTGAGATTTGTATCAGAAATCATGAAGTCTCTCTTAAGCAAAAAACAAAAACAACAACAAAACACTAAAGCATGATGGCAGTCTCATTCAATACAATGTCATTTGTACAGAGCTTTTCTATATGCCTGTTTCTTTATAATTAATTTGTGATCAAATGTTTCAATGATTTGTAGAGTAGAATATAATCAAAATAAACTGAGAAGGTCTGGAAGGTTTTCCCCGTACATGAAGCAATGAACAAGTGGTTTTTCTAAAACATTGTTGCTATTGCTAAAAGAGGAGAGTTAGGTCAGTGGAGGTCAAGGGACAAATGCCTAACTAAAGGAAACACTAATCACAATAATGGTGACTTCAAATGAACTCATTACAAACACAAACTTAAGATTTAATGTGATACATTTTGTGATAAATGTCTATTTGACTTGTGAGACATCGCGTCAGAAAGAAGATTTGTCTACTAAATCACGCGTGTGGATGCTGGAATAGTTGAGCACTTGTATTTTGTTCTGACAGCTGTTTAGAAGTTAAACTTATCCAATTAGAAAATAACTCTGCAAGTTATCATTTTATTTTTCAGAGATGCTGATAGAGAGGCAAACGTGAAATATTGCAGCTTTTGGAGGCATACACCCAACAGTATTCATTTATTGCATTTAATAATTTGTCTTTCTTTATTATTTTAGTATTTTCTCCAGAAAACGAGTCATCAAAATAAAAATTTAGAGACAGGAAAATGTCCAAAATGTAATTAATTTGAATGACCAGCAGGTGTTCACCATTAATGTCTTAATCAGCACTTCATTATCTCATTAACTTTAACACTGATTCAGAGTTATATTTTTAACACCAGTCTTTTTTAACACCGATCTTGGTGTGGATTATATAAACACCAAATAGTGTTGATTTAACACTGGTAGAGTTAATTTAACACTGGGGATTTTCCTGTGTAGGTAAGAAAAATTCTAACACTTTTTGGGATGGGGGAAGGTGATGTGCACCTTCAAATTAATAAAACTCTTGCATTCTGTGGTCTAAATGCCTAATCTTGGTCTCTTTTTAAAGACTTTAAAAGAGACTTTAAAGTTATAAGTTGTGTATATAAGTTATACGTTTTAATATTTAAAATATTTTATAGTAGTTTAACTTTATTTAACAAAAATGGCAAAGTATATATTTAAATAAGTGAAACATTTCACCCCCAAAACACAAAAAAATAAACCCACAAGTCCTAACTAGTTTTGATACAAATTTCTAGTTAAAAAACACAAGCAATTTTAATTCGTCACACTTTTAGTAGTTTTACCAACAAAGGCCACAAGGTGTCACTGTGCCTCTCAAAGGCGAGGGCGCAGAAAGTTTCCTTTCTAGTACAATCCTTCTGACAGTTCGAGGTTAGATAACTCCACAACTTTAAAGGCTAGAATGAGATTGTCTAATATGTGTCCATGGTAAGGGAGTCACGATTTCGATTTTAAATCAAAACTTTAAATTAAAAAAAGACAGTTGATGCTGCCACACCCCCATGTCATGTCCGGTCGGCTTGCCAAGCGGGAAAAAACACATGTGTTGGGTGCTGTGAGTCAACCTCCTCTAACCTAGCTAGCTACAGCCAGTCAAATAGCATGGCAGATGCAGGAGACACCACGCAAGCTGCTCTTTACATGGGAAACAAAAAACAGCAAGCGCCTCCCGCCTTCAGCTGAACTCAATCAGAACATGCACGTGTGCACAGCTGAGCGGCATCTGTGACAGGACGGTCATTTCTCTGAACTGAAATCTGTTTATTTCAACTTATTTCAGTTGCTTAAGAGTTATTAAAACAGCATTTAAATATGACTTCTTGGTGTCTGTATAGTCTCACAATCTCGTCTGACGGTAATAAAAGCGAGTTTTTAAGGTGCAAAGTCCTGACAGTGACAGGAATGTTCATCTGACAGGAAGTTTCGTTTTATCAGGTATGTGCGCCATGTACCATATTTTTCCTTGTGTGACTAACATGGCAGGGCATCTCCGTGTTCAAGGTCAGATATTATATTTCATAAAAGTCTAGTCTAAAAATGGAATAGCAAAAAGGTAAAAAAAAATGAAAATCGAATTGTGACATTAGAATCGAAAATGTCATCGAATCGAGGATTTGAAAAATTGTGACAACCCTAGTCCATGGCAAAGTCATAATGGTTCCCACCCCATGGTCTTGTCATGAACACTTTAAAGTGAGAAATTGAAGATAATGCAATGTATCACCAAAAAAACTTTCCATTAATTCAGTTCTGTGAATGAGAATCTTATATCCACCCTTGTGGTCTCCCAGTTCTATACAGAATTTGTAGTTTATACATTTTTGTTTAATTATGTTTAGGAAAACATAAATGTCATTGTGCAAAAAACATGTTTTTGTCTTACATTTCATACTGAAATTGGGTGAGCTCTTTGCCCACTCGTTTTCTACCAATGTTTGGCTTATACTTTAGAATGAAATTGGGTGACAAAAGTGCAAATTTGATTCTCACGATGTTTTTTTTTTTTATGTGTGCAAGAGTTTGTTGGCTATGAAAATGAGGCTGCCTTCGACAATGTGTGATGATGTGGTAGCTAAGATATGCAGCCCTCTTATGATTCAATCTCACATTTGAGAAACACCCATAAATAATAAATCACTGTCACTGCATTACCTATTAATACTGCACAAAGGTTTGGAATGTAAAAATACATTCTTAGAGCTTGCCAGTAGGTTGTCAATATTATTTTAGGTTTATAGTAGGATATTAGTGTTTTAAATACAACAATTTGTGCCCACATGTGGGGCCGTGACATTTTCCAAATTTATTCTCACTTTGTCATTCTTTTCTCAAAATGGTGATGCAAAATTAAAACTAAACTCTTAGAGCTTTCTAAGGATATTTTGTTTGTCATTACTATTTTGTTTTACAAAAAGCTATTATCGGTTTAATTATTACAGAAACCACTGGGCCCATGGGCCCTATCACGTGCCTGTTAATGTACATTATAGGAAATGTTTTGTTAAGATGTAAAGTAAAACATCAAAAAATTTAAAACTGAATTAAAAAACTGAATGAAATTTGTTACAAGAATTGTACTGTTGTTGTTCATTTGATTAAAAGAGCAAAAGCTGAAGTCATGTAAAAAAACTACTTACCACACAATAGAGTGACAGCAAATAAAGAGATTTTCATTTTTAAGTTAATTATAAACATGACTCAAACTGTTCTGTTGTAAGATGCTTTCGTTATGACTTTATTCACTGCCGGAGAGGCACAATACATTTCATGTCTAGTTTTTCTGGTCCTGCAGTAAGAGGCCTGGTATGTGTCACTGGGAGTGTCTGTTTAGATGAAGCTCATTTGTCTTAGTCTTTGTGTGTTAAGGACAGTCACAGTAATGAAAATTCAAACTTTATTGTGGCCAACCTTTTAAAAAAAGGACTGTTGTCTTCGCCTTTTATTCATTCATCAATTGTCACGTATCTAACTCTACTAATACCAAATACAACAACGATGATGACAAGGAGACAGGATTCTTAATATATACTCTGGAACTTTATTCAAACACAGTTTTGACCCATTTCAGAGAAACTTGTGTGGCAAAATTGCAGTAACATGTTTGACTGGCTGGTGTAAAAAACTTTAAGGGCATTTTTCTTAGTTTCAGTATTTGCGTACTGCAGCTGAACGTTTTCTGTTTTTATCTCTTTTATAAAACGGTTACCACACAATATTAAAGTAAAAAAAATATTAGTGCAACTTTCATGAAGTTAAATCAATAAAAGCATTCCTTCCGCTAGAAAAAATAGTCCCTGACTGCGATTTATATATTATATATTATATATATATATATTCATCTGGAATTTTTTCAGCATCCATCCTTTTAGCACGCTGTGGGCCTTTTGTTTAGTGCTGGCTTATGGGCACTGATTCAACCATGGAGGCCATTTCGAGACAGAATCCGAGAAACTGTTCTGGTTGACACAGGGACTTCAGGTGTCCAGGTCTCGTGGAGCTCTGCTGGAGTGAAAAATGGGTTGACCTTGGATTTTCGGGCCGACAAACGGTCCTCTCGAGCTGTTGTCTTGTGGGGCGACAACACTTGTCTTTGCAAAAATTGACTCAGTGGGCTTTACCAAGCTGTGAATATCATTATACTTTTTGACAGTTTCGTTTTGCACTGAAACATTATTACAAAATCTGTTGGGATTAAAATAAGCCATTTCTTGAAAACAAATTTTGATTAGAAATATACTTTAGCGGCACTTCAGGTCAATTTGTACACAAGTGACAAGACTTTTGTCAGGGAGTATATGTGTTCAACCTTTATCTTGTGGTTTCCTTATACGTTTAAATTGGCAACTTTTTTACATAGGCTACAATAAATTGAATGTAATTAAATTAACACTTATATTTAATGGTACTTAATGATTTGTAATATTGAAAACATTACACTGCTGTGAAGATATTTGCATTTTTTGTAAAAGTTGTTTGGGCCTAGAACTCTTTGCTTGTACACTATTTTGACCAGCAGGTGTCGCCAGTATGTGAGGTGTTTGTCAATTGATACAAAGCTTCGAAAAACTTTCTCCCATCACAAGAACTATTACAGTAATGTGAACTTTAGTTTGCTTTACAATATTTCTATTTCCCCATTGGATTTGTTAGGTGTTTGATTCTATGTTATTCTTGTTTTCACTTCACATTTAAACTAAGACATGTAGGGAATTTTGTGTTTTTATTTATTTAAAGTTTATTTTGTGTATGTTTTAAATATTAAAATAAAAAGACAGCATCAATCTAAAAGGAATTGTTTAAAAGCATTTTCTTTTAATACTGTCCCTGTATCATTATTAATGCAAAGTGATAATGTGTCTGTGGTCATGTGGACAGATAGGAAATGAGAAAGACATAACCACAGTAGTGTTGTGAACGTCTCTGCCATCTGATATACTACCCTTACACCTACCAGCACATCCAGACCACAGAAAAGCTGCATTCATAAGATACAATATTTAATGTAGCTACTACTATTAAAATGCATAGGTCAGTTTTAATGATATATTATAAATAAATAAATATAATACATTTTCTGTTAATTTTTTATTTTAAAAAATGGTTACACCCACTTGATTGCGTGAATAATAATGAAGCAGTAATGAGGTCACCAGACATTGACTGATCAGTCATCAGTCGCTCTAATATACAGAAGCCACAAAGACTCAAACAGTATCAACAAAATTCTGTACAATCCTTCTCAAAAACATGTGGAGCAACATCTTAGTAGTCATTTGTTTGAACGGTAAGATATTTATTAAAATTCCTTCAATTAATGTGTTTGTTTTTGTAGTTAAAAAATAAAGATATGTACATTTTAATTAATTACAAACATCAGCTGCATTGTAAGTGTGGTTTAACAAACAGAATTCATTTACCAAATGTTGTTCTTCAGGTGTGTTTGGTGTTGATGGAGATGAAGTGAAGTCAGTGTCAGTGATGGAGGGAGATTCTGTTACTCTACACACCGATCTTTCTGAAATACAGACAGATGATGTGATACTATGGATGTTTGGACCTCAAGAGTCTCAAATAGCTGAAATATATAAACAGATCATTGAGGTGTATAATAGTAGTGACAGATTCGGAGACAGACTGACGCTGGACAGTCAGACTGGATCTCTCACCATCACAAATATCACAATCACACACACTGGACTTTATAAACTACAGATCATAAGCAGGAAGGTCTCAGACAAGACTTTCAATGTTACTGTCTGTGGTGAGTATATACACATCCTTTAACTACTTTGAATTTCAAAGTATAACCATTTAACCTCATGCTTTCCAGCTCCTCTACCCGTTCCTGTCATCACTCGTATCAGTAACTCATCAAACTGTTCTTCATCATCATCATCAAGCTCAAACTGTTCATTATTGTGTTCAGTGTTAAATGTGAGAGATGTGAGTCTGTCCTGGTACAAAGGAAACAGTTTATTGTCCAGCATCAGTGTGTCTGATCTCAACATCAGACTCTCTCTACCTCTGGAGGTTGAATATCAGGATACAAACACATACAGCTGTGTACTCAACAATCCCATCACAAACCAAACTCAACATCTCAACATCAATGATCTCTGTCAGACTTGTTCAGGTAAGTCACAAATAATATAGTATTTATTTTAGCAGTATTTAGAAAGTTCCCCTCCTACTCCGCTACATGTTAACAGGTGGCTTACGCTCACTGGTGAGAGCCTAGACCAGTGATCAGATTCAGTTACACCAACTAATTCATACACTAACATTAAATCATTTCTAATAAAATCCCTTGATGTCTTATCAGTTTTACTGTTGGTCTATTAGTCTGCAGTCCAATGAATCTAAATTGTTTAAACTGTAAATAAAAGTTTAATGCCTTTGTAAAACATTGCAATAAAGACAGTAGCAAGAGTATTTGGTTTGCATACACACATCTTCTTTTCCTTTCTCAGATTATGGTCATTGTTGTGGTTTTACCGAAGCTGTGATCCGATTGGCCTTCTCTGCTCTTGTGGGCGTGGCTACTGTTGTTGTTCTGGTTCATCACTTCAGATGTACAAATGAGAGCACAAACGCAGCTGGACTCTAGAGGGCAGCATTTATAAGGGAAAAAGGCTCCAGTGTTATAGCAACACCAAGCGTTTTGGTAACACTTTAGAATACTGATCCATGGTTAATAAATAACTACACAGGAACAAATGGGTAATGCAATATTAACAATCTAGTAACTACTGTTAACTAACACGAAACTCTGATTAATTAACTAGTAAGTAATAGCCCACAGATGAGCATGGTAGTTCACTATTAACTAATCAATAACTACTATTTTTTCATACTTCCCAGAGAATTACTGAAAGTTTCATAATTCATGCAAAATTAAACAATAACTAATATAGGATAAATGACTAGCACTATATTAACACGTTTCCTACTGTAAATACAGGTACACAAGACTGTTTGCATTATCAATAGATAATTGCACACTATAGAGTCATTAAGAGACTACTGGAACATATAGATTCATTAACCATCTAAATGCCACACATACAGTGATTTTATTATTTAACCTAACTTCCCTGTCAAAAAATAACTACTATCTGAACAACGGTAACCCACTAGTAATGACTCAAGTGTTACTACATCCTTCTAAAGTAATTACAAATTTTTTGGATCAGCATTCTAAAGTGAAGATCATGGTAACCCACTAGTAATGACTCAAGTGTTACTACATCCTTCTAAAGTTATTACTAATTTTTTGGATCAGTATTCTAAAGTGAAAAGCATGGTAACCCACTAGTAATGACTCCAGTGTTAATACATCCTTCTAAAGTAATTACTAATTTTTTGGATCAGTATTCTAAAGTGAAGAGCATGGTAACCCACTAGTAATGACTCAAGTGTTAATACATCCTTCTAAAGTAATTACTAATTTTTTGGATCAGTATTCTAAAGTGAAAAGCATGGTAACCCACTAGTAATGACTCAAGTGTTACTACATCCTTCTAAAGTAATTACTAATTTTTTGGATCAGTATTCTAAAGTGAAGAGCATGGTAACCCACTAGTAATGACTCCAGTGTTAATACATCCTTCTAAAGTAATTACTAATTTTTTGGATCAGTATTCTAAAGTGAAAAGCATGGTAACCCACTAGTAATGACTCAAGTGTTACTACATCCTTCTAAAGTAATTACTAATTTTTTGGATCAGTATTCTAAAGTGAAGATCATGGTAACCCACTAGTAATGACTCAAGTGTTACTACATCCTTCTAAAGTTATTACTAATTTTTTGGATCAGTATTCTAAAGTGAAAAGCATGGTAACCCACTAGTAATGACTCAAGTGTTAATACATCCTTCTAAAGTAATTACTAATTTTTTGGATCAGTATTCTAAAGTGAAGAGCATGGTAACCCACTAGTAATGACTCAAGTGTTAATACATCCTTCTAAAGTAATTACTAATTTTTTGGATCAGTATTCTAAAGTGAAGATCATGGTAACCCACTAGTAATGACTCAAGTGTTACTACATCCTTCTAAAGTTATTACTAATTTTTTGGATCAGTATTCTAAAGTGAAAAGCATGGTAACCCACTAGTAATGACTCCAGTGTTAATACATCCTTCTAAAGTAATTACTAATTTTTTGGATCAGTATTCTAAAGTGAAAAGCATGGTAACCCACTAGTAATGACTCAAGTGTTACTACATCCTTCTAAAGTAATTACTAATTTTTTGGATCAGTATTCTAAAGTGAAGAGCATGGTAACCCACTAGTAATGACTCAAGTGTTAATACATCCTTCTAAAGTAATTACTAATTTTTTGGATCAGTATTCTAAAGTGAAGATCATGGTAACCCACTAGTAATGACTCCAGTGTTAATACATCCTTCTAAAGTAATTACTAATTTTTTGGATCAGTATTCTAAAGTGAAGAGCATGGTAACCCAATAGTAATGACTCCAGTGTTAATACATCCTTCTAAAGTAATTACTAATTTTTTGGATCAGTATTCTAAAGTGAAGAGCATGGTAACCCACTAGTAATGACTCAAGTGTTAATACATCCTTCTAAAGTAATTACTAATTTTTTGGATCAGTATTCTAAAGTGAAGATCATGGTAACCCACTAGTAATGACTCAAGTGTTACTACATCCTTCTAAAGTTATTACTAATTTTTTGGATCAGTATTCTAAAGTGAAAAGCATGGTAACCCACTAGTAATGACTCCAGTGTTAATACATCCTTCTAAAGTAATTACTAATTTTTTGGATCAGTATTCTAAAGTGAAGATCATGGTAACCCACTAGTAATGACTCCAGTGTTAATACATCCTTCTAAAGTAATTACTAATTTTTTGGATCAGTATTCTAAAGTGAAGAGCATGGTAACCCAATAGTAATGACTCCAGTGTTAATACATCCTTCTAAAGTAATTACTAATTTTTTGGATCAGTATTCTAAAGTGAAGAGCATGGTAACCCACTAGTAATGACTCAAGTGTTAATACATCCTTCTAAAGTAATTACTAATTTTTTGGATCAGTATTCTAAAGTGAAGATCATGGTAACCCACTAGTAATGACTCAAGTGTTACTACATCCTTCTAAAGTTATTACTAATTTTTTGGATCAGTATTCTAAAGTGAAGATCATGGTAACCCACTAGTAATGACTCAAGTGTTACTACATCCTTCTAAAGTTATTACTAATTTTTTGGATCAGTATTCTAAAGTGAAGAGCATGGTAACCCAATAGTAATGACTCCAGTGTTAATACATCCTTCTAAAGTAATTACTAATTTTTTGGATCAGTATTCTAAAGTGAAGATCATGGTAACCCACTAGTAATGACTCCAGTGTTAATACATCCTTCTAAAGTAATTACTAATTTTTTGGATCAGTATTCTAAAGTGAAGAGCATGGTAACCCAATAGTAATGACTCCAGTGTTAATACATCCTTCTAAAGTAATTACTAATTTTTTGGATCAGTATTCTAAAGTGAAGAGCATGGTAACCCACTAGTAATGACTCAAGTGTTAATACATCCTTCTAAAGTAATTACTAATTTTTTGGATCAGTATTCTAAAGTGAAGATCATGGTAACCCACTAGTAATGACTCAAGTGTTACTACATCCTTCTAAAGTTATTACTAATTTTTTGGATCAGTATTCTAAAGTGAAAAGCATGGTAACCCACTAGTAATGACTCCAGTGTTAATACATCCTTCTAAAGTAATTACTAATTTTTTGGATCAGTATTCTAAAGTGAAAAGCATGGTAACCCACTAGTAATGACTCAAGTGTTACTACATCCTTCTAAAGTAATTACTAATTTTTTGGATCAGTATTCTAAAGTGAAGAGCATGGTAACCCACTAGTAATGACTCAAGTGTTAATACATCCTTCTAAAGTAATTACTAATTTTTTGGATCAGTATTCTAAAGTGAAGATCATGGTAACCCACTAGTAATGACTCCAGTGTTAATACATCCTTCTAAAGTAATTACTAATTTTTTGGATCAGTATTCTAAAGTGAAAAGCATGGTAACCCACTAGTAATGACTCAAGTGTTAATACATCCTTCTAAAGTAATTACTAATTTTTTGGATCAGTATTCTAAAGTGAAAAGCATGGTAACCCACTAGTAATGACTCAAGTGTTAATACATCCTTCTAAAGTAATTACTAATTTTTTGGATCAGTATTCTAAAGTGAAGATCATGGTAACCCACTAGTAATGACTCAAGTGTTACTACATCCTTCTAAAGTAATTACTAATTTTTTGGATCAGTATTCTAAAGTGAAAAGCATGGTAACCCACTAGTAATGACTCAAGTGTTAATACATCCTTCTAAAGTAATTACTAATTTTTTGGATCAGTATTCTAAAGTGAAGAGCATGGTAACCCACTAGTAATGACTCAAGTGTTAATACATCCTTCTAAAGTAATTACTAAATTTTTGGATCAGTATTCTAAAGTGAAGATCATGGTAACCAACTAGTAATTTCCTAATAAGGGGAGATGTGAATAAAGACACAAGACACGGAGCGGCTGCTTCACCATCAGAGTCTCTGTATTGTCTGAAAATTATTTAAATTGTTTAATCACATTATGTTCTGATTTTGTGTACCATTAAAGTTGAATGACAGAAAACCACTTTAAATAAAACCAAAACACAAATGATAAAAATTTACTTAACGTTACATACAGCTTTACACTGTCCAAGTTAAACATATCACATTTATCATGAGTTTTTACATACATATTTTATATGCTAGACGGTATAAACAATTAACATGCTCATTAGCATACTCTCATTGTCATTTACAGTGAACAGACTCAGAAAATGTGGACATATCAAAAGTGGATGTCCCATTTTTACTAATTTTACACAATTATTGAACTCGTAAAAACAATGTATCATCTTTCAAAACAGTCAACTGCAACTTATAACTCGTAATTATTGCATAATCTATCAAAATACAAATTATATTGGTAGATTCACTGCATTTTACACAATTTCTCCCACCGCGTGGTCATGATCAGCATGGAAAACGCATGCGCTATGGATTGAACTGGGAGTAAAGTTT
The DNA here is from genome assembly GCA_025389145.1 of Misgurnus mizolepis. Classification (NCBI taxonomy): domain Eukaryota; kingdom Metazoa; phylum Chordata; class Actinopteri; order Cypriniformes; family Cobitidae; genus Misgurnus; species Misgurnus mizolepis. The sequence goes on from JAIFKI010000021.1 coordinate 9,592,022, forward strand.
TTAATATATGATAACAAGAGCTTTTTGAACACATTTAATGATGACATTTATATCTTTCAGAAGTATAACAAATAACCAATGAATACGTAATAAAATAACACGCATTTTGTACCTGATGAGGGGAGATATTAATTAATGAAGACATGAGATACTGCGGCTGCTTCACCATCAGATTCTCTGTATTCTCTGAGCAGCGTGCGTCCTCTTCGCCCCTCCCCCGCGGGTAAACACTTCCCCAGGAAAAGCAATCAAACACTCGATTTATCATTCAAGTCTGAGCAAGGAATATCAATTGTCAGAGACAATTTTAAAGACATAATATTAAGCATATTCAAGAAATGCATTCTTTCATATTTAGTCAGTATTAATAAAATGTTTTGACGGTAGGTTAAATAATAAAATCACAGTATGGCATTTTGATGGTTGATGAATCTATATGTTCCAGTAGTCTCTTAATTACTCTGATTCAATGAGATAATAGAAGTATGCTATTATCTATTGAAAATGTAAAGAGTCTTTTCTATTTGTTTACAGTAGTAAACATGTTAATATAGTCATTTATCCTATATTAGTTATTGTTTAGTTTTGCATGAATTATGAAACTTCTCAGTAATTCTCTGGGAAGTATGAAAAAAATTGTAGTTATTGATTAGTTAATAGTGAACTACCACGCTAATCTGTATGCTATTACTTACCAGTTAATTAATCAGAGTTTCGTGTTAGTTAACAGTAGTTTCTAGATTGTTAATATTGCATTACTTATTTGTTCCTGTGTAGTTATTCATTAACAATGGATCAGTATTCTAAAGTGTTACCAGAGTTTTTTGTTACCTTAAAATAACGTTTCCAAAAAAGTTTCAGTTGTTCATCCACTCGAATCAGGATGAACGGCACATTCACATTGGCTTTGCAGCCCTCTATCGGCCAAGACCGCACTAAAAAAGTTTCCAACCGTCAGGTCGCGGTCCTGTAGTTCGAGTGAAAACTACAAAAACCTGCTTTACGACAGACCTACAATCCAATCAGAGCCAGCTATGCTGCAGAATTTACGACAGTGGTAATGGACAATTCCACTTCGAACCTGTAGGGGGAGCAAAGAGCAAAAACCCTTCAGTGTTGCTTTAAGTACTGTTTATGTCACAGTGTTTCATTAAAGTCCAGTGTGTGATAACAAGAATTGTTGATAGATATTATGTAGAATAACAAAGAGAGACATTAAAAATATTCTGTAAAAGTGTCTTTTTTATTTGCATATACAATGAATTTTAAGTATCCATGTTGTATTTGCATACTGCCCTACAAAGGCAAAAGAACTTAACTCGCTAGAGTGTGAAACTGAAAAAATGACTTTAAACTTTAGACTTATAGTGAGTTTCAGTTGTCAGTTAATTTCTTCATTTTTATTTTCTTGAAAAAACATAAAAATGACTCAAGATACTAATGCAAAAATAAAGGAGGTCTTGAATGTCTCAAAAATATCAATAAGTAATTTTTGACCAAAAACGAAGTTACTGCCTTTTGCCTTTGTATGTTTGTGTCATCGTTCTGAATCTGAATTATCTCAACATTTTGTTCAAAATTTGGTATTTTTGAAGAAACACACTCATATTTTAAAGGTGATAAAAAGAAAAAATTAAGATGGCATGAGTTTTTTTTTTTTTTTTTTTTGATGGGGCAGATGGTCTGTTTCTTTTATTTTTGGTGTTTCATTTAATATATTGTATGTTTATATGTTTAAAAAAATTATTGGAAGGCATTAACATTTTGTGAAAATCACATTATATCACAATAATATAATAATAATATAGCAATAATATAATAGGTAAGACTTAAAAATATATAAAAGGTAAAATAGTGGTAAAAATTTGGCTCACATTATATTTAAATTTTTAAAATCTGGCCCTCAAAGTAAAGTGCTAAAGACCCCTGGTTTACAGCATTGAATTGAAAAAAGTAAGAAGCCATGGCTGTCTATTAAATCATGTACTTGTGTACAACCCATTTCTGGTGGATACATGTCATGGAGTTTTGTTAGCAAAGATTAAGACAGGAAGTTAGAAAAACTTTGTTTTCAATCATGTGATTCTTTTGTTTCTCTGTTGTCTGACAGTGTGGTTGACACTTTGCTGGTATCACAGGATGTGTTTTGTGTGGTTTGTATAGAGAGATAGAGATGGGGGATGCACAAAGGCAGACATAAAACCCACAGAGAAAAACTTGATCATGTAGGAAGCTGCCTTTTTATAGTAGGCAGATCAAATTCTTTAGAGTCACAGTTTTTTTATACTGACATTGCTTTGACCTTCGAACAGCACTGGATTAAAATAACTTTGCCTTTCTTGTAATTACTGCATGTGAAATGAATATAAAATCACCACTATAAACAATAATCAAACTTTTTTTCCCCGGGTCACTTTTTGCCTAAAACAATTTTGAAGTTTGTCAATGAAATTGCATAGTGTATCTTTACAGTTGTTTTGCACATTTAAATCAAACTTACATATTTAAAAGTTTACCGTGTAAACAAACATTTAAATGCCTTAAAATGTAACTCTGCATTTAACCCTACACCCTTGCATAACCAAACCATTTTTAGGGAAGTGTCTTTTTATATTTTACCCATTGTCTGTATGAGTGCATGTATTTTAATGTGTCATTTTGACGTTTATATGCAAAGTAAATATCATTAATGTATGCTGATCTTGTATGAAACTTTATCGCTGTGTGAAATGAATTGTCTCTGAGCACGATTAATTTTTATCATGGGTGAAGTTTTGCAGTGTGGTTTCTTGAATAACCACTAGAGTGCAGTATTGTATGGCGAATTGCATCAATAGTTGTCATTTGTCCTAAATGCATACAAACTTGATATTAAGGCGGCATATATTTATTGAAATAGTAGTTTTTATTTATCCCTCTTTAATTGTTAACAAAGTAATATATTCTTGTGAAGTCCTGTTGTGTGAAGTCCTCCATATCTCCTCTGCTATATATTTAAAATAAAAGTTTTTAACCAAGAAAAGTGGGTTTAAAAAAATCACACAAAATTGTAACTTCTTGCACTTAAATGAATTACATATAATGTGCATTTAGGTAGTCGAAAATATAAACATTTTTGTTTTTTTAGTAGACTATATTGTTAACAACTGAGTTTATTTTCTGTTTTGTATGGAGGGCTTAAGGTGATTTTTATTGAACACAAGGCTTACATTAATTGAACAATATGCTTCTAAAAAAGATTCACTCTTTTGAAGCGCTCGAAACACCTACATATGGCGCCACCTGCTGGTGAAAACATTATAAAAGCAACAAGATCTCAGTCCAAAAATTGTACACTTTTTACAAAATAATTGCAAAGGTTTTTCTAAAAACATTTTTTTTTACAGAAAAATGAATTATTTAATTTAATTTAATTTAATCAAGCCATTCAATAAAAGTGTATTCTGTTTTTAGTTTTATTTAGGGCAAACAGATCATTAAAACCTTATCTCCCCTTTTAATTATACACATCTGTGTCATTAAATCTCTCTATAAACACAAAGCCTGGTAATGTTAGTCAAAAGGATGAATGTTTTATGAACTTGCATAATGAAACTGACCCAAGTTCACATAACATTAAAGGTGTAGTGTGTAATTTTTAAAAGGATCTCTAGACAGAATTGCAAAATAATACACAAAACTACATTATCAGGGGTGTATAAAGACCTTTTTATAATGAACCGTTATGTTTTTATTACCTTAGAATGAGATGTTTTTATCTACATACACAGAGGGTTCCCTTACGTGAAAGTCGCCATTTTGTGCCGCCATGTTTCTACAGAAGCCCTTAACGGACAAACTTTTTTTACCAAGTTGTCTCCAACGATGACATGTTTCTCCGGTGGCGGCTACCGTAGCTTCTCTATGCATTTCAAAAGGGAGGGGTGAGCAGTGGACTGAGCCGTTGGTTGAAATTCACAACCTCACCACTAGATGCCACTAAAATTTACACACTGCTCCTTTAAACTCTGGCCATTTGTGATCATCCCCCCTAGTAGTGAACCATCAGATTTTCGAACCGTTTTCAAGCAGTTATGATGTAAGGAAGCCTCGTTTGCTAAAATTACGTGACTTGGCATGTTTTAAACACGCTCAGAACCACTAGGCTTGTTCAACTTGATGTGGTGCCACTAGAACCGACAGCTGGATGACGTCAAAGTTCCGCGAGAGTGATTTAAAGAACGATGTTGCGAATCGCTCACGCGGTACTTTGACGTCATCCGGCTGTCGATTCTTGTGGCGCCGCATATAGATTTGAAACATTCACTACTAGTTAGTTTGGTTCAACTATCAGACTACTTTTGTTTATTTCTTTGATTTTGTTTCCACCTGCATTCTCTTTTCCCTTCTCTTGTGCGCATGTGTCTTCCAGCCCTGTAAATATTGTATATAGCTTTTCTCACCTGTAAATAGTGTAAATAAAACTTGTGATCTGTTTTGCACTACACCAGTTTTTATTTATTTTATTTTAGCTGTTACACCCTCAACCCCACTGACTAACATCTGGGTCATAACACTTCTGGACTAGATTTCTTGTCGTTTTTTGTTTTTGATGTAATTTTATATTCACCAGATGTCTCCGCCCCCTCCCCCCCAAAAAAACCACACACGCACTCTCTTTGTACTGTTAGCAGATGGGTCCAGATGGACCTTTGTTATCGTCTACCCGAGGCTGTTGAAAACTTACACCATGCGTCGCTTGTTTTCATCAAATCTAGTATGATATTTGATAGGTGCTATGAGGGACCTATGGGGCATGGAAAGTAAACACTTAATAATGCGTGTTTGAAAGACACGTCAGTGGAAATACACATAACACAGGCGCACAAAATAATGTTAGCTGGGCATATGATAGAGCGAATGTTCTGTGTGGGGGGGGGGTAAATGGCACCTCTCATTGTCAAACTACATATATGAACATTTTTTACATTGTCTTTACTTTAAAAGCATAAAATGAAAATGAATCTTGCTTTTGCATTGAAAATGACCTTTTATAAACTCACATGCAGAAACGCTTCTGTGCACTATGACCCAGAACTTGCTCAGTTCTTGACACACAGTGTGATGTGCTGCGGTTTTAAAAATGTAGGCCAGTATAGGCCTTGAGTATGTAAACTGATGTAAGTGCATGTCTATTATTGAATGTGTGTGCAAAAAAGTATCAGGCAATTGTGTGCAGTTTGTGGTTGAGTTGCTTGTATTCACAGGTCGGAAAGAAACCTCATAATAGTTTTTGACAGGAAATGTATACACATGACACGTATACACATGATTTGCATTGTGCACTTTACATTACATTTATGCATTCAGCAGATGCTTTATCCAAAGTGACTTACAGCACTTTGAATGGTTATGAATAGCAAACAAACTACAGGAACACTTTAGAGTCAAATGAATGCACTTACAACCCACACATTTGGCGGGTGATTTACTGACTTTTATGTCTCAACTAAGTAAGCAAAGTGTGCATTCTTTAGAAGAGGTTTTCTCTGGGAAGCGATTGCTTACATCACCTTTACAGCTGAGATTCAGGGACCCTTCATATGACAAATTTACCAGGATATTTTGATCAGTAAAAATTTTATCGTGAAATGTCACAAATGATTAAGGTGAGGTTGGTGAAGTCAAGAAAAAGTTGACAGATGAAAATCTAAAATTCTCAGACGTCTGAAATGACATGCTCAATTATTTGAACACAGTTTGTGGAGAAATGTTTCATAAAAAAGTTTAGGAGGAACATGTTCAAACTCAGGCGGGTGTTTCTGAGTTCAGGCCAAATACCAAGACCAGAGCTATCTCTTTTGGGGCGTGGTGCACTGAGTTCGGGCCAAATACAGAGATCTGAGCCCTCCCCTCGGATATCAGATGGGAGCCCTCTCCTCGAATATCAGTATTATTCTTTATGAAAACAATGAGCTTTTATGGGCTTGAAACATAAGGTGTATACATTTCACAATAGAGGATTCTTACTCAAGAAAACTTTATTACTCCACAAGGATTTTTCACTGTGCCCCTTGCACAAATGTGAAATATCATCCAAGTAGGTTATGTGCTATCATGCAGTGATTGGTTTCTCCTCCCTATAAAGCATTTGCAAAATGCATTCCAATTCTCTACACAGCAAAATCCCCAGAGTTAAATCAACTCTGCTAGTTGTACATATTGTCCCAATCTTACAGAGATTTAAAAAGTAACTCTGAAGCAGAGTTAAAAGCTGCAATCTGTAACTTTATCCTCTCTATCACCATCTCTGTTTGAAACCTAAAATTGCATTTACATCTTACTTGTAGATTTTTTTTCATAACTTAGGTTTAGATGTTGGCTGTTTCATTTAAAGTCACCATTATTGTGATCAGTGGTTGTTTTAGTTGGACTTGACTCTTAGTTGCTAATTTTTCCAGCTGCTATAACTGTTTGTTTAAAACATGTATTTATAGCAAGGAAAATGCAACAGCACAATTCCATAGTGGTGTTTAGTACATAAAGTCTAAAGATCATCAGCATCTTGAAAACTTATGTGCAGGTGTAGTGTTTGCACACTTATGAGAAGTGTCCTTTTCTATTATTTATGTGAGACTCTAGTATAAAACACAGCACCCTCACAGCAGTTTGTCCTTCTGAACGATTTTGAAATACTGATACTTAAAATTTGACCACTATGTAATGAACACACACAAACATCAAGAATCAGACTATAAATCACAATGATGGTGAAAATAAAATGAAAAGCTTCATGCTGCAATGCATGCTGGGTATCAACAAATTACAAAGCTTATCCAAAACTCCCAGAATGCACTGTGGCAGGAATAAATAATGAACATTGTTACCATTTTCTTTGTCACCCTTGTTGAGATTCATACTCTGATTCTTGATGTTTGTGTGTCTACATTGTGCTGCTGTTAATTTTTAAGTCCCTCAAAATCGTTCAGAGATACTAGATATTATACTACAGTCTCACATAATTAATGGAAAATAGTTCTGATAAGTGTGTAAACACTACACCTGCACATAAGTTTTCTAGATGCTGACAATATTTAGAATTTATGTACTAAAAAAATCACTAAGGAATTGCAGTATTGTTTTTTCTTTGCTATAACACTACATGGCTTAACCATATCAAATTATAGCAGTTGGAAAAAACTAACAACTAAGAGTCTAGTCCTACTAAAACATCCACTGAGTACAGTAATGGTGAGTTTAAATGAAACAGCAAACATCTAAACAAGAAAATAACTACAAGTATGCAATTTTAGGTTTCAAACAGAGATGGTGATAGAGAGAATAAAATTACTGATTGCAGCTTTTAACTCAAATTTAGAGTTACTTTTAACTCTCTGTAAAATTGGGACAATATGTACAACCAGCAGAGTTGATTTAACTCTGGGGATTTTGCTGTGTAGGTTCACTCAACGTGCCAAACACATATTTTGAAATTACGAACCACATGATGGGCTACATACATGTTGTGATGAACTTTGCATCAAGCGCCCTCGAAAAAAGAAGTGAGGGCGAAAAGTTGACCGATATGTAAAATTCTCAGACGTCTGAAATGACATGCTCAAATGATTTGAACACAGTTTGTGTAGACATGTTTCATTAAGGTTTGCAGAAACATGTTCAAACTCAGGCGGGTGTGTTCTGAGTTTGGCTCAAATACCAAGACTGGAGCTATCTCCTTTAGGGCGTGGTGCTCTGAGTTCGGGCCAAATACTGAGCTTGGAGCCCTCTCCTCGGATAGCAAGCAAATACGCGTACCATTCGTGGTGCTCTGAGTTCGGGCCAAATACTGAGCTTGGAGCCCTCTCCTCGGATAGCAAGCAAATACGCGTACCATTCATTCTCTCTTAATAATTGGTAGGTGTGAATTTGTAAATGAGTTATAGCAGTAGGGTTCTGCTGAATTGAGTTTATACAAAATAGACCTTTCACTGAGGACAGTGTCTTAATTCAGCTTTGAAAACAAGGAGTGAATTTAGAACAGCAGTCTACAAAGAACAAACACTGAATCTGTCCCAAGAGTCTCACGAGGAAGCTAGGGGTTTTTTCATTCTTTATGAAAACAGTGATCTCTTATGGGCTTGAAATATAAATTGTTTACATTTCAAAATAAAAGATTCTTACTCCAGAAAACTTTATTACAACACAACGATTTTTCACTGTGCTCCCATCCAAGTAGACTACAGTGTGTGCTGTTAGGCAGTGATTGCGTCCAACTCCCTTAAGCATTCCAAATCCCTGTGCATGATTCATATGATGGCAAGTTATGCAGCTGCTTATTGTAACTATAATGCGAGTGTTAAAAGGAACGCTGTACAGGAAATGGTGGCGTATACTAGAAGCCAACGTGTTAAAATCACTAGAAAGTGTGACTTCTGAGGTGGGTTTTAAAGAAAATATTATGTTCGTGCCACTTCCAGTTGAGTAATACTCAAAACAGTTCACGTATGCATTGTGTGAAACTTAGAACTTATATGTGTCTGAAACTAACGTATGTAGCATTTATTTACACACACACACACACACACACACACACACACCATATTTGCCCTCCCTTCGGATAGCACGCCAAATATGATAAATCTCATTCCCTATTGATGTTAATGTGAACTCGTGATATCTATATATGGTGCTGTAAAAGAGTGGAGGCGGGGACTAATTTGCATATTCATAGATCTGCATATACTAAATGAGGCAAGGGTGTAAAGTTACATTCAAGCTGTTTTAAAGCATGAAGAAATAACTGTTACAGCAAAAACTTTTATTATGATGCTCAAAGATGCGTTTTAAATGATAAAATTCTTGAATACAGGGAGACTTTTAAGGTGCGTCATACATATTTGTTCAATTAAAAACAAAGTACAGTATGAGTACTGAGTACTTTAACTTGATCTGTTAAATATACAGAAGAAAAGGAAGTTCATGTGGTGTGCATGTATAAGATCAAAGATGCAGTGAAACAGCAACAGTAGCAGCATTTTTTTTTAATTGTTTGTTTTTTTCATTTTCAAACTTTGGTTTAGTTTTTCTTGCAGACATGCACATGACAGGAAGTAGAAAAGCTGCAGACCACAAAGTTAACCAGGCAGAATATAAATCAGTACTGCTGTGCACAACGTAACTGTTAATCATAAGTCTGTAATATAAAAACAGTACCACCTTTATAACAAAAAACAAACTAAATGAATGTTGTGTTGTCATACATACTGCCCTACAATACCAAAGCGCAGCAACTGTGCATTTGGTCAAAATTGAGTTAAAGGGGCCATGGCTTAGCAAACGTTATTTGTTTTGTTTTGCTTTTCTAATTTTTTTTGTTTGTTTGTTTAAATGCAGCTTAAATAAATTGATAGCAACCACTTACCTTAAAAACTTTGAGTAAATTGAATGAATCTTTTTTTTTTTCAGTTTAAACCAGTGTCTACAAGCACATGAAAAAATAGGTTGTTTAAATTTGGCTCTCCTTATGATGTCATAAGGGGCTCTTATTATAATAATACCACCCCTTTAATCTGCACTATCCAACCACAGCACTGCCATTTAGTGCAGAGAAAAACACAATTGAGTTTTAATTGCAACAAACCACCATCATTGTGATCAGTGTTTGCATTTCATCAGCTCATTTGCATTTTAAAGGACACACCCAAACGGCACATTTTTGCACACACCTACAAAGTGGCAATTTTAACATGCTATAATAAATTATTTATATGGTATTTTGAGCTAAAACTTCACATATGTGCTCCGGGGACAGCAAAGATTTCTTTGACATCTTAAACAAGTCTTGTGACATGGCCCCTTTAAGGGTTGAAAATGGGCATGTGAGATCTGTTGTGTCTTGTGACAAAGTCTCCTGGTTGACCCATTTCTGAGAAACTTGTTTGCCAAATTTGCAGTTTGACTGTCTGGTGTAAAAAAAACTTTAAGGGCATTTTTCTCAGTTTCAGTATTTGCATAGTTACTGCACTTAGCCTTTTTATAATATGCATAGTTGTACAATATTGCTTTTAAAACACTTAAATTTGGTTTTACTCATCTCTGAATCAACAATACGCAACACGTATTTATACACTTCAGTTACACTATTCATTACACTATACAATGATCTTATAGGCTACTCGGTGTTTCCTCCGATGGAGGGTCAGTGTAACGTTATAGGGTGGAGCTACGGAAAACTTGGCAGCAGCTGGACGTTTTCTGTTTTTATTTCTTTGTTTATCACAGAATTATTTTTTTTTTAATTTGGATTACAACTCGCTGTATTTCAGTCGGTAATCCACCGAAATGTTTGTTTAAGCGACTTCCGTGCGTTGTTTTCCTTTGTGGTTCAGTATTTAAAACCAAAGGATACCCGCGTTTTATTTAGTGGAAACCCCCTGACGCTTTTCCTTTTGCTGCGGAGACTATTGTGAATGTGAAAATAGCAACAGTTTGGGAACGAAATGGACGTTTCATTTTCATTTGATCCATAAAGCATCCCATTTTACACAAAATGTGGAGTTTATTAATCAGAAAGCTTCTGGTGAACTTGCATCATGATTTATAAATCGAGGTTCTTTTGTCTGTGCCTGTGGTTGGCACGTGGTAAGTATAACGGACTGGTTTTATGATAAACATCTTGATTTGCATAACGTCCATTACAAGTTAGCCCAATTTTGTGGAAAATAAATTTAAACCAATATCTTTTTGTCTTTCAGGTGTGTTTGGTGTTGATGGAGATGAAGTGAAGTCAGTCTCAGTGATGGAGGGAGATTCTGTTACTCTACACACTGATATTACTGACATACAGAGAGATGATAACATAATGTGGACTTTTGGATTTCAAGGGAAAACTATAGCTCAATTCATTAAACAAGCCAATTGGAGCTATATATATGATAATGTTGATGATGGGAGATTTAGAGCTAGACTACAATTAAACAGTCAGACTGGATCTCTCACCATCACAAACATCAGATCGACTCACAATGGACTTTATAAACTACAGATCATCAATAGCAGCGCAACTTCATACAAACGATTTAATGTTACTGTCTATGGTAAGTAAAGTGACTAACTCTTGTCATCTCTTACTGTTCAATGATTTTTATTTACTTCTTCAGAAAAGACAAATAAAACAGACATGCTTGATCAGTCCTGTACAATTTATCTCATTTATGTGCACAGTTGTAAGCATGAAGTCAAATTTTGGCTGCAACAGCCAAATAATAAAATTATAAAATTATAGTATTCACTTTTTAATCATGTTTTTCAGCTCCTCTGCCCGTTCCTGTCATCACTCAAAATTCTTCAAACTGTTCATCATCAGAAAGATCATCAATCTCAAATTGTTCATTATTGTGTTCATTGTTGAATGTGAGAGATGTGAGTCTGTCCTGGTACAAAGGAAACAGTTTATTGTCCAGCATCAGTGTGTCTGATCTCAACATCAGACTCTCTCTACCTCTGGAGGTTGAATATCATGACAACAACACATACAGATGTGTGGTGAACAATCCCATCACAAACCAAACTAAACATCTCAATATCACTCATCTCTGTCAGCTGTGTTCAGGTAAGAGAGCTTTAATATGAGTGTTAATCTTATATAATAATTGTTAATAATTATTACTATAAAACGTTATACATGTTATGAAAGTTTATGCAAATGAAGATCTAGTTAAAGGTGCCATATATATATTTTTCAGAAATAAAAATACTGTTTATTTCTGAAAAGTGCTGTTTATGTGATCTTTTGAGATTACATGACCATAACATTACGTCACCCCCTATGTTAGACTCTTTTGGTTTAATGAATAAAGGATAAGAAATGTGTCAGCAAATTGGTTATTCTTTTATGGCAAGTAAAATATTACCAAAAATTACTTAATCATCCTTAACCCCATTTTGCACCATCTGAACACAGATATTAAACTTAACATGTTAAAAGACAGTTAATAATAGTAATATAAAGATGTACTGAATTATACATAATTTTGGTTAAAGTCAAACATTACAGGACTCGTTTATTGTTTTGTGTTTGTTCATTACAGGAAAATGGGACATTAGCACTTCACTTCGAATAGGAATAATTGTTGGAGTAGTGATTCTTGTTGTGGCAGTAGCAGTTTTTGTGGCTTTAAAATACTTAAGATCAGCAACAAATAAAGGCAAGTATTACCTACCAATTGATCTTTTCACCTACCTAATCTTATTACCCTCCTAAATAATACATTTTTAAAGGCACAATATGAAAGATGTTTGGGGAAAAACCTATCAGAGTTATATATTCACTTTATTTGTGTAGTAGTTATATTATTCCATTTACTTCAAAAATGTTTGAATCCAGAAATATTCCGAATTTGAACCAGTGTAACATCAATCCTTCATCCCCTGTCAATGGTAACATGTACACATTATCCACATTCTAAATCAATCTATGTGACTCACAAGTTATGTTCATGAATGATGTAATAAAATAAAGTTTTACAAGCATTCTGTCATAATGTAGTCAACAAAGTGACAGAAACACCAACAGAATGGCCTGTTGGTCACTTCAAGTACTTTTCCACATACAGCACTGTGCAGATTTATCCCCGTATGACATCAAAGTATCACAAGACCGAGTTGACAGTACTGCTTTAATTATAACATAATAGTTATAAAACGTTTTCACTACGTCATTCATGAACATGATTTGTGTGTCCTGTTGGATTGATTCACATTGACAGTGAAAGACTACAACTGTCATTCAACAACTACATCATCATCATCAAGCTATGTCAGTGTGGTTTTTATGACCTCTAGTGATAAAATTTACATATTGTGCCTTAAAACAATGTTAGATCTACAATTAGTTTTATAGTCTGAAAAATGATTATTATCAAAACAGTTGAAGAGGTGATAACTAATGAAGACGTGCTTTACTCTGAGACGACATTTTGTGCTCGTGGTGTACAGGGTCCGGTAAGATATGAGATTGCTGTGTGCCATGCGTGTTTCTGTCTGCCTGTAAAAAGCTGAATCCACAGATGCTGAAAGTTTGCTTATACAAGTGGAGGAGCCACAATTGTCTTTTTGTGCTTTTGCTTTTTTTGGCTTATGATTATAATGCAAAAACACAATGTCATTTAATCATTTATTTATATATAGGGTTGCAAATATCTGGGAATTTTCATGGCTGGAAACTTTCCATAGGAATTAACAGGAATAACTGGGAATTAACGGGAATAAACTGGGAATTTGAAAAAATTGCAGAGTTGCCTATAACAGGGAACTTAAAAAATCTTGCAGCATAACAACAAAATGTAATGCAATTTCACTTGAATTTCTAACCTACACAATCCTCAGTTACATGCACACAGCACACTGCTTACTTAAGGCCACACTCCTTGTGTGTATACTTGCATTTTTACATAACATGCAAAGATCATTTCTTAAATCCTGCACACAGAATAATGTAAATATAAAAACTTCCTTGTGCAGTGTGTTCATATTAAAATGATTTCTGAAGGGGTTTTGAATTTTTGATCAAATAAATCCAGGCCTGTGTAAGTTTCAGGATTCTTCAAAATTAGTTTTCCTTGCATGTTTACTTATGACTAAACAAAATGTTTATTTGTGTTTGTATATGGGATAGTTTATTTACATTTTTCTAAATTTCCAAATAATTCCCATAAATTCCTGTAAATTCCCATAAATTTCCATTAAGTTCCAATTTGGAATATTTTCAAAATTCCTAAGACCCCATGAAAAGTCCCCATTAATATATATATATATATATATATATATATATATATATATATATATATATATATATATATATATATATATATATATATATATATATATATATATATATATATTTATATGAATCTAAATAAATAAATACAATACTTAAAAATGTTTTCGTAACAATATTATAAATAATATTTTTTTAGTAAACATCACATATTTTACAGTGTAATTTAACTTTACTTAGTAAACTTGAGTAAATTCTACTTTAATTTTTTTTTTTTTGTTAATTTAAATCAGCTTTTCTATGTAAATTTTATTTAATTTCACAAGTGTGAAAACTTGCAAAAGAAAAATTAAGTAAATTTTTCTGATTATTTGTTTCAGTGTAGATTCTTCCATGTGTCTAAAGCAGTGGTTCTCAAACTGGGATCCGGGGCCCCCAGGGGGGCCTCGAGATGGTGCCAGGGGGCCCCAGTTTTATGATATTTTATAAAATACATTAATTTATAATGAATTTTGTGTTATTAAGCCAAAAAATAAGCCTACTATCCAACAGCACTACTTTGTATAATTTCATATTTTATTTGTATCATTTTATATTTCATATTTGTTTAATTAAAATGTTAGATTTCAGAACAGTTTTTGTCATACAATTTCTTTGGGGGGGGGGGGCGAAGGAATGCACCATACACAAGGGGGGCTGCACATTGAAAAAGTTTGATAACCACTGGTCTAAAGTGTCCAGATACTTTTTGACATTGAAGAGATTTCATTACCTCACAGTTTCTTGAGGAACTCTGCATGGCTCGTTTCTCATGTTTTAATTTCTGTTTTCTTGCAGAACGCTGATGAAGAAGAGCACGTAGTGTACTCAAGTGTCATTAAGAGATGAGATAATGCAAACAAATACATTTCTTTCAAATGTTTACATGTTCTCAACTCAATAGTATTGCTCTATGCAGCCAATGAGCAATCTGAATGTACTTGCTTTTGTAATATTAGTTCCTTTTATATGCAGTTAGTTGTTTAATCTGTTACAAAGAAACTTGTTCCCACATGATCTATAATGCTGTGAAGTATTTTATTTATTCATTTATGACTTGATTTATCACTTATAATTAGTCTGCCTTTGGCTTTGATAACACAAAACTGCATTACCCTTAAAATCACTTGTCTTTTTACACCATATATATTTTATATGGTTTTTATACTGTCTTATATGTATTATATTTTTCATATAAAATAATAAAAGTTACAATAAATCATATTTGAGATCATTGAACATTTAAACACAGATCGTTGAACATTGAACCAGCTAGTTATAAGTTGCAATTTTCTAGGCCTATATGAACTATTCTCTCATTCTGACGTAATAATCAAGGACATGGCTGCAGCAGGTGCAATGATATTACACAGTGCCCAAAAATAGTACCCAGCTATTGAAAGTTCCCAAGGTAACCATATTTGCTTAGAAAATCGTAACTTTTAATTCCCGGTCTTAGTACACGATGTAACTACATAAGAGTCAAGTTTTGAATAGGAAAAAAAATATTAAAACTCTTTGGTTATTTTTTATGCTAATGTTCTGATCAGATTCAATGGATTATGCTAAGCTATGCTAAAAGTGGTACCGCCAGACCCGGAGATCAGCTGAATGGATTCCAAAACGATAAAAATCAAATGTTTTACTCTGGGAAAGCTGGAAGTTTTAATTTAAAAAAAAGTTGTGTGTCCCTTTAAGTCAATGTTTTTCACGTCTGGTGTGAACAAATTCTGACAAACCCCAAAACTTTTTTTTCACCACTAGAGTAGAATATGTAACAAATTAACAGTTTATTTCCTTTTTTGTTTTGAAGACTAAACAAATTATCCGAATGTGCACGGATCAATTATGATTGATGCAGTCTCTGTTTCATCATCAAATTATAACTTTCAAATTTTTTCATTTTGAAAGAACATGATTCAGTCAAGTATCTCAAACAATCAATGCTCTTCGTCCAGTTTACTTATTTGAACTCTTTCCCCGCCATTGACGAGTTATCTCGTCGTTATACATATATAAGTTGTTCTTACGTTTTTGCAAACATTTGAAATAAATTTTGGTATGAAAGTTTTTGTTGAATCGTGATTTGTAAGTTAAAATGTCCGTACGCACATTTTACAAACAAATTTGTGCGTACGCATGCCAGTACAGGGATTAGTTCAAGCCAGGACTAGGCCTTAGTTTAATTATGAAATATAATTAGTTTTAACAAACAAGCCTTACTAAATACATTACTTGTGTGCATTTTGAGGCCAAACAAAGGGCACTGATGTATTTTAAGATATGTCAGTGCAAGTTGTTTTCAGTTTGGACAGCTCTTACATTTTTTTTAGTCTAGGACTAGTCTAATCCCTGTCCGGGAAACCGCCCTATTATGTCTACAATTTAAACCATTAAATAATTACTCAAATGATACTCTCGTGGTGATATTTAACGAAAAATGTGTTTATATAACAGGGTCAGATGAAGGAGGCACTTCAGGCAACAGCCCTAGGGTTAATAAACCTCTGATTCCTCAACCGTCATCATCATCACCACTGGGGTCTATGCACTGATCTATATAAATGACTGGATTGCGCATGACGTCACACTTGTGAAGCCACCGCGCCGCCATGTTGGTATACCCAAACGTTCTATAGACCCTTTTACAGCTTACGTGATCAAATAGCCTGCGCGCGCATTTGGGCAACGGAAGTGGTGTTATTTCCCATTGGTTCTGACGTGGTAGCAACTCAGAAAGTTTATTAAAACGGTTTCTCAACATCAAAATGTCCCGTTGTTGCGTTTGGTTGCACTAATATAATATACTAATATACGTATATATGTATCTGGCAACTTTATTTTTGGCCATCTGCTAACGTCTTTTATCCACTCCACTATAGTACACGGATCTGGTAGCTGTGTTGAAAATGTTGATAAAGTCAATTTTTTAAAAATAACTTACTGTTTGTGTTGCTTCACTGTTGATTCTTACGATACTTCCGTTGCCTAAATGCGCGCGCATACGCTGCCACGTCATCATTGTGTACAAACAGTAAAAGGGTCTATTAAATCAATGGACGTTATCAGATTTTAATGATAAAACATCACTTTACTCGTCTTCCTTTTTATATGTGAAGTTACCCTGTACATTATTAAAACACAAACGTCCAAAGCATGTAAATAGTTATTTACTGAAAGTTGTACATTTTGCGTTTTAAACAGTTATTATACAGTCATCTTTATAACAGTATCAGATCAGCAGACAGACCGCAG
Source organism: Misgurnus mizolepis (assembly GCA_025389145.1). NCBI lineage: Eukaryota > Metazoa > Chordata > Actinopteri > Cypriniformes > Cobitidae > Misgurnus > Misgurnus mizolepis. The sequence continues at coordinate 9,609,072 of JAIFKI010000021.1, forward strand.
CATATTTAGTATTAATGACAATACGTGCTCATTCTGAAATCTAAATAAATAATCATACTTTGTACCGTATGTGCATGCAATAATTTGCTAGTTTTGTAATCATGTTATCTAAACTTACAAGTTACCTGAAGTTATTTAGAGAAATAACGTTGACCGTCACAGTGTAGCTGAATGTCAAACAAAACTTTATTTATACCCGTGTCATGTACAAATGCAACAGACACACTCACCTTAACGGTTTTTTATAAATCCATTATCCTGCCCGATTAAAAGATAAACATTGCAAATAACACCAGAATTATCAAATAATTAACGTACACATATCCTAAAAATTAACCTTGTGTAAATGATACGCTGTAAAGGGGGTACATTTTGATCATGATTTTGAATGGAAGTCAATGACGCTCTCTGCCGGTTGGGTATACCAAGATGGCGGCTCGAACTCTGTGCTGGCGTCACCTCACGCAGTTACGTCAAGTGTTCTATGCGCAATCCAGTCATTTATATAGATCAGTGGGTCTATGCCCTTAAAGCTTTGCTGCAAATAGTTACAGAAACCTTCAGTTAGATATACTAAAATCTTTGTTTCTGATTATACTTTAAGGATGCATTAATTAGATGACGTTTGGCATTGGCACGAGTGACCAAAGGTTTGGCAATACCAGTCCGACTATGCTCCCAACAAACATTATATCCATTGTTATTGTACCTATTTATTGGATAAATATTTATTTTTTCCAAGGATGTTTTTATGTTTTTTTTTTTTTCATTTATTTTATTTGTAACAAAAAATCTATGTTGAGTTTATTGTGCAAAGATTGTTTTTTATCTGACAGCGTTCTAATGTTTTCAGCTCCATATTTTAATATTTTGACAATCCGAAACTGAAACCAGTTTAAAGTTCAATGTTGTTTTACATTAATATCAGGTCATTACATTTTCCAACTCCCAGAACCAGCACATCTCACATTACAAGCATTAGGCTACAATGTTACTCCTCTGGTGATGTTTGACAGACATATCTACACTAATTATGTCAGGTGGACGATAACACAAACTATAGGCCTAAGAAACCTTAAAGGGGACATATTGTGAGACTTTTTAAGATTTGTGTCCCCAGAGTACATATGTGAAGTTTTACCCCAAATACATGATAAATAATTTATTATAGCATGCTAAATTTGCTGCTTTGTAGGCATAAGCAAAAATGTGCTGTTTTTGGGTGCGTCCTTTAAAATGCATATGAGCTGATAAAATGCAAACACTGATCACCATAATGGTGGTTTGTTGGAATTGAAACTCAATTGTGCTGTCAATTAATCGCACAATTAATCGTTACACCCCGTAATGTGTCATTTTGAAAGTTTATATACAAAAGTAATATTATTAATGTGTTTGCTGATCTTGTGAGAATATTGTACAGTAGTGTGTGAAATGAATTGTGTGTGATTACGATTGAATAACCACTAGAGTGCAGTGTTGTGCTGTGAATTACATCATTAGTTGTCATTTGTCCTAGTAAAAGCATACAAACTTGATGTTAATATCATGCATATATGTATTTAAATAATAGTTTTCTATTTACCTCTCTTCAATTGTTAATAAAGTGATATATATATTGGTGTGAAGTCCTGTATATCTCTCATTGAACCTTTGCTCTGTTTAAAATAGGTTTGTTTGTTTTTAAGGTAAGTGGGTTACAAAAATCACTTAAAATTTTACTACTCACACTTAATATATAAACATAATCTGTGATACATTGAAAAATCAATTACATTTATGCATTTAGATAGTCGAACATATTACAATTGATTGTGTTTTTTAGTATATAATATACTTCTTAAAAGTATAAGAAAGTTTGCTTATTTTTCTCAAGGGTACGTTTTTATTAAATGAGTTTATTTTCGGTTTTTATGGAGGGCTTAAGAGGTCTTTTATTGATCACAAGGCTTACATTATTAAATTAATCCAAGACTGCAATCGTTTTTACAGATTGCTTGTGCAGCTTCAAACCTCTTTTTTTTTTTGATATGGTGATAAAATTTCAAAAATTTCTTCAGAAAAATGGGACAAAAGGCCTTGCTGAAACGTATTTTAGAATGCACAGAAACAGCCTAATTGTTATATTATTCAAATGACAGAGTTTGTTTAACAAATTTTTCACGGTCCATCCCAGTAGATGGCGGAAATGAACCTAAAGGTGGTTTTGCCTAACCGCCATAAAACACAAAAGAAGAAGTAACGTCAGTTTGTTGTTGGCTTGCTAGAGAAGAGTCGTAATAAAGTGTGCTTTTACCATGTCGAGACGGTGTTATTTTCACCCCGACTGCAAATCTCCTTTATATGGCCTTCCTAAGGATGACGAAATTAGAAAACAATGGTTAAATTTTATTTTTAACTCAAGTGTTGAACATAACAACCCCAACATATTTCTGTGCGCTGCGCATTTTACAGATGACAGCTTCCTTAATCGCGGGGAGTACAATGCTGGTTTCGCACAAAGGCTTATTCTGAAAAATGAATCAGTCCCCACTTTATCAGGACAATCGGATAATGAACCAAAACCTGTAAGTATGTTTCATTTTGTGATGATATGGTTTCAGTTTCAAGCGTAATTTGGCGCCGCTAGCCAGTTAACGCTAAATGCTAATTAATAATTTACTCTAAATCAACAAGTTATAGCTGCGTCCCAATTCGCTTACTAACAATATGCATTAATAGTTTGTATAGGCTACTGTAGTTGTGTTGGAAAAGTACTTACTTTTGAGTGCAAAACGAGTACACTGTGGCCGTTTTTCAGTCGGAAGGCTGCAGCCTCCGGAGGTCGCATTTGTAGGGTGCATACGTCATCAACACTGTCTTATTTCAGAATATATAAAAAATGATAAAGTTGAATATTATTGTAAGAATGTATATTGTTGTAATATGCTTATGACTTGTGAATATAATGCGCATTTAACTAAAATAAACCAAGCTTGATGACGTATGCATCCTGCATATGCGACCTCCGGAGGCTGCAGCCTCCGATTTGAGAAACGGCCACTGTTTAGGATGATAGTATGCAGATTGTGTCTGTCTGTTTGACAAACTCATAATTTATCATCTTATTGTGTGTGTTGTGTTGTTAGGATGTAGATGAGGATTGTTGTGAATCATCAGTGTATGTAAATGATGGGAGCTCCTCAGAAAGTCTGGATTTAGTGATCACCGAACAAGATCAGCCACTGACGGACCAACATATCTCTGAAGAGACATCCGGTCCCACACAGGAATCAGAGCTAAATCTCACTTTACTCTGTTATAGCGAGTCAAGCCCCGCAGACGCTCATATTACGGTCACTGTGTGTGACAGTGATGATCAGGATGAGGAATCTTTGGATCAAATCTCCACAGTTTCTCGGAATTTTGTCTGTAATGTTGAAGAACAGCAGAAGATCCCGCAGACAACAGTGAAGACGTCTTCCATCGGAGTGGGGGATTGCAGTAACCAGATGGCGAAAAAAACAGAAATCATAGTAGTGGAAAGTGACAGTGATGATGATGATGATGAAGAAGAAGAAAATGCTGAAGAAGAAGAAGAAGATAAGGATGATAATGGTGATGATGATTTTGTCCCTTCGGATGAGCATTGTGATGATGATGATGATTTCATTCCTTCAGGTATGTTTCTTTATTATTGTTTTGTGACACTAGTTGGTGTACATTTAAGTAAAAAATGATTTTCAATGCTGTTGTGTGTTTTTCTTTTCAGATGAGATCAATACATCTTCTGATGAAGAAAAAGCAAAACAAATACACAAGTGTCCATACTGTGAGAAGAGATTTTCCTATACGTGGAAGCTTAAGTCACATGTGCGTTTACACACCAAGGAGAAACCGTTTCAATGCAGCGTATGTGGAAAAACTTTTAGGCTTTCAGGTTCTTTAAAGTCACACGAAACAACACACAGCGAGGACAAACCCTTTCCGTGTTCACACTGCGATAAACGTTTCAGGAATAAACATCGTGTGATGGTCCACGAAAGAGTTCACACCGGAGAGAAACCGTACCTGTGCCAAGACTGTGGGAAGAGCTTCTCTAATACCAATGCTTTTAAATTGCATCAGAGAGTTCACACCGGAGAAAAACCTTATCAGTGCACTCAATGTGAAAAGAGCTTCGCGCGTCACAAGTCCTTTAAAATTCATCAGCGAGTCCACACTGGAGTAAAACCTTATCCGTGTAGTTTTTGTGGGAAGAGTTTCACTCGACAGGACAATTTGGCGACGCACCAGAGAATTCATACGGGAGAAAAACCTTACAAGTGCACCCAGTGTGATATGGGATTTACACAAGCGGTTCTCCTGAGACTCCATCAGAAAAAACATACTGGAGGAAAACATTAACATCCGTAGAGATTAAATCATGTAGGACCTTTAAAAGACTCATCATGCTGAAGAACAGATTGTGAAAATGACAAGTCATTCACAAAAAAAAAAACAAGCACTATTTTAGATTTGTAGAAACTTTGTATTTCAGCAGATTTAATTCGATTTTGCACTCCAGGTTCTGCTCCACTAGAAGATCTTTCTACATTTCTGGTTTTGTGACATTTATAATGTGATAGTTTTTTTTATGTTTATGCATGTATGCATATTTATTTATTTTATACATATACATTATAAATACATTTTAAGGTTTGTTTTCGGTTCACCCGGAAGGTTTTCTTTACATAAATTGAGCATTAGTACCTGTATATTTAGAAAGAAACAAATGTTATTTGAAAGGTCTCTATTCTCAAATGTAAATAGTTAATGTTGTGTTGTTATTTATCATTCCTCTTTCTAAAAAAAAGTGAAACACATCATTTAATATTATGAGTGGGATTCAATAAATATATTGGATAATCTGTATCAGTAATTCATATTTATTACATTAATTATAATTTTCCATTTTAATATGTAACACTTAAGATCACATATAGTGTGTACTTTCACTTATTTAGATTTTATTTATTTAGATAGCTAAGTGGGGTGAGTGTTCCCATTAAGCCCACCAAAATGTACAGTTGCTCTCAAAATGATTCATACCCAGGCCGAATTTTTATATGAAGTTTATTTAACTAGGTTTGGGAGCAGCATGGCATGTAATCCAACCAATCAGCATAAAGATGTGCCTATAAATAGCTGTCCCACATCTCTTTCCCGTGGGGACGCATCCCTCCTCCACCCCATCACTTCACTCTCAGCTGGTTTATCTAGTTCAAGTTTAAAGAGGGAAAGTAGGCTACTTTGGGTTCGGGCTATAATTTCGAGCTCGGGGCCCTCCCCTTGGAAAGCACGCCAAATAATCTTTATCTCATTTCTTATTGATTACATGTTAATGCGAACTACTTGATATAAATATGCATCTTCTGTACGGAAATGACACAAGAAAGTGGCCAAAGACTGTTAGAGACAGAGACATTATTAAAAAGTATTAGCTGTTTTTTCTTGGTTTTTTGCAGATTTCCACTGGGATTTTGGACCACTCTTTTGCATAGATCTCCAGGTCCTTCTTAATTGAATTTAGGTCTGAACTCTGGCGAACGTTGACATTTTTCTTGTAAAATACCCAGGTCAAGTTCTTCTGCACACTGCCTAATGTTTTGCTTCAGAATCATAGTCTTTTTCAGGATGTCATTTACTTTAACAAGGTTGCCTGGCCCATAGGCTGAACCCCCCATAAACATTAAGTTCTCACCACCATTGACCATGGGGATGGTTTTCGGGTTGAATGCTTTTCCAATGCTTTCTCCATCACTGGTGGCCACAAAACATTTAGAAATAGATTTGTAGCCTTTCACTTTTTTGTGTGAGCATCTATGAGCAACGAAAGGTCCTCACTAAGCTCCTTGGTTTTAACATGACTTGCAATTGAACAGAAACTGGTATGTATCTGTAATGTGTAAAATATGCTTTTATGTCCTGCTGAACATTATTATTAATTGAAACTATATTCATAGTTTACTTTAATTAATTCTTGCCTGGTTAAATAAACTCATTTAAGTAACAGTACATTAAAATAAGTTTGTTGTTACTGCAAGACAAAATATTTAAAGCTAAGATCATACTGGAGGTGAGTGCATGTTCAGCAGGACCTTCAGATTTTTGTTAATCACCTGACATAGTTGTATAAACTTGAACTTGATTGTTTCTGATGTAATTCTGGTCTGGTGCTGCAGATATTGCTGGTAAATAATAGATCACATAAAGCTGAAATTAGATTTCTGTTACAAAAATGTTTTGTAAATTAGAAGTGCCAAATGTATATTTTGTTCTAAAATGTTTTGTGTGCTAAATAAATTGTATTCATACATATTATAATTTATATATATTATGAATATATTTTGTTCATATATATATGAAGATATATATATATGAAGATATATATATGAAGAGTTTCGTTGCAAAACGAGATAATCTTGTTTTTTGGTTGTGCATTCCAGTTACTATCAATTCAACTGCGGTTGGTTTGTTTTGATTTAAACCTTCATAACTTAAAAAAATACAGCTAAGTAGCACCATAAAACAAAAAAAATACATGATAACATAATAGTAAACATGTTTAGACAAAAATAAAAAAACAGAGTTATCTTGTTTGCAACAAAACTCTTCATGTACAGTGGTGTAACAAGCCAGTCCCGGGCCCATATGCAAAAAAAATTTACGAGCCCCCTTAAGCCCAAGACCCCCCCCAACCTTGCCTGTTGGCACTGTTAACTGTGGCGTGCAGGTCTGTTAACAACATATACTTTTAATAAGGTAGTCAAATAATTTTACTTTACTTTTTTACTTTACAGGGTAGATTTAAATAAAGAAAAACAAAATGTTTTGGGTAGTTTTTGACTCGTGACTAACTTCTCCGCCTTTTCTTTTATCTTTAAGGCCCCACTTTTGTTTATATTTGTCCATCCTCAATGTTCATGTAGAAAGCCGCTATAGTAACCTCTCACACTGTGATTTTTTTTTTTTTTTGGCGCGGCGATGCGTCATGTAAAAAAATTATGACATGTTAGTCTACAGCAGCCGCGGAGTGCAAAAAAATAATAAATGAAACAAAAAATGACGGAGAAATTAGACATTACGGAGAAATAAGAAATCACTACACATGATATGCATACAAAAATATATTTCTTGCAGCCACAAATAAAAATGTAATTGAAAAAATTTTTTTTATTAAAAGCTGGGGCAGGGCCCCCTATTGGCCCGGGCCCATTTGCACGTGCATTGCATGCCCAGATGCTACGCCACTGTATATATAAAAGCAGTGGTCTTGCCCGCACAGAGTCTGTGTGTTACCCACCATACATATAGCCTCAATTTTTATATTTTTTTTATATTAGCTTGGCTTCTTTTAGGTATGTTAACATTTTTACCATTATAAAACATATCAACAAGTAAAATAAAATAGAATCAACAAATAAAACAAAAAAGTTTTGGATAAACTATATAAAAAAGTACATTCCTCCAGATTGTGTTATCCTTTGGGGTAGCCCTTGCCCCTGTATTAAAGGCTGCCTAAAAATTTGCTTATTTTCTAATGTCAGTATGCCATAAGTGACCAAATATATAATTAATAATTAATAAAAAATATTTATTTACAGGTAAAAGGGCTCATTTAATTTAATTTAATTCACACTTTAATTATAAACTCACATTAAAGTATATTTTAATTTACATTTTTCGTTATCAGTACATTAAGCAATATACTTAAATTATATTTTAAAGAGACAATAGCACAGAATTTAGATTTTATATTTAGGGTTTTTCCTCCCATTCCTCCTTATGGGCTTCAAGTTCACGCTCCATTCCAGTAGATGGCGGAAGTGGTTTGCCAAACAACAACCATCGTAAAAGAAGAAGACGTGGTTGTTGACCTGCTAGAATCATGGAGTTATTGTAATAAAGTGCTTTTTATCATGTCAAGACGGTGTTATTTTCACCCCGACTGCAAATCTCCTATATATGGCCTTCCCAAGGATGACAAAATTAGGCAGCAATGGTTAAATTTTATTTTTAACTCGAGTTCTGAACATAACAACCCCAACATATTTCTCTGTGCTGCGCATTTTACAGAGGACAGCTTTCTTAATTATGAAGAGTACAATGCTGGTATCACACAAATGCTTAACTTGAAAAATGAATCAGTTCCTACTTTAACAGGACAGCTTGCTAATAATGGACCAAAACCTGTAAGTAGTATGCTTCATATGTTAAATTTCGTTTAACAGTTAAATGCATTTAATTTGTCAGCAGCACTGCTATGACAAATGCATATCAGAAAGTAAAAGTTATTTAGTGGGTCAGTTGTGTGTTGATCAGCTGATATCATTTATAATCTTAACGTGTGTGTTGTGTTGTCAGGATGTGGATTTTTGTGAATCTTCAGTGTATGTGACTGATGGGAGCTCCACAGACGATCTGGATTCAATGAGCACCAACAAACATCTCTATGAAGAGACATCCGGTCCCACACAGGAATCAGAGCTCAGTCTCACTTTACTCTGTTATAGCGAGTCAGACAGTGATCAGGAGGATGAATCTACTGATAAAACAACCAAAGAGTCACAGGATTTTGTCTGTAAAGCTGAAGAACGGCAGCAGACCATGGTGAAGATGTGTTCAGTCCAACTGGAGGACTGCAAGAACCTGATGGAGATAAAAACAGAAACCACAGAAGAGGAACATAACACTGATGATGATGAAGAAGATGACGATGATGATCAATCTACTTCTTCAGGTATGTTTCATTTTTATTCTTTTGGTAAAGAGAATTAAATGGCACAAAAATGTATATAAAAAATATAATTTATTTCAAGACTCTGACAGAGGACCTAGGTTGTGATGCTGAATGTGGAAAAAGATACAGAATTACCTTCTCATTCACTGTACTTGTAGTTTGTGTAAATTTAAGTTATATAACAACTATTTTCAATGCTGTTATTTCTTTCAGATGAGATCAATGAATTTTCCGATGAAGAAAAAACACACAAGTGTCCATACTGCAAGAAGATATTTTCCGATACGTGGAAGGTTAAGTTACATGTGCGTCTACACACCAAAGAGAAATCGTATCAATGCAGCATATGTGGGAAAACCTTTAAGCTTTCAAGTTCTTTAAAGTCACACGAAAAAACACACAGTGATGAGAAACCCTTTCCATGTTCACACTGTGATAAATGTTTTAGGAATAAATATAATCTAAAAGAACACGAGAAAGTTCACACTGGAGAGAAACCGTACCTGTGCCAACACTGTGGGAAGAGTTTCTCTAACTCTACTGGTTTAAAAGATCATCTAAGAGTTCACACCGGAGAAAAACCGTATCATTGTTCTCAATGTGGAAAGAACTTTGCGCATCCCCAGGCCTTTAGGCTTCATCTGCGAGTTCACACTGGAGTAAAACCTTTTCCGTGTAGTTTTTGTGGGAAGAATTTCACTCGACGGGACAATTTGGCGACACATCAGAGAATTCATACGGGAGAAAAACCTTACAAGTGCACCCAGTGTGATAAGGGATTTACACAAGCGGTTCTCCTGAGACTCCATCAGAAAAAACATGGTGGAGGAAAACATTAATATCTATAGAGATATTCAGTCATGTAGGACATTTAAAGACTCTAAAGAAGAAACATGCTGAAGAACAGACGGTGAAAATGACAAATAAGTCATTCACAAAAAAAAAAAAAAAAATGTTACAAGCACTATTTTACATTTGTAGAAGACATTATATTTTCTGTACTGTATTGAAAATAACAGCAGATTTAATTCGATTTCGCACTCGAAATCTTATTATCAGCTCCTCTTGAAGATTTTTCTAAATTTGTAGTTTTGTGACATTTATAATGTGATTTTTTTTGTTTATGCATGTATGCGTATTTTTTTTTTATACATACAATTATAATTACATTTTAAGGTTTGTTTTTGGTTTACCCAGAACATTTTCTTTACAGAAATTGAGCATTACTACCTGTATATTCAAAAATATTTTTTTTCTCTTTGTCTCTATTCTCGAATGTACATAGTTAATGTTGTGTTGTTATCTATCATTCCTCTAACTAAACAAACTCAAACACATCATTTAATATAATGATGTGGATTCATAATAAATATACCGTAGCTGTTTCCCATTTAGACGCGTTATCCCGGTGTTTTTGCTGATTTCACACTGTACTCAAATGCTGCCGCTCTGTCTTTTGCCACTCAGTGGGCGTAACCGCAGTCATTTTTGCCAAAGGTGACGTCACGTGCATACTCTCTATTTGACCGCATTTATATGGTAGGAAACAACAACTCCCACAATGCACAGCTCTGCAAGCCACTCCCACTTATCAAAACACCGCCTACGGTGACCTAGCTTAGCTATCAACCTCAGTATTAAACAGGAATTTAAGGACAATTCAAACCAACTTCCAACGTGTTACATAGTACAAACGTATTTTGAAAATAATTTCCATAGTCTTTAATTTTATTTACAGATGGATCCAAGGATCCTCATACAGGATTTGCAGGTGCAGCAGTATATATACCAAAGTATGAGTATTATATTAAGAAAAAGAGTAACCAACCATGTGTAAGTATATGCTACAGAACTAGTGGCAATTTTATTGGCCATGCAGTGGATAGAAGAGAAAAATGTAAATAATACTGTCATTGCATCTGACAGCTTCTCCGCACTTGAAAGTATAAGATCATGCAGGTCCTCAATGAGGATGGACATTGTTTACGAAATATTCTGCGAGATGTATAATATGAAAGTTAAGGGCATGTCCATACAATTCGTTTGGGTCCCTGCTCATTCTGGTGTGGAGGGAAATGATATGTTGGATATTCTGGATAAACAAACTTTAAGAATAGAACAAATAGATCTACATATTCCATTAAGTAAAGCAGAAGCAAAATTATACATTAAAATATATATACACAATCAGCTTGGCAGAGATACTGGAACGAACATGAAACAGGAAGACACTTATATAATATACAAGAAACAGTTGATGCTGGGAGAGAGGAGAATAGAAATCGAAGGGAGGGAAATATCATTACACGCCTTAGAATTGGACACTCTGGACTTAACAGTACATTATATAGAATTGAAAAGCACCCAACTGGAGAATGTATACATTGCAATCAGCAAGAGACAGTTGAACAAGTTTAATTTCAATAAGGAGAGATATCGCCTTATTCAATCATTGCAGAAAGTAAAACACCTTGACTTTTCATTATTAGGCAAAACATCAAACAATATATATGAGTATGTTATTAAGTTTATAAAAGAATGTGAATTAAATAAGAGAATATAGAGAAGTTGGTTAAAGTTTTTATTTTATTTATTTATTTTGCCCCATCCCCTATCTTAATCCACACTCCAGTCCAGTCGGTGGCGGTAATGCTCCTAAAAGTTGGTTGCCAACCGCCATTAAAACACTAAAGAAGAAGAAGAAGAAGAAGAAGAAGAAGAAGAAGAAGAAGAAGAAGAAGCTTAGCCATGAATCAGGGCAATGTAATTATTATAATCAGCCAGAAACCATAGAACATGTATTAATAAAGTGTACGAAATATGAAAATGAAAGGTTAAAACTCATTAATAAAGTTAAGAATATGGGTGTCGAAGCATTCAATTTAATAAATCTTTTGAAAGAACAAAAAAAAACAAAGTATTATATATGGTTCTTTTATAAAATATATTTAAAAAATAGGATTATTTGATAGAATTTAACCTTTTTTTTTTATTTATACTTTTATGTAATATGCCTACCAGTGCTTCACACTCCAGTCCGGTTGGTGGCGGTAAATGCACCATAAGTTGGTATGCCATCCGTCATAAAAAGTCAGAAGAAGAAGAAAAAGAAGCAGCAGCAGCTTAGCTACCACCACAGCTTCCCATTCATTTTACACAAATTTTGTAGTGAAGAGTGAGTTGGCGAATTAATTAGTGAATTACTGATTATTAGTTTGTATTTCTTTCGAAATGGTGAACTCTTGCATGGTACCGGGGTGTTCAGACAAAACAAGGAAATGGCAACAAGTAAGTTTTCATTATGTACCGAAAGATGCGGAGCGTTGCAAACAGTGGCTAAGGGTGATAAACCACCCGATCTATACAGAATACACACCCGCGGAATACCTAAAAACACGTAAGGTTTGCAGCCTCCATTTCAAAAAGGAAGACTTCGAACTCAATGTTTTGGGAATGAAGAGAGTCGCGCTTTTAGACACCGCAATTCCGTCGGTGTTTACTTTCCCAGAAGATAATGAAATGCCTGAACCATCGGTGTTTAACGTTACATTTCCAGAATACGATGTAAAGCCTGAACCATCGGTGTTTAACGTCACATTTCCAGAATACGATGAAACACTTCCAGAAAACGATGTAAAGCCTGAACCATCGGTGTTTAACGTTACACTTCCAGAAGACGATGAAAAGCCTGAACCATCTGGACTTAACGTTAGTAGCGCTGAATGCTTTCTCTTGGAGGTAAGAGTCTTCTGCAGTAAATGACATAAAATATGAGTTGTATATACGTTTGCTATTTACAAAGTAAGTCTTTCGTCTTTCAATACACACAAAGAAAATAAACATGTGTAATTGCAATACTTTTCTGTGAGACGTATTACTTTTGACCATGACTGTATATTCATTCTCACATATTTAAGTTCATAAAAAAGAAACGTTAAAATAATGTTATGTAACGGTATTAATGACCGTTATTTTTTTTTAATTACGTGAATTCGCGCTTTTTTGCTGAGCACAAGAGATTGCGAATAGAGCGTATGCATTGACGTCACTTTTTCACGTGACCACGCGAGAGCTCGCCCGGTTGAGTGGCAAAACGTGCAACAAAATGGCTGGTTTTCATAGGGGCTGCTGCGAAAATGCCAGTAAAACAGCTTAAATTAAATTTAGTTGGACTTGATAGAAGAGGTGGACAATACTTAGTTACATTAGGCACATTTTCCAAGCATCTGTGCTTTATTAGGATGTTTGTAATGGGACAAATGTTACTTCACTACATTCTAAAGCATATAATCATACTGTGTATTCTTAAAATATTGCATATTAAAATTTATCTAATACCTAATTACTTTAAAATTGTGTACTTTTGCTTGAGTAAAATGTACTTAAATATTAAATGTAAACAAACACGTGTATTTATGAAATGTAATAGAATAAAAATTATGATAATATGCTTTGTTTTCCAAAGAAAAGCATGGATAAAATACAAATACTTGAAAAATACTTTTAAGTAGAAAGTAAAAACTTTGCTTGATAGTGACCCTAGCAACTTATCAACCCCCCTTGTCAAAAAATCCTATAGGATTTTTAATAAGAATCCTGTACAGGAATCCAATTAGAATTTCTATCATATTTTGGAACCGTTCCATTAGAAAAATCCTATAGGATTCCATTAGAAAAATCTTATAGGATTCCATTAGAAAAATCTTATAGGATTCCATTAGAAAAATCTTATGGGATTCCATTAGAAAATTCTACAGGATTCCATTAGAAAAATCTTATAGGATTCCATTAGAAAAATCTTATAGGATTCCATTAGAAAAATCTTATAGGATTCCATTAGAAAAATCCTAAAGGATTCCATTACAAAACATCTATGGGATTCCATTAGAAAAAATCCTATAGGATTCTATTAGAGGATATTTCTAAAGGATTTTAAGACACAACAAAAATATCCTTTAGGATAATTTGTAGAGGATTTTAATGGGATCCAATTAAATTTTTTGTTTCTTAAAATATGCTTTCCTCTTTTTGATTTTGTACATTGTTGTTACACTGTAAAACCCGAAAAGTTAACTCAACTTAAACCGTTTGAGCAAACCGATTGCCTTAAACCAAACATTAGTATAAAAAATGATGACAGAAAAGGGTAAAATTATTACAGTTTATTAAACAATTGTTTATTTTACAAACATTTTTTTGCTTTTCTGTCCAAATTCACATTAAAACTAATATTAGATTTACACATTCCTTTATGAAATATATCAAGTATTCCTTTATGACTTTAATAGACTCAGTTTATTGCACACTTTTAATAAATCGGTGTACTGTTCCTTAACTCAAATGACATTTAAACATTTTTAAGACGTACACATTTCCCATGAAATTTCCAAATTACACAGGGTCACATTTGTCTATGCCAAGCATTGAGAAAAAACAAACATTATTGTTTCACTGATAAAATTGTGGTGTACTCACAGCATAATGAGTAACTGAATAGGTCCACTTGTAGTAACATTTCTTTAGTTTTTGTTGTGTTAATGACAGTTGGTAGATGAAAGTCAGTCAACCTCCTCAATGGTAAAGATCCAAAACTGCTCTAGACACGTTCATACTTACCTGTGAGAAAACACAAAAGTATGAACTAGATAGAAAAGTTCGTCGGAACAAACTTTATGTTGGCTTGAGAAAGCCTAGTCTGAGAGTAGAGTTTGACAACTTAGCATGAAGCTATCATGATTTAAGATAAAGCTAGCATGATTTAACATGAAGCGAACATGATTTAGCATGAAGATAGCATGATTTAGCATGAAGCTAGAAAGAAGCTAGCATAATTTAACATGAGGCTAGCATGATGATAGCATGATTAGCATAAAGCTAGCATTATGCTAGCATGATTAGCATGAAGCTAGCATGATTAGCATGAAGCTAGCATGATGCTAGCATGATTAGCATTAAGCTAGCATGATTAGCATGAAGTTAGCATGATTAGCATGAAGCTAGCATGATTAGCATGAAGCTAGCATGATTAGCATGAAGCTAGTATGATTAGCATGAAGCTAGCATGATTAGCATGAAGCTAGCATGATGTTAGCATGATTAGCATGAAGCTAGCATGAAGCTAGCATGATTAGCATGAAGCTAGCATGATGTTAGCATGAAGCTAGCATGATGTTAGCATGAAGCTAGCATGATGTTAGCATGATTAGCATGAAGCTAGTATGATTAGCATGAAGCTAGCATGATGTTTGCATGATTAGCATGAAGCTAGTATGATTAGCATGAAGCTAGCATGATTAGCATGAAGCTAGCATGATGTTAGCATGATTAGCATGAAGCTAGCATGAAGCTAGCATGATTAGCATGAAGCTAGCATGATGTTAGCATGAAGCTAGCATGATGTTAGCATGAAGCTAGCATGATGTTAGCATGATTAGCATGAAGCTAGTATGATTAGCATGATTAGCATGAAGTTAGCATGATGCTAGCATGATTAGCATGAAGCTAGCATGATTAGCATGAAGCTAGTATGATTAGCATGAAGCTAGCATGATGTTAGCATGATTAGCATGAAGTTAGCATGATGTTAGCATGATTAGCATGAAGTTAGCATGATGTTAGCATGATTAGCATGAAGTTAGCATGATGATAGCATGATTAGCATGAAGTTAGCATGATGCTAGCATGATTAGCATGAAGCTAGCATGAAGCTAGTATGATTAGCATGAAGCTAGCATGAAGCTAGCATGATTAGCATGAAGCTAGCATGATTAGCATGAAGCTAGCATGATGTTAGC
Source organism: Misgurnus mizolepis (assembly GCA_025389145.1). Lineage (NCBI taxonomy): Eukaryota > Metazoa > Chordata > Actinopteri > Cypriniformes > Cobitidae > Misgurnus > Misgurnus mizolepis. The sequence goes on from JAIFKI010000021.1 coordinate 9,624,627, forward strand.
ATGATTAGCATGAAGCTAGTATGATTAGCATGAAGCTAGCATGATGTTAGCATGATTAGCATGAAGTTAGAATGATGCTAGCATGATTAGCATGAAGCTAGCATGAAGCTAGCATGATTAGCATGAAGTTAGCATGATGCTAGCATGATTAGCATGAAGCTAGCATGATTAGCATGAAGCTAGTATGATTAGCATGAAGCTAGCATGATGTTAGCATGATTAGCATGAAGTTAACATGATGTTAGCATGATTAGCATGAAGTTAGCATGATGCTAGCATGATTAGCATGAAGCTAGCATGAAGCTAGCATGATTAGCATGAAGCTAGCATGAAGCTAGTATGATTAGCATGAAGCTAGCATGAAGCTAGCATGATAAGCATGAAGCTAGCATGATGTTAGCATGATTAGCATGAAGCTAGTATGATTAGCATGAAGCTAGCATGATGTTAGCATGATTAGCATGAAGTTAGAATGATGCTAGCATGATTAGCATGAAGCTAGCATGAAGCTAGCATGATTAGCATGAAGCTAGCATGAAGCTAGCATTATTAGCATGAAGCTAGCATGATGCTAGCATGATTAGCATGAAGCTAGTATGAAGCTAGCATGATTAGCAGGAAGCTAGCATGAAGCTAACATTTATTGCGTTGCTAGGGTACTAAGTTTGGTTGCTAGGGAGAAAATTGGCATCCCATAATGATCACACTTCAAGCCAGAAGTAAAACGGTCCAACCCCCGTGTCTCTATGATGTTCTGAAGCGGAGATATAAGGCTTTGTTTATTCCGTTGCTAGGGTACTAAGTTTGGTTGCTAGGGAGAAAATTGGTATCCCATAATGATTACACGTCAAGCCACAAGTAAAACAGTCCAACCCCCGTGTCTCTATGATGTTCAGATCCAGAGATATAAGGCTTTGTTTATTATGTTGCTAGGGTCTTCATATTTTGTTGCTAGGGGCGTGGCTTAATACCTCAATAAGAATCCCAAGAGACTGATTGGATGCCTGAGTAAAATGAGCCCACCCCTATGTCTCTATGACACTCTGGTGCAAAGATATCCATCTGGGCTTTTTATAATGGTAGTCTATGGGAGATGTTGCTAGGGTACCCAAAATTGTTGCTAGGGGAGTGGCTTAATAGCTCTGGGGTGATCCTAAGAGACTGATTGGATGCTTGAGTAAAATGAGCCCACCCCCATGTCTCTAAGACACTCTAAAGTGAAGATATTCCATCTGGGACGCTTTTATTCCCTTTTATGGGCATGTTTCCTGCCCCATTATAAGTCAATGGGAAATTTTGGGGGCCTCTTACACCCCAGGGGTACAGCTTACACCCCATTGTGAGGTATGTTCTTACACAGCCTGTCAGCCTCCTTTAATGTGGTAAGCCACAAGTTTCTACAAGTTTCTCACTCGCAGCTATGACCCGTCAAAGTTTGTCTCAATGTTAAGTCAATGGAAATTTTGGGGTGTTTCAGCGCCCCGTTTAGGAATTCGGAAGGTCCCATCAGTTAGAAAAGATATAGCAACTCGAGTCAGATCAGACCGAAGGTCTGTCCAAAGTTTGATGGCTGTAGCTTGAAAGCTCTAGGACGAGTTAGAGTTAGAAATTTTAGTCTCAGAAGAAAAAGAATAATAAGTTTAAGTGCAACAACAGTATGTTGGCTTTCTCAAGCCAACATAATAAATGTTTCACTAACAGAACTGTGGTATACTAACAACTTAAATAAATGTGGTACCTTTAAAGTTTTTGCGTGTGAATGATGGTTTGTTGAGAACAGTCAGCCAGTCTCCTCAATGGTAAAGATCCAAAATTATGCTGGATGCATTCGTGCTAACCTGGGAGAAAACACACAAATATGAATTACTTTTCCACTTACAGAACTAGGGATGTGCATTTATGTCAGTTTTTCATTTCGATTAATCCATAGGTCTAAAGAACGAGTACTCAATTAACTGGGGCGGGGCAATCAAAGGGGCGTACACGTCATGGTGAAAATTAAAATATTTTTATTAAAAACACTGAAATAAAACTTAATTTTGAAGAAACTACGACAGAACAATGAACACATACTAGATTATTAAGGAAATTAAATGGTTTTAACAGAAACCTCTAATAGGAATAGCTGCGTGATGAAGTGAATCTAAAGGGTTAATAAGCACAAACCGCTTTCTATATGACGCACTCTAAATATAGTAAGCCTTTATACAACATAAATTTACATTGTGCATCTATCTGCATAAAATGCTAGACTTCAACTAAGTTTTCAACTAAGTTATGTACAGAAGGTTTAACTCCCATTGTGGATGTGCACCATAAACAGCGCCCTTTTAAACACGTCCAGTCAAAGCACAAGCTTCATAACATTAAGCAGCTTTAAGTCTTTTGCTATTGTTTTAGCGATTAGCTGTGGCTTATCTTACCTGTTCTCAGTCAAGATATAATGTTAATGCTCGTATGGCTCTCTGGTATCTTTTTACATTGATGTTTAAATATGAGATGATAACCGTCCCCTAACCTGTTCTCAGTCAAGATGTAATGTTAATGCTCGTATGGCTCTCTGGTATCTTTTAACATTGATTTTTAAATATGAGATGATAACCCATTGAACTTTTGACAGCGCTGTACTTTTTCACCTGACTGACTGTATTTCTGAAAATCAGGGCATCTTTTTAAACAATAATGCCTCAGTGATGTGAGGTGTGACCGGCTTCACGGGATCGGCGAGTTGCCGCGCATTGCGCGGATCGAGGGGTTGCCGCGTGCACGGCAGGTGCGCGGAATTATCTGTTTGTTTTTGAATCATGGATGGTAATGTTACTGATGTCACACGGCGGTCTGCATAGCTCAACACAATGTCAAACACGCATCTCCAGACCCAGCCTTTACTACCACATGCGCTTGTAATGCTAACCAGACATCCAATGCCGTCATATCCACAATAAATAAATAAATAAAGCCGCATGATCATCGTTTTTGTGATCAATCATCGATGCCACGTTCGAGTACTCGTGCCCATCCCTATACAGAACTGTAGTATACTCACAACATAATAAATGTGGTAATGTTACCTTTAAAAGGTTTTATGAGTGAATGGCCATCCGTCAGTCCTTACTGAGAGAAATTCAAACTTGCGCGGGGCACACTTGTGCTAAACAGTAAGAAAACACACACAAATATGAATTAATTTTCAATTGAAAGAACTGTGGTGTACTAAACAATATTAAAAGAACAAATAAATGGGGTAACGTTACCTTTAAAAGTTTTTTATGAGTAAGAATGACCGTTTGGTCGAGAACAGACAGCCAGTCAATAAGTCCTTACTGAGAGAGATTCAAACTTGCACGGGAAATGTTTTTGCTAAACAGTAAGAAACACATAAATATGAATACATTTTTCACAACTGTGGTGTACTCAAAACATAATAAATGAATGAATAAATGTGGTAACGTTACCTTTAAAAGGTCTTGAATGACCGTTTGGTTGAGAACAGACAGACAGACAGACAGAAAGTCAGTTAAAGTTAGTCCTTACTGAGAAAGAAACACACATAAATATGAATTAATTTTTCACTTACAGAACTGTGGTGTACTCAAAGCACACTAATCTGCTGATAAAAATGAGTGTGAGGTCAAATTGCTGTATCAATGTCGTGTTGTTTCATCGTATGTCCAAAATTACACAAATTACTGTAACCGGGTGAGTATTACAATGTAGAGTCACGACAAACAACATGTTTTTAAAGTTTAAAGATGCTTTAAAGGACAAGTTCGGTATTTTAGACTTAAAGCCCTGTTTTCAGATTGTTTATGGTGAAATAGAATGGTTTTGACTGAAATTTCGACATTTGCGGCTGCCCTGAGAATTTTCGCGTGTTTGTGTTTCAGCTCAGACCTCTACAATGGGTTTAATGGTGCACTGGAACAATCCTTCCTAAAATGCATTAAACTTTCGTTTACAAAGACGTGAAACTCAGCGAGTGGTCAGGGGTGTTCACTGGTATGCTCACACAAAAATCGCTCCAAAAGACGCATTCCAACAGGTTTTATCGTAGTTTTTGCCAACTCCATTGACTTGTATTAGATGTGCTGTGAGGTACGTATTACTCCGCGCCGGGAACTTTGTTTCTATTCATGCAATTGGCAAAGGCGGATTAGCGCCACCACCTGGGCTGGAGTGTCTATTATTCAAGCTCTAAGCGGAAGAATGTATGGGTGTGAGGCGTTTGGAAAAATAGGTCCACAAGTTAACAACGAATGCTAAAACAGCTGTTGGAAAGCATCTTTTGCAGCGATTTTTGTGTGAGCATATCAGTGAACACCCCTGACCACTCGGTGAGTTTCACGTCTTTGTAAACGAAAGTTTAATGCATTTTAGAAGGGATTGTTCCAGTGCACCATTAAACCCACTGTAGAGGTCTGAGCTGAAACACAAACACGCGAAAATTCTCAGGGCAGCCGCAAATGTCGAAATTTCAGTCAAAACCATTTTATTTCACCATAAACAATCTGAAAACAGGGCTTTAAGTCTAAAATACCGAACTTGTCCTTTAAAAAGGTTGAAAAAGTTTGCAGTGCTTACCTGTTAGCTCTTCATATCTGTGTCCTGGCTGTTGCTTACTTATTTGGTTTAATTTATGGTTAATCATTTGCAGTTTTTGAGTTCATATCACAGTTTTTATTAAGTGAAATTTACTTTAAAAAATAATAAGTTTAAAAAACTCATTTCGTTTAGTGACTTACACTGTTAGGTTTTACAGTGTATATACATAAAAAATAAAACAAACAAGGCTGAAATAAGAGGTTATGGGCTAAATAACCAAGGAGCACACATACTAATAAAAAGTATATGCTTTGGATAAAGCCGTCCACCTAAAGCATACATGTTTCCACCTGGGGTTACATCATGTGTATATATAATATTTATGCATTTGGAGACGCTTTTAACCAAAGCAACTTAAAGTTCATTACAAGCTGCTTATTATTTGTATCAGTATTTGTGTTCCCTGGGTTCAAACCCACGATGACCTTTTGCATTGCAAACGCAATGCTCTACCACGGAGTTATACATGAACAGCTCTAAGGCTCTAGAAGCAGAAAGGGTAGTCATGTTGTTTTTTGTGTTAATAAGAAAACAATTAAAACCCAGCAAAACCATACTTTGTAATTATGCTGTGTTTGAACAAAACTATTTCTTACCTTTTTTGAATAGAGTATTAGTGACCATTTGTTTACGCACTGATAACAGGTAAAACATAACAGACACAGTGACAAATGCTTATAACTGTAATTATTTTATTACATAATGTAATCATATTATATTTGTTACTTTCAAAAGGTAAAAAAAATCTATATTACATTACCGTGAAATATCTTTTAATGCAAAGCAGTAATTTTCACAAACAATGACTGTGGTGCATTTTGACATCTTAAGGGCGATTTATAGTCGTGCGTAGGTGCTACGCCGTAGCTACGGCGTAGGCTATCCGTAGCCTGTGCGTAGCTCTGCGTAGCCTGACGCGCACCTCACAAAATTCCTAACAGCGCGACGGACCTACGCGGACCGCAAGCTCTGTGATTGGTCCACCAGAACCCCTCCCGTCAGGTAAAAAAAACTGCGTCATAGGTATTTCCGTTTGAGACGGTGAAAACAAAGATGAGCCAAGTTGAGGAGTGATTTAACTAAAACTGCAACATAAGTCGCTGTTTATTTACTTACATCATTGCTGGTCTTCTCAAATTATACACAACAAGTTGCTATTTTTTCTTCGTTTGTGGGTTAACTTGCTTAGCTTCTTCTTCTGTGACGACTTCTGCTGCTACTGTGGTTACACGCGTGATTACTGCCAACCAGCGGTTTCGCGTGTCTTTGCACGTCGACGCGGACGGCGACGCACAAGTATAAATGAAAACCGACGCGGAACCTACGCCGTCGTTGCTACGCCGTAGGACCTACGCACGACTATAAATCGCCCTTCACATTCATCTGCACATTTCTGGGAGATGGTCTTCCACTAAGTTCCATATGGAATTCATTTTTGAGGTAGCCTATAAAATAAAGAAATAGAAAACATATTTTAACAAACCAAAATTAATAAATAATGTCATTAGTTGTAAATTCTGTTCATAGTCTAAATTTAGAGATTTGAGAAAGTAGAATTGTTTTAGAAAAAACAGATCTGTGGACATACATAGTAATATACTTTAAGTAGGTTGGTTTCTACACAATTTGAGACCTTTAATGGCTGATTGTTTGAATTGCATGAAATAACCAAGAAAACTCTATTCTTACAATGTAGTGAGCAGATCGCACGAAGTGTCAGTGTTGTAAAAATGAAGTGTTAACTGTTATTCTTATCAACTGAAGATTTAAAGTTACCACATTTACACCATTAGTACTTTATACACTAGATTTACATTAGAGAACAACAAGCTGACGTGCTGAGCCACGTGCTGACTGGTGTTTGTTCATTCATGTGTTCACATAAAGTATGACTTTTCTTTCCCATGCACGGAGAAAAGACAGTAACATTAGACATAACTGCGGTGTCCATAATAGTTTACCATGGTTCTCTCTTATAATAATAATATAACAATTGTAAAACTTTGTTTGTAGTTACCTCTATTCTGGTTAAAAAGGCGAGTTCAGTTTAAGAAAAGTGACGCAAGCTCTTTGACGTGCAGCAAAGCTGTTATGAACTAACATCTACAAAAAAGGTCGATAACTTATCATTAGTTACAACAAACATTTAATGCCTATCCAGTTTTGTCGTTTTATCACATGAATTTGCGTATTTTGCACGGATACTCACTCTCTCGCTTCATTCATAACGGTTAAAGGGGAATTCCGCCTTGAAATGATCCTAGGGTTAATAACAAACGTGTACCGAGTTCGACCGTTCACTCGAGTTTGTTTTCATGCTAGTCTAACGTGACCAGTGTTATTGCTAAATGCAAATTAGCATGTTATGGTAGCCTTCGGGGCATCGGTGCATTAAAATCGAAATTGCTATGTCTATACTACTAATAATGCTCAAAATAACACCACACTTACACTGTAGCACAATGAGGGTCTCTATATGTAAACCGAAGCATTGAGAACTTTGCAAGTGTACAGGCAGTAGGGATGGCTCCCGCGAAACTGACGTTTCGACACTGTGTCGAGATCCCGAAGCGTAAATGTTTCGAAACACTGCTCCGAAATGTGATTCGAAACACCCATGTCACGTGATGAAGTGATTCGAAACACCAAGCGGTGCATTTCACAAGTATTTCGAAAGGTGGCGTACCTGTCGAATCTGCTTCGAATCTTAAACTGACAGGGTAGGAAACAAAACTGACAATACCTCATTGATGCGTTTTTGGCAAGATCAAATACTATAAATTACTGAAAAGAAGTAATTTTTCCTCATAGGTATGTAACACTTAGGCTACTTACAAAAATGCATGCCAGCAAGTGTCCCTTGTGTGAGAATGTTTTCAAAGGCTGGAGAAATTATATGTAAAAAAAGTAGCTGGTTGAGTTTATCAACACAGAACAATTTATATATTTGAATAAAGATCTTTATATGTAAACAATGTGGCATATTATGGCTTGATATATTTTATGAATCTCTTATTATTTATTTGGTATATCTCTATTCTATTTTTTTTTTCATTAAATAGACCCGAATAGCCTATAGTTATCGACAATTGTGAGCCTTAAAGCTCATGTAGTTGTCAAACAGATGTTAAAACAACAACAAAACTATTTTATTATGATGACGTAGCACATACATTTCCCAGGTTCGATCCTAAGATTTACGCATGAGAGTCGAGAGCACTATCCACTCTCCCATTCTATCACTTGTTTGTCAATCAAACAACATGTGGGATACAATTTGTCAGCGCTCGTCTAAAATCTTGTCAAGGCTGCTTCATGTAAAGACATGCAAACGACCGCTAGGTGTCCCTGTGGAGGCGGTTTCGGATTGATGTTTCGAAGCCTCGAAACATACGGCACAATTGATTCAACTGTTTCAGTGTTTCACGAAGCCTCGCTCTGCCCACCACTAACAGGCAGTTTATTAAAAAGGAACACTTACCGTTCACGTCTGGATCAAATATCCATGCGGGCGCCATCTTGGGAAAACTGAACTCTCGCGTGAAACGTTGTTGCCCGGAACAGGCGTTGTGCACGTGATATGTGAATGCATCAGAAGCCGAGAGAAATGAAGGTGTGCGCCAGTACAGCAGGTGGCGGTATGCATCTTTACAGTGGGTTTGAAATCCGCCGGTAAACCCACAAAAGAAGAAGGAAGCCGTGCATAGTGAAGAGAAGAAAATGGTTCGTGTTTGCGCTTTTCCCGGCTGCGGTAAGAAAATGAAGCACTATAATCCGGAAAGTTTTCACAGACTTCCACTGCAGCACAACGATACATTGAAGCAGTGGCTGGTCATATTACACATAGATGTCGAAACACCGGTAAAACTGCTGCGAGAGAAGGACTACCGTGTCTGCAGTAACCATTTCAAAAAGGACGACTTCGTCGTAACCAGAAGAACCTCCAATCCTCCCAGCAGACATCGCCTCAAGAAAAGTGCTGTACCGAGAGCCGAGAGACCTGTTGCTGATCATGTGAATGAGGTAATGTGTGAATTTGTTTGGTCATAGATCCACTACACCGTAGTTGTATAAGATACTTTTTACAGTGAAGCTGTATGTATACCTTCATTAAAACTGTACATTTAGTTGATTTCCTCTGCATAAATAATATGTGTGTGTGTGTATCTCTCTATATGTGTGTGTGTGTGTGTGTGTGTGTGTGTGTGTGTGTGTGTGTGTGTGTGTGTGTGTGTGTGTGTGTGTGTGTGTGTGTGTGTGTGTGTGTGTGTGTATCTATATATATATGTGTGTGTGTGTGTGTGTGTGTGTATCTATATGTGTGTGTGTGTGTGTGTGTGTGTGTGTGTGTGTGTGTGTGTGTGTGTGTGTGTGTATGTATGTATGTATGTGTATATCTATATGTGTGTGTGTGTGTGTGTATATATATATATATATATATATATATATCTATATATGTATGTGTGTGTATATATATCTAAGGAATAATTGACGACGGGCCATTGAATTATAAGAAAATAATGCACACCCGCAGGTGTGCATTATTTTCAAATAATTCAAAGGACCGGAGTCAATTATTCCTCTTATACCACGGTTACCAGAATCATTTGCATTTAGCAATAACACTGGTCACGTTAGACTAGCATGAAAACAAACTCGAGTGAACGGTCGAACTCGGTACACGTTTGTTATTAACCCTAGGATCATTTCAAGGCGGAATTCCCCTTTAAGAATGTTGCTGGGTAACGGGAACAACAACAGTAGCTTATAATGAGAAATTATATTTTACACACGCTTAACGTACATTTCTAGACTGTGCAAAATATTGAAAAAATAGTAAAACTTAGCCACTTACCAGTTGTTTGTGCTCATCAGAGTTTCCATTCAGACGAACTGAGTTGTGGCTAGAAGGGATACTAGCCGGCTTACAGCTGTGTCCAAAATCTCGTGAGCTCTCGCCGAACGAGCGCTGTTTTCAGCTAAACCCAACATCTCGCGAGATTTGGTCGTAGCTGTACTTCATCTAGCCAGAACCCTCAAACTGCTGAAGTTTTTGAACAGGACAAAGGATGCCTATGCCCAATGTTAATGACTACAAAGTTTGATAGGGAAGTGTAGACATTTTATGTATAAATATACAAATTATTTTATTTGTATTTTATTATGATTACTTGAGAAAGACACAATTTATTGTTGCTGTTGTTGTTATTATTATTATTTATTACTGGTGCTCTTTGCAGTTAACTACATGTGTGATTTCTTATATAATAGAAATCTAATAAGTCAAATATGATCCTATAGGTGAAAATGAAATTTCGATAGGGTGTATAACAATGTCAAACAGGATTCTAAAGGATACACTGAAAATCCACTAAAATAAATCTGAATTTCCAATAGGATTGTATAATCCTTTAGAATCATACAGGACAAATTAAAATCCATTAAAATAAAGCTGAATGCCCAAAAGGATTTTAAGAATCCTTTAGAATCCTACAAGACAAAGTTAAAATCCACTAAAATATATCTGAATGTCCAATAGGATTTTAAGAATCCTTTAGAATCCTACAAGACAAAGTTAAAATCCACTAAAATATATCTGAATGTCTAATAGGATTTTGAGAATCCTTTAGAATTCTACAAGACAAAGTTAAAATCCACTAAAATATATCTGAATGTCCAATAGGATTTTGAGAATCCTTTAGAATTTTACAAGACAAAGTTAAAATCCACTAAAATATATCTGAATGTCTAATAGGATTTTGAGAATCCTTTAGAATCCTAAAAGACAAAGTTAAAATCCACTAAAATATATCTGAATGTCCAATAGGATTTTAAGAATCCTTTAGAATCCTACAAGATTCTATGAAATTCTAATAGGATTTTTTGACAAGGGCCACCTGTTGTCTGTTGGCATGAACGATCAATTTACTTCTCCTTTCGGTGTTTTTTGGCAGTCTGTAAAACGATAGCTCCGAATTCTTGTTAATCTGTTAGTACAGTCTATCGCACAACAGCTTTTTCCCATTTCGACGCGTTTTCACTGTGTTTTCACCGATGTAACGCTGTACTCAAATTAGTGATGGGTCGTTCGCGAATGAGTCGGCTTGAGCCGGCTCTTGTAGGTGAACGACGGGAGCCGGCTCGCATATCTGAAGAGCCGACTCATATAGCCTATAGAAATTAAACCATTATGTTATAATGAAATAATGAATGAATTTTTTTTTTAAACAATTGACTAATTCAAAGAACAAAAAAAAAATTATATAAGGTGTAAAGGTGCACACATTCGTTTCGACGGTCTGATCAGCCGCACGTTCTATTCCTGTCAATCATACACGAGGTGTCAACCAATTATACAGCATGAGGGAGGGGCTGAGCCGTCACACTTACACAAACTCGGAGGAGAGGAGAGGAGACAGGAGAGGAAAAACAACTGAAAACAAAACAAAAGCAGGAAAATGAGTCGAAAGCACAGCAGCATTTGGAATCATTTTAATGATGTAGACAATGTTAAAGCACAGTGTAGAATTTGCCTAAACAAAATCTCATATAAAACCGGTTCTACGCACAACCTACACCGGCAAATGCGAACTGTGCACCCAACTGTGAAGCTAGCGGAGCTTCGAGAAACTAGCGGTCCCGTTAGTGATGGTGGAACGACTGGAGCCAGCACCTCACGTGGTGATGTATCCACTCCGCGACCCACAGCAACGCAGTCTTCTATAAAGGACCAGTTTATGCAAAAGTCAATGTCTGTAGCAAAACAAGGTCAAATTGATATTGCATTGGCTAAAATGTTTGCCACTGATTTCCAGCCATTTTCGATCGTGGAAGACAGAGGTTTTAGAAATTATAGCAGTAGTCTAAATCCAATGTACACAATTCCAAGCAGGAAAGTAATTTCAAATTCACTTATTCCACAACTGTATGAGAGCACAAGGGCTTCATTGCAGGAAAGAGTCAAAAATACTACTGCAGTTTGCCTTACCACTGACTGCTGGACGTCAAGGATGACCACTAATTACATGTCAGTTACATGTCACTTTATTGAAGATTTTTCAATGTCTAGCTGTCTTCTAGATTGTTTTGAGTTCAGTGACAGACACACCTCAGAGAACTTGGCAGAAGAATTGTTGAGAGTGGCAAGAGAATGGCATATAGATGGAAAAGTTGTCTGTTGTGTTACTGACAATGCAGCCAACATTACCAAAGCTGTGAAAATATTAAAGTGGACCCATCATCCATGTCTTGCCCACACAATCAACCTGATTGTAAGAGATGCTCTGAAGGTGATGAAGCCCACGGTGGACAAAGTAAAAGCAGCTGTGGAATACTTCCACAGGAGCACAGTAGGTGCTGAAAAACTAAAGTCTACACAACGGCAGATGGGAATGCCTGAGCTAAGGCTTAAACAAGACTGCCCTACAAGGTGGAATTCAACGTTTTATATGTTGAAACGGTTTCTCGAGTCAAAGGATGCCATTAGCTCTACCCTGGCCATTGTCAGTGCACCTGTTGATCCTCTGACCCAAGAGGAATGGGAGCTGGTGGAGGAGGTGTGCAAAGTCCTGGAGCCCTTTGAGCAGGTTACTGTTGAGATCAGTGGAGAGAGGTACAGTAAGCAGTTATTTCTACATTTTATCCTGTATTTTATATTACACGATTACATTTATATTACACATCTGTTCTCTCTTTTTAGCTATGTGACAGCCTCAAAAAAGATAGTCCTGTGTAATGGTCTGCAGCGAATCACAGCCAACCGCCAGAGAGAAGCAAATGGAACAACCACAAGGCAAGTGATAGAGTTGATGGAATCCCTATGTTCATCAATGGACAGAAAGTTCCATAGAATGGAATATAATCACGTGCTATCAGAAACCGCTGCACTCGACCCCAGGTTTAAGAAGTTAGCCTTCAGTGATGCCAGAGCGATTGACGAGGCTCTTCAAAGAATCACCTCAGCAGCAGGGAGGGACAGCCCCAGCAGTCAGCTGGCTCAGACACCAGGGCAACAGGAAGCAGAGAGAGCAGGAGCAACAGCAGTAGTGCCACAAGTGTCTGCTGTTTGGATGCTGTTTGATGAGAGAGCAACTGGGAATGCAGCACAAAGGAATCCCTCAGCAGATGCCATAATGGAGGTCCGATCCTATTTGGAGGAGCCCCTCCTCCAAAGATCTGAAGATCCTCTGAGCTGGTGGAAGAACAAGGCCTCTATCTACCCACGGCTTACTAAAGTCATGACAGGGAGACTCTGCATAGTGGCCACATCCGTTCCCTCTGAGAGGGTCTTCTCGAAAACAGGACAAATTATTACTGAGAGAAGAAACCGCATCAGCCCCTCGAAAGTAAGGCAACTTGCATTTCTGAATGCAAATATCTCATAAAAGAAAAATATGATCAGCATTGTGTGTGTGTGTTCATGCTAGTTATACAAAACATAACTAGCGAGGAATTTCATGCTGGTTATAACATGCCAATGAAGAAGAGAGAAAAAGAGGGACCAGTTTAATCCTTTCAGTTATTTATTTTTCTTTAATATGGGTTCTATTATGTTGTTCAGATTCAGATTGTATTTTAATGTTGTTTCTATACATTAAAAGGTTGTAATTTAAATGCAAATGTTTAATAGTATTCTTTTTTCATAACAAATCAATGCATGTTTAAAGAAATTGTAAAACATTGTGACTATAATTTCATTTAATAATTCAAATAGAACTGTTTTCACACCTATCATAGTCAAAACGTTATTATTTTTTAAAGAGCCGTTTGTGAGCCAAAAGAGCCGGCTCTTTTTAGTGAGCCGAGTAAAACGAGCCAGCTCATGAAAAAGAGCCGGAATGCCCATCACTAACTCAAATGCTGCCGCTCTGTCTTTTGCCACTCAGTGGGCGTAACCGCAGTCCCTCTCGCCGACAGTGATGTCATGTGCATACTCTCTATACTCGTGAAGAGGGCGGGGTAAGCGCATTCAGAGGAGCACGTGCACACTAAAAGAATAATGGGTTGGATTATGCTTTCACTTCATTTCCTAAAAAAAAAAAAAAACATTAAAAAACGTTCTGTCTATTTTATGTATTTTAAGTTATTTTAGGTAATTAAAAAAAGAACCACCCTGTAACGTATTTAATGGTTGCAAAAAATATCCCAAAAGAATGTTATTATTTGGTTCCCCCAAAAAACCCAAAAGATTCCTGACCTATGATCTAAAAAAATCCTCAACTGAATGTAAATGTGTAAAATCAAGCTTTATTTTCAGCACAGCTACTACAATATGATTAATTACTTATATAGATTATTTAGTGAGTCAGTTGCGTGTTGATTCATCTGATATTATTTTGAATCTTACTGTGTGTGTTGTGTTTTTAGGATATGGGTTTCGATTGTTGTGAAACTACAGTGTATGTGACTGATGAGAGCTCCACAGAAAGTCTGGATTCAGTGGGCGATGAGACCGAAGAAGATGAGACTGAACAAGATGAGACTGAACAAGATGAAACCGAACAAGATGAGACCAAACCACAGCCACTGCCGGACAAACATCTCTCTGAACCGGACACAGATCTCAGCCTCAATTTACTCTGTTACACCGATTCAGACAGTGATCAGGATGATGAATCTTCTAAACAAACCACCACAGAGACTCATGATATCGCCTGTAACACGGAAGAACAGCAGCTGATCCTGCAGACCACACTGAAGACGTGTTCAGTCAAACTGGAGGACTGCAGGAACCAGATAGAGATAAAAACAGAAACCACAGAAGAGGAAGATGACACTGAGGATGAAGACGATGATGAAGAAGAAGATAAGAAGAAGCGTTATAATGACGACGATGATGACTTCCTTCCTTCGGATGAGTCTAATGATGACGATGGTGATCACAGTATTCCTTCAGGTCTGTCTGTTTTTTTATTCTTTCTTGACATTGGTGTAAATTCCTGTTTCGGGAATTTTAAAAAGGTCAGATTTATTGCAGGCCTCTGAAGCGGGAAGTTTGTTTATTTGCACATGAATGCAGAAATGGGTCGTATTTTATTTCTGATAACAAGCAAAATAAACAACAAGATTACCTTAGTCGACACACCAGGGGTCTCATTTATAAAACTGTGCAGTTTGTGTAAATTTAAGTAAAACACAAATTTTCAATGCTGTTGTGTTTCTTTCAGATGAGATCAATGAAACTTCTGATGAAGAGAAACCACACAAGTGTCGGTATTGTAAGAAGAAATATCCCAATGAATGGACGCTTGAGAAACATATGCGTATACACAGCAAAAAGAAACCGTATCAATGCAGCGTATGTGGGAAAACCTTTAAGCTTTTAGATTATGTAATAATACATGAAAAAATACACAGTGAGGAGAAACCCTTTCCATGTTCACACTGCGATAAAAGTTTTACTAATCAACATAGTCTAAAACTACATAATAGAGTTCACACTGGAGAGAAACCGTACCTGTGCCAACACTGTGGGAAGAGCTTTGCAAAACAACAGAATCTTAAATTTCATCAGAGAGTTCACACCAAAGAAAAACCTTATCACTGCTCTCAATGTGGACAGAGCTTTGCGCGTCCCCAGACCTATAGGATTCATCTGAAAGTTCACCTTGGAGTTAAACCTTATCCGTGTAATATTTGTGGGAAGAGTTTCACTCGACAGGACAATTTGGTGACACATCAGAGAATTCATACGGGAGAAAAACCTTACAAGTGCACCCAGTGTGATATGGGATTTACACAAGCAGTTCTCCTGAGACTTCATCAGAAAAAACATACTGCAGGAAAACTTTAACATCTGTAGAGATATTCAGTCATGTAGGACATTTTCAGACTCATCATGCTAAAGAAAAACTGAAAAATGCCACAAAAATGGTTACAAACGTAGAAGACTTGGTTACAAACTCTACATTTCTGGTTCTGTGACTTTTATGATGTGAGTTTTCTATTTTCAGCATGTATGTGTATATATTTTTATACAATATACAATGTACATTATAAATGCATTTTGTTTTTGGTTCACATGGAAAGTTTTCTTTACAGAAATTGAGCATAAAGTAAAGAAACAAATGTTCTGGGAATAGTACTATATTCTCGGTTGTAAATAGTTCATGTTGTGTTGTTTATCATTCCTCTAACTAAAAAAACCTCAAACACATCATTTAATATGATGAAGAGGGTTCATAATAAATATATTTGATTTAAATTCTGTATCTGTGCTTATTTTTATCATCTTATTTATAATAATATAGAAGCAACAGAATTAAGATTTAATATAGAGTTTTTTTGGTTGGGTTTCACCTCCGTTCCGGTAGGGGGCGCAATGCACATTTCTCTTCTGTCTGCACGCGTAGCGGTTTGAGCAGACTCGGCGAAATATCAGTCAGGTAGTACTAACTTAGTAGTAGTAGAAATATAGCTTGTGAATAATAATGGTGATTACGTGCATTGTAAAGGGTTGTGAAAACAAGCAGAAAGTTTATAGCGCCGTCATGTTTCACAGAATTCCAAATAACCACAAACGGCGGAAAGCATGGCTTGCTGCTTTAAACATGGATCCGACGACGACTTCAGAAGTAATTATGAAGAATTGTCGTGTTTGCTCCGAACATTTTACCCAGGATGACTATACCTCAACGGGACTACGCCTAAAAGATACTGCGATACCAACGATCTTCAAATCACAAACAGAACAAACTGTATCATCACCCGATGCTGTAAGTGTCCTTGCGCATTATTTTTGCTTAGTCTGCACGAATAACCTCAGTGCGAATCTGAAACAGATTTGTTTGCATGACGACTGTGTTTAGAGATTCAGATTAAGTACAACACTGTGTGCAAAGTCCGCAATGTAACGTTACATGTCACTGACAACATCATTTGATTTCTTTATAGGGGGGCGTTTACCCCAAAATGACAGGGTGGACAGCAGTTTTAGGCACCCGTGAAAAATGCTTAATATTATTATGAAAATGAATATAAATGATAAAAATGACTTGTAGAGGACAATAAGAAAAATCTAGAAGTGTTTGAATTTTGTCATTTATTCACGGCGAAATTTAACAGCAAAGTACACAACAAGCGCACGAGTGCCAGTACCTACAAACGATGACAGCAAGCCACAAACAGTGCAGCTGGTAAAAATAACCGAGGCTTACCGGAAGTGCCACGAAAAGCTGTCACAAAAAGTGTCAGCTGCTTCAAAAAGTCACTGGCAGTGACCGGAAGTGCCACGACTAGCTGACACAAATGAGACAGCCAGTGTTCGAATTATGTCAAAGCTTATGGGGGTTCCCCTACCTAAGCCCCACCCCCTGGCCAAGCCCCACCCCCCTCATTATAAGGTCGCTGTGATTTGACAAAGTAAGATGTGATCCAGGATCAACAATCATCTGATCCTGGTTTTAATCAAAGAAACCCCAAATTACCCTTAACTCAAAACCTAAATGTTTTTACCCCTCAAATTAGTGTGAAACACTGCAAGGCCAGAAATTTTAAACAGAATAGGGGTGAAATAGGGTGGACCTAAATGCCTACTCTCAAATTACATAATGTTACTATATAGTATTGGTTAAATGGATTTCATTGCGTTTTAAAATCATAGATCGAATAATTTTCGGATCAGCAAAACTGGGGATGGGAAAATAAAATAAGAACAAATTAAGAAATGATGAGCATATAAAAATAGAAAAGAACAAAGTTACAAATAAAGTAAGATCTAACAGTAGTATTAAGGTACATAAATAGAATCAAATAAACATTAACACTGTCTTCTTTATTATATAAATTAAATATAATTAATCTTTTTAAAGATACAGAAGTTATTTTCCTTTGTTTTCTGTTGTTTAATTAATATGAATGATACAAACATAAGCAGATAAGAACTGCTACTTTCAGACCAACACAAAGAGTTGACTTCTTTCTGAACTGTTTGCACTCACTTTAAAACATAACTGAATGTTTTTATGAGAATAGGTTCCAAGACTGTTGTATTTCAAAATAATTTTGTGTTTGCATGCTTTAGAATCGCGCGTCTCCGTGCTCCGCTTATTAGTGTGCGTTCATTTGAGTATGTGTGCGCGTCATTGCCTGTGCAAACACACAACAGCTCACTTTAACATCTTGCGCTCAAATTGTTTAAAATCGCTTGCATGTTAACATTTGCAAGGTTTAAAACCACACATGCAAAAACTAAGCTTTCTATAAATAGTTATTTATTTCTAAAAGATGCCTATTTGAGTGATTAGTATTAAAGAGAGTATCATTTATTATCATTTATGCGTGATTTCTTCTGCTTTCCCAATAAAATATTTTGTGTTTCTTTTGACTTGCTGGACCAGCTGTCAGTTTGAGTGTGTAACCTCGCCACTGTTATGAAATAATAGTTTAAGAAGAAAAAAAAAAACCATGGAACACATGACACGCAGAAACATAACTCATCTGTCAATTCCTCCAGAAAACAGCAGGAGGCGCACTTGCGAGTTTATATTTATTTCAGACAGAAATCATTTGAATTAGTTTATAGCGAAATTGGGACAAATAACAGACAGCAGCCTATCGCTTTGTGACAGCGCAACATGAGAACTTTAAATTCATGTAGTATTTTAATTTGAATAAAAACCAGGGGACCCCCCTAATTTATATTTTTGTGGTTTATGGGGGGTCCTTCGAGGCTTATAGCAGGTCCGGGACCCCCCCAGACCCCCTTCAATTCGAACACTGGAGACAGCTGCCGGAAGTGCCACCACCAGCTGCCACTGCCGTGATTTGAGGTTGGCCCTACTGGAGGGTGAAACGCTGAAGATTAGGCTGTTAATAAATGATGGTAGTGCTTTATTTTGTGCACTATTTGTCTCTATTGTGTCAATTGTATGATGACAACATTTTCAAAAAACCCAAAGCTCAAAATTGATCACATGACTAGACATAGCAGACATTCCCATTTACAAAGAAACCCGGATTGTCCGTTGAGGATTGAGAAACGGCCACATGTAAATATGTTAAACGAAATGTTTTGTTTAATAGCCGAATGCATGGTCAGAAAGTAAAATTATTTAGTGGCTCAGTTGTGTGTTGATTAGCGAATATCATTTATAATCTTACTGTGTGTGTTGTGTTGTTAGGATGTGGAGTTTTGTGAATCTTCAGTGTATGTGATTGATGGAAGCTCCTCAGAAAGTCTGGATTCAGTGAGCACCGAACAAGATCAACCCTTGATGGACAAACATCTCTCTGAAGAGACATCCGGTCCCACACAGGAATCCGAGCTCAGTCTTACTTTACTCTGTTATAGTGAGTCAGACAGTGATCAGGAGGATGAGTTTTCCGAACAAACAGGCACAGGGTCTCAGGTTATTGTCTATAACGGTGAAGAACAACAGGAGATCCTGCAGACTACAGTGAAGACGTCTTCAGTCATACTGGAGGACGGCAGGAACCTGATTGAGATGAAAACAGAAACCACAGAAGAGGAAGATGACACTAATGATGATGAACAAGATGATGATGAAGAAGAAGATGAGCATTATGGTGACGATGATGATGATTTTGTTCCTTTTGATGAGCCTTTAGATGACGACGATGATCACTGTATTCCTTCAGGTATGTTTCTTTGGCTCTCTTAGCTTTTAAATTGAGTTTAGTAGCACTTCAGAGTGGGAGGGATTATAAGCGTGTCATTATATTTGCGATGCCTAGTTGGAATTCCATACATTAAAGGGATAGTTCACCCAAAAATGAAAATAATGTCATTAAGGACGTAAGACTTCCGTTTATCTTCAGAACACAGTTTAAGATGTTTTATATTTAGTCCGAGACCCTTCATTAAAAATAATTTTTTTTTTAAACTTACAGCGTGCATCTTCCTCAGACTGTAAATGAAGCCCTGGCGCACAAAAAAACAGCTGGGGCGCACCAGATAACATATCAGCCGTATCGTACGTCATCCGTGTCACTGCAGTCACGTGACTTTAGTCTTGCGCATGCGCTTCACAACAGACGAGAAAGAGAAGACAATGCTGAATAAAGCCGTAATTTTTTTTTATTTTTGGACCAAAATGTATTTTTGATGCTTAAACACTTCTAACCGACCCACTGATGTCACATGGACTACTTTGATGATGTTTTTATTACCTGTCTGGACATGGGCACTATACCATAAGTAGATTTTCAATGAAGGGTCAACAAGCTCTCAGACTAAATATAAAACATCTTAAACTGTGTTCCGAAGATGAACAGAGGTCTTACGAGTTTGGGTGAGTCATCAATGACATTATTTTCATTTTTGGGTGAACTATCCCTTTAATTTATTTGTCATTTCACGACTAAATCAAAATTGACCACCACCACAAATAGATGTTTGCACATCGATTGGAACCCCAACTGTTGTGGTACTAAAAAAAGTATTGGGTACTAGGTACTGTACCCAGCGAAAAAGCCCCCAAAAGTAAGCAAACCCAACCTGTGGGGTAGTGTGCAATGGAAAAGAGACATTAGTCGACAGACCTGAAAATATTTAATAGGCGTGTTTACTGAAAAATAATGCACACCCCAATCAGAATGAAGCATTCAGCACCCCCATGGTATCAAATCACATTTTATATTAGCATAGCTTTATAAAACACTTTTAAAGGACTGACAAACTATTTTCTGTCTTGTGAATGTGGAAAATGATATACAATCACCTTCTCGCTTGTTTGCAGTTTGTTTAACATTTTTATTGCTGTTGTGTTTCTTTCAGATGAGATCAACGAATCTTCTGATGAAGAAAAAACGCACAAGTGTCCATACTGCAAGAAGACATTTTCTGATGCATTGAAGCTTAAGTCACATGTGCGTTCACACACCAAAGAGAAACCGTTTCAATGCAGCGTATGTGGAAAAACCTTTAAGCTTTTAGGTTACTTGAGACAACACGAAAAAACACACGTTGAGGAGAAACCCTTTAAATGTTCACACTGCGATAAACGTTTTTGTAATAAACCCAGTCTAACGCGACATAACAGAGTTCACACCGGAGAGAAACCGTACCTCTGCCAACACTGCGGAAAGAGCTTCTCCAACTCCAGGGGTTTTACAGATCATATGAGAGTTCACACCGGAGAAAAACCTTATCATTGCTCTCTATGTGGAAAGAATTTCGCGCGTCCCCAAGCCTTTAAGCTTCATCAACGAGCTCACACTGGAGTAAAACCTTATCAGTGTAGTTTTTGTGGGAAGAGTTTCACTCGACAGGACAATTTGGCGACACATCAAAGAATTCATACGGGAGAAAAACCTTACAAGTGCACTCAGTGTGATTTGGGATTTACACAAGCGGTTCTCCTGAGACTTCATCAGAAAAAACATCATGGAGGGAAATCGTAACATCTGTAGAGATATTCAATCATGTAGGACCTTTAAAAGACTCATCATGCTGAAGAACAGACTGAAAATGGCAAGCAGTAACAAACACTATTTTACATTTAAAAGAAGACTTTGTATTTTCTGTACTGTATTGAATATAATAGCAGATTTATTTGCATTCAAATAAAACTATTTGCTGTGAGATCTTTCTACATTTTTGTTTTTGTGACATTTATGTTGTGATATTGGTATTTTCTTTATGTTTATTAATGTATGCATATATATTTTTATACATATACATTATAAATACATTTTTGGATCACCACAAAACTTTATCTGTATATTCAGAAAGAAACTAATGCTCTGGGAACGGTCCGTAACTTTATTCTCGATTGTAAATAGTTAATGTTGTGTTGTTATCTATCATTCCTCTTACTAAAAAAGTCAAACGCATCATTTAATTTAATTAAAAAATTAATTACCTCAATAATAATAATTTAGAAGCAATATAATTAAGATTTTAATATTTTAATATTTGTTTCTTCCGTTCCTCCTCATGGGCTTTACATCCATTCCAACAGGTGGCGCAAGTGCACCTAAAGCTCGATTACCAAACAACCGCCATAAAACCAAAGAAGAAGACGTAGTTGTTTGCATACTGGAGAAGAGTTGTTGTAAAAAAAGTCAATTTTATCATGTCAAGACGGTGTTATTTTCACCCCGACTGCAAATCTCCTATATATGGCCTTCCCAAGGATGACAAAATTAGGGAGCAATGGTTAAGTTTTATTTTTAACTCGAGTTCTGAACATAACAACCCCAACATATTTCTCTGTGCTGCGCATTTTACGGAGGACAGCTTCATTAATCGTGAAGAGTACAATGCTGGTATCGCACAAATTCTTAACCTGAAAAAGGAATCAGTTCCCACTTTATCAGGACAACGTGATGATAATGGCCCAAACTCTGTAAGTATGCTTTATGTTTAATGCATAATTTGGCGCCGCTAGCCAGTTAAAGTTAGCTAAAGATAGTTTAATAAGAATAAAATGTATAAGTTTGAGAGCGTTATGTCATGAATTGTCTTTGGGAGTGAAGCACAGAGGAGATGGACCCAACGTGAGGGGGCGTATTCTTAAAAAACCTTGAGAACCACAACAATAGTATCTTAATCTTAACGCTGCAGCCTGCGGACGTCGCATATTCAGTCTGCATACGTCATCAAGCCTGGTTTATTTTAGTTAACTAAGCATTACATTCGCAATTCATACGATTAACTACAAATAAAAGTCAACTTTCTAAGTGTTAATATTGTGAAATAAGACAGCCTTGATGACGTATGCACCCTACAAAGGCGACCTCCGGAGGCTGCAGCCTTCCGACTGAGAAAAGGCCACATGTGAATGTTAAATAGTGTTGGGTCAGTTGTGTGTTGATCAGCTGATATCATGTATAATCTTACTGTGTGTGTGTGTTTTCAGGATGTGGATTGTTGTGAAACTTCAGTCTATGTGACTGATGGGAGCTCCACAGACAGTCTGGATTCAGTGAGCATCCACCAAGATCAGCTACTGATGGACAGACCGCTCTCATCCGGTCCCACACAGGAATCAGAGCTCGGTCTCACTTTACTTTGTTATAGCGAGTCAGACAGCGATCAGGAGGATGAATCTAATGATAAAAGCACCAAAGAGTCTCATGATATTGTCTGTAACGCTAAAGAACAGCAGGAGATCCTGCAGACCACAGTGAAGACGTGTTCAGTCCAACTGGAGGATTGCACGAACCTGATGGAGATAAAAATAGAAACTATAGAAGAGGAATGTGACACTGAGGACGATGATAAAGAAGAAGATAAGAATAAGCGTTATGATGAAGATGATGATTTTGACAATCACTGTATTCCTTCAGGTATGTTTCTTTTTATACTTTCTTTGCTTTGGTGTTAATTACTGTTTTGGTTCATGGCATGAAAAATTTATAAAAAAAAGGTCATTTATTTGAATGGGACCTCTTTTTATTCACACGTGAATGCTGGAAAGCAAAAATGAGTCGAATTTCAAGCTTGCACTATAGATGGTTTCGGCAGTAACAACATAAACAAACGGCTTTTGTTGAACAAATGTAACTTCCGGTAAACTTTCGCACTGAATAAATACCAACAGAGTTATTTTATAGTATTTATTTTCTAATAAAAAGCTAAATAAGCAACAAGTAGATTACTTCTTGTTTATTATGTTTGCAGTTTGTGTAAATTTAAATTAAAAAAAAATATTTTCAATGCTAATGTGTTTCTTTCAGATGAGATCAATGGATCTTCTGATGAAGCAAAAACGCACAAGTGTCCATACTGTAAGAAGACATTTCCTGATGCATTGAAGGTTAAGTCACATGTGCGTCTACACACTGAAGAGAAAACGTATCAATGCAGCGTATGTGGAAAAACCTTTAGGCTTTTACGTTCTTTGAGGGCCCACGAAATAACACACAGGGCAGAGAAACCCTTTCCATGTTCACACTGTGATAAACGTTTTAGTAATAAAAATCGTGTGATGGTCCACGAGAGAGTTCACACCGGAGAGAAACCGTACCTCTGCCAAGACTGTGGGAAGAGCTTCTCTAAATCTCATTCTTTTAGAGTTCATCTGAGAGTTCACACGGGAGAAAAACCTTATCAGTGCTCTCAATGTGAAAAGAGCTTTGCGCGTCCCGAGGCCTATAGGCTTCATCGGCGAGCTCACACTGGAGTTAAACCTTATCAGTGTAGCTTTTGTGGGAAGAGTTTCACTCGACGGGACAATTTATCGACACATCAGAGAATTCATACGGGAGAAAAACCTTACAAGTGCACTCAGTGTGATTTGGGATTTACACAAGCGGTTCTCCTGAGACTCCATCAGAAAAAACATACTGGAGGAAAACCTTAACATCTGTGGGGATATTCATTCATGTAGGACCTTTAAAGACTCATCATGCTGAAGAACAAATTGTGAAAATGACAAATAACTAATATAAAAAATTGTTACAAACACTATTTTACATTTATAGAAGACTTTGTATTTTCTGTACTGTATTGAAAAATAATAGCAGATTTAATTAAAAATCAGATGTATTTGCTGTAAGAATTTTTCTACATTCCTAGTTCTGTGACATTTATGATGTGATTTTTAGTATGTGTATTTAATTTTATACATATACATTATAAATACATTAAGGTTTGTTTTTTTTGTTCACCAGGAAGGTTTTATTACACAAATTGAATGTTAGTACGTGTATATTAATGGAAAAAAATTTCTGGGAATGGTCCGTATCTTAATTCTTGATTTTAAATAGTTAATGTTGTGTTGTTATCTATCATTCCACTAACTAAATAAAAACCCCAAACACATAATTTAATATAATGAGGGGGGTTCATAATAAATTTTTTATTCAAATTCTGTATCTGTAATTATTTTTTATTACCTTAATAATAATACATTAAGAAGCAATGTAATTTTTTAACCAACTTTTGTATTAGGGTCAGTGACAAAAACTGTTTGGCAAGATAAGAAATTCAAACATCTATTTAAAAAACTTGTTTTAAAAACATGCAGTGTATTTTATAAAAAAAATATGCAATAAAAAATTACATTTTTCACCATTTAAGATTAATATTTAGGATTTTCCTCCGGTTCCTCAATATGAGCTGCATCTCCATTCCAGCAGGTGGCGCAAGTGCACCCCGAGCTGGTTTACCAAACAACCGCCACAAAACAAAAGAAGAAGACGTAGTTTGTTGGCCTGTTAGAGAAGAGTTGTTGTAATAAAGTCCATTTTATCATGTCAAGACGGTGTTATTTTCACCCCGACTGCAAATCTCCTATATATGGCCTTCCCAAGGATGACAAAATTAGGCAGCAATGGTTAAATTTTATTTTTAACTCGAGTTCTGAACATAACAACCCCAACATATTTCTCTGTGCTGCGCATTTTACGGAGGACAGCTTCATTAATCGTGAAGAATACAATGCTGGTATCGCAGAAATGCTTATACTGAAAAATGAATCCGTTCCCACTTTATCAGGACAACCTGCTGATAATGGACCAAAACCTGTAAGTATGCTTTATTTTGTGATGCGAGATAATGAAAAAAATATATATGAACGGAGATCAGAGCCATTTGCACACGACAGAGCCAGACGCAATAGGTTGTAATACACATCTCCAGAGGATTTAGATTGGTTCTTTAATGTTTTGGACGCAATGACTTTGTCACAAGATTTAGCAAACTTTTAAGACCTTTAAAGCGAGTGTTTTTTGTGCACTGTATTGCCCTGCGAGCGCGAGGTCTTGCTTTCTCCGTGCATGCGCGCATCTCTTTGCGGCGGCTCTCTCTAGTTACCAATGGTAATAACGCGTGAATAAGCTGTGTACCTGCAAAACAGCATTTCTATTCATTTATTTGGGTATTGTTTGATCTTTGTTTGTTTTGAAACTGGACTATTTGGACAAATATACATAACTCGGATAATATCCTCGGCACTGCTACTGCAAATAAAACTAAACTCAATACAATTCATATTAATGGGTCAATGACGTGACGTTAATTATGTTGGTCCATATGGTTCAATTAAATGTAAAAGGGTTAAAATTTCAAATATATTTGCAGATTACTTGAATACATTTTCTTTTTTAAGGACCAAGTCTAAAATTTCTGGTTTTATTTCATTTTGAAAGACTATTTGGGGGATAATTGCAAAAAATGTCAATGTGGTGTAACCGATCTGTGTCAATTGGTGTAACTAGTATAAATATATTCATAAAAATGTGGAATAAAATGTAATCATCTAGTTTAGTGTAATATGATTTTTTTAACATAGATTTTACATAATTTGTCAACAATTATTTAAAAAATAGAGCTGTTTTCAGCATATGTCAGAACATATATTACAAAAAGGCATTAAAATTTATATTTAGAAATATCTAATAAAATGATATTTTAAAATAATAATTTTTTATGATGATGATGATTACGCTTACATGCCATAAAGATGGTTAAAATATTTAATATTTCTTACTCTTTGGTGCAATTGGCGGTTACACAATTTGACATTTTCAGGTCCATTCGGTCTTAACTTTCATAAAAATTGTGCAAATGTAATTTTTTATTGCATACAATTTAAATAAATACACTATGATGTGCATTAAAATAAACCTGATGCATGTTTTTAAAACAAGTTTTTTAAAAAGATTTTTGAATTCTCATCTTGCCAAACTGTTTATGTCCCTGACCCTAATACAAATGTATGTCAAAAAGTTATTTAGTGGGTCAGTTGTGTGTCAGTTGATATCATTTATTATCTAATTGTGTGTGTTGTGTTGTCAGGATGTGGATTGTTGTGAATCTTCAGTGAATATGAATGATGGGAACTCCACAGAAAGTCTGAATTCAGTGAGCACCAACCAAGATCAACCACTGCTGGACAAACATCTCTCTGAAGAGACATCCGGTCCCACACAGGAATCAGAACTCAGTCTCACTTTACTCTGTTACAGTGAGTCAGACAGTGATCAGGAGGATGAATCCTCTGAACAAACCACCAGAGACTTTCAGGTTATCGTCTGTAACGATGAAGAACAGCAGCAGATAATGCAGACCACGCTGAAGACGTGTTCAGTCCAACTGGAGGACTGCAGAAACCTATTGGAGAAAAAAATAGAAACCGATGATGATGATGATGAACAAGATGATGATGATAAAGAAGATAAGCGTGATGATGATGATGATGATTTTGTTCCTTCGGATGAGCCTTATGATGACGATAATGATCACTGTATTCCTTCAGGTATGTTTCATTTTTATTCTTTCTTGGCATTGGTGTAAATTCCTGTTTCGGTAAAGAGCATTCAGCAGCCCTGTGGTATTAAATAAAATTTTGTATTAGCATAGCTTTATAAAACTTAGACAAACGTCATCTTTCAATGTCTTGCGAATGTGGAAAATGATCACCTTCTCGTTTTTTGCGTTTGCAGTTAGTGTAAAGTAAAAAATAAAAACTATTTTCAATGCTGTTCTGTTTCTTTCAGATGAGATCAATGAATCTTCTGATGAAGAAAAACCACACAAGTGTCCATACTGCAAGAAGAGATTTTCCACTACAAGTCAGGTTAAGTCACATGCGGTTTTACACACCAAGGAGAAACCGTATCAATGCAGCGTATGTGGAAAAACTTTTAAGGTTTTACGTTCTTTAACCTTACACGAATTAACACACAGTGAGGAGAAACCCTTTCCATGTACACACTGTGATAAAGGTTTCAATAACAAACATAGTCTAACAAAACATATTAGAGTTCACACCGGAGAGAAACCTTTCCTCTGCCAACACTGCGGAAAGAGCTTCTCTAATACCAATGGTTTCAGAATTCATCAGAGAGTTCACACCGGAGAAAAACCGTATCAATGCACTCAATGTGAAAAGAGCTTCGCACGTTACCAGACCTTTAAGCTTCATCGGCAAGTTCACACTGGAGTAAAACCTTATCAGTGTGAGTTTTGTGGGAAGAATTTCACTCGACAGGACAATTTGGCAACACACCGGAGAATTCATACGGGAGAAAAACCTTACAAGTGCACCCAGTGTGATAAGGGATTCACCCAAGCGGTTCTCCTGAGACTCCATCAGAAAAAACATACTGGAGAGAAACCTTAACTGTAGAGATATTCAATCATGTAGGACATTTTAAAAGACTCAAAAGAAGAAACACGCTGAAGAACAGACTGAAAATGACAAAAACAAATAAAAAATCATGGTTACAAACATTATTTTACATTTATGGAAGACTTTGTATTTTCTGTACTGTATTGAAAATAATAGCAGATTTAATTGGATTCAATTAAAACTCTGATGTATTTGTTGTTTTTGTTTTATCTACATTTCTTGTTCTGTGACATTAATAATGTGATACTGGTATTTTCTATACATATTGGTAATTTTAAACATATACATTATAAATACATCTGGGAATGGTCACCTAACTTTATTCTTGATTGTAAATAGTTAATCTGGTGTTGTTATCATATTCGTCAAACAAAAAAAACTCAAAGACATCACTTAATATAATGATGAGGATTCATAATAAATATATTTAATTCAAATTCTGTATCTGTAATTATTTTTTTATTATCTTAATTATTATAATTTAGAAGCAACATAATTTAGATTTAATATTTAGGATTTGTTTCTCCCGTTCCTCCTTATGCGCTTCACCTCCATTCCAGCAGGTGGCGCAAGTGCACCTAGAGCTGGTTTACAAACAACCGCTATAAAAATCAAAGAAGAAGACGTAGTTGTTGGCCAGCTTGCGAAGATTGTTGTAATAAAGTGCTTTTTATCATGTCAAGACGGTGTTATTTTCACCCCGACTGCAAATCTCCTATATATGGCCTTCCCAAGGATGAGAAAATTAGGAAGCAATGGTTAAATTTTATTTTTAACTCGAGTTCTGAACATAACAACCCCAACATATTTCTCTGTGCTGCGCATTTTACGGAGGACAGCTTCATTAATCGTGAAGAGTACAATGCTGGTATCACACAAATGCTCATCTTGAAAAATGAATCAGTTCCTACTTTATCAGGACAACCTGAAGGACCAAAACCTGTAAGTATGTTTTATTTTGTAATTATATGTTTTCAGTTGCTAGACAGTTAACTAAAGATTGACGTTTATATGTCATGAATTTTATTTGGGTAGTAAGGCACAAAGGAGATGGAGCACACGTGAGGGGGCGTAGGCTGTAGTGATGTTACGTTCGTGAGCGAATCGTTCTTTTGAACGAATCTTTTAGGTGAACGAATCGTTCTCTTTCACGCAATCTATTGACTCATAATTCTCGTTCATTAGGCTGAACAGTTGAGATATAACCAGCTGCAATCCCGCAGCGCCACACAATCTAGGCCACCCGTCTCAGGCCGGAAGTGATGTTGAACCATATAGTGTTTTTGTAATGCGATTTA
Source organism: Misgurnus mizolepis (assembly GCA_025389145.1). Taxonomy (NCBI): domain Eukaryota; kingdom Metazoa; phylum Chordata; class Actinopteri; order Cypriniformes; family Cobitidae; genus Misgurnus; species Misgurnus mizolepis. The sequence continues at coordinate 9,653,569 of JAIFKI010000021.1, forward strand.
TTTGTATAATATTTGAAAACAATATCTGAAAATACTAAAATATAATTATATATGTTGTTGGACTTTAAGGCGTCCATTTGCATGTTCATAATTTAGAGGAAAGGCAAAAGATACAAATATCTAAGTTCAAATATTTATTGATCAGATTGAAAAAGTTTAACAGCGCTGGGTCCTCTCAAGTAGCGAACAACCAGCTCAGGAAGTAACATGCTTATTTATAAAATATGTGACGTCGATGTTTCTTCAGAAAATCTCCACCCACAAAGGCCGTTCCCCTCGTCCATCTGACTCCATCACCACACCCAATTTTAGCCTGTAGGCAAAGATGGACACACATAGACAAAGAAAAAACAATCTGTTCTCCTCTCATCCCTGGGAGCCCTGCAGTTCCTCTCCAGTACTCCTCCACTTTGAATAGCATGTTATAATGCTTTCTTAAAAACAAATCATTAATAAAACATTCATTTATAAAAAACATAAGCTGTAAGATGAAAGTGATTATTATGTAAAACATATTTCAATATCATGACATCATTTTATTATTTGTAAAATTGGTTATATGAATAAGGCACACATTAACTTCTTTAGATAGATAAACACATATTAAATCTTTTACTGCAATACTACTTCTAAGGAAACACTTTAATCATTATTAAAACCATCTGTTAGGAAAGAAAACACACACACACACACACACACACACATGAGATTCTGTTTCTTCAAGGTTGAGCTGCCCTGCCCCCATTAAGTTATTCTGTATGCAACCTTCATTTCATTGGTTAATACACATTTATCAAAGACAACATCTTATATTTACTACATCAATTATTCAATGATTAATACTGATTAAGTAAGAAATACATTGCATATTTTATCCTGTGAACATTAAGGCATTAGTTAATGACATAGTCGCCTGTTTGCTTTCCCCCTCAGGCCTCTCTCTTATCTTGATCGATACCAGTCGTAAATTCCTAAATTCTTCCTTGCAGCACACACACAAAAACTGGTAACTCTCCACTCTCAAACATAAACACCTCATTTCTACATAATAGCTCAGTGCATATATAAAACACACAATGTTTATAGAATAAAATGATTAATTAAAGAAATATAAAAATGGAACAAAATCAATTTCCACAGTCCTTATTTGGACATCTTTGTAACTTTAACACTTTTAGCAATTAGCAAGATTAATAAAACAACATAAAAATCCCACAATTCCCTCTCTTGACCTCTGAAAGAGGTCACACATTTTCTTCCTCCTCCTCATCCAGGTTCTGCAGGCCTAATAGCGGCATGCTGTATTTGGGTGGATTTTCTTTTTTCTCTATTGCAGACACTATCAGTCTGTTACACAGGGATCTCCATTGTTTATGCCAAATATTATGGTGACTATAATTGCAGTTATACCTCCTAGGGCCCAAAGAACCTTCCAATTTCCATATAGCTTCATCTCTGTGGAAAAAATACACTTATGCCTATTGGCTAATACTCAAATAACAATCGTAAATTCAAAAAGGAAAAGAAAAATGAAATATGAAATTAATACTGTAGAATTGTATAAGAAACTTAAGAAATTCAAAGATCAAAATTCAAAGGTCAATCTGGTATGTAGTTACCCAGGTTATAATGAATATATGGTAATTGTGATATTCAGGTCTCTAAACACTTCTGTCAGGATTTCCAGCACTTTGTGGAAATCCAATTTATCCAGGCCACACCCCAGCCGGGGAGTGGATACACTTGTTATGTTTTCTTTCTCACACCACTCTCTCATACGTCTGAGGCTGTAGGTAAAATTCTCATATGTTGGTAAATCAGTACAATTTTGTTTTGTTATTAAATGAAAAATCAATCTGCCGTCGTCCTCATGGGTAACTGCACATTCACCTGTGTGTTTGTTCTGTCTTACAACCTTTTGTGTACCGTACTTCGCTTTGAACTGTACGGCTATACCTGCTCCGTAGGCACAATCTGTGCTCACACAGTGTGCTAGGGGTTCTGTTACTGGGCTGGAAAAAATGTCACCTCTTTTATGCACAATTTTACAGTGTTTGTTGACTTTGTTGTTAGTGTTGTGTGAGTGTTACCACTGATGTGTTACCACTTCCTGTTTGTCCTCTCTGTATTCCAGCTGATTCACTTTCACTTTCAACACTTTCCCTCTCTTGGACCTGAGTCCTCAGGTCCACACCTGTGTCTGTTAGAAACCCAATCATCATTTGTAACAGCTGGGTTGTTCTCACAATTTCGTTTTGTGGTAGCCTGGCAGGAAAAATTTAAATCATAGCAGTTAGTTTGTAGAAATAAACATCATTAGTTAGTTGCAGGATCAAGGCGTTCCTCGGACCCGGAAACTGACGACCTGTAAGCAATTCAAAGGTTGTAAAACCAGAAATCCTGTTAACAGAAAAGTGAATAGACATTAATGCAATTGGTAATGCGTCAAGCCATGTTATTTTTGTCTGTGCACATAGTTTGTCAAGTCAAGTTTTAATGTCAAAGTCAGGTTCAGTATTTCATCTTTGCTCTAACATTGGGGTGATAAGCAGCCCCGAAACTATATATCAATTCCAGTGCGTGTTTGTCAATTTTGTCAGATCTAACTTTGTCTTGGGAAACCATGGTTGGGGATATAATTGGTTTATCAGGCAGTTGACAACAGCCACGTCATTAGGTACCTTCACAGCCTGTAGTATGTGTCAGGCTTTGCTAGCATTTACTATAGGCCGGCCTTTCCTGGTTTCAAACCCACCTATCTGCCATATGGCAGTTCCATATATACTTCACCAATCACATATGCAGATTCACTATAAACAATCACCCTCTCTTCACCAGTGTAGTGCAAGGCTTTGATAACAGCTGTCATTTCAGCTCTCTGTGCTGACCGTTTACCTTTCAATCTACCACTCAGTCGTGTTACAAAATCACCCACAACTTGCTCAACCACAGCAAAGCCTGCCTTGAATGTGTCATCTGCTGCTCTGAAACAACAACCATCTGTAAACAGTTTGATTAACGGTGGGGTAGTTGTCAGTGGTACCGCGAACAAACCATCTCTCAATTTATTTGCTTTTTCAGTCAATGGTATAACAATTATAATTAATTACAATAATAATAATTTTTATATCCGTCAATGGTATACAATCCTGCGGCTCACCCTCAGTGATTACATCTGCCATGTGAACACCTTCATGCACATATATGATGTCTGGGCTGGCAATTTCCTTAAATACAAAGTTTGTTACAATAATCAGTTATTTTCTATACTCACAGCTTTTCTTGTTTACCTTTTATAGTGTTCTATGGTGTTCTTTTTTTCATTTTCAATGTATTTCTTTTATCTATTTTAATTTCCATTCTGCCATAGCTGTTCTATGCCATATATATTTGCTTTTTAGCTTAATACCATCAGTGGAGTTCTAACTTCCTCTGTAGATACCAAATTCAATTATGCATTTCTTCCTGTAAGATTAATAGGAGTCTGATTTGATTTTAGAACAGGTAGTCACACCTAACAACAAAGTTCTTGATCAGCTTTTAAATTTGTCAAGCTGATTTTCTCATAAAAATTGTCTGTGTCCCTACAGTAACAAGGTCTTTACTAAACATTGAACGGCTGTTTACTCTTTCCCCTTTTTCACTCAAAGGCTCGTATGAAGATGAAAAAGTTCAGTGTCCAGTGAAATATTGTCCAGTTTCTCTTGCCTCCAAGAACATTATTGTCTTTGTTAGTCTCTTTCTGGATTCCACTCAGTCTTTTTTTGGTGTTTCATCCTTGTAAATGTCTCTGACCATATGCAGTGCCCCCTTCACCGCTTTAGTTCAAGTATAGTCCCATTCAAATAGAATGTGCTTTCAGTCCAGTTTATGAGTTACTCCTCTCTTTGCAACTCCAGCACTTTGATATCACACACAGTTTTTCATTATCTGTTTCTTGCCAGCTTTTTAGTCACTTTCTTGAATGTCAAAGGATGAGAGCTTTCAGCCTTTCAAGGTTTAACTTAACCCATTGCAAAATATTGCCTTTCAATTTAAAATAAAATTTATCTTGTGACCACCTTCCATCATCAGATGAAGACTCCTCTTCATTTTGTTAAATCTTTTTGTCCTTTATACAATTTATCTGTGTCATTCACCTTTTAACAATTTTCTGTCCTTTTTCAATTGTTCATCTTCATTTCCACATTTAATAACTTGGTCTCTACTCTTTTCTGTAATTTGTTGTTTTTCTTTCAAAGCTTCGCCTCTGTCTTTCTGCCAGATTTTGCTTAATCCCATTTATGGTTTTAACAGACTCAATATATCACAGACACACTACATTTTCACACAAATAAAATCTACATCTACATTTAATTCACCGCTATTGATTTGAAAAACAGGCTGTTGCATTGGGGCTTTGGCTTTCTCATAAGAAGGAGGTGTGTGCAAGGAGGGGTAGATCGATTTCACTGGGGGTGGAGCTGGAGGAGGAGCCGTAGTTGTCACACTTGAGTCTGGCTGACTGTTTCCTTGTTTAACTTCCTGTTGCTTTGCAGCTGCACCACTGTAAACTTCCCCTTTTCTATTTGATTCAATAGCCTGCATGGCAGCAGCAACCAAAGCCAATCTTGTCCAAATTCTCAACTCTTTCTCTTAGTCTTTTACAGTTGGTCCCTTTCCAAACTATTATCATTTTTTCCATGGCACATACACCGGTGAACACACATATTCATCACACTCTTTCTGAAATTCAACCATTCTTTATACAACTGTAAATACAATTCCTCTATATATATACAACGTCAAAATGAAATATACCCAAATACAACTGCAGAATCAAGTGCACAATGGAATTTCCTGGGCCTGTAACCCAAAGGTTTCCACACCCTTAATTTAATACTGTACTCAATTAGATGATTTCTAGGACTTCCACCTAAAGGTTTCTCAACCCATAAATTTAATACTGTACTCAATTAGATGATTTCTAGGCCTTCCACCTAAAGGTTTCTCAACCCATAAATTTAATACTGTACTCAATTAGATAATTTCTAGGACTTCCACCTAAAGGTTTCTCAACCCATAAATTTAATACTGTACTCAATTAGATTATTCCTAGGACTTCCACCTAAAGGTTTCTCAACCCATAAATTTAATACTGTACTCAATTAGATTATTCCTAGGACTTCCACCTAAAGGTTTCTCAACCCATAAATTTAATAAAAAAAATTCAAAGATTTCAAAAAGTTTTTCACTCTGATCAATTCTTATTGTTTAAATAATTAATTTCAGTTCGGAGCTCCTTATCAACACAATTAATTTGGTATATGTCCAATAGCAGAATTTGATATAACAGGTTTCTGCTTACCTTTATTTTAGAAGACCGGTCTTTTGTGTTGAAATGGAGCCCTCCCTTACTCTGGTTTCTTCAATGTGAAACCCTCCTTCCTCTCACTCTCTCCTTTCCCTCCACAAAACGTCGGCGGTCACCAATTGTTGGACTTTAAGGCGTCCATTTGCATGTTCATAATTTAGAGGAAAGGCAAAAGATACAAATATCTAAGTTCAAATATTTATTGATCAGATTGAAAAAGTTTAACAGCGCTGGGTCCTCTCAAGTAGCGAACAACCAGCTCAGGAAGTAACATGCTTATTTATAAAATATGTGACGTCGATGTTTCTTCAGAAAATCTCCACCCACAAAGGCCGTTCCCCTCGTCCATCTGACTCCATCACCACACCCAATTTTAGCCTGTAGGCAAAGATGGACACACATAGACAAAGAAAAAACAATCTGTTCTCCTCTCATCCCTGGGAGCCCTGCAGTTCCTCTCCAGTACTCCTCCACTTTGAATAGCATGTTATAATGCTTTCTTAAAAACAAATCATTAATAAAACATTCATTTATAAAAAACATAAGCTGTAAGATGAAAGTGATTATTATGTAAAACATATTTCAATATCATGACATCATTTTATTATTTGTAAAATTGGTTATATGAATAAGGCACACATTAACTTCTTTAGATAGATAAACACATATTAAATCTTTTACTGCAATACTACTTCTAAGGAAACACTTTAATCATTATTAAAACCATCTGTTAGGAAAGAAAACACACACACACACACACATGAGATTCTGTTTCTTCAAGGTTGAGCTGCCCTGCCCCCATTAAGTTATTCTGTATGCAACCTTCATTTCATTGGTTAATACACATTTATCAAAGACAACATCTTATATTTACTACATCAATTATTCAATGATTAATACTGATTAAGTAAGAAATACATTGCATATTTTATCCTGTGAACATTAAGGCATTAGTTAATGACATAGTCGCCTGTTTGCTTTCCCCCTCAGGCCTCTCTCTTATCTTGATCGATACCAGTCGTAAATTCCTAAATTCTTCCTTGCAGCACACACACAAAAACTGGTAACTCTCCACTCTCAAACATAAACACCTCATTTCTACATAATAGCTCAGTGCATATATAAAACACACAATGTTTATAGAATAAAATGATTAATTAAAGAAATATAAAAATGGAACAAAATCAATTTCCACAGTCCTTATTTGGACATCTTTGTAACTTTAACACTTTTAGCAATTAGCAAGATTAATAAAACAACATAAAAATCCCACAGTTGATGTATTAACATTTATTTTTATGTAGTTTACTAATGCAACATCATTGCATAGTGTTTTCCATTAGACAATTAAGATATAATATTTACTTCATGTTCATCATCATTATCTAAATGTTTATTAGGTAACAAATACTTAAAGATACAGGGTATAAAAGTTTAATGTCAAACTTGAGGGATTGACATAACAGACACGAACAATCACTATTTAGTAAAAACTTAAAACTGTACAGTTATGTGTTGATTCAGCTGATATAATTTATAATCTTATTGTGTGTTGTGTTGTCAGGATGTGGATTGTTGTGAATCTTCAGTGTATTTGACTGATGGGAGCTCCTCAAAAAGTCTGGATTCAGTGAGCACCAACCAAGATCAGCTACTGATGGACAAACATCTCGCTGAAGGGACAACCGGTCCAACACAGGAATCAGAGCTCGATCTCACTTTACTCTGTTACAGCGAGTCAGACAGCGATCAGGAGGATGAATCTACTGAACAAGAGTCTTATGATATCGTCTGTAAAGCTGAAGAACAGCAGGAGATCCTGCAGACCACAGTGAAGACGTGTTCAGTCCAACTGGAGGACTGCAGGAACCTGATGGAGATAAAAATAGAAACTATAAAAGAGGAATGTGACACTGAGGATGATGAAGATGAGGATCATGATGATGATGATGATGATTTTGTTCCCTCGGATGAGCCTTTAGATGTCAATGAATCTTCTGATGAAGAAAAAACACACAAGTGTCCATACTGCAAGAAGAGATTTTCCGATGCAAGTCAGGTTAAGGCACATGTGCTTTTACACACCCAGGAGAAACCGTATCAATGTAGCGTTTGTGGAAAAACTTTTAAGTTTTTACGTTCTTTTAAAAAACACGAATTAACACACAGTGAGGAGAAACCCTTTCCATGTTCACACTGTGATAAACGTTTTAGTAATAAACATATGCTAACACAACACGAGAGAGTTCACACCGGAGAGAAACCGTACCTGTGCCAACACTGTGGAAAGAGCTTCTCTAATAACAATGGTTTAAAAATTCATCAGAGAGTTCACACCGGAGAAAAACCGTATCAATGCACTCAATGTGAAAAGAGCTTTGCACGTTACCAGGCCTTTAAGCTTCATCAACGAGTTCACACTGGAGTTAAACCATACCAGTGTGATTTTTGTGGGAAGAGTTTCAATCGACAGGACAATTTGGTGACACACGAGAGAGTTCACACTGGAGAGAAACCGTACATCTGCAAACAATGTGGGAACGGCTTCTCTAATACCAGTGCTTTAAAATTGCATCAAAGAGTTCACACCGGAGAAAAACCTTATCAATGCTCTGAATGTGAAAAGAGCTTCGCACATCCCCGGGGTTATAAGCTTCACCTGCAAGTTCACACTGGAGTTAAACCTTATCCGTGTAATGTTTGTGGAAAGAGTTTCACTCGACGGGACAATTTATTGACACATCAGAGAATTCATACGGGAGAAAAACCTTACAAGTGCACTCAGTGTGATAAGGGATTTACACAAGCGGTTCTCCTGAGAGCCCATCAGAAAAAACACCATGGAGAAAAACCTTAACATCTGTAAAGATATTCAGTCATGTAGGACCTTTAAAGACTCATCAGAAGAAACATGCTAAAGAACAGACTGAAAAATTTATAAAAAATTAAAAAGGTTACAAACACTATTTGTAGAAGGCTTTGTATTTTCTGTTCTGTATTGAAAATAATAGCAGATTTAATTAAAAATCAGATGTATTTGCTGTGAGACTTTTTTCAACATTTCTGGTTCTGTGACATTTATAATGTGATATTTTCTGTATTTTTTACAGTTTATAAAAATGTTATTGTATACATATACATTATAAATACATTATTTGGTACAGCCAGAAAGTTTTCTTTTCATAAATTGAGCATTACTTCCTGTATATTAAGAAATAAAAGAAAAGTTTTGGCAACGGTCCCTAACTTTATTTTCAATTGTAAATTGAGTTATTGTAAATTGTAAATAAATAGTTAATGTTTTGTTGTTATCTATCATTTCTCTAACTAATAAATCTCACATCATTAAATATATAATAAGGAGGATTTATAATAAATATATTTGATTCAAATTCTGTATGTCTAATTATTTATAATAAAAGTATATATTAATTTAGACGCAACATAATTTAGATTTGATATATTGGAGTTTTCCTCCCGTTCTTCTTTGTGGGCTTCGCCTCCATTCCAGCAGGTGGCGCAAGTGCACCCAGAGCTGGTTTACAAACAACCGCTATAAAAACCAAAGAAGAAGACGTAGTTCGTTGGCTTGCTAGAGAAGAGTTGTAATAAAGTCCATTTTACCATGTCAACACGGTGTTATTTTCACCCCGACTGCAAATCTCCTATATATGGTCTTCCTAAAGATGACAAAATTAGGGAGCAATGGTTACATTTTATTTTTAACTCGAGTTCTGAACATAACAACAACCCCAACATATTTCTCTGTGCTGCGCATTTTACGGAGGACAGTTTCATTGATCGTGAAGAGTACAATGCTGGTATCACACAAATGCTTATCTTGAAAAATGAATCCGTTCCTACTTTATCAGGACAACCTGAAGGACCAAAACATGTAAGTATGTTTATTAAGTAATTATATATTTTTATTTTCAAGCGTAATTTGGCACAGCTAGCCAGTTAGCTATAGATTGAAGTTTTTATGAGTTTTTAGGAGATGGACCACACGTGAGGGGTCGTAGGCTGATCAGTTGAGATTTATCGAGCTGCAGCGCCACACAATTCAGGCCACCCGTCTGAGGCCGGAAGTGATGTTGAACCATATATGGTTTTTGTAGCGTTCTTATTTTTACATATTTTTTTGGATTTGTATGGATAATATTTGAAAACAATATCTGAAAATACTAAAACATAATGTAACTATTTATCTGTGGATTTATTTACATTTATTTTTATGTAGTTAACTAAAGTGTTTCCATAGTACGTATGTGACGTTTTAGCTCAAAATATCATATAGATTATTTATTATTATTAACACGTTAAAATTACCAGTAAATGGCAGTGCCGTGATTGGATAGTGCAGATTAAGTGGCGATGTTATCCCCTTCTGACATCACAAGGGGAGTCAAATGTCAATGATCTATTTTTTTACATACTTCCAAAGAATGGTTTACCAAAACGAAGTTACTGGGTTGAACTTTATCACATTTTCTAAGTTGATAGAAGCACTGGGGACCCAATTATAGCACTTAAACATGAAAAAAGTCAGATCATTTTCATGATATGAAGAGTTTCGTTGCAAAACGAGATAACTCTGTTGATTGTGCATTCCAATTAATATCAATTCAACTGCAGTTGGTTTGTTTTGATTTAAACCTTCATAACTTAAAAAAATACAGCTAAGTAGCACCATAAAACAAAATAATAACATGATAACATAATAATAAACATGTTTTGACAAAAATGTTAAAAACGGAGTTATCTCGTTTTGCAACGAAACTCTTCATATGTCCCCTTTACGGAAAATAATCTTTCACGGGTGCTTTAATACATCTAATGATATATCAATTTCACTTTTTGCAAGCAGTTTGATCATACAGTAGCACAGTTCAGACAGTGATAATAATAATTGAACCCATGCTGGTGTGGTTTATTAAGGTGTAATTTAACTTTGTACACTCTTGGAGTTATTCTTTTTCAGCTTATATATTGGTTGTACGATTTCTATTTGAAGTATTTAGTGAAAACTAAAAGCTGTTCAGTTGTGTGTTGATCAGCTGATATCATTTATAATCTTACTGTGTGTTGTGTTGTCAGGATGTGGATTGTTATGAATCTTCACTGAATATGAATGATGGGAGCTCCACAGACAGTCTGGATTCAGTGAGCACCGAACAAGATCAACCCTTGATGGACAAACATCTCTCTGAAGAGACAACCGGTCCAACACAGGACTCAGAGCTCAGTCTCAATTTACTCTGTAACAGCGAGTCAGACAGCGATCAGGAGGATGAATCTAATGATAAAACCGCCACAGAGACTTACAATGTTGTCTGTAACGCTGAAGAACAGCAGCAGATCCTGCAGACCACAGTGAAAACGTCTACAGTCATACTGGAGGACTTTAAGAACCAGATGGAGATAAAAATAGAAACTATAGAAGAGGAACATAACACTGATGATGATGATGATGACGATGAAGATGATTTCGTTCCTTCGGATGAGTCTAATGATGATGATGATCACTGTATTCCTTCAGGTATGTCTCTTTTTTTATTCTTTCTTGGCATTGCTGTAAATGCCAAGAAATCGTGCAAATCAAACGTTTCTCTACCAATCAGAATAAAGCATTCAGCAGCCCTGTGGTATTAAATCAAATTTTGTATTAGCATAGCTTTATAAAATACTTTAAAGAACCGACAAATGTCATCTTTGAATGTCATGAATGTGGTAAATGATACAAAATCACCCTGTTTACTGTGTTTGCATTTGTGTAAATTTAAGTAAAATAACAACTATTTTTAATGTTGTTGTGTTTCTTTCAGATCAGATCAATGAATCTTCTGATAAAGAGAAACCACACAAGTGTCCATACTGTAAGAAGAGATTTTCCAAAATAACTATGGTTAAATACCATGTGCGTTTACACACCAAGGAGAAACCTTATCAATGCAGTATATGTGGGAAAACCTTTAGGCTTTCATGTTCTTTAAAATCGCACGAAAGAACACACAGCGGGGAGCAACCCTTTCAATGTTCACACTGTGATAAACGTTTTAATTATAAATATTATTTAACGCAACACGAGAGAGTTCACACTGGAGAGAAACCTTTCCTTTGCCAACACTGTGGGAAGAGCTTTCCAAAACATCAGAATCTTACATTTCATCAGAGAGTTCACACCGGTGAAAAACCTTATCAGTGCTCTCAATGTGGAAAGAGCTTCGCGCGTCCCGGGACCTATAAGACTCATAAACAAGTTCACCTTGGAGTTAAACCTTATCCGTGTAATTTTTGTGGGAAGAGTTTCACTCGACAGGACAATTTGGCGACACATCAGAGAATTCATACGGGAGAAAAACCTTACAAGTGCACCCAGTGTGATATGGGATTTACACAAGCGGTTCTCCTGAGACTCCATCAGAAAAAACATACTGCAGGAAAACTTTAACATCGGGAGAGCTATTAAATCATGTAGGACATTTAAAGACTCATCAGAAGAAACATGCTAAAGAACAGACTGAAAAAATGTCAAAAATTAATAAAAAAATGGTTACAAACACTATTTTACATTTGTAGAAGAATTTGTATTTTCTGTACTCTATTGAAAGTAATAGCAGATTTAATTTGATCTAAGTAAAACTCAAATGTATTTGCTGTGAGACTTTTTTCAACATTTTTGGTTCTGTGACATTTATAATGTGATATTGGTATTTTCTGTATTTTTTTTTTACAGTTTATAAAAATATAATTTTATACATATACATTATAAATACATTATTTGGTACACCCAGAACGTTTTCTTTACATAAATTAGCATTAGCTAATTAGCATGAGCATTAGTAGCTGTGTATTCAGAAATAAAAACAAATGTTTTGGCAATGGTCCCTAACTTTATTTTATAATTGTATAATTGAGTTATTGTTAATTGTAAATAAATAGTTAATGTTTTGTTGTTATCTATCGTTCCTCTAACTAAAAAAAACACAAACACATAATTTAATATATAATGAGGAGGATTCATAATAAATATATTTTATTCAAATTCTGTATCTCTAATTATTTATAATAAAGATATATATTAATTTAGATGCAACATAATTTAGATTTAATATTTAGGATTTGTCTCTCCCATTCTTTCTTATGGGCTTCACCTCCATTCCAGCAGGTGGCGCAAGTGCACCTAAAGCTGGTTTATCGCACAACCGCCATAAAACAAAAGAAGACGACGTAGTTGTTTGCATGCTGGAGAAGATTTGTTGTAAAAAAGTGCTTTTTACTATGTCAAGACGGTGTTATTTTCACCCCGATTGCAAATCTCCTATATATGGCCTTCCTAAAGATGAGAACATTAGGGAGCAATGGTTAAGGTTTATTTTTAACTCGAGTTCTGAACATAACAACCCCAACATATTTCTCTGTGCTGCGCATTTTACGGAGGACAGCTTCATTAATCGTGAAGAGTACAATGCTGGTATCGCACAAATGCTTATCTTGAAAAATGAATCGGTTCCAACTTTATCAGGACAACGTGATGATAATGGACCAAAACCTGTAAGTATGTTTTATTTTATTATTGTGTGTTTTACTTTAAAGCGTAATTTGGCGCCGCTAGCCAGTTAGCTAAAGTTTGAAGTTTTTCTGTAATGCATTTCTTTGGGGAGTGGTGCACAAAGGAGATGGACCACACGTGAGGGGTCGTAGGCTAAACAGTTGAGATTTATCGAGCTGCAGCGCCGCACAATTCAGGCCACCCGTCTCAGGCCGGAAGTGATGTTGAACCATATATGGTTTTTGTAGCGTTCTTATTATTTTTACATCCATTTTAATGGGGTTTATATGTGTAATAGTTGAAAACTACTTCTGAAAATACTAAAACATAACGTAATTCTGTTGGTTTATTAACATTTATTTTCATGTAGTTAACTAAAATATTTTGTATGTAAAGTTTTAACTCAAAATACCATATAGATAATTTATAATAGCATGTTAAAATTCACTCTATAGGTGTGAGCAAAAATGTGTCGTTTTGGGTGTGTCCTTTAAAATGCAAATGAGTTGATCTCTGCAGTAAATGGCAGTGCCATGGTTGGATATTGCAGATTAAGGGACGGTATTATCCCCATTCTGACATCACAAGGGGAGCCAAATGTCAATGACCTATTTTTTTACATACTTCCAAAGAATGGTTTACCAAAACTAAGTTACTGGGTTGTTCTTTTTTACATTTTCTAAGTTGATTGAAGCACTGGGGACCCAATTATAGCACTTAAACATGAAAAAAGTCAGATTTTCATGATGTGTCCCCTTTAAGGAAACATGAGCTTTCACAGGTGCTTGAATACATCTCATGAAATATCAATTTCAGTTTGATCATACAGTAGCACAGTTAAGACAGTGATAATGATAATTGAACCCATGCTGGTGTGGTTTATTTAGATGTAATTTAACTTGGTACACTCTTGGAGTTGGTGATAAAAGCTGTTCAGTTGTGTGTTTATTCAGTTGATATCATTTATAATCTTACTGTGTGTTGTGTTGTCAGGATGTGGATTGTTGTGAAACTTCAGTGTATGTGATTGATGTGAGCTCCTCAGAAAGTCTGGATTCAGTGACCGTTGAACAAGATCAGACACTGCTGGACAAACATCTCCCTGAAGAGACATCCGGTCCCACACAGGAATCAGAGCTCGATCTCAATTTACTCTGTTACAGCGAGTCAGACAGCGATCAGGAGGATGAATCTAATGATAAAACCACCAAAGGGTCTCATGATATCGTATGTAATGCTGAAGAACAGCAGGAGATCCTGCAGACCACAGAGAAGACGAGTTCAGTCCAACTGAAGGATTGCACGAACCTGATGGAGAGACAAATAGAAATTATAGAAGTGGAAGATGACACTGATGATGAAGATGATGATGATGATTATGATGATGATGAAGAAGATAAGAAAAAGCGTTATGATGACGATGATGATGATTTCGTTCCTTCGGATGAGTCTAATGATGATGACTGTATTCCTTCAGGTACGTCTCTCTTTTTTATTCTATATTGGCAATTGTGTAAATGCCAAGAAATCGTGCACACCCAATCAGAAAGATGAATTCAGCAGCCCTGTGGTATAAAATAAAATTTTGTATTAGCATAGCTTTATAAAACACTTTAAAGAACCGACAAATGTCAATCTTTGAATGTCATGAATGTGGAAAATGATACAAAATCACCTTGTTTGCAGTTTGTGAAATAAATCTATTTTTAATGTTGTTGTGTTTCTTTCAGATGAGATCAATGACTCTTCTGATGAAGAGAAACCACACAAGTGTCCATACTGTAAGAAGAGATTTTCCGATACAACTAAGGTTAAATACCATGTGCGTTTACACACCAAGGAGAAACCGTATCAATGCAGTATATGTGGGAAAACCTTTAGGCTTTCATGTTCTTTAAAGTCACACGAAAGAACACACAGCGGGGAGCAACCCTTTCCATGTTCACACTGTGATAAATGTTTTAGTTCTAAATATTATTTAACACAACACGAGAGAGTTCACACTGGAGAGAAACCTTTCCTTTGCCAACACTGTGGGAAGAGCTTTGCTAAAGCCGATGGGTTTAAATTTCATCTGAGAGTTCACACCGGAGAAAAACCTCATCAGTGTTCTCAATGTGGAAAGAGATTCGCACATCCCCGGGGCTATAAGGCTCATAAACAAGTTCACCTCAGAGTTAAACCTTATCCGTGTAATATTTGTGGGAAGAGTTTCACTCGACAGGACAATTTGGCGACACACCAGAGAATTCATACGGGAGAAAAACCTTACAAGTGCACCCAGTGTGATATGGGATTTACACAAGCGGTTCTCCTGAGACTCCATCAGAAAAAACATACTGCAGGAAAACTTTAACATCTGTAGAGATATTCAATCACGTAGGAATTTAAAATACGCATCAGAAGAACAATGCTGAAGAACAACAGACTGTGAAAATGACAAAAAGTCATTCACAAACACAAGTTTATATTTTCTTTTTTTTTGTAGTATATTGAAAATAGTAACAGCTTTCATAGATACCTTAATTAGACTAACAAAACTCTAATGTATCTGCTTTCCACATTTTTTATTCTGTGACTTTGTTTTTGGTTCACATGGAAATTTTTCTTTACGGAAATTGTACGTTAGTATATATTCAGAAATAAACATATGTTCTGAGAACGGTCCTCTAACTTTTTTCTCGATTGAGCACTATTTCCCTTCAATAGTTCATGTTGTGTTGTTATCTATCATTGACCTAATCTAAGTTAAATAAGTAAACACACACACACAGATATATATATATATGGATGGATGGATGGATGGATGGATGGATAGATATAGATAGAGATAGATAGATATAGATAGATATAGATAGATAGATAGATATATACATATACATATATATATATATATATATATATATATATTATAAAAATCTTTCTTCCTTTAAATTATACATACATGCATATTTATATATACATAATTATTATACATACACACACATAAACAAAAAACTTTTATTCTGAAAATGATTAGACTCGATTAATCATTATGCAGTCCTAATTCAAATAGGCAATAAAACTATGCAATTTCACTTATATGGGTAAGTGTATCCATTAAAGGGATAGTTAACCCAAAAAGAAAAATTGTCGTGTCGTCTGATGTTGTTCTAAACCTTTGTGAATTTCTTTTTTCTGATGACCACAAAAGATGATTTTTCGATAAATGATAGTAAACACTAAGGACCCCCTAAGGGGACATGGAGCAAAAATTAAATATAGTTTAGTTTTTTGCATGCGCATGCGAAACTATCACGTGCTCATGAGAAACTATCGCTTGCTCACGTGAAACGAAACTTTAGATTTTTTTACTCCAATGTCACCTGAAAGGCTCAGTAAAACACACAGCTGATGGTAACCATTTTTTCGAAAGATCTTTGGAATTTTATACAGGTTTAGAACAACATGAGGATGAGAAAATGATGACAGCATTTTTATTTTTTTGGGTGAACTGTCCCTGTATTAATTGGCTTTAGTATTTAAATGTGTATATAGTTAGATGTTATTTCAACTGTCCAGTTGAGGGCAGCACATTCCTGTAAATTTAAAGCTCCCGTTCTTTCTGTGTTTTTGAAGCTTTGATTGTGTTAACAGTGTGCAGTATAACATGTGTTCATGTTTCACGTGTAAAAAAAACTGTATTTTTCACACAATTTACTTATCTGAATATCCGCTGTTGTCACTGTCCTCAAAACAGGCTGATGTCTTCCTACAACGTGGTTGATTGCGTTACTGTTAATCATCTGTTCATCATTGTATAAAGCCCTTCCTGAAAATTTGATTGGTTCGAGCATAGTTGCGCCACAACGGAGCGACACCAGACCAAACCCTGGCTAACATTACACATTAACTAAAGTTTGAAAAATGGGATCAGGAACAACGTGACCTTTAATGCAAGTACTGCAGCAGTCTCTGTACATGTTGTAGCGGACAAAATGTCATGGAGGGTTAGGATGTTATGTCCTTGGTTCCTGCATTTTGCCTAATTTCCTGGAGATTCCTGAAGTAGTTTCAGTCAGTCTGACCTGGAGTTTAAAAGTATATATAAGATATATGTGAAATGTTTAGCAACATGATAACATGCATCATATTCCTCATCCTGAACTTACTTGGTACGTAACACGGAGGAATTGTTGCGTACGTAGGTACAGAAACAGCTAAGCTAATATCATGGTTTTCTATACAGTGTTTACATTTATAATATTACGTGCAATTTTCCTTTACTTTGCTATGCTTATTGGGTGGACGTCTGTATTATGTAGTGTGTGAATTACCCAGTGACATTGTACGGGTGGATGGGGTGGGGTTTGGTGGTACACTCTAAAAGCATACGGTGCTAAGTAGCGCTAAAAGTAGTCGGGTAACTTGCAGTCATAGGGGAACCATGTGTAGCACCTTTGTAGAACTATATTGTGCAGTGGCGGTTCTACACGGAGGCCAAGGGTGGCCCGTGCCTCTGTAGACATGTCCCTGGCCACCCCTGTGGCCACCCCGTGCTGACCAAATAAAAAAGTATAAATTTATTTTGATTTTACACGCGAGCGCCAAAAGCGGAAGTAATACGACGCAACGTTCTACACGGGCAAATTAGAGCGGCGCACCCAACCACTAGCCGGGTGCTGCTCGGCGAGTGTCTCAATTCATTCCCAACCTCCCGATGTTGAGAATGTGTATGCAGGTTTGGGCACTGGTAAGGACTCTTGCTCACTTCACATTGGGACACTGTTCACTTGTTCTCCTGTGACGTTCACTTGTTCTCCTGTGACGTGGCTGCGTGTTGTGATCATTTACAGCTGTTACTCATCAACAACCGGCAAAACCAACATCTCGCTAACTTTTTAAAGTTTACACATTGTAAAAAGCGCTGTAATTATGCTCTTACATATACGTGCATTAAATTGGAGCAATATAATTAAATGTTACATATAAAAATGTTTACAATTAAAAAATAATTATTATTTTAAATGTTGATTAGATTGTGGTCCCTAACTGTCTAGCAATGTGTATTTATATGTAAACTAAAACAAACGTTTGTCTTTATAAAAGTTTGCATTTCATAAAGTTTATTGAGTAGGCTTGCATGCTTTTCGGTTGGGGGGCTTTAGAAAAGAGCCCAGCTCCCCTTTTGCACCTGCACTCACTCTTGTATTAAATAAAAAAGTATATGATTGTAAAGTAAAATAAAGTTTACGGGGTAGTTTCCCGGAAAGGGACTAGTCCTAGACTAAAATAAATGTAAGAGCTGTCCAAACTGAAAACAACTTGCAATGCCATATCTTAAAATACAGCTTTGTTTTGCTTCAAAATGCACACAAGTAATGTATAATGTATGTTAACTAGTTATATTTCCTAATTAAACTAAGGCCTAGTCCTATCTTAAACTAATTCCTGTAACCACCCCTATAATCTTTAAATATAATTTCTTGCCATTTTTTTATGTGCCCCTCTGGTAAAATACTGGTCCCTCCTTGGCCCCCCTAGTGAAATTTGTCTAGAACCGCCACTGATTGTGCTATATACAACCATATGTGGTGCTATTGTGGTGCTACCGTATGTCATCCCGTATGGTTCTTCATAGATACAGTAAGTACAATATAGCACCAAAATGGTTCCTCGAAAATGATTACGAGCTTTAGTGCTATTTACATACTGCAAGCAGTTTGTGTGATTAGATGTCTGTGCATTAGGTCAGTGGTTTTTCAAACTGGGGGCTGGGGCTTTTTGTCATAAATTTTGTGATTCTTGGGGGGGGGGTGAAGGAATGCACCGTACACAAGGGGGACCGCACGCTGAAAAAGTTTGAGAAGCACTGCATTAGGGTAGTGCTACAGTTTAGTGCCTCTGTCTAGAGAGAGGAGACAGCTTCCTAACAGCCTTTTAAGTGTTTTCTGAGTTATTCTATTGTTGTTTATCTTGTCCAGAAGAGATTGAGTGAGGCACCACAGGGCTTTGAGGTTGTGGGTGGTGCAATTTCCAAACCACACAGTTTTGCAGCTGGTGAGGATGCTTTAATGCTGCCCCAGTATGAACTGAACTAGTGTGAATTTTTGATTCATGAAATATAAAAAAATATTAAAATATATTTATTTAGTGACATTGCTTTTACTTATGTTTGCTAGCGCTCGTCACCTGTAACAAATTACATTTACATTTAGGTATCCCTTTTCTGATGAGAATCATCTCTTGGACTTATTCCTCAAAGACTGTCTACTCCAAACTGATTTGCTATCATAGTGTAAGGGTTTTGTCTAGAAATGTTCATGTCATTTATTTTGAAGTATTCTTTGCCAGTTTGTCATTAAAGGGGTTTCTTATTAAAACAAATTGGGATGGTTTTCCAGACAGGGCTTATCATAGTCCCTAGGGCTGGGCAATATATATCGGGGGATTGTCATGCGCATCTCGTCAGTTAAGCCGGTTCCTTGATTAGTAGTAAATCCCATCAGCTGCTTTCAGATGGAGCGCCATTTACTACACAGAGCCGTGGTTCACTGACAAGCTGGGCCATATCGCATTGGAGGCGATACGTCCTCGATTATTAATGCAAAATTGCCCTAATTGTCAGTGAACTACGGCTCTGTGTAGTAAATGGTGCTCCATCTGAAGATGGCAATTTACTACTAATCAAGGAACTGGCTTTACTGACGAGATGCGGATGACAATCCCCCGATATATATATCACCCAGCCCTATCCCGGACTAATATGAAAAGCTAGGAAGTGATGGAAAAGCTTGGTTGATAGTGCTAATGCATTTTCCATCTCTCCAGTGGAAGATGTTAATGCTTATGAATTTTGTAAGAGGTTTTTCCCAATCATAGTAATAAGTTTTTGTAGAGAGAGAGAGAAAAAAAAGGTGCAATGAATCCATTCCACAACACAAGACTATCAGGGCGTTAGAAAATTCAACATATGAAAGCAAAAGAGGATGATTCATATAGGATCTAATTTGCAAGTGTTAAAGCCCAAGGTATACTTGAGCCGTCTGCTTTCACAAGCATGACGTAATTTTCTTCCTCAGGAGGGTCCGCAGTCGTCTGCACACCCCGTCTGCAAGCGATCCAATTTCTAAGACTGTATGATGGTACGCATCATATTTTCCACAAAATCTGGATCAATATCAATTTTAAAAACGTCTCCGTTATGTCTCACTCCTGTGAATAAGTGACAGAAGTGGACGGCCGGCATACCAGCTGACATAATTAACCCTAATAAGTGTTTTCTTTAGTTAAAAAGCATGGTTCCCTTACCTCAGTGGTAGGGATGGAACGATAACTGGTTTCACGGTTAACCACGATAAATTGTCCTGACGGTTAGTATTATCGTTTAAAATTTAATTATCATTACAATCGTGTTTGATTACCGTGATTTTGAAAACTTGCTGTAAATCGGGTTCAGCCAGAATCAGTTTTACTCAGGCATGCACATGCAACATAGTTTTTTGCACAAGAAGGCATTTAAGGGATAATGTATTATATTAATTCACAGTAAACTTATTAGACAGATTTATTTATTTTTACCACAGAAATAATTTCAGGGACAGGAAATATTAAATTGTGATTTTCAAAAATAAAACAAAAAAAAAAAAAATGTTTTCAGTGTGTGTATCAGTTTTTTTTTTTACATTTCCATCTCATTTTAACAAAACCATGGTAATATTGGTGATAACTTTGGCCACTATAATCATAATATGAAATTTTCATACCGTCCCATCCCTACTCACACACAAAGACACAGACACACACAGAAAGACAAAGTCACGCACACATAGTCACACACATTTTGTAAAAACAGAAAATGCGTTAAAAACTAGAAAAAATTATACTATTTGAATAATATTTAATTTTAATGTCCTTTCCAATGTTTATATATACATACATTCACAAAATGTACCACTAAAGTAGTGATGTGAGCAGTTGGCCACATCCAGTGAAATGAATGGGTCTCTATGGGCCTGGGTCTCTGAATGGGTCTCTGGTTGAAGTGATTTATTTCCTAAACTGTAATTCTTTTATGTTTTTTTCTAAACACCTGATGGTCGAATTCAACACATAACATTTTAGATCAATATTTTAAAACAATTTAAACAAATTTACATCATAATCTATGTTAATTTTCCATAAAAATGTGATATTTTACAGACTATTGGTTTAGTTCAGGAATTGAGTGGTAAACAGGTACAAAAGTACTTCATATCTCCCAAAACACAGCATTAATGTATAGATGGGAAGTAAACAAAACAATTATATATTAATGGCAGTGTTGGGGAAAGTTACTTTTAAAAGTAATGCATTACAATATTAAGTTACTTCCAAATAAAGTAACTAATTGTGTTACTTAGTTACTTTTCATGGAAAGTAATGCTTACGTTACTTTTTAGTTACTTTTGCATTACTTTTTCTTGGCTGAGGCTTGATCTCTTTCAGGCCTTGCAGGTGTTTTTATGACTGAAAAGTTCTGCATTCAGAAATTGCATTTTTCATCACAAAAATGTCGAGCTCTGGCCTGCCATCTCAGTTTCTGACTCAAACTGTTCCCACACAGGCATGTACACATAGAGTGCATAATGTGACTATTTAGTTTAATTCAATATATATTTTTTTATCGAATTAATTAAACTAAAAAAGTAACTTAAATATTAATGTGTACATTTAAAAAGTAATGCGTTACTTTACTCGTTACTTCAGAAAAGTAATATTATTACGTAATGCACATTACTTGTAATGCGTTACCCCCAACACTGATTATTAGTATCATTAAAAATGTATATATTTTTTTGTACTCACTATTTACATTTCTGGGGTCATTTTTACCCCCAAGGAACTCAAGTATCAGTAAAATCAGGGCTTATGAGCTATTTTATTATGGTAAATATACCTGTGTGTGACACCAGAAAGATTGAAATACTTGGAAAAAACCTTGGAATAGAGTTGGAATGGAAAGGTAAGAAAATTAGTAAATGATGACATATTTTCTGTCTGATAAGAATGCTGGAAAGGTCTTCTTAAAAGAAAATAGTGGCACAATAATCGTTTATGTTATATTACATGTACTATTACAGCGAAACTTCACCATACTTTGAGAGAGCTCTTCAATAACATTTCTTGCCATGGCTCCACTCTTATATAATAACCATGCATTAGAGAAGAGAAAGACCACAAAGTGCTGTAGTTATATTACCACTCAGACTTTGTGGCATTAAAGGTAACGTTCCTTCTGATCCCATTATTCAAACTTTAGTTAGTGTATAATGTTGCTGTTATAGCATAAGAATAATAAGTTCACTGCCAGGCGATATATTTTCTTTAACAGAAGTCCCCTTTTAAAGCCTACAGCGAATGGATGGTTTGTACTACAGCATTCTATTCCCAGTTGACGTCAATAAACAGTTTTTTGACTAAACTCCGCCCACAGGAATACGTCACTCACCAGCTAAGCTCAAACAGCTCTGCAAAACCTTTGTTGAAGTCTGTGTAAAGTGATGTGTTCTGAGTTTGTTACAACATAGAAAAATGTGTTATTAACTTCCCAGCCAAATTTGAATGATACAAAACCCAAGTAAATAAAATAAAATAAGCAGGAATCTCTGCTCTTAAATGTTGGGGGGTGTTTTTTGTTGGCACTGGAACCACGCCAACTCATAGGAAAGCTCCTGGTCTTACTTTTTTTTCTTTCACAGGCGAAGCTTACTTGAATATTTATAAACTTTCATAATTTATTAGATGTTTTGAGATTAAAGGGCGTCCCATTCTTTTTAATGCACTTCACATAAGCTCCACCCAGTTCTCTGGTCAATCCAATCAATCAGTCACTTTATTACCAGAGAAATTATCCATCAACATAAAATCTGACAAGGGGGTAGACAGAACAGGTCGACAGGGTATTGAGGAAGAAGTACAGCATTACATGAGGGAGGGGAGGAGAAAAAACCAAACCCACAGACTATGCTCCAAAGGGAGTACACAAATCGCTCTGACGATATTTTCATGTCATCCACCTGTCAGTCAGCGTGACGCACATGATGTGAACCCATCCCACAAGAATGATGGATTAGACTACTTAGACTATCATCTACCCATCTTAACAACATTTGAAGTAAATGCAATCGAGTACTGTCTGCATTGGGTCTTATGAGAGCTAGGAGATACAGTTTCAGAGAGACAAACCTCTGCAAGTAAGTAAACCTTTCATTAAAAGTTCATTGCTGGATTTATCTACCTTAAAATTTTACACACTTCTTCAATTGGCATATTAGATTACTGAGAAACCTTGATAATCTTTAAATAGGTAAACTTTCTGTAGTATTCTGTATTTCTGTTGGATCTTGATTGATTATTAAAGTTTTAATGGCAGCATGTTTTAATGATTTGAAAGGAAATAACCTAGTACAACTTTTCAGTTTTTATTCAAAGAACAGATATAAAGCCACAAGGGGCTTGAAAGACACAGGAGTAATTATTGAAAAAATAAAAAAAGGTAGCCTACTTTCATGATGGGCAGTGATCTGAGGTAAAGCTGTCTTTATATCATTTTGCTACAGATCTTTTTACTTTAGACAACTTTTATTAGAAATACATATTTACTTTGTGTTTCTTTTTATTATTATTTTCCCTTATACCTTACCAGTCAAGGATATGTTATTCTCTACTTTTCTTACATTATGCAGTTTGGTTTGCTCAGTTGTTGGTGGTTTGCTGTTTTTATCTGTGTCATGCACATAAAGAACCTTAAAACTGAAACTGAGAGAGCTGGAGAACGAGGAGTGGTTGACATATAAAGGACATGTCGTAACTTTTTATATATAAAGCAACTGTGGTGATTTTATCTGCAGATGTTAATATTCAATTGATTATTCTTCATTTAATGTTTTTATTTTTCTTATTTTATATGTTTGTAAAAGATGACGTAAGTCAGCGGAAGTTAGACGTTGTGACGTAAACTAGCTGAAGTCATTTGACCGACGTACACCGCCATCTTTTTCCAGCTGCACGCTCCTTTTGACCTGGAGTTTATAAGCATATATTAGATATATGTAAAATGTTTAGCAACATGAAGACACGCATCATATTCCTCATCCTGAACTTACTTGGTACGTAACATGTTCTTTAAGAAAAGACGGAGGAATTGTTGCGTACGTACGTACAGAAACAGCTAAGCTAATATCATGGTTTTCTATACAGTGTTTACATTTATAACATTAAGTGCAGTTTTCATTTACTTTGCTATGCTTATTTGGGGGACGTCTGTATTATGTAGTGTGTGAATTACCCAGTGACATTGTACGGTTGGATGGGATGGGGTTCGGTGGTACACTCTAAAAGCTAACGGTGCTAAGTAGCGCTAAAAGTAGTCGGGTGACTTGCAGTCATAGGGGGACCATTTTAAGTGCCATATAGCACCTGTGTATAACTATATTGTGCTATATAGAGCCATATGTGGTGCTATTGTGGTGCTACCGTATTTCACTCCCGTATGGTTCTTCATAGATGCTATATACATTAGGTGCAATGTAGCACTAAAATGGTTCACTAAAATGATTATGAGCTTTAGTGCTATTTAGCTTCAATGTTTTAAAAGTGTAGGCCATATTTAAGCAATATCGCTGGAGTAGTCGTGTGATATAGATCACGGCTGTGACTAGGCCAGAGGCACGAGCCCATAGGCCGAGTGCCGGAGGCAATCACAGTGTTCACTCGCCCCGCTGACCACCGCCCTCTCTGGGCTTCATCTCTGACAGGGATTCCCTGGCTCTGATGTTGGCCTTGTCTGTGTTTGATGGTCAAAAATGAGATCAAATCAGCAGTATTTGGTTTCATAATGAAATTATTATTTGGTTTCTTATTCATATTTAGTGTCTTTTGTGTTGTTATTGTTTTGGCACGACTACTATACTTATATAATGTTACCATTGCTTTCCCATTTAATCTTAACGCGATACGAGCACTCGATTATTATTAGACTTTGTTCTTATCAGTACTATATAAATAAGTTTTTTATAAGTGTCAGAGAGATGTTTTTGCATGCTGCTTATAAATATATCAGTGGCAATATCTCATAACTAGGGCCGGGACTCGATTAAAAAAATGAATCTAATTAATTAGAGGCTTTGTAATTAATTAATCGAAATTAATCACATTTTAATCACATATAAATATTTGACCTGCGAACATTGAGAAGTTATTTTTTCACATGGATTTTTAGTGTACCATGAATAATGACTGAATACATAAGCTTAAGCAACAAAATATTGTTTATTTTTGTTCAACTAAGTCGTTGTACCCGGAGTCGGGGTAATGTCCACGCTAGCTGCTATTTGTTTTGCATTGAGATGATACTTGAGGCTCGATGTGCTGCGGTGATATGTGAAGTCCTTGTTGCATAGCTTACACACAACCATGCTCTTATCGACGCTTCCATCAGTTCGTTTTTTATAAAAGAATTTCTCATCCACGGGTCATGAACGCTAGTTGGTGCTCCAGTATAATCGGTCCGCCGAAACTCATCCAATGAGAAATGTTCCGCGATGCTAAAATAAGTGCGATTAGAATGCGTTAAAAATGTTTAAAAAAAGCGTTATTTTTTGTGTTATTAATTAATCTTAATTAACGCGTTAAAGTCCCGGCCCTACTCATAACATGTTTTAATAGTCACGTCTTGATAAATAAATGATGTCCACATTTAAAAGCTGCGGTGCTTACCTGCAGTTCCACGGTGTTTTTGCGTTCTGAGAAGAGATATCGCTCCAGATAAAATATCGTTTACATTCCTCTTTACAAGTGATAATCGTCCACACGATGTGACAAGACATTACTCCCATTAAGTTTAACGTAACATCCAAGAGAGCTGATCTTTGACGGAATAATAACTTCCGATTGGGATTCACAGACTGATTTACGAGCTAGTGAACTAATGAGACACACGGAGAGTGTTTAAAAACAGCGCGTTTGTGTGTGTCCGTGTGTGCGTGCAGTTTTTCCATTCAGAGATGAGCATGTTTAAAGGACCTCCATTCACTAGGTGGCAGAATGATACGAAAGGTGAAGCGGTTACTGTGCCGTTATCAGTACAATATCGCACGCCTCTTAGCCAATCAGATTCGAGAACCAGAAAGGACTGTTGTATAATTGTATTTAACAAATTGGCTGCTGTCAGTAACCAAAATAACATTACACCGGCCTACAGTTCATAGTTTATAAGGTACACTGCAATACAATAACTAAAGCTTAGTAGTTTATGAAAAAATTTTTAAAAACACAACCATCACATCTGTGCGTCATCAATGCATGCATGCAACCTGTGAGAGAATATGAATTTTGTTTAACATCCTAATTTGTGTCTTGCTCCTATTGGATCTGAAGCATGTTTATTAAATAGTTTCTGTCTGTCTTTCAGGTGTGTTTGGTGATGAAGTGAAGTCAGTGTCAGTGATGGAGGGAGATTCTGTTACTCTACCAACTGATGTTACTAAAATACAAACAGATGATGAGATACAGTGGATGTTTGGACCTCAAGGGAAAATTATAGCTGAAATCTATAAGAAAAGCATTCGTAGGTATAAAAGTAAGAAGATATTTGGAGACAGACTGAAGCTGGACAGTCAGACTGGATCTCTCACCATCACAAACACCACAATCACAGACTCCGGACTTTACGAACTATTGGTCTTCGGCAACATAACTCCATTAAAGAAATACAATGTTACTGTCAAAGGTGAGTAATTAAGATCCTGTTTTAATATATTACTTATCTTCTTTTTTGATCTTGAGAATTCATATCAGCTACTACTCTGTGTTTACACATGTAAATTGGGAAGATTTTCTTGATTTGTAAATCAATATATCATTGTTATTTCTTAAACAAAATGTACAGATCCTCAACATGTGTGAACATCACCAGCTTTGTGTGAAAATTCAGAGACAATAAGTCATAATAATAACAAAGTGAATGCATTCAAGAATAGTGGACAGAAAAAGTAAATAAACATTTAGAGAAAAGAGCGAGAATAACAGTAAATTGCTGTATAGATGAGTAAATTCATTTGTGTTTGTTTTCCAGATAAGACTATCAACAACTCTGCACAATCCTCTTCATCATTGTCAAGCTCAAAATGTGTGTTGTTGTGTTTAGTGCTTACACTGTTAAAAATTGTGCCGTTAAATAACAGTAATCAACTGGCAGCTTGGTTGCCAGCAAGATAATGTTATTTTACGGTTCTGCCTCTGTTAAAATACAGTTCTACTTCCGTAAATTTACAGCTCTCCTATTTTAACAGTATGTTAATGTTATAATGCCCTGAAAGCAACTCATTTCATTTAGGAAACCAATTGCAGGATCCATTCAAGTTTATAAATATATATATTTATATGGTGGTGTTAGTATTATGAACTTAATTCATTTGAGTCCATTGAACAGAAACATTACTTCTAAAATTGAACTCCAAACATTTAAACTTTCACACAAATCTCATGTAGTTCATCATGAGCAAACTACAAAGTTACTGCTTTAAAATAAAACAACAGGCAGCATAACATCAATGATCTACTGCCCATCCTTGACCTAAACAACCACACTACACTTCAGCACAATGGTAACCCAAAAACTGAGCCAAATCCTAACAAAACAGAACATTAAACACTAAGAGATATCTCACATTATCATCTTGTGTAAATCCCCTGAACAGTGTTTAAGTTTACATGGTTTAAAAAACAAAATACAAGGACTTTTCTCTAATGTCTGTGTGAAATTAACATATTTCTGTATGCAAATTTGACTGTTAGGTTTTCTGTTTTTTAACAGCACATTCTGTTAAATAACAGTAATCAACTGGCAGCTTGGTTGCCAGCAAGATAATGTTTTTTTTACGTCTCCTTCGGACTGTTAAAAAACATTAGCATTCTGTGTTTTTATATCTTACACATTTAACCCTTTAAAAATCTTTGGTGTCAAAAGAACACTACTTAATGTGTCCACACTACAAAGAGTAAAAGAAACAGACCCGATGTTGAAGTTAATGAGATAATGAAGTGATGATTGAGTTAATGATGAACAGCTGCTATTAACAAACACAATCACTGAATGAAAGATGAACAAGAACCGAATTAAAGAGAAAACAAGCAGAAACTCAACTTACAGACAAATAAGAGACTCAAACTTACTCAGATTTCCTAAGATCTCACAAGAAGATCATCAAACAACTCCACAAACAGCATTACCATCTTCACTTATTACAAACCAGTATGATTTTATATTATATGTACATTAGCTCTTACTGAGAAATAAATCATACGGTGTGGTTTCCTAAACAGGGATTATCTTAAACCAGGAATAGTTTAATTAGGAAATATAACAAGTTTTAACAAACATGCCTAACTAAAAACACGACTTGTGCATTTTCATGCGAAACAAAGGCCACTGATGTATTTTAAAATATGTCAGTGCAAGTTGTTTTGAGTTTGGACTGCTCTAGTCTCTAATAGTCTAATCACTAAATAATACACTGTTAACGATTTCCCTGTATTTTTACAGTACGGTACTGGCAGCACGGTTGCCAGTAAGTTACTGTATTTTGGTTTTACAGTACTGTACTGTAATACCATTTTACAGTACACAAACTAGTACTGTATAGTTACAAAGCAGTACTGTACTGTAATTTTACAATATTTTATTACAGTAGTCTATTTTTACAGTAATTTACTGTAATGTCTATATTGACCCATAAATACTATTTATTACTTATTACAGTTAATACAATAATATTATATAAAATAGCTAGAGATTTAGGTTTAAATCTATAGTTATTAATATGGTAAAAATGCTATCCTTGACATGACATAATGAATTAAAAGGCAATCCAAGCAATGTTTGTATCAAAATTTTATTTAAAAAACATTTAATCGAAACAAAACATATTTAAAACAAGATTTTAAACAATAATAAACATATAATCAAGTAACATAAAATAAAATCAACAAGTATAAACAAGTTTGGAGACCCCTGCTGTAACATATTTAACTCTGGCAAATAGAACACTGGTCCATAGTTTGAAGTTTTCAGTTTAAAGTCCATCATCGACTAAAAGGTAACATTTCACCGTGGTAAAAACAACACTGGCCCATAGTTTTAAATATTCTACTTGAATTTCATTGAACACTAAAAATAAATGCATTAAACTGTGGCAGACAGACCACAGTGGCCTTTACTTTGAAGTCGTCCATTCGAACTCAATCAGGGACTGCATGAAGCTGTTCACATGGGGGTTAATGGCCACAGCTTTTCTCTGTACCAAGTTCCTTGTCTTTTTGCTTGCTCCTTGTCTGGATGTGCACTTTTTCCCATCTTTGGAATTAATTCTATCCAGAAACCTGTTAGAAATATCATAAACATTAAGTCAACAAATATAAGATAGAAAAAGATTCTTAAAAAACTAAACTCAGCCTTGAATTTACTCCTATTCTGAAACCTTTTGCTCTTATTCTACTGTTCCACACCTAATTACATTAAAATACAGAAGATTCACTTACCGCTGAACAAACTCTTTCCTCAATGGACAGCATCCACATGGATCCTGTCATGATTGAATGTCCTGAACAGAAAGTACAATTGTTACTGATTTGGACACAACTTTTTATTCTGAAAACAAAATCTTTTGTCAATAAAGTCCAGGGACACCTCTGCTAAATAAATACAATTATTAAATTAAATTTCTTATAACCAAAGTCTGAATATTTCTGTTTGTATATTTCTACATGGCAAACTAAGACAATTGTGTTGTCTAAGACAAAAGTGATCAGCACATTCCTGTGTACTTTTACATGTGACGTGAAAGCATTTAATATTGCAGTCAAAAAAATACATGACTTGTAACTGTACATCATGTACTTGCCTGGTGCCTTTAAAGATGATCCATCTTACCCAATCCGACTTACAAGCAATGGTAAGACTGTAAAAAAGACAAATGTTACAAAATCTGTTAGCCATAGAAATAAATAGACATTGTGAAGGAAATGGTAAAAGAAAACTTAGTAACACTTTACTATAAGAGTTTATTCCTTAACATTTGGTAATGCCTTAGCTAATATGAACTAACAATGAACAATATATTTTACAACATTAATAATATTTGATAATGTTCATTGTGCAGAGACAAAGTGATTGATTTAAAAATGTATTAAGTGTTTAAATCTAATATCATGCTATGCTAACAAATAAAACATTACTGTAAGGGTTAAGTCAGTTGTAAAACACACATATATATATATATATATATATTAGTTGTTATATTATATATAAATATCTAAATAAGTCTTTTTTAATTATTATTCTATAACATCTTGTCTACAGAAAATCTCTGAAAATGTCTCGTTTAGTGCAGAAAATAGCGATTTATAGTGACAAGGTAAAAAGACTGTCCCTTTAATGTTTTACCCGGACGGCTGCGGTGTAACACTATTTCACGCAAAGTTTTTTAACAAGTTAGTAGCTAGCTGCTCACTTTAAAGATAAACATGATCGCCTAAATCTGAGCAATCCTGGTGATGCCAGTTTCCTACACGATGCTATAATGGACTATTTTACATCCAGAGATGAAGGATCAGATGACAGAGACGAGAAGACAAAGGTACGTAAATGCGGAGCCCATTCTCTTTTCGTGCATTGATTTGATGTGTTTTGGAAACTTATATACAGCGTGTAATGCATCTGAAGTGGTGGAAACAATATGCCATAAAAATGTATTGGACAACTTACTGGGCGTGTAAAACGCTTAAGAGAAGATATTCTCTGCTTTTTCTGATATACCGTAATATAATAACAACAACAATAAGCGCGGCAATCCCTTTCGTTCATCTGATATTAAGATGAGCCCAGGTCTGAATTATATTTGGTCGAAGTTAAAGCTGCGATGAGTTCGATGCATGTATCCAGTTAAATATGAGGTTTCTTGTTTTCACTTCTGTGGAGTAGTTCGGTACTATGCTGTGTACGGGGTGTCAAGTCCTATCTGTTTACAACCACGAGTCAGCCTTGCCAAACAGTCGAACTTAATACTTTTCTCTGACGCTAACTGAACGGATGAAACGCCGAGATAAACGACCATTATGCTGGGACCGCAAGATCGCACTGGCGGGTGGTCTTTGTCCATTTCGTTAAAAATAGTTTCATTGTCACCACACTTTCAACACAATATAAACTCACCAAACCCTCATAATTTAGTTAAAACAACCCTATATTCATTAAAAAAGGTGTAAAGCGAGTTAAAGCAGCGGTAGACCTGTGTGTGAGCTTACTTTCTGAGGGAGATTGAAACTTTGTTGGCGACCGTTTTTCTCTCTCATTGCACGTTTAAAACAATATTGTGACAAACTATTGACAACATTCTTAAACTAAAAATTAAGTTTTCACGAAACAGAAATATTTCAAACTTACCGAACTGCCAGAAATCAATCGTCCTCCTTCAGCTGCAGCCAGGAGTTGTGCTGTCTGTGTGATTTGACTCTGGCGCACTTTCTCTGATTATTGCAAGTACACCTGGCACATTACAGCAATGGCTACAGCAAGGTTACATCAAGACCAAAATATACTGTAAAATTTTCCCGCTCAAACAAATTTACCCAGAATGCATTATTAACTGCAGTACTGTACTGTAATGTACACATACAGTATAGTACTGTGGATTTTTACAGTACAGTGCTGCTAAATCTACAGCGACATCTAACAGTGTAGGGAATAGTAAATGAGGGTGTAGGGTGTGATTTGGGACGCAGTCTTAAACGGTGGACTCTCAGGGCTGTAAATTCACATTATTCTGAAAACTGTTTTTTTACAGAATGCAGAATTTAACAGTATACTTCTGTTTTTGTTAAAAAACAGAATCATACTGTTAAATTTGGCTGTTTTTTAACAGCAATTTTTTACAGTGTAATTTGACCATTATTGTATGGTCATTAGTGGACATTACTGGAAAATTGCATGGAAACCCATTGCACTAAATCAGGGTGAAACTAAAATGTTGGGGTGGTTCTCCGGACAGGGATTAGTTTTTTTTTTAGTTTGGACAGCTCTTACATCTAATCCCTGTCCGGGAAACCATCCCATTAAGTTCTAAAAACACATATCCTAGTAGGTGTAGCAGACAAATCAAGTAGCCATTAGTGTTTACTAAAAAGCATTAGTTCATATTAGGATTTATTTTAAGGATATGTCTTATAAAACAATTATTAAGTTAAAAAAATTGTACATTTAACTGAAAATTAGCAACAACTTGCATTGATAATCTTAATACATCAGAGCCCTTTGTTTTACATTAAAATGCAAGTAATGTTTTTAGTAAGGCCTGTTTGTTAAAACTATTGTGATGTTAGTTCTGTGTGTATGTATGTATGTATGTATAACATTGCAAAAAAAAAAAATTTCATACGTATTTGGCATAAAATATTTATTTAATTAATGTTTAACCTGTTCTGAATCCTTTGACATTTAATAATAGAGATCATGACATGCAGTAAATGTATATGTAAGGAACTCTCTCTCCTTATCCACTTTCTGTTTGTTGTATATTTAGCATCCTGCATCCATGTTCACAATGCAAAGTATTATCAGTTTAGTGTGTACTGAGAGGTTCCATGTTTCACATTCCATGTGTCAAATTTCATGCTTCAAGTTCCATGTGCCAAGTTCCATGCTTGTGCCAAGTTACATTAGGTTTTTTTGGCCTACAGGTAGTTGATCTGTTTTTGGTTTATTGGATTTATCTTCTGCACTGCAAAAAATGAATGTCTTACTTTGTTTTTTTTGTCTTGTTTTCTAATATAAACATTTGAAAATTCTTAAATTCAGATACATTTACTAGGTTAGCAAGTGGCTTAAGATATTAAGTCTTGTTTTTTAAATTATGAAAATGCAGAGTTTTTTTACTTTAAAAAAGTCAAATATCTGCCAGTGCAGTAAGAAAAATAAACTTAATTCCAGTTTCAATTTAATTCAATAAACTTAATTTAAGTTTATTTTTCTTACTGCGCTGGCAGATATTTCGACTAAATCTCTTGATTTTCAATATTTATTAAAAAAACAAGACATATTATCTAAAGCTAATTGCTTACCAAGTAAATGGATCTCAATTTAAGAATTTTTAGATATTTATATTAGAAAACAAGTGTCGCCTGCTGTCCTGGATTTCTGTGCCTTGTTTTGATAAATAAACTTTTGCATTTGGATTCTACACTGCTTCCATGTTACACTCATTACAGTTGTCATTGTACAATTCATATGTCTTAATTTCTTACACTGTCAGAAAAATTGTCAGAAAAGCTGTCACTGGTGCAGTATCCTTTAAAGGTCATATAAATATGTACCGTCTAAAAATGTCAAGTTATTTTTAATCCAGCATTGAGTCATAAAGGGATAAGGCCAGCTATTGGGTTAAATTAACTCAGATAATGTTAATGTATGACCCAACAATGGGTTAAGACAATAGCATTTTGTGTTGAAACAACACAGCATAGGTTAAATTGCAATCCATGGGGCAATTTAACCTAAGCTAACCTTAAAAAACTTCAAAATGATACCTGAGTCCAGGTAATAAGGTTTGGGTTTATTTTTTACTGCATTAGGTTCAAAGGGCAAAGTTTCGTGCTGAAAGATGAAAAGATGCATGAAAGCTTATACAAATCAGTGTGTGGTTATGGGATTGTGACTGGCTTATAGTTTCAGTACACTACGGAAAAAAAGACAATATACAGCCCACTGTAAAATCAGGGTTTTGTCTTGTGATATCACATGTGTTTGGTCTCTGGTCCAAGTGCGTTCATATATCAGTCGAACCACACCACAGTTCATTTGGAACTGTTTAGTGCACACCACAGGGTGGCAGCATTCACATTTACTCAAATGAACTGCACTAACCAAACAATCAGAGTTTGTTTTAATTCAACCAAACATGTCAAGTGTGAACACGCCCTTAAGTCTCAGGAAGGAAGAAACTTAAAATATTTTTTTATGTTGCGCTTCAGGGGTTCTGTGCTACTTTGCAGGCCCTTTAAATAAAGTTTACAAGACCATCTTCATTTGTCAGAGCGTCAAATTCAAAAATATGTGTTTGTTGCATCAGGTTAACCATATGCACCATGCGTCATGTCAAAATAAGTGCCTGCTGCACACACATCGAAAGGGTTTATGATAAAAGAGTTGCTTACGTTCACAAAATACTCACAAGACACTCCCTTAACACTAAATTTTGAGACACATGAGATTAAGCGAGTATCTGGCAACCTTGAGGATCTCTTTTATCATAAACCCCTTCGGAGTGTCTGCAGCAGGCACTTATTTTGACATGATGAGCCACACACATGACTGGCTAAAAACATGTTTTGACGAGCTTTGATATTAACAGAAAATATGTAAATTACTATGTGACAGATTTTTCAGCCACCTATAGACGGTTCATCGGACACACATGCGGTGATGAAATACGCGTCTGGTCCGAACTTTACTTCCGGTTTCAGTTTTTTAATGGTCTGACAAGTTGCTAAACTGAACTCTTGAACAAAAACCTCGTTGAAAATAGCAAATGTTTTTGTTTCCTAGGTAATCTATGTGTTGTTTATTTTGCTTGTTATATAAATAAATTACGTTTAAAGTACTTTGTTGCTATTTATTTTAAGCGGAGTTTACCAAAAGTTACGTGTTGACCACGAAAGCCGCTGTTACTGCTGAAACCCTCTATTATTAAAATATGAACATTTGAATTGTTATGTTATAAGCGAGAATGAACGAAGAATGACTAAAACATTTTTTGTTTTTCATTCCAGTACCTAACCATCCCAGCAAGCAATTTTGGCTAAAACAAGGCAAAGTTTGGGCTCTCGATGAAAGTCTAATAGACGTCTAACCATAGCCCAAGAATGCGCAAACATTTATGCGACGTTCACACCAGCCGCGGTAGAGGCGTGTAGCGCAAATTATTTTAATGTTAAGTCAATGTGAAGACGCGTTGACGAGCGTCTGGAGGTCTCGCGGCGAATGAGCCGTTTAACGCGGCAGACGCGATTCCACCTCATTTGTTCATCCAGTTTGCACGAATAGCGCGAATTGAGTTGAAACATTTGAACTTTGGCGGAAAAACGCGATGCTTTAACCAATCAGGGGCTTGCTTTAGTAGTGACGTGATTACAGGATGCGAGCGGAGTAGCAGAAGCCCCTCCCACAACGCGAAATGACTAGAATTTCACTCGCGAATAAAGTGAGTAAACTCAAAATGTTCAAGCGGCAAACTAGACGCGGTAGACGCGAATTTGACGCCTCAAACGCGGCTGGTGTGAACACACGGTTTGAACAAATGAAAGCAAACTGAACTTTGCTTACATAATGAAATATAGTACTTCTCCAAGTTATAACGGCATGTAACCAAATTCAAGGTTATTTAGCATAGAAGTGAGCCGGACAATATAGGGTATATAGTTAGCCATCATTTCCCTGTCTCGATTTTTGCTTGCTGGGATGCATCTAACCTGAGCACTGTCGTTTTCAGTAAAAAAAGATTATAATCGAATTCATGATTAACAGTGACATAAACTTAATACTGAAGCCTGGATGAAGTTAGCAAAAACTGCCACAAAATCCTTACAATTCACTTTATTGATTGATGATTGATTCTCTCTATTGAAATGCGAGACCCAGTGTAGCCATGTTGAGCATCGCATCACCCCTCATTCTTACATTTACATTTATGCAAATGCTATTTTTACTCAATTTTTTAATTTTGATTCCGTTTCTTCATTATGTTTCTAACTAAACCCACATTGTTTCCAAAATACTGTTCCCTTTTACACAAAGAGAGCTGCATTATATTATATGAAACCACAGTAAAGGTCTTAAATGCTATAGTACTTGTGGTTTTTGTATTCAGGAAAACTGCAACTAGGTCAACAACACCGACAACTGTGTCGATGAGTAATTTCATCTTCTCACATAAAGTCCCTAAATTCATTTTATTAAATATTTTCTTAATTCCCATTAGCGAATGGAAAATCACCCGACAAAGCGATACTTCATTGTTGTTTTAAAATGTTGCAAACAGTTAAAACAGAAACCCACCAAAGAGGATACAGAGAGATCAGTTGTGCAGGTTGTGACGTGAGAGAAAGTTTTTTTGGGGTTTGTGGTTAGATTACAGAGAAATAGATGCACGCACAAGAAGCACGCAGTGCATTTGCACCTTCTCACTTGAACGTTAAGCTTTGAACGCTTTGGTTATGTTTGATTTTCTTTGTTTATTTATTCTCACCTGATGAAGAATATGAATCACTCACTGTTTGTTTTGCTCTGTCTGCTATCATGCTTGAATGGTAAAATTTTACTTTCTATTTTAGTTAGCTTTTGCACTGTTAGCATAAAAGGAAGTTATGTTATAAAGTTTAAATTATATTAATATAACATTTTTTACTTGTTGCTAGTTTTGGAGATGATTCTGGTGCTTTTTAGTCAGGCCAACCAATGTTTATTTTCTTATAACATGGTAATAAACGATTCAGTTTTATTTGTTTATAATTTCTGTGTTTCAGATGTTTCTTGTAATGGAGTGAAAAAGACGGGCAACACTCTTGATGTAATACTGAGATTATCCCAATGTCAAACTGCTTCAACTTTTTTTATATAAAATTATATAAAAAAGTTTTATCTATCTTATTTGCTTTTCAGGTCCCAGCCCCTAAAATTACAAGAGATTATCCACCATGCGCAGGAAGTTTAAGCTCTAAATGCCTCGTGGTGTGCTCGGTGTCGAGTGTGCCACAAGCTCAGCTCTCGTGGTTTAATGGAAACGTTTCATTGTCCAACCTCACAATTTCAAATTTCAACAACAAACTTTTTCTAGAAGTGGAAATAAACGATAAAAGCAACTATAGTTGTGTTTTGTCCAGTTCTGGAACCAATCAAACTTCATATCTCAACATTACTCATCTCTGTGGGCCATGTTCAGGTAGGACAGCTTTGATATTATGTCCGTTTCTCAAACAGAAGGCTGCATCCTCGGCAGGTCGCATATATGCAGGCTCCATGCATCATCAAGCCTGGTTTATTTCAGATAACTAAGCATAACGTTCGCAAGTCATAAGCATTTTACAATAATTTACGATTAACTAAGTATAATAGTCAACTTTATAATTGTTAATATTCTGAAATGATGACGTATGCAACCTACAAATGCGACCTACGAAGGATGCAGCCTCACTTATATGTCTGTCATACATTTTGTTTGTTCTACAGGCTCACTTTTCTTCATTTCCTGTCTTACGTAGTTTTTTTGATAAGGTTTTTGCACTCTGTGGCCATGTGTGCATCACCTCTAGGCTGCTATTTTAGCCATGCAAGACTAAAGTCCAATCTACTCGAATGGGAAAAGACAGATATGTCCTAAAGCACTGACAACGGTCAAATTAAGCCAGCTGTCCCCCACAAACTTTGGACAAATCCCTTGACATGTATACCTGTATGTGGCCCAAGTGTTCTAGTGGTTGTTTAGAACCAGAACATGATGCATGATGGGATACGCTTAGCCTCAAATAGCACTTTGGAGATAGTTTGGGTTTAGTGTGCGTTAAGGGTTTGGGCAGGAGAGTGAAGGCAGATAACGGGATATGTGGGTCAGTGACAAAAACGGTTTGGCAAGATGAGAAATAAAAAAATCTTTAAAAAACATATTTTTTTAAAGCGCACATTACGTTTATTTCAATGCACAGTGTATTTATGTTAATTTTATGCAATAAAAAATTACATTTGCACCATTTTTATGTAAGATAAGACTGAATGGACCTAAAAATGTCAAATGGTATAACCGCCAATTGCGCCAAAGAATGAGAAATATTAAATATTTTAACCACCTTGATGGCATGTAAGCGTAATCATCAAAAAATATTATTTTAAAATATAATTTTATTATTTATTTCTAAATGTAAATTTTAATGTGTTTTTGTAATATTTGTCCTGACATATGCTGAAAACAGTTTTGTTTTCTAAATAATCTTTGACAAATGATGTAAAAATGAATGTAAAAAAAAGATATTACACTAAACTAGATGATTATATTTTGTTCCACATTTTTTACAAATATATTTATATTTTTATATTAAAAAGAAACACTAGTTACACCAAATGACACAGACCGGTTACACCACATTGACATTTTTGCAATTATCCCCCAAATATTCTTTCAAAATGAAATAAAACAGAAATTTTGGACTTGGTCTTTGGACCCTTTTACATTGATTTGAAACATACCGACACAAAATAATAAATGTCACGTCATTGACCCATGTAACAATAAACAGTCGTGACCCATGAAAGAAGAGTCTTGTGCACTTACTTCCTGTTGCGTGCATGTGCACACAAGTGGCCAATACCGCAAGTGTGGTATTTGTACAAAGACAATATCTACATTCACAGAAAAAAGGTACAAAAGCTTGGGGTGGCACCCTTGCAAAGTGCATTTTGGTAACTTCACTCTCAAGAGATCCGCGTTACATATGTCCATCATTTTTCATACAAACACATATTAAGATATGTTCAAATTTTGCAATGGATGGATGCACATTCTTTGGGCTTGAAGGAGTTAGATCCCAGTTAGATTCATCCATTACCTCTCAAGCTCACCCCTACATATTTGTATTTCACAGGTACATACAAATTGTATATGTTTGATATGGTCTCTTATGTTTTGTTAAAGGATCAAATTTGACCGTTACTGAGGGAGATTCTGTCACTTTAAACGCAAACCTTACTAAACAAGTGGACATAGATTGGATGTATAAAGAAAACACTCTCATTTCTAAACACACGAGTCAAAACGCAACTACATACTATGGCTGTGAGGATGGCAGATTCATTAACAAACTTCAGCTGGATATTAACACTGGATCTCTCACCATCACTAACATCAGTAAAATCCACTCTGGACTCTATAAACTGAGCATCGATGGACAACATCAAGGATGTCGGAGTTATGATATTACTGTCGGTGAGTTCATCTTACCTGTAGCCTAGTAAAATCACTGTAACACGCAAATGACTCACAGCCACTGCTTCTATAAAATGGCAGCAATCGCAACATTATAGTACACTAATGTACTAAATAGTTATTATAATAAAATGTTTGCTATTGCTAGGCCATGTAACCATTCATTTTCTTTATTCTGTGATGTTCTTCAGATCCCCTGCCCGCTCCTGTCATCACCAATGACTCGAAACAATGTCCTCCATCATCAAAATGTGGTGTAAAGTGTTCAGTGAATGTGAGAAATGTGACTCTGTCCTGGTACAAAGGAAACAGTTCATTGTCCAGCATCAGTGTGTCTGATCTCAAACACAACTTTATTTGTCTGGAGGTGGGATATCAGGATAAAAACGCATACAGCTGTGTGGTGAATAATTCAGTTACCAGGACTACACCACTCAACATCCCCGAACTATGTAAAGGTATGACCACAGTAAACATTAAAGAGACACTCCACTTTTTGAAAATATGCTCATTTTCGAGCTCCCCTAGAGTTAAAGATTTGATTTTTATCGTTTTGGAATCCATTCAGCCGATCTCCGGGTCCGGCGCTAGCACTTTTAGCATAGCTTAGCACAGGGGTGTCAAACATGCGGCCCGCGGGCCGGATACGGCCCGCAAAGGTGTCCAATCCGGCCCGCGTGATGATTTATACAGTATTATTAAATATTAAATACATATTTTAAAAACCCTTTTAGGCGGGTGTCTAGTTCGTTTTTAATATGAGAGACTTGCGGAAAGGAGCAAAACGCGGAACATAGACTAAACATGGTGCCCCAAAATCTTGCCGTTTTATTGTTACCGCTCCGCTAAAGATCCACTGATTCCGGTGATCCACTTCGTGTTTTCTCGCCCGCTCCGCAGCATCTCTGTGTCCACTCTCTGCCTGGAGAGCGAAGACCACAGTTTCCGAAGTTCGTTGCATTAACAGGTGGATTCATTACATTATATCAGTTGTTAAACCGAAGAATTAGTAATTTGTAAGTATGTTTATGTATTTCTTCCTGTAATGATTTGTTGTCAGTGTTCAAAAAGTGCTAACATCTTAGCAAGCTAACAAAAACAAAATATCCACATTCTTATTAACGTTACAATGCTTGTCTAATCGATTTAATGTTCCCGATCAGATCTAAGTTAATATAAACACTAAATTTGCTGTTGTTGGCACACTTTGTAGACAAAAAATACAAAAAACACCAATGCCTTCACAAAATAACGACAGAGAACGGAAAGAGAGGCTTTTAGCAGCAGTTCAACATTGCAAACATGGATTCAAAGCTCCATCAAGCCAGCAGGTAAATCATATTGAATATTTAGCAGATCGTCACACTTTAATTCTTATTATATTTCCCATTATAATCACTTGTCTAAGTTGATGCTAGTAATATAATACATAATATTTATAATACTTTATTAAAACCATAATAATAGTACCACCCCCCATAGTGCCATTTTTGGTTTGGGCCACTGCCCCATCTAGCATTTTCATTTTCTAAATGACTGTTCTCATTACAAATATATTCCAAAGAAAAGTGAATGGTTTATAAATAATTTTGGCAAGGCAAAAGAAGTTAAATTAAAGCTTTTCAACCTATAAGGCCAGTGGGTTTTGTTCAGATGTAAATTTATGTGTATAATATACAGTATGAGTGTGACCTTATGAAAATGTAGTTTTCACAGAGCTGTGTGTTTCTCTGGTTTTTTGCTAAACAAACTAATTAATTGGTTTGTTAAGTTAATTTTAACACAATTATCAGCACACTAAGGTTTAAAAAAATTATCCGGCCCGCACTTCATGGCGTTATTTACCATCCGGCCCACAGCCTAAAATGAGTTTGACACCCCTGGCTTAGCACAATCCATTGAATCTGATTAGACCATTAGCATCATGCTCAAAATAACTAAAGAGTTTTGATATTTTTCCTATTTAAAACTTGACTCTTCTGTAGTTACATCGTCTACTAAGACCGATGGAAAATTAAAAGTTGCGATTTCTTTTAGGCTGATATGGTTAGGAACTATTCTCTCATTCTGGCGTAATAATCAAGGACTTTGCTGCCGTAACATGCCTGCAATTACGCAGCTCCTGCAAATAGTCACCTTAGTATCTTTCAATAGCAGGGGACTATTTTCGGGCAGTGTGTAATATCACTACGCCTCCTGCAGCCATGTTATGGCAGCAAAGTCCTTGATTATTACGCCAGAATGAGAGTATAGTTCATAGCCATATCTGCCTAGAAAATCACAACTTTTATTTTTTTGTCGGTCTTAGTACACGATGTAACTACAGAAGAGTCAAGAGTCTTTCGTTATTTTTTAGCGTAATGCTAATGGTCTAATCAGATTCAATGGATTATGCTAAGCTATGCTAAAAGTGCTAGCGCCAGACCCCGAGATCAGCTGAATGGATTCCAAAATGGTAAAAATCAAATGTTTAACTCTAGGGGAGCTGGAAAATTAGCATATTTTCAAAAAAAGTGGAGTGTCCCTTTAATGTCCTTATCTCTCTCAGTCACGTGTATTTTTAGGATAATTATATTATATAGTTTGGGATAAGTTTGCAGCTTTGTGCTTGTTTCTATTGTAAAATATCTTTGAATGATTTTATTTAAAAAAAATAATTTATTTACTGAAATGTTAAGAGATTGTTCAATTTTTTCGTACAGAGAACAATAATACCAATCTTTATATGTTCATGCATTTTTTTATTGGCTCTTCTCCAAATGTATCGTTATGGTACAAATTATTTGAAGATTTTGATATTGTGAACCCTGTATATAAATAATAATGTCAAATAGGAACTGAAGCTGTATCTTGGCAATGCTTTTAACAATTAAAAATACATGATTGGTGAACTAAGTCCTAAGGTTTGCAAAGCAACGCCCCCTGTTGGTCAAATGAAGTAAACAAATGAGTTAAATGCATTTTTAATCTTTAATAATCCTATTGATATTTACTCTCTGATTGAACTTATAACTGTCTTCTGTTTGTTATTACAGATGAAAGCCGTTCAAGTATTGGTATTATATTTGGGGTATTGATAGTTGTTATACTATTGGTTTTGGTTGTGATGTGGTGCCGAAGAAGACAAAGATATCACGGGTAACTATCCCACACAGCTGATTTGGGCAAAAATGAGTTGCCTTTTGTTGTAATAACTTTTGTTCGCACAAACGGAACAGCAATGTTTAGTGTGTTTGTTATTTTAGTTTTATCTTTAGGCACATTGGACTTCAAAAGACTTTAGGATTGTTTTAAGGTGGATTGATATGACACAAAAACGAAAAAATGGCTCATAATCTCACATACCAAGTAGCTGAGCCCTATAACACTGTCATATAGATTAAATGTAATAGATTAAATACATTTTCAAGCTAAATGAAGATCTGTCAATCTGATGGCACCCTTGAATTTGTTTTTCGCAGACAACTATAAAGGTCAAACCACGGCATGCAAAACCTTTGCAGAAGGTAAATGGTTTTATTACATTTTTCTGTGAAACCATTGAATACCAAATTATTGCCTGTTTTGTTTATATAAAAATGTGTTTATGTAACAGGGCCACATCATACTGAAGAGACAAAACAACAAGGACTTTTTATTTAGGTCAAAGTGGATTTCAGACAGACATTGTGTTATCCTTGGAAGCAGATATCGAAACACACATAGTAAAGATGTACGACAGCTAAAATGTTTGTAGAAATACCATAAAACAACAATAAATGTGTTTTCATATTCATTCTGGTGTCAATTTGAAAGTCTTGGAGTGATGTAAATATATTTTGTTCCAATTAGTTGTGTTTGCACAGGTAGAGGTGTAATATTTTCTTTCTTTCCTCAGCTTGTCTTGATTTTAAAAGTTTTTGAAAAGTTACCCACCAGCATTTTTTTGTGATTTTTAAAAGT
The DNA here is from genome assembly GCA_025389145.1 of Misgurnus mizolepis. Classification (NCBI taxonomy): domain Eukaryota; kingdom Metazoa; phylum Chordata; class Actinopteri; order Cypriniformes; family Cobitidae; genus Misgurnus; species Misgurnus mizolepis. Next base: position 9,696,461 of record JAIFKI010000021.1, read on the forward strand.
TTCACAAAATGCCTTCCAGAAAAATGTCTTCTAAAATGATATAAACATACAAATATATCAAATGAAAGAACAGACCTTCTGCTTACAAACAAACAAACAAAACTAGGAAAAACGTTTCCTCCTATCTCTATTTTTTCTCTGCTTATAAACTCTTAAATATGGGTATTTTTTCTTTAAAAATGCAATTTTTTGCAAAAAGCTGAAATAACTTCATTTTTGTGAAGGAATTTTGTTAGAGATCAGATTCAGAACGATTATCAAAACATACACATAGTTTAAAATGAGTAAATTACGTTTTGTCTTCAGTTTTTTGTAAATTGGTTAAGTGCGCCATCTAGTGGATAATTGCAGATTAACATAAAAAATCATCAGGGACACCTTTATATGCAAATGTTTTCTCTAAATTGACGAGATAACTTGTAAATGACAGGGAAAGAATTAAGTGACATCGAGTTGGTACCTTTGAACATCACAGGCACTTACAAAAATAAAAACAATTAAAATAAAAACTTGCGATTTTTTGTTGGTTTCTAAACCTTATTCAGTTTTTTTTTCAAATAGCCATAGATATGTTTGTCTTTCAGTGACAGTGTGAGCAGCGAAAGACAAATGGGATATTATTTTTTAATATCAGTATATTTAAAGGAACAGTATGTAAGAAATTTATATCAATTAATCATTAAATGGCCCTGAAATGTCACTAGACATTAAGAAATAATTTTCATTTCAAATACTTATATCACTGACAACAGTGGTATAACCAGGATATTATCATTGAAAAAGTGGAGTTGCAGCCCTCAACTGATGTTTATGTTGTCGTTTTGTATATTGGCCACCAGCTGTGTGATTGCAGTACCAGCTTTAGCCACATGTTTTGTGATTGCAATACCAGTTTTGGCCACAATCCTACATACTGTTCCTTTAATTTAGTAGAGCAAACTTAACAAAAAGTAAAGTGGGGCTCAAACCAAACTGCATTGCAAAGCAAAAGTTTCCCCTCATCACCACCAGATGTCAGTAAACTGCATTGAAATTGCTTTCATTTTATAGTAATTTTACAATTTTTTTAATTAGAGTTTAAATTCATTTTTTTTTTTTTTGATTGCATGGGGTATAAATGGGGGATAAAGAAAGAGTATAAACAATTTTTCAGGCACCACTGAATACGAGCACAACTTATACAAAATATCCATAAAAAACATCAGCCATATGATTGCCAATAACATTGTGAAAACTTTATCTCGTTTCTAGTTATTTTGACTATCTAAGCTGATTATTGTTTCAATCCCACTGTTTGAGATTTTTATTTTTCAGATTGTAGAGATGTATTTTTCAGATGTGTTTGTGTGATATTTCTTTGTTCTTTTTCCATTTCTTTGTGTTTTTCTATGTTTTGAAGTTTTGTACACAGATGACTGATCAGTTGCACAGTGTGGCTAAAACAATTTGTACATTTTTATCTTAACCCTACATCAAATAAATATTTTAAAGCTCACTGACATGTCAAGCACTTACATCAAAGTAAAAAAACAGAAATCAACCAATCCACAGAAACATCACGGGAATCAAGACCACAGACAGGAACTTTGTCTGAAGTTTTTGTTTTATTTTCATCATTCGGTTTTAGGTTTAGTTTTCTCACACACTGACTTTATGCAGAATCTGCTGAGTAAAGGTGAGATCAAATGCTTAAAATTATAGTTTTGTTATTAATCTTCCTTATAGTCCTTTTGAGTGTTTTTTCTTCCGGATTATAAATGTTAAAATGTAATAATTCATATCAAAGCAAATTTACAATTCCATTTGATTCATAAACGTTAATTTTTTATACTTTTTGTAGTAAGTCTGCAGATTTTTTATGGTTCACTTTTAGGGGTGATTTCCCAGACAGGATTTAGATTAATCCAAGACTAGGCTTTGGTTATATTAGGACATTTAAGAAGTTTTTACAAACAAATCTTATAATACAGGTGTGCATCTTAAGACAAAACAATGGCAAAAAATATCTGATTCATCAATCACAAACACTGAAACTTCAGTCAAACACTTCAATGCATCCAAAATGTATTTTAATGTATTTGTAATCTCTGTTTTTTTGTGTTTAGATAAAAAAATGATCAAGAATATGGCTCACGCTCTGTTTGGTTTGCTTTATCTACTAAAGCTCTTGTGTGGTAAAGTTTACATTTATTAAAATCGGGGTGCATGATTTTTGAGAAACCCTTGGGAAAAGGGAGTCGGGCCGAGTATCAAAACACACTTGTAGCCAATCAGCAGTAAGGGTCTACTAATCGACTTTGTTGCCTGGGTTGTGTATGTGTAGGGCGGGTCTATCAAAATAAGGTCCAGATTCTATTGGGGTAGGGGCGTGTTTGTTTTCGAATATCAAGATTGCCTTTCAGAGATCATGCACCCTGCCTTTAAATACCAAATTCATGTCCAAATCTGTACGTCTATGTCCCAAATATTAAAAAAACATATTATGATAGTCAGGCTGAACTGTTTTGAAACAGTTATAGGTAATTAAATCACACGATTTAGTTTGATTTCTGTCTGTTTTTCAGATGTTTCTTCTGATGGAGTGATGACAAACAACACTGATACATCTGATGTAATACCAAAGACTCTAGAAAGTAACATCTACTGTAAATTTTTTGTATAAATATTGTTTTTAATTACTTTCTTGTGGTTTTCAGATCCCAGCTCCTAATATTATCAGAGATTATCCTCCGTGTAACGAAGGTCCACAACAAAATTGTCTGGTGATGTGTTCGGTGTCGAGTGTTTCTCAGGCTCAGCTCTCGTGGTTTAATGGAAGTGTTTCATACTCCAGCATCACGGTTTCCAATCTTAACAACAAACTTTATCTTATGGTTCATAAAGAGGATAAAAACAACTACAGCTGTGCGGTGTCCAGTTCAGAGACCAGCAGCTCTTCAATAGCATATCTCAATGTTACTCATCTCTGTCAGATATGTTCAGGTGAGACGTTGATCTGTGATGTTTGTTGTTTGTTAAAGAAATAGAAAAATCCAGATGATTTACTCACCAGCATGTCATCCAAAATGTTGATATCTTTCTTTGTTTAGTCGAGAAAAAATTATGTTTTTTGAGGAAAACATTCAAGGATTTTTCTTATTTTAATGGACTTTAATGGACCCCAACACTTAACAGTTTTAATGCAGTTTAAAATTGCAGTTTCAAAGGACTCTTAACGATCCCAAACGAGGCATAAAGGTCATATCTAGCGAAACGATTGTCATTTTTGGCAGGAAAAATTAAAAATATGCACTTTTAAACCACAGCTTCTCGTCTGCCTCCGGTCCTGTGACACGCCAGCGAAACCTCACGTAATTGCGTAATGCCGTGGAAAGGTCACGTGTTACATATATGAAACGCACATTTGTGGACCAATTGTAAACAAAAAACTGACACAAAGACATTAATTAGTATCATTCCACATACAACAATGTTGGAACGGTCCTCTTTCTCCACACTTGTAAACACTGGGGCGTAGTTTCGATCCGTCATCCGTGACCTCTTGACGTGATGATGTATTACGTGAGGTCACCCTGGTGCATCACATGACCGCAGATAGACGAGAAGTTGTGGTTTAAAGTGCATATTTTTTATTTTTCTTGCCAAAAATTCAACAACAATCGTTTCGCTAGATAAGACCCTTATGCCTCGTTTGAGATCGTTTAGAGTCCTTTGAAACTCTGTTGAAAAAAAAATGTAAGTGTTGGGGTCCATTAAAGTCCATTAAAATGAGAAAAATCCTGGAATGTTTTCCTCAAAAAACATAATTACTTCTGGACTGAGCAAAGAAAGACATCAACATTTTGGATGACATGGTGGTGAGTAAATTATCTGGAATTTTTTAAGAAAATTGACTAATCCTTTAACCTTTAATCCTTTATTTTTAATTCTTAAAAACATACAAAATCAAGCCAGGGTCTCTCAAACATAAACCGAAGCAGATTTCACCATTGATATTATGTTTAATATGTTTCATTTTGGTGTGTTTTGAAACAGTTGTAACAACAACACTGATACCAGTGAATGAAGGGGAGTCGGTCACTTTATCCACTAACCTTACTAAACTACATGATGGGGATGACATCATGTGGTTTTATGAAAGCACTTTTATTTCTGAATTTTACGAAAACTTGACCATATATCATGACTGTATTGATGGTAGATTTAGTAACATGCTTCAATTGTATGGGATTTAAATCCTGCCAGGATTCAAAACTGAAAATTAAGCTCTGAAAGGTTGAAATTTAGTGTTCGCAAACTCAAAATCTTACAAAAAAAAGTTTTGCAACATCGAAAAATAAAATTTGCAAGCTTGCAAAATGTAAAAAAATAAAAATATATCTGCAAACATTATGTTGTTTTTGAGATTTCCTTTTTCGGAACCGCAACATCTTTTTTACGATGTTGCGCAAACAATTTTTCAGAGTTTCAAATTTGTCAGTGTTCTCCCACTGTATAGTTTGTTTTCCAGGTTTGAAACCTTGTAAATGGTGAACTGAAAACTGCTGTGCAAATAGGTTAAAAAAAGTTTTGAAACTCTGAAAACTGAGGTTTGAAAGGGCTAAACTTATTACATTACATTACATTTGCACTCCTTTGCAGACTATTTTTTCAGAGCTAAGTTTACAACACCCAATTTGCGGAGATACGCCCACAAAGTTGCGAGCTTGCGACTCACGTGATTTGTGGCAGCGTTGTCACGCAGCTCTGCTCTGAAACTCTGAAACTCAGACTGAGCGAAAATGAAGCCTCGCAACCTCACAACTTAAAAAAAAAGCGTGGAGGGAGGGCCTTCTGCTCTTGGCCAATGCTTTGCTGTCTGCTGACGTACAGTCCAATCACAAGTCGTGTTTACTGGAAAGGTGGGATTGACCGACTTCTCCGCCAATGACGAAAGCGCACAGGATACGCAAACAGATGCACGGCTCTCTGGCCACAAATCGGTCAATTAACGCCACTAAACAAACCAATAAACCAATTTTCTTCAATTTCTTTATTAAATAATAAGATTTTAAACATCTGTTTACTCTTGTATTTGTAACTGTGTTGAACTGTGTACCGCTGGTTGCGGTAGCCGAACGGACTGCGTACGTGAGCCGCGAAAGCAGCCCGTTAAAGTAACTAAAGGCGTGAGCCCCGACAATACATTTCCGCTCTTTTGTATTATTATTCTAAGGTATGTCCTTTCAATTTGGGAAAACTAATCTGTTGCTGATAACCGATGAATTAAAAGGAAATCCGTATTGCTTTAATACATCATTTAACAGCTGAGCTAAGCCTGCTTGCTGTACTGTGGCCATTGTGGATGCGTTTTTGATTGTTAATCAAACATGATTGCCCATACGATTATTTTACTTATACTGTATACCCTGCACTTGCATGCTAGCCTAGACTATTTTTATAATAGAAAAATCGACCTTATTCTTTTAACCAAAGAAAGGAATGCTGAATGAATGCTTAGGTTCCCTTTTCAAAAGTAGATAGATAGAGATCCAGCCTCTTATGAAGACCTTAGATGAGCCATCACCTGCGGAGAGATGACACTGCGGTCAAGCCAGCCGCCACTCCGAAAAAGACGGTCAAACTAGCCCCCCGTTTTTTTTCTGTGTGCACATAAATGAGACATTACGGTAAACGCACGAGAGGAATGATTTCAAAATAAAAGTTTCTCACTTAATCTGCTGATATTTCTGTTGAATTATGTGTCTCTTTTAAGTCATTGCTAGGGTATTATGGGTGGTTGCTAGGCTGTTTCTCTTGCATTCTGTGTGGTTGCTAGGGTTCTATAAATGGTTGCTAGGCTGTTTTTGTTGCATTATGTGTCTGTTTTAAGTCATTGCTAGGGTATTATGGGTGGTTGCTAGGCTGTTTCTCTTGCATTCTGTGTGGTTGCTAGGGTTCTATAAATGGTTGCTAGGCTGTTTTTGTGGCATTATGTGTCTGTTTAAAGTCATTGCTAGGGTATTATGGGTGGTTGCTAGGCTGTTTCTCTTGCATTCTGTGTGGTTGCTAGGGTTCTATAAATGGTTGCTAGGCTGTTTTTGTTGCATTATGTGTCTGTTTTAAGTAATTGCTAGGGTATTATGGGTGGTTGCTAGGCTGTTTCTCTTGCATTCTGTGTGGTTGCTAGGGTTCTATAAATGGTTGCTAGGCTGTTTTTGTTGCATTATGTGTCTGTTTTAAGTAATTGCTAGGGTATTATGGGTGGTTGCCAGGCTGTTTCTCTTGCATTCTGTGTGGTTGCTAGGGTTCTATAAATGGTTGCTAGGCTGTTTTTGTTGCATTATGTGTCTGTTTAAAGTAATTGCTAGGGTATTATGGGTGGTTGCTAGGCTGTTTCTCTTGCATTCTGTGTGGTTGCTAGGGTTCTATAAGTGGTTGCTAGGGTGTTTCTGTTGCATTCTGTTTGGTTGCTAGGCTGTTTCTGTTGCATTCTGTGTCTGTTTTAAGTCATTGCTAGGGTGTTATGGGTGGTTGCTAGGCGGTCTCTCTTGCATTCTGTGTGGTTGTTAGGCTGTTGCTAAGGTTCTTTAAGTTGTTGCTAGGGTATTATGGGTGGTTGCTAGGTTGCTTCTCTTGCATTCTGTGTGGTTGCTAGGCTGTTACTAGGGTTTTATGCGTGGTTGCTAGGTTGTTAATGTTGCATTCTGGTTGATGCTGTGCTATTGTTAGGGCTTTTTAAGTGGTTGCTAGGGTATAGCTTTGGTTTTCTATGCGATTGCTAGACTGTTGCTAGGGTATTATGGGTGGTTGCTAGGCTGTTTCTATTGCATTCTGTGTGGTTGCTAGGGTTCTATAAGTGGTTGCTAGGCTGTTTCTGTTGCATTATGTGTCTGTTTTAAGTCATTGCCAGGGTATTATGGGTGGTTGCTAGGCAGTTTCTCTTGCATTCTATGTGGTTGCTAGGGTTCTATAAGTGGTTGCTAGGCTGTTTCTGTAGCATTCTGTTTGGTTGCTAGGCTTTTTCTGTTGCATTCTGTGTCTGTTTTAAGTCATTGCTAGGGTATTATGGGTGGTTGCTAGGCGGTCTCTCTTGCATTCTGTGTGGTTGCTAGGCTGTTGCTAGGGTTCTTTAAATTGTTGCTAGGGTATTATGGGTGGTTGCTAGGTTGTTTCTCTTGCATTCTGTGTGGTTGCTAGGCTGTTACTAGGGTTTTATGCGTGGTTGCTAGGTTGTTTTTGTTGCATTCTGGTTGATGCTGTGCTATTGTTAGGGCTTTTTAAGTGGTTGCTAGGGTATAGCTTTGGTTTTCTATATGATTGCTAGACTGTTGCTAGGGTATATGGGTGGTTGCTAGTCTGTTTCTGTTGCATTCTGTGTCTGTTTAAGTCATTGCTAGGGTATTATTGGTGGCTGCTAGGCTGTTTATCTTGCATTCAGTGTCTGTTAAAAGTCATTGCTAGGGTATTATGGGTGGTTGCAGGGCTTTATCTGTTGCATTTTGCATGGTTGCTAGGCTGTTTCTATTGCATTCTGGGTCTGTTTTAATTCATTGCTAGGGTATTATGGGTGGTTGCTAGGCTATTCTGTTGCATTATGTGTCTGTTTAAGCCGTTGCTAGGGTATTATGGGTGGTTGCTATGATGTTTCTGTTACATTCTGTGTCTGTTTTAAATCATTGCTAGGCTAATTCTATTGCATTCTAAGTCGTTGCTAGGGTATTGTGGGTGGTTGCTAGGCTGTTTCTATTGCATTCTGTGTCAGTTTAAAGTCATTGCTAGGGTATTATAGGTGGTTGCTAGGCTGTTTCTATTGCATTCTGTGTCTGTTTTAAATCGTAGCTAGGGATTTATGGGTGGTTGCTAGGCTGTTTCTGTTGCATTCTGTGTCTCTTTTAAATCATTGCTAGGGTATTGTGGTTGTTTGCTAGGCTATTTCTATTGCATTATGTGTGGTTGCTAGGCTGTTACTAAGGTTTTTTTAAATGGTTTTCTCTGTGATTGCTAGACTGTTGTTAGGCTATATGGGTGGTTGCTAGGCTGCTGTTCTGGCATTCTTTCTGGTTTCTAGGTTGTTGTTGTGGAATTCTGGTTGGTTGCTATGCTATTGCTCTTGTTTTTCTGGGTGATTGCTAGACTGTTGATAGGGTTTTATTGGTTATTGCTAGGCTGTTGTTGAGATATTATGGTGGATTACTATAAAGTTGCTAGCATATTAAGGGTGGTTGTTAGGCTGTTGCTGTGACATTCTATGTGATTGCTGGGCTGTTGCTAGGCTACGGTATTTAAATTGGTTGCTAGGATATTATGTTTTCTTGGTGATTGCGACGTTGAGGCTGTGTCTTTCTAAATGATTGATAGGCCTTTGCTAGGGTATTTTAGGTGGTTTATTAAATTGCTAGGCTGTTCAGGGTAGTTAACACAGAACTGTTATGCATATAATAGAGAGTCAGTGAGTGAATGATTGGTAGTTGATACAGCATTATTGGTGGCTGTTAGTGTTACTAGATGCTGGGTTGTTCAGGGGATTGACAGAGCATTGCTATATACTTGATAGGGTATTTAAATGAGAAGGCTCTAAAATATCCAACACATGCTGTATTATTTTTATATATTTAGTTAGATGTTAAAGGAACTACATGTTTCCAAAGAATCATTCCATCTCTGAATGATGGTACACCATCTCAGGTTGTCACTCATGCAGTATCAACACAGTCTGATATGCTGTTTTTAAAATAGACACCTCTAAGATGTCCTATACACTCTGTATTTTCTCTACATTCAGTTAGATATTAAAAGAAAACTACCTGTTTCCACAGAATCATTCTACTTCTGAATGATAGTACACCATCTCAGGTTGTCACCCCTGCAGTATCATCACAGTCTGATATGCTGTTTTTAAAATAGAGAGTTCGAAAATGTCCTATACATTCAGTTAGACGTTTAAGGGAAACCACCTGTTTGCGCAGAATAATTTCACCTCAGAGTGACAGTATCCCACCTCAATGTGTCACTCACACAATATCAAGTCAATAATTTGCACAGAATAATTTCACTTCAGAGTGACAGTATCCTACCTCAAGGTGTCACAGACAACATATCAGACCAGGAGTTTGTAAAATACAGCTCTCCAACATAACCTAAATACATATTTATTTCTATTAAATCAAATAGATGTTTAAAGGAAACTATCTGTTTGCACAAAATAATTTCACTTCAGAGTGACAGTATACCACCTCAATATGTCACTCACACCGTATCAGGCCAATCTGATATGGAGTTTGTAAAATATAGCTCTCCAAAATAACCCAAATAAACATTTATTTTTATAAGATCAAATAGATGTTTAAAGGAAACTACCTGTTTGCACAGAATAATTTCACTTCAGAGTGACAGTATACCACCTCATTGTGTCACTCACACTGTATCAGGCCAATCTGATATAGAGTTTGTAAAATACAGCTCTCCAAAATAGCATAAATACTTGATTGTTTCTATAAGATAAAAGAGGTGCTTAAAGGAAACTACCTGTTTGCACAGAATTATTTTACCTCAGAGTGACAGTATACCACCTCAATGTGTCACTTACATTGTATCAGGCCAATCTGATATAGAGTTTGTAAAATATAGCTCTCCAAAAAACCCAAATACACGTTTATTTTTATAAGATCAAATAGATGTTTAAAGGAAACTATCTGTTTGCACAAAAAAATTTCACTTCAGAGTGACAGTATACCACCTCAATATGTCACTCACACCGTATCAGGCCAATCTGATATGGAGTTTGTAAAATATAGCTCTCCAAAATAACCCAAATACACATTTATTTTTATAAGATCAAATAGATGTTTAACTCTTTCCCCGCCATTGACGAGATATCTCGTCAATTAAGAGAAAACGCTTCCCCGCCAATGACGAGATTTTCCGTCTTTCCGCAATACCGCTATTATCCACCAGGTGGTGCCCTTCCGCAACTTTTTAAAACCGGAAGTATTGCCCTATGGCAAGCTGCTGCATGTCCGTGTCTGTTTTAAAGATCGCTCTGAATATGATCTCTATGAAAAGTCCGTCATAAAAATGGAATTATCTCTGCTTTTTGCTCAAAATATGGTGTTTTTGCAAAAACCTACCCATATTCAAAAGCTGATTGCAAAAGAACCACTAAAGGTAGGATGAAACGGTTTTTTTTTTGTTTGAAAGCAGAGGGTCTGTTCTTTCATTTGGTATATTGTATGTTTATATATTTAAAGAAGAACATTTTCTGGAAGGCATTAAACTTTGGTGAAAATCATGAAAAACGCTGGCGCTGGCTGGCAACTTTTTAAAAAAATGCTGGCGGTGAAAGAGTTAAAGGAAACTACCTGTTTGCACAGAATAATTTCACTTCAGAGTGACAGTATACCACCTCATTGTGTCACTCACACTGTATCAGGCCAATCTGATATAGAGTTTGTAAAATACAGCTCTCCAAAATAGCATAAATACTTGATTGTTTCTATAAGATAAAAGAGGTGCTTAAAGGAAACTACCTGTTTGAACAGAATTATTTTACCTCAGAGTGACAGTATACCACCTCAATGTGTCACTTACATTGTATCAGGCCAATCTGATATAGAGTTTGTAAAATATAGCTCTCCAAAAAACCCAAATACACGTTTATTTTTATAAGATCAAATAGATGTTTAAAGGAAACTACCTGTTTGCACAAAATAATTTCACTTCAGAGTGACAGTATACCACCTCAATATGTCACTCACACTGTATCAGGCCAATCTGATATAGAGTTTGTAAAATATAGCTCTCCAAAATAACCCAAATACACATTTATTTTTATAAGATCAAATAGATGTTTAAAGGAAACTACCTGTTTGCACAGAATAATTTCACTTCAGAGTGACAGTATACCACCTCATTGTGTCACTCACACTGTATCAGGCCAATCTGATATAGAGTTTGTAAAATACAGCTCTCCAAAATAGCATAAATACTTGATTGTTTCTATAAGATAAAAGAGGTGCTTAAAGGAAACTACCTGTTTGCACAGAATTATTTTACCTCAGAGTGACAGTATACCATCTGAGGGTGTCACTTACATTGTATAAGGGCAATCTGATATGGAGTTTGTAAAATATAGCTTCCAAAAAACCCAAATACACGTTTATTTTTATGAGATCAAATAGATGTTTAAAGGAAACTACCTGTTTGCACAAAATAATTTCACTTCAGAGTGACAGTACACCACCTCAATGTGTCACTCACACTGTATCAGGCCAATCTGATATAGAGTTTGTAAAATACAGCTCTCCAAAATAGCATAAATACACGTTTATTTTTATAAGATCAAATAGATGTTTAAATGAAACTACCTGTTTGCACAGAATAATTTCACTTCAGAGTGACAGTATACCACCTCATTGTGTCACTCACACTGTATCAGGCCAATCTGATATAGAGTTTGTAAAATACAGCTCTCCAAAATAGCATAAATACTTGATTGTTTCTATAAGATAAAAGAGGTGCTTAAAGGAAACTACCTGTTTGCACAGAATTATTTTACCTCAGAGTGACAGTATACCATCTGAGGGTGTCACTTACATTGTATAAGGGCAATCTGATATAGAGTTTGTAAAATATAGCTTCCAAAAAACCCAAATACACGTTTATTTTTATGAGACCAAATAGATGTTTAAAGGAAACTACCTGTTTGCACAAAATAATTTCACTTCAGAGTGACAGTACACCACCTCAATGTGTCACTCACACTGTATCAGGCCAATCTGATATAGAGTTTGTAAAATACAGCTCTCCAAAATAGCATAAATACACGTTTATTTTTATAAGATCAAATAGATGTTTAAATGAAACTACCTGTTTGCACAGAATAATTTCACTTCAGAGGGACAGTATCCCATCTCAGGGTATCAGTCACAACATATCAGGACAATCTGATATAGAGTTTGTAAAATACAGCTCTCCAAAATATCATAAATACTTGATTATTTCTATAAGATCAAATAGGTGCTTAAAGGAAACTACCTGTTTGCACAGAATGATTTTACCTCAGAGTGACAGTATACCATCTAAGGGTGTAACTTACACCGTATCAGGCCAATCTGATATGCACTTTGTAAAATATAGCTCTCCAAAATAATCTAAATACACGTTTATTTCTATGAGATCAAATAGGTGCTTAAAGGAAACTACCTGTTTGCACAGAATGATTTTACCTTAGAGTGACAGTATACCATCTGAGGGTGTCACTCACACCATATCAGGCCAATCTCATATGGAGTTTGTAAAATACAGCTCTCCAAAATATCATAAATACTTGATTGTTTCTATAAGATCAAATAGGTGCCTAATGGAAACTACCTGTTTGCACAGAATGATTTTACCTCAGAGTGACAGTATACCACCTTAATGTGTCACTCACACCGTATCAGGCCAATCTGATATGGAGTTTGTAAAATACAGCTCTCCAAAATAACCTAAATACATGTTTATTTCTATGAGATCAAATAGGTGCTTAAAGGAAACTACCTGTTTGCACAGAATAATTTCACTTCAGAGGGACAGTATCCCCTCTCAGGGTATCAGTCACAACATATCAGGACAATCTGATATAGAGTTTGTAATATACAGCTCTCCAAAATATCATAAATACTTGATTATTTCTATAAGATCAAATAGGTGCTTAAAGGAAACTACCTGTTTGCACAGAAAGATTTTACCTCAGAGTGACAGTATACCATCTGAGGGTGTCCCTTACACTGTATCAGGCCAATCTGATATGGAGTTTGTAAAATATAGCTCTCCAAAATAGCATAATATTCAATTATTTCTATAAGATCAAATAGATGCTTAAAGGAAACTACCTGTTTGCACATAATAATTTCACTTTAGAGTGACAGTATATCACCTCAAGGTGTCACTCACACAATATCAAGACAATCTGATATGGAGTTAGTAAAATACAGCTCTCCAAAATAACCTAAATACATGTTTATTTCTATAAGATCAAATAGATTTTTAAAGGAAACTACCTGTTTGCACAGAATAATTTCACTTCAGAATGACAGTATACCACCTCAAGGTGTCACTCACACAATATCAAGTCAATCTGATGCAGAGTTTTTAAAATAAAATGTGTATTTAAATTCTTTTGAACAGCTGTATTTTACAAACTCCATATCAGATTGTCCTGATATGTTGTGAGTGATACCCTGAGATGGGATACTGTCCCTCTGAAGTGAAATTATTCTGTGCAAACAGTTAGTTTTCTTTAAGCATCTATTTGATCTTACAGAAATAATTAAAAATTATGCTATTTTGGAGAGCTGTAATTTACAAACTCCATATCAGATTGGCCTGATATGTTGTGAGTAACACCTTGAGGTGGTATACTGTCACTCTGAAGTGAAATCATTCTGTGCAAACAGGTAGTTTCCTTTAAACAGGTATTTGATCTTTTAAAAATAAACATGTATTTAGGTTATTTTGGAGAGCTGTATCTTACAAACTCCATATCAGATTGGCCTGATACGGTGTGAGTGACACATTAAGGTGGTATACTGTCACTCTGAAGTGAAATTATTTTGTGCAAACAGGTAGTTTCCTTTAAGCACCTATTTTATCTTATAAAAACAATCAAGTATTTATGATATTTTGGAGAGCTGTAATTTATAAACTCCATATCAGATTGGCCTGATATTTTGTGAGTGACACCTTGAGGTGGTATACTGTCACTCTGAAGTGAAATTATTCTGTGCAAACAGGTAGTTTCCTTTAAACAGGTATTTGTTCTTATAGAAATAAACATGTATTTAGGTTATTTTGGAGAGCTGTATTTTACAAACTCCATATCAGATTGGCCTGATATTTTGTGAGAGACACCTTGAGGTGGTATACTGTCACTCTGAAGTGAAATTATTCTGTGCAAACAGGTAGTTTCCTTTAAACAGGCATTTGTTCTTATAGAAATAAACATGTATTTAGGTTATTTTGGAGAGCTATATTTTACAAACTCCATATCAGATTGGCCTGATACGGTGTGAGTGACACCCTCAGATGGTATACTGTCACTCTGGGGTAAAATCATTATGTGCAAACAGGTAGTTTCCTTTAAGCACCTATTTGATCTTATAAAAATAAACGTGTATTTGGGTTATTTTGGAGAGCTGTATTTTACAAACTCCATATCAGATTGGCCTGATACGGTGTGAGTGACACATTGAGTTGGTATACTGTCACTCTGAAGTGAAATTATTTTGTGCAAACAGATAGTTTACTTTAAACATCTATTTGATTTTATAGAAATAAACATATATTTAGGTTATTTTGGAGAGCTATATTTTACAAACTCCATATCAGATTGGCCTGATATGGTGTAAGTGACACCCTCAGATGGTATACTGTCACTCTGGGGTAAAATCATTCTGTGCAAACAGGTAGTTTCCTTTAAGCACCTATTTGATCTTATAAAAATAAACGTGTATTTGGGTTATTTTGGAGAACTGTATTTTACAAACTCCATATCAGATTGGCCTGATACAATGTGAGTGACACATTGAGGTGGTATACTGTCACTCTGAAGTGAAATTATTCTGTGCAAACAGGTAGTTTCCTTTAAACAGGTATTTGTTCTTATAGAAATAAACATGTATTTAGGTTATTTTGGAGAGCTGTATTTTACAAACTCCATATCAGATTGGCCTGATATTTTGTGAGTGACACCTTGAGGTGGTATACTGTCACTCTGAAGTGAAATTATTCTGTGCAAACAGGTAGTTTCCTTTAAACAGGCATTTGTTCTTATAGAAATAAACATGTATTTAGGTTATTTTGGAGAGCTATATTTTACAAACTCCATATCAGATTGGCCTGATACGGTGTGAGTGACACCCTCAGATGGTATACTGTCACTCTGGGGTAAAATCATTCTGTGCAAACAGGTAGTTTCCTTTAAGCACCTATTTGATCTTATAAAAATAAACATGTATTTGGGTTTTTTTGGAGAGCTGTATTTTACAAACTCCATATCAGATTGGCCTGATACGGTGTGCGTGACACATTGAGTTGGTATACTGTCACTCTGAAGTGAAATTATTTTGTGCAAACAGGTAGTTTACTTTAAACATCTATTTGATTTTATAGAAATAAACATGTATTTAGGTTATTTTGGAGAGCTATATTTTACAAACTCCATATCAGATTGGCCTGATACGGTGTAAGTGACACCCTCCGATGGTATACTGTCACTCTGGGGTAAAATCATTCTGTGCAAACAGGTAGTTTCCTTTAAGCACCTATTTGATCTTATAAAAATAAACGTGTATTTGGGTTATTTTGGAGAGCTATATTTTACAAACTCCATATCAGATTGGCCTGATACGGTGTAAGTGACACCCTCCAATGGTATACTGTCACTCTGAGGTAAAATCATTCTGTGCAAACATGTAGTTTCCTTTAAGCACCTATTTGATCTTATAAAAATAAACGTGTATTTAGGTTATTTTGGAGAGCTGTATTTTACTAACTCCATATCAGATTGTCTTGATATTGTGTGAGTGACACCTTGAGGTGATATACTGTCACTCTAAAGTGAAATTATTATGTGCAAACAGGTAGTTTCCTTTAAGCACCTATTTGATCTTATAAAAATAAACGTGTATTTGGGTTATTTTGGAGAGCTATATTTTACAAACTCCATATCAGATTGGCCTGATACGGTGTAAGTGACACCCTCGGATGGTATACTGTCACTCTGAGGTAAAATCATTCTGTGCAAACAGGTAGTTTTCTTTTAATATCTAACTAAATGTATAGAAAATACAGAGTGTATAGGACATCTTAGAGGTCTTTATTTTAAAAACAGCATATCAGACTGTGATGATACTGCATGAGTGACAACCTGAGATGGTGTACCATCTTTCAGAGATGGAATGATTCTTTGGAAACAGGTAGTTCCTTTAACATCTAACTAAATATAAAAAAATACAGCATGTGTTGGATATTTTAGAACCTTCTCATTTAAATACCCTATCAACTATATAGCAATGCTCTGTCAATCCCCTGAAAAACCCAGCAACTAGTAACACTAACAGCCACCCATAATGCTGTAGCAACTACCTATCATTCACTCACTGACTCTCTATTATACGCATAACAGTTCTGTGTTAACTACCCTGAACAGCCTAGCAATTTTATAAACCACCTAAAATACCCTAGCAAAGGTCAACTTCGCAATCACCAAGAAAATATAACAATATCCTAGCAACCAATTTAAATACCGTAGCCTAGCAACAGCCCAGCAATCACATAGAATGTCACAGCAACAGCCTAACAACCACCCTTAATATGCTAGCAACTTCATAGTCATCCACCATAATATCTCAACAACAGCCTAGCAATAACCAATAAAACCCTATCAACAGTCTAGCAATTACCCAGAAAACAAGAGCAATAGCATAGCAACCAACTAGAATTCCACAACAACAACCACACATAACCCCAGAGCAACAGCCTAGCAATCGCCATAATTCCCTAGCAACCACAAAGAATGCCAGAAAAACAACCTAGCAACCACCCATATAGCTTAGCAACAGTCTAGCAATCACAGAGAAAACCAAAGCTATACCATAGCTAACATTTAAAAAACCTTAGTAACAGCGTAGCAACCACACATAATGCAATAGAAATAGCCTAGCAACCACCCATAATACCCTAGCAATAAATTAAAACAGACCCAGAATGCAACAAAAACAGCCTAGCAACCACCCATAAATCCCTAGCTACGATTTAAAACCGACACAGAATACAATAGAAACAACCTAGCAACCACCCACAATACCCTAGCAACGACTTAGAATGCAATAGAAATAGCCTAGCAACCACCCACAATACCCTAGCAATGATTTAAAACAGACACAGAATGCAACAGAAACATCATAGCAACCACCCATTATACCCTAGCAACGACTTAAACAGACACATAATGCAACAGAAATAGCCTAGCAACCACCCATAATACCCTAGCAATGAATTAAAACAGACCCAGAATGCAATAGAAACAGCCTAGCAACCACACAGAATGCAAGAGAAACAGCCTAGAAACCACCCATAATACCCTAGCAATGACTTTTAACAGACACAGAATGCAATAGAAACAGCCTAGCAGCCACCAATAATACCCTAGCAACGACTTAAACAGACACAGAATGCAAAAGAAAAAGACTAGCAACCACCCATATACCCTAGCAACAGTCTAGCAATCACATAGAAAACCAGAGCTATACCCTAGTAACCACTTAAAAAGCCCTAGCAATAGCATAGCAAGCAACCAGAATGCAACAAAAACAACCTAGCAACCACGCATAAAACCCTAGCAACAGCCTAGCAACCACACAGAATGCAAGAGAAACAACCTAGAAACCACCCATAATACCCTAGCAATGACTTAAAACAGACACAGAATGCAACAGAAACAGCCTAGCAACCAAACAGAATGCAACAGAAACAGCCTAGCATCCACCCATATACCCTAGCAACAGTCTAGCAATCACATAGAAAACCAAAGATATACCCTAGCAACCACTTTAAAAGCCCTAGCAATAGCATAGCAAGCAACCAGAATGCAACAAAAACAACCTAGCAACCACGCATAAAACCCTAGTAACAGCCTAGCAACCACACAGAATGCAAGATAAACAGCCTAGCAGCCACCAATAATACCCTAGCAACGATTTAAACAGACACAGAATGCAAGAGAAACAGACTAGCAACCACCCATATACCCTAGCAACAGTCTAGCAATTGCATACAAAACCAAAGCTATACCCTAGCAACCACTTAAAAAGCCCTAGCAATACCATAGCAAGTAACCAGAATGCAACAAAAACAACCTAGCAACAACGCATACAACCCTAGTAACAGCCTACCAACCACACAGAATGCAAGAGAGACCGCCTCGCAAGCACTCATAATACCCTAGCAATGACTTTAAACAGACACAGAATGCAACAGAATCAGCCTAGCAACCAAACAGAATGCAACAGAAACAGCCTAGCATCCAAACAGAATGCAACAGAAACAGCCTAGCAACCACTTATAGAACCCTAGCAACCACACAGAATGCAAGAGAAACAGCCTAGCAACCACCCATAATACCCTAGCAATTACTTAAAACAGACACATAATGCAACAGAAACAGCCTAGCAACCATTTATAGAACCCTAGCAACCACACAGAATGCAAGAGAAACAGCCTGGCAACCACCCATAATACCCTAGCAATTACTTAAAACAGACACATAATGCAACATAAACAGCCAAACAACCAAACAGAATGCAACAGAAACAGCCTAGCAACCACTTATAGAACCCTAGCAACCACACAGAATGCAAGAGAAACAGCCTAGCAACCACCCATTATACCCTAGCAATTACTTAAAACAGACACATAATGCAACATAAACAGCCTAACAACCAAACAGAATGCAACAGAAACAGCCTAGCAACCACTTATAGAACCCTAGCAACCACACAGAATGCAAGAGAAACAGCCTAGCAACCACCCATAATACCCTAGCAATTACTTAAAACAGACACATAATGCAACAGAAACAGCCTAGCAACCATTTATAGAACCCTAGCAACCACACAGAATGCAAGAGAAACAGCCTAGCAACCACCCATAATACCCTAGCAATTACTTAAAACAGACACATAATGCAACAGAAACAGCCTAGCAACCATTTATAGAACCCTAGCAACCACACAGAATGCAAGAGAAACAGCCTAGCAACCACCCATAATACCCTAGCAATTACTTAAAACAGACACATAATGCAACATAAACAGCCTAACAACCAAACAGAATGCAACAGAAACAGCCTAGCAACCACTTATAGAACCCTAGCAACCACACAGAATGCAAGAGAAACAGCCTAGCAACCACCCATAATACCCTATCAATTAGGGCTGTCACTTTTTATTCGATATTCGAATATGCATTCGAACATGACGTGAAATATCCGTATTCGAACTATAAATAAACCATCCGTTTTTTTAAATGCCATGTGTAGCGCATTTTTTACAGTAATACCTCGTAATAGGAAGGAGGCTGAGAGTGAGACCGACGACTGCAACTGTGCGCAAGAGAGGGAATCAAATGGGACTAAAATGAACCTCATGTGCATGTCAAGATAGAATTATAGTTTGTATATAAAATGACATATTGTTTATAGTGTTAAATATTATAGCAGAATACCTTGTGTTAATACGTTCGCATTATGAAATTAGCATGTATGAAGATAATTTCATCATTTTTACAACGCAATGTAACCCAGCAAACATTGGTCCGACCGCAACGTCGTGTCCCTGGCCAAAAATAGTCGCGGTATGACGGCACAAATCGGTGAAAATATGTAACACAGAACATTTCATAAAAATGCATTCAGATACATTTGTACATGTCTATAGTTCTATGGGGTTGCATGTATAATTGTTACTTTGACTTTTACTACGTGTGCTTCAATATTTATACCCTGTTGTGAATCGGTTGTAAGAGGACGTCACTAGGTGACGTCTTTTACACGTGCATTTATAGTCCATCATGACCCTCTATAAAAAATCATAAACCTTCTATAAATGTATTGTGAAATATGCAAATGCTGTGCCTACACCTTGGTTAATACTGTAATAATTAATTTAAGTGCAAAAAGTATTTTTTTAAGAGGTTGTGAATAGACGTCCACTGACGTCTTTTACACGTCTAGACTAGACTAGTAGGAAAAAAACAGAATTATCTTTATGAAATACACGATTTGTATACAAAGTAAATAGGCTATATTAACTTTATCTTGTTTAAAAAAATTATAATCACAAACTGCCCAGTGTGATTGCAAAGCCACAATACATCATTATTTCAACCTGCTTTATTATTAAATGTATGCATATAAATGTAAAGAAAGTATATATCCGGTTACCATTTAGGTCTGAGTTGGATGTAATTTCAAAACTGCGCTGCCAAGAATGTTTTAACAAAATATTTTACAAAATCGCGCGATAGGATAGATTTTCTCGCGAGATAGTTGTCACGTCACACGTTCTCCCGGAAGTACGTCGTGTGCAGCCAGCAAGCCACGAGGAGAGGGTGAATTTATGAAGGAGTTGTGTCTATATATTATATAAAACCTACTATTGGGTAAGTACATTTTGTATTATTTGATTAACGTGCTTAAGTTTTACTTGTTGACGAAGGAACCGAAATAAACGTTGCCAGAATTGTCCACACGTAAAATTAGCTAGTAGGCTTAAAGTTACTCTGAACTTATACATGGTATGCCATAAAGTATGTTTAATGATAGTCAAAGTTATTACTTAAACTTATTTATGTAGCCTTTTGAGAGTTTCTTTCAGAAAGTAAATTATCTGAAAGAGAAAAGTCATTTGGCATGATGGTAATGATTAACATTGGAGATGTAAAATGTTAAATACTGTTCTGTATTAAAAGCTCAGTGTAAGTGTTTGATTAACTTCCTTTGCTTTTGTTTTGTACAAAGGAAAAGCAGAACCTAATCCAAATAAAAATAAACAAGCTGTTTAAAGGACTGTGTCCTACCCAGATCCTCCTCCAAAATATAACCATTCAAAATACAATCCATTTGAAAATACACTTCAACAAATGTGAGATGTTATTTGAGGTGTAAATGTCATTACAATTTCATTTTATTTACAGTTGAAGATCAACACAAACCAAATGAAGATGTTGTAGATTCTACAAACAATAAAAAAGAAGGTATGACAAACTGTAGATATGAATTGTGTAGATATGGCTTAAACAGTCTACACATTTGTTAATGTTCTAATTTGTCATATGTCCTTGTTTGTTCTAAAGATCAAGTTTTGTGTCCAACACACTTTTTTGTTTACACAGGTGATGGCACACATCATGACAGTAAACATCGGTATCAAAATGGTGTGATTGATCTATACCCTAGAATAAGCTGTGACACTGATGCTGTGTACGTGCTACTGATGCTTTTTTTTGTGCATTCCCACACTATACAAACACATTGCTTGGCTCCAAATTGCATACAGTTCCATCTTTATGTCATTCTCATTTATAGGTAAAAATGTATTCCATGAGTCAGGGTTTTGCCTAAATGTCAACATAATATCCCAAACTTTGATATAAAAAGTGATTTATTTTAATATTTTACACTACTATGTATTTTTTAAAATACATTGTGCATGTGTATGTTTATTGTACTTAATGAAATTACATGCAAGGTGTCATTTGTTTCGCAGGGTCACATAATGAACAGCCATCTTACAGACAACCGAAAGAGGCATAGTATTGTTTTCTTGTGTATTGTCATACACCTAAAGCGGATTTTTTGTAATTGTACAGTTATGGTGTTATTCATTCATTAATGTGTCCTTTCTTACCTTAAATAACTTATCATTTTTTACACCTTTTGTTTTATTGTCTATATAGTATTGTCTACAATCCCAAATTCTGGATTGACGATCCAGTACCAGTGGGCACCCCAATCCCAGAGAGCATCCATCTGAAACCAGGTGATGGTGATTTACTACTAATCAAGGAACCGGCTTTACTGACGAGATGCGCATGATATCACATGCGATTTATCGTGCATCACAAGATTTCACATTAGTGGCAACACAGCTTAGAGTATAAAAATTTACATTTCTCTGAATCTGAGTTAATAGTTACAAATACAGAGCTTATAATGTCTGTCATTGCAACCACAAAGACCTAAAAGTACAGCCAGCTGATTTCATAACTAATGCAGTATACTGTGAAGTTATTAACTGTTAAAATATTACACTACCATAACATTAACTCTATTTGTCCAGGTGAGGTAACACAAGAAAAACTAACAGGATGGAGACTACCTGATTCTTTGCCTATGGCCTCAGCTTCAAATGCAAGAAGTAAGAAATGCTATATGACTGTGTATTTTGCATTATGAATACATCAAAGATGTTGATAAGTTGACCTGCGTAAGTTGTGACATAAAGAATATGTATTTATATTTCCATCTATCTTTCTATAACATTATTTCCATTGTTTTCACATTTAGGTCCAGCAACTGTCTGAGTTGGTGGATATTCTGTCAGAGACTCCGTGGACAACGTTATGAATAGGTATGTATTTCTCTTGATTTGTGTAATCCTGCATAATATTTAAGGAATATATATTGATTACCACCATAATTAACCCAGCTATTTATATTACTTCAATTCAGGATTTAATCCGTCACACATCACTTGTTCAGAAGTTTTAATGTTCGTAGTGACTTAAACAGTTAGCCATACTGAAAACAAGAAATCAAAACATAATTTCAGTGTAAGCCGTTACTTGTCACCCAAACTTATGGATGATGATATAGTTCATAGCACTTGTTACATGGTAGATGAAAGGGTGAAGGGTGGTGGACATCTGGAAAAGAAGTCTTTTAAAGGCACACCTTTGTATTATGTTATTCAAGGTAATTTGGGGAATGTTATTTTGATGTAATTATATTGATGTAATTTTTATTGTTATGCTTGATCTATTCAAGGGACATCACAGCTCACCTGTCTTTATCAGAAATATCCTGTTCATTTTTTGACAGTTACACACCTAGTTAAGGGTCTTTCTCAAGGGCACCACAGTGGTTTTGTAGAGGGAGGGGACAAATGCTGTTTCCCCCACAACTGATCTAACACTTATTTAAAGCAGAACATATTTTGTACAATAATATATATAATAGTAATATATAATTTTAGCTGTAGACCATAAAGATTTTGAAAGTAAGTGCATGTCATTTACCTCAAAATTTTAATTGTATTTATTTTAAAAAGAAGCATATTCTTCTCTTCCTTCAGATGCTGTGAAGAGGTGGAGCCCAAATGCCACCGAATCGGAAATAGATGCAGCTATGGCAGACCACCTCAAGCACGCTCCAGGAAGAGCTGGGGGTGGTGGATACAAAAAAGCCTAACAGCTGTGATGTGTTAAAGAGAGAGTTCACCAAAAAAGGAAAATTGTTATAATTTTCTTATCCACATGTTTCAAACCTGTATACCTTTCTATTTTCTGCTGAACACAAAGATTGAAGAATGTTTGTAACTTCACAACCCATTAACTGTCAATATTTTTTTTTTTACAATTGTAGTAATGGGTTGTGAGATCTGCTTTGTTAAAAACATTCTTTCAAATATCTTTGTGTTCAGCAGAACATAGAAAGGTATACAGGTTTGAAACATGAGAGGGAATAAATGACTAAATATTAATTTTTAAGGTGAACTATCCCTTTATAGAAAGTATTTTGAAATTGTTATTATAGTTAAATGGTTAAAAAATAAAAAGTGCTAAATCAGAACATGCTTCTTTTTTGGTTATGGCGACAAATAATGTGTTCTTTAATGTGTTTGTGAAGTACACGTGGTTAAAACGTTTTATGGACGTTCAGGTCTGACTGGACCAATTTTGAACCTTTGTGAATATGTGTTAAACCTCAATACAATTGATTGCCTTTCACGATGTTACACAGTGGGTGTATATTCATTTTATATGCATACATTTAAACAATGCAGCAACACATTTAAACATCCAGAAGACGGCACATTTAGACGTCCAGGGACGGGCAGAAAAGACGTGTAATTCACGGCCAAATGACGTCAAAGACGTCCGCTCAACTTTAATTTAGGGTATTTTTCAACCGTGATGGGACGTGACGAAGGGACGTCTTTTCAACGGTCATAAAACGTCCAAATGTTTGCTATATGGGGGCTTAAAACATATATTTAAACTATGCAGGAACACATTTAAACATCCAAAAGACGGCGCATTTAGACGTCCAGGGACGTGCAGAAAAGACGTGTAATTCACGGCCAGATGACGTCAACGACGTCGGCTCAACTTTCATTTTGGATATATTTTTCAACGCGGACGGGACGTGACGAACGGACGTCTTTTCAACGGTCATCACACGTCCAAATGTTTGTTGGGAAACTTTATATTAAACAACAACAGCATTTGTCTTGTAAACGGATTTTAAATGATCATGTGCTGACTGTCGCGCGTCACATAGACGACAGAGTCAAGTGAGATCTGATTAACTCATCTATAAGTTTAATTTCATCTCAAGTATCAAAGGGTTTGTGCTCTCTATAATTGAAAACGGGCAAGCAAACAGCACGCGCAGGGTTAAGCCGAAAGTATACTCGGGACGTCCGCGTATGCGCGCCGTCCGCATGACGTCATTTTCGTCATCAGGAGGGTCCGCGGCCGGCCGCGCGGACCGTCCGCGTGCAGCCCAAAATTTGAGACCGCGCGGAGAGTGCGCGTACAGTCCGCGTACGACAGCGCATGCGCGTGAAAATATTTAGACAGGACACTCCACTATAAACAATTATACAAAGGAAATAGACAGCATTTGCACACACACTATCGTTTTTCTTCTTTAACTTTTACTTCTTCCAAGAACAGAAGCTCTGGAGCATGTTTGTTTGATTCCTGTTCTTTGTTGTCTTGTTGTTTGTTCTAAACTGTGTTTGCAATGGTGGATCAGTTACTTTTCTTCACCTACCATAATGTTTTAATGTACTGTAAATGTCACCAAATCAGTGCTGCCCTGACAGCCTGTTAGACTAATAATTTGAATAAGAAATCATTTGTATTGCGTATAGTGTCGAACGCGGCCATCCGCGTGTAGCCGCGGGGACTATACCCGGAAAGCTGCGCGGACGCGTGCGCGAGTCAACCGGACGCGGAAAAAGTATACCCGGTCCTTTAATGTACTTGTGAATGATGGCTCACAAACGCGCGGGATAGGCTTTGTATAAGTGTGCTTGTTGTCAATGACAGTTCTGGTCACAAACACGCTCAAGCGTGGGATATGTGTGCTTGTCAATGATGGGCATTAAATCAGCGAAATTCCGCGGAGTTTTCTGCCGAAATCTGTGGTCACGTTATTGTTTGTAACTGTTCTGAATCATTTTTTTATATATATAAGTTTGTTATTCATAAGTTGATAACCTGCTGTTTCAAACATTAAGTAAAAAGTAATCCAGACAACCCTGTGTATGACTGTCACTGTTAATAATTTTGTGATTGAATCTCCATTACGGTGGGTTTTTGATGCGCGTGGGGGGCGGCGCCTAGATACTCGAATATATTCGGATACATTGCATGATATTCGAAATCCGTTCGAATTAGATTTTTCTCAAAAGTGACAGCCCTACTATCAATTACTTAAAACAGACACATAATGCAACATAAACAGCCTAACAACCAAACAGAATGCAACAGAAACAGCCTAGCAACCACTTATAGAACCCTAGCAACCACACAGAATGCAAGAGAAACAGCCTAGCAACCAACCATAATACC
Source organism: Misgurnus mizolepis (assembly GCA_025389145.1). NCBI lineage: Eukaryota > Metazoa > Chordata > Actinopteri > Cypriniformes > Cobitidae > Misgurnus > Misgurnus mizolepis. The sequence goes on from JAIFKI010000021.1 coordinate 9,721,844, forward strand.
CTAGCAATGCCTTATAACAGACACATAATGCAACAGAAATATCAGCAGATTTAGTGAGAAACTTTTATTTTGAAATCATTCCTCTCGTGCATTTACCGTAATGTCTCATTTATGTGCACACAGAAAAAAAACGGGGGGCTAGTTTGACCGTCTTTTTCGGAGTGGCGGCTGGCTTGACTGCAGTGAGATGACGCCAGCCAAGACGAGAACTCAAGATGAGCGCGGATCTGGCCCATATAACTGTCATATTAATAGACATCTTTTTAATCACACGGTAATTACTTTAAAATGCACATTAATTCTGGTAACCGTATGGTATATTTTATGTACTGTATAACGGCATCATCTTTTTGGCATGATGATTTAGCGATTTTAACCCTAAAACATAAGGCAAATGCCTCAGTCAAAGTATAAACAGTAAAAAAATATTTAAGTAGTTAAATAATTTGTTATTGGGTAGCCTGCGTTTTCATTATTTCGGGTTTGTTTTTGTCACAATTTGTTCTAATGCATCACATAAATTTACAATAAAAGCAAACGAAAAATCAAGCTTTTATGCTCAAAAAGGGAGGCATAGCATCTAAGTACAGCCACTGGAACACATTAATGTGCCGCTGACAACTGTTAATCATATCACAGTGATGTGACACAACGAAAGACATTATGTTTTGTAATAAAGTAATATGTCATATACAATGTTATAACACCTAAACACTGTAATAAATAATTCAGTGGCTTTATAAATATCACTAAAATAAAAGACTAAAGAAACTTAATAAAATTTCTTAATGTCAGTAGGTGATTTAAGATATATATTAGAAATAATTTGTTGTCATTTATTTTGGTTTGTCCCCAAATTTAACAGATATTTTTGTGTAAAATGTACAGATATTATTTAGGTTTAGCCTATACATCAAATAAAATAAGATTTTAATTAACACCTTATTTCTAATAAATATCCTTATTTATTCTTGTAAAATATGGGAGGGGGCAGTGATGCCGGAAAAAAAATAACCACCGCATAATGAGTTTATAGTCCCTTTAAAATTACACCTCATCGCTTTACTTTGAATGTCCGTGCGTGAATGCAGTTCATGCGCAAGAAAATCTCTCACTTACTGAACCCTGCATGACCATTTGTGAGCATTATTAAAAATGTTGTCTACTATTCAATAAAAATATCCATTATTGCTTAACATTTCTGAAGGTGTCCAGTAATTGGCCTGCTTGTTTTGAATGCTTAATAAGCAAACTGCGTCATTTGGTCAAATGGAGGAGTTCATGAGATGTCTCTAAAATACGAAAGCGGATCTCAAAAGAGAAAAGTAGCGAAGTAAAGATGAACGTCAATGAAATTTGTTAGCAAAAATGTCCAAGTTCACGGCATATACAGGTTGAGAAGATGAGGACGAAGATCGTGGGGAAGGGGAAATTTATTTGTTTTCAATGAAAAGGTCGAACATGCGGCTCTTTGTGCATGTGTTGGACGTTATTTATTATCTATAAATATTATTATTATTAGCCTATATATCATATAAATGATAAGAATATAAATATATATTGACACATTAGGCTACTAAATGTGATTTGAAACTGACAAACAAATTTTTATAGCATATAAGCTAATACGATTATTTCATGTCCATAATGATTTAGCCTCCTTAAAGCCGCTATGAATAGTTTGAAAAATAGACCCTGTGACTTCATCACATCAGTAGTATTATTGTGCCTCTGCGTTGTTGCGTCTGTGTTGCTTGCAATCATTTTGCTTATAAAAAACTACAATTGTCGGCCTGGGCCCGCCCAGATTGACTGCTGGCCCGCCCAATCAGAAATGTAAAATAAATACTACTCTGTATATTTAGACATGAATACTACTTCATATGGTGTATTTTATCTATTGCATGTTATGTTAAAAACAGTAAAATTATAAGTAAGCCTGATAACTATTTAAAAACTATTATAAAGAAGTTGAATGTTGCATTACATTATGGTTCTAATGAGAAAAATATTCCCGAGCAGCTTTCAGCAATGATCACTTTGAGAACTTTTTTTGCAAGCAAGTGGAAAACGTATTTTGAATAACAGCACGTTATTAATATGTGCTGCGCCCTTTCCTCTCAATTACATAAACACACAAAAAAATATGACAGCGGGGTAAAATAGAAAGAAAAGATCTGATTAGTGATCAGATCTTTTCTTTCTATTTTTTTACCCCGCTGTCATATTTTTTATTATCACAGTGATGTTGTTTGATATAGCCTACCAGCTCTCTAACTCAGCACTATAAGCCACAGCACGTTTATTGCTACACTTTATACAATATAGCCTATTGCTTTTAAGCAACAAATAGCCTATCATAACAACATATAAGCCTACTGTGTAATTGAGACATTAATTTAAGAAATGCATTAAAAGCAGAAAGACGTAGGCTGCGGAAATATAGCGGGTTCACTTCAATCCACACCACATACGTTCTTGGTTTGCTTCTTATTTATTAAATCAAGGCAATTGTTTGATTAAACATTGATTAATATTAAGATACAATTTATACAAAACGAAATTCACTTTAAAGAAAGTCTTTCTACAAAACAAACCTATGCAGGGCTACAAAAATGTATCTGCGCCCTGACCGTCAGGCGGAGGAAAAAATATTGTAATGTGTTTGCATTCTCTCAGATTTAGTTAGGTAATCATATTGTATGTAATTCGGTGTCATCTTGTTAGTCATTACTATCCCTACTAACAAGGGAAACTGTGGAAATGAAGTGAAAGCATAATTAAACCCATTATTCCTTTCGTGTTCACGTCTGATATGCGCGCTCCTCGGCTCCGCTCTTCACGAGTAGGCTACCCGCTTGCTCTTATGCTCATCAAAAAGTATATTAAATGTTTATTTATTTGTCATTTCGTTTAACCTCAGAGTCAAACATTATTCTAGCAATTCCCTTTTTCTTACTTTATTTAGTAAGTTAACTTAAATATGTGAGAACGAAAATATATTTTTAGTGATTTGCATGAAGAGAATATGATGTTAGCTTCATTTTAAGCATTTAGTAGCTTAATTTATTTAAACAGTTTTAATAGGCTATTTTAAAAAGTATTAGGTTTTTTGTGTTCATTTATATTTCTTGTCACTGTGTGCAGGTTCTTTTTTGTAGGCTATGACACCCCAATAATTAGTTTTTACCAAAAAGGCTTAATTAATGTCATGTTGCATTACAATTTAAAGTATATCAATAATGTCAAAAATGTGACGTGCAGTTCGGGTGTGTGTGTATGCTGTTTAAATTAGTGTTCTCACCAATACGCTTGTGATTCCTGAAGTTATGACGAATTTTATAGACTTGTTATAGTTTCTTATTCAAAAGTGACACCCATAGATTCAGGCCCACCGGACTTAATCCATGCCCACCCATATGTCACGTTCTGCATCCGCCACTGGTACACAGTATAAGTAAAATAATCGTATGGGCAATCATGTTTAATTAACAATCAAAAACGGATCCAGAATGGCCATAGTACAGCAAGCAGGCTTAGCTCAGCTGTTAAATGATGTATTAAAGCAATACGGATTTCCTTTTAATTCATTGGTTATCAGCAACAGATTAGTTTTCCCAAATTGAAAGGACATACCTTAGAATAATAATACAAAATAGCGGAAATGTATTGTCGGGGCTCACGCCTTTAGTTACTTTAACGGGCTGCTTTCGCGGCTCACGTACGCAGTCCGTTCGGCTACCGCAACCAGCGGTACACAGTTCAACACAGTTACAAACACTGTAAAAAAAAAACGTTTTTTTACAGGTAATATTCTGTATATTTTTACAGAATTTTCCAATTTTCTCATTAAACAGTAAAATGCTTTTGTTTTACAGATATTTTCTGTTATTTAAAGATTTACCATTAAAATGACAGTATTTCCTTGTAATTAACAATCACATCAAAATTATGTTTTTTAAAGGCAATTCATACTATTTTTACAGATCAAAAATGTATTTTCACAGACATTTGCCGTTAATTTTCACAAACATTTGCCGTTAATTTTCACAGACATTTGCCGTTAATTTTCAGACATTTGCCGTTAATTTCCACAGAAATTTGCCGTTAATTTCCACAGACATTTGCCGTTAATTTTTACAGACATTTGCCGTTAATATTTAGACATTTGCCGTTAATTTCCACAGACATTTGCCGTTAATTTTCACAGAAATTTGCCGTTAATTTCCAGACATTTGCCGTTAATTTCCACAGACATTTGCCGTTAATTTCCACAGACATTTGCCGTTAATTTCCACAGACATTTGCCGTTAATTTTCAGACATTTGCCGTTAATTTTCAGACATTTGCCGTTAATTTCCACAGAAATTTGCCGTTCATTTTTACAGATTAAAAAATTATTTTTACAGAAAATTTCTGTAAATGTTTTATTGATTATTTTTCTGTAGAAATCTAAGTAAAATTACATAAATCAGTAAATTTATAGTGTTTAAAATGTATCCCTCTTCAGCATTGAAACTTTTAGGGTTTTGCTCTTGCTGCAAAGTAAGACCACGTCCACTGTTAACTCACATTCCACCTCAATCTCTAACTGGTGAACATTGTTCAGCAATACTACAACATGACTTCATCAAATCCACTTCTTTGGTTTTGTGCTGCTTGTAGCTATACAACTTGACTAAGAAATGTTTTTGGAGCTGCAACTTGTGTCATGGTAGCCTACACTGTAAAAAAAATTACTGTAATTTTTTTTAACTGCTGTGATAAATCATTTAATGTAATGTAAACTAAAACACTTAAAATAACAGAAAATCACAGATGTAGCCAAATGCATTTATTGTTCAATAGTCCAAAACTTTCCAATGCATTAAGATAATAAGTATTAGTTTCCAAAACTCTCCAATACAATGCAGATCACAAAATAAGGCTTTAGCCTTGGAAATACAACAACGAATACCACTAAGCACTGCAGCATTTAATTAACCACAAAGGAACACATTACTACATAGTAGAGGTCTACACGGGTCCAAAAATTCCTACCCGAACCCGATCAGACCCGCAAATGTGCTACACTGAACCGACCCGGACCCGTCTGTTGTTATGAAAGCTGGACCCGGACCCGTCTATTATTTAAAAGCTGGACCCGGATCCGACGAAGACCCGTCTATAATTTAATATCTGGACCCGAACCCGTCCGGGAAGACACAGACCCGACCGGCAAATATTCTTTAGCTAAATGTTATTAAAAAGTCAATAAACAAGTAGCGAAAATTAAACTTTTTGTCTTACCCATAGAAGTTAGTCTTCTCCCTCCTTGTACCTGTCTGTGTGATGCACAATCCTTATTTCCAAGAAAGTTCCATCCATGTTATTCCTATCTTGACGATTGAAATGTTTAATGCTTATTCCAGCTTTTAAAGTCCACTTTACAGTCATGGTGATTAATAACGCAGTTTCACATCGGGTCAACTTGCTTAATAATGTTTGCCCATTTGGATTATAATAACGATTGCTCGTTCAGTGCCATGGCTGCTTTCGTTTGCTTCTTTGCTATCATCTCTGTGCTCTTTGAGTCGCGAAAACTTTAGATATAACAGCAAGACGGTCAATTTATAATATTATTATAAAAATGAGAGAAGTCAGTGCAAAATGCGCGGTACGGCGGAATAGGTCCCGCCTTCTAAATAAAAGAGCCAATTGTCAAAGGTAAAGTCATTGCGTCTCACTGCAGAAGCTCCTGACTGGTAGCCAGAGAAACATTACAAGAGCACATGCGCGTTAGCTGCCTGGTTGGAGCAACCAAATATAAACTTTTTAACGCAATTTTAGCGTCATAGAAAAAATTTATGCTATGCGACAGTTCATCTAAGTTTTTGTTGCTGATTTTGAAATATTTTATTTAAATGTGAGTGTGTGTTCTCCGAGTCCGATTGACCTCGGGTATTATCCACAATGTTAAACAGACCCGGGACCCGAAGTAATAGATTGAGACCCGACCCGGACCCGGCTGATTATTTAAAATATAGACCCGAACCCGTACGGGTCCCGGGTCGGGTCCCGGGTCTTCGGGTCTCGGGTCTTCTGTGTAGACCTCTACTACATAGTGACCAAACTTCAGTCATAAATTTACAGTTTAAACAAACACACAAGAAATAGTTTTAACTGTGCCTACCTTTAAATTGCTTATCTATGAAGATAAACTTTTAAATTAAACACAAACTTGAAAATCTTGTCAGAGTCTCTTCTTCAATTCCATTGGAATTAACTGGCAAGCCATTCAAAGTCCATTAGTTTTCGTAGCAGTGTTCATACATTTGGGTTCATTCCATGCCTTTATTTGTCTCACATTCCAGCAGCAAATTTTTTATCCAGTTTCCGGACTGATGCCCACAACTTCTCTGTTAAAAAAAACAACAACCAGAAGATCTTATTATAAAAAATCAGCATATACTAAAACAATAAAATAAAAATTGGTGAACTTGATGCACAGTACAAATGTATTTTACCATCCACGAACAAATGTCTTAAATTTGAATATATAAAATTCAGAATTTAAATTAATGTGTATTGATTTATACAAATGGAGACATGTATGTGAATAAAAATGCAAAAACTGAGATGTGCATTTGTGGTTCAGGTGACACGCCTGCATTTATCCCGTTCTGTTTATTTGGATTTTGAGACTCATTTCCCCATGTAAAGCATTATATGAGCCAAATATAAACAACTATCGATGAATAAACCAAACAAATGCATTTCATTTTTGTGTCCGTAAAATTCAATGTTCAAATGAATGTGGATAGATTTGTACAAACAGAGACATTTGTGAATTTCAGTGATTATATTTTGTATCATTATATCACAATTTGTGCATGCAAAAATGCTGATGTGCATTTGTGAATCAGGTGATGCATGTAAATTCACATGTTTGGTTCATTCAAATTTTGCGACTTTTGTTGCGTGGTTTGTATTTAACCAAACAGGATGAATGCATGTACATCGCCTAATTCACAAATGCACATTGAAGTTTTTGCATACACAAATTGTAATAAACTAATAAAAAATATAATCACTGAAATTCACAAATATCACAATTTGTGCATGCAAAAACAAAACCACCAATGTGCATTTGTGAACCAGGCAATGCATGTGCATTCATCCTGTTTGATGCACATAATTAAATTCCAACACAAAATGAAACGCATTTGTTTGGTTCATTCATTGATAGTTGTTTGTATTTGGCTCATAAAATGCTTTAAACGGCAAAATGAAAATCTCAAAATCCAAATGAACAGAACGGGATAAATGTAGGCGTGTCACCTGATCCACAAATTCACATCTCCTTTTTTGCATGGGCAAATTATGATATATATAAATACAAAACAAAAAAATTCAACATTTTATTCACATACATGTCTCCATTTGTACAAATCAATACACATTCATTTAAATTCTGAATTTCATATATTCCAATCTTATGGCATTTGTTCGTGTATGGTAAAATACAGTTGTAACGTGCATCAAGTTCGTCGGGAAATGTCCATGTATTTGTTATTTTGACTAATTTCAACCCATAATGCAGTGGTGGTAGTGTCATAGTTATTAGTATCTGCTCTAGAGTTTGGTGTGAAACATGACAGGGATTTATAGATAAACAGTGCATAATCACTGTCTATGTGTCAACTCATGATAAAGCCAGTGACGGCCGGTGACTTCTTTTTCGAGGGCACATAATGCAAAGCTCGTTACAACATGTATTTAGCTCTTCATGTGTGTTGCTCGCCATTTCAAAATATGTGTTTAGCGCGTCATGTAAATGTATGTGCATCACGCAAGATGTCAAAATACAAGCCTGCTGCAGACACGTCTAAATGGTTTATGATAAAAGAGATGCTCGCGTTTGCCAGATACTGGCTTAATCTCATGTGTGATGTGTTAAGTGAGTGTCTTGGGAGTATTTTGTGAACGTGAGCGTCACTTATCATAAACCCTTTCGATGCGTGTTCAGCAGGCACTCATTTTGACAATACACATGATGCACATGGTTCACATGACGCAACAAACACATATTTTGAATTTGCTCCCCTGAAAAAAGAAGTCACTAACTAAAAAACCTAACCTAGAAGTCAAAAAAACTTGCAAGTATACAATAGATATTGGTTAAGAGTTTATGCTCTGAATTACCTCTGAATAAACTCAAGTGTGCATGCAGCTTGATTGTGATATGTGTCAGATATGCCCCAAATGCCTCTAAACATGGGCCCAGGACAACCTTCTCTTCAGATGACAACAACATCCATTTGCTTGAGGTCATCAATTCACCTATATAAAGTAAACTTGGATTAATAATGGTTGTGACAGTATGGTTCATGGCATGCACTGCAAAGAAGAGCTTAGTAATTCTGTCTTTTTTCCAGTCTAAATATATTCAAATTCTTAAATCAAGAAAGAAATTTTGTCTAGCTTCAATCTAAATTAAGTGAATAAAAAATAATTTAAAATGATCTTTTTTGGATTATTCGACTATACAAAGAGTAAATTTACTTATTTACTTAAGCTCTTTATTGCAGTGTAGGTACCTTGTGTAAACCAAAAAATACAGATAACACTAGAAAATAAAAAAAACATTAATGATTACAAAAGAAAGCAAAAAATAGTTTGTATTCATTGTATCCAAATTACCTTGGATGATCAGTGAGAGGTGAATCCGATAATCCTCATTCCATGTCAGCTGCAGTTGCTGCTACCTAAAAAAAAAAATTTAACTATATTTCATACAAACAGGACATAAAAAAGAAATAGCATCAATTAGAAGGACTAAGTATTAATTATTTTTCTTATTTTCGAAGTGAATGGGGCTCATTAAAGATTGGGTTACAAACATTCCTCAAAATATCTTCCTCCGTGTTTGAGATGTCATGAATATGAAGTGAAATGCATTTAACATACTATCTTGTATTACATAAATGTATTTAAGTAAACTTGTACTCATCTTTCATACAAAGATGGGTTCAAATGTATTACAAGTGGTACCTAAATACATTTTTAAATTACATTTTAGCATATTTCATATGTACTAAGGAACAAAAAATGTAGGCTATATTAAGTACAAAATTAGTACATGAAAAAAAGAGCACTTTGAGTAGATTATAGGATTGTACTTGTCTTTGATCAAAGTACGACTTCATGAGGCGAGGCGCTGCAAGAAACGACAAGTGGATGACATCAGAGTAACGCGAGAGCGATAGGAATTAGCCTCTTCCGCAACATGTCTCGCGGTACTCTGATGTCATCTTTGTCAGTTCATGCGGCGCTGCGTAAAGTTGAGTACACAAAAAAACTCGAAGCAGGATAATTTATCTCTTACTTCTCAGCCTGAGAAATACAAGGTGTGGCGTGTGAGCGTGTGAACTGACTGAAATGCGTGTGTCTAACGGTGAATGCGTGCGACTTGACTCGAGAGCCCTGTCTTCCAACATGTGCATCAAACTTACACGCGCATATTACATCAAATAATGTGCTACAGACTCGCCCAATAAATTCAGCAGAGAAACTAACGCTAATACTTAACTCTGATGAACAGTCTGGTGTTTGTAATGTGACAAATTAAAAATATTACTTACACAATGGAAGAATTATCAGATGCAACTTCTTCATTCCACTCCGACCGTAGACACCTGTCTGCGCAAACTCGCAATGCGCATGTGCACCGGGCGCAAATTTGCTGATGACGTCGTGACATCACACGTACTGCGCTACGCACACATGTTGTCTAAATGTGTTTCTTATCAAACATTTTTGACAAAGATATGTACATTATCAGAATCTACATGAATGTTTATAATTCATTTAATAGGCTGCATTTATTGCAGTTATTGTAAAGTGCCAAAGCTTTTATTTCCAAACTAGTGCCACAGCTGACTTTTTAAATAAATACATAAAATAAAATAATAAGTGTCATTACATGTTGTCCTGTAGCATGTACATATTAGCCTATTTCAAAAATACAGTATTGCAGACATAACTGTAAAATTTGCATTTAGCATGCTCCCACAATTCATTGCAAACTACAGTATAGGGAGAGAGAAAGAGAGAGAGAGAGAGAGAGAGAGAGAGAGAGAGAGAGAGAGAGAGAGAGAGAGAGAGAGAGAGAGAGAGAGAGAGAGAGAGAGAGAGAGAGAGAGAGAGAGAGAGAGAGAGAGAGAGAAAACAGGGCTTAAGACAAATTTTATACAGGATCCACAACAACCATTATTAAAAACTAAGCTTTTGTACACACTCACAGTCAGTCTCACACCCCATCTCCATTCAAAACAAAGCATCACTATCTGTGTATTTGTAATATGTAAACTAAATGGACACAGATTCTATTAAAGACTTTGACCTAGGCCACACAGACCGGAGTATTTTTATAACCGTGTTATTTTTTTATGTGGTTCGGCCGTTTGTCCACACAAAAACGCAGTATCAGTGCACTGAAACCAAACATTTTTGAAAATCCCTGCCAAGGTGAGGATTTTAAGAAAACGCTGGTTGCAGTGTTGTCGTGCGACGTCAGAGTGTGCGCCGTTATCTGCTGTATTTGACGTCAGAGGTTATATTGTCGCCTGCTGGTGTGGCATGCTCTTGACAGTGCTTGATAGCGTGTTTTTGCTTTTTCATGTGGACAGAGATTTCTTTTAAACTGAGCATGTGTGGACAGGATTTGTTTGGAGGAAAAACTCAGGTTATAGAAATACCCATGTCCGTGTGGACTAGGCCTTATTTTCCTGCCTTTTGGTGGGATTTCAAAATGGCAAACTTAGGCCTTGTCCACACGGACACAGGTATTTTTATAACCGTGACCTTTTTTTTGCCGTTCATCCACACAGACATGCAGTATCACGTCACTAAGGTTATGTTTACACGTGGGCGGCTATTTTCATAAACGGACATTTCAACCTCTCCGGTTTCCAAAATAATATCGTGCACACATGTCAGTTTTCAGAAAAGTGTTTATTTACACGTACCCGTGCATATATGCCGTCAAGAAAAGCTCAAGCCCACGTAAGCCAATCACCGGCAGCACTGGTGGTGACGCAAACTGGTTCATGTTGGAGGGAGGAGTTGTTGCCGTATGTGATCGATGACGTCAAAGTACCGCGAGAGCGAGTTGAGGAATCACTAGTCTAATTTCAAATCGCTCTGGCGGTACCTTGACATCCTCCGTCTGATCGGTTCTTGCAGCGCCACATGAAGTCAAACACGCGTAAAATTGCTGACCTCCGAGCACTCGTCTCTGCTCGACATAATGGAGCAGCTGTATTTGCAAAAACAAACACACAAAACGAGTTTGCATGAACATAAATGTGATCTTGGAAGTGTTCAGAGTAGCAGTCACATGTAAACATAGGTCAAACTTTTGTCATAAAAAATGACAAGAATCATTGGTGTTGTTGCCATGAACTTCTATATTTATATCCTAATATAAACTAAGGTATTGTTATATGAAAACCCCAATTTTGTGATCAACTTTCAAGTATTACAAATAAAGGAAAGTCTTGGACATTCAAAAAACATATGAAAAACATCATGAGCATTACAGGACAGAACAATCTTATTAAACTATGATATCTATTTGAGGCTGTAGCACAACTCTACACTGAAGATCTCCACATCGCTTGGAGATAAGAGCTTTACACAGTACTCTCCATGATGGATGCACTTCTTCGCAAATAGAGATTTTATCCCTTCATTTAGTATCTGTTTCCTTGCAAATGTCCAACATGCACAGATTTAACACACATATAAACGTTTTTCTTTGCCACATTATGAACAACCAAATCCCTTTCAACAATGCAGTCTGGTTTATATTACATCTCCTCCATCTTTAGGGGTCACCTTCAGCTCAGGCAAGTTCTGAGGTGTAAAACCATCTACCAGGGCTGAGTTTATACATGACATTAATGCATGGGGCAAAGCATCCCTAATACACTTAATTATCCTGCCCACAGTTCTCAGAGATTTTAATTTAACCTGTGCAGCAAGTGTGTAATCATAATCATAAACACACAATAATCATAAAGCACAAGTAATTTTTACTGTTTACCACACTCTTGTTATTTTTCAGGCTGTTTAACTAGTGACTAAGGAAAAGTCTCATACATAAAATTATCTTGTATGAAATTGATTTGTCCATGTTGAAAAATAGGGTGGATGATTTAATGAAGAATAGGGTCAACAGTCATACGGGAAAAACCCCAACAGAATCTTTCCTTGTGGAATTTTCCAGGCCTACACGTTTAAAGAAGCATTTCACCCGTAGAAACATTCATCTTTATTGAAAGTGTGTCATATTCGTAGTCAAAATGTAACATACATTTAGAATTTGGTGCCTATTTGACTGAGAAAAGGGGTGTTTGTAGTCTCACTCCCTCAACAAAGATATTGGACTTCCTTCTTTCAATGATGCAAAATGACACACGCACGCACACACATATATGGCCTATAACATATTGCTACTATGTATGTGTAAATAAATAAATAAATAAATAAATAAATATATATATATATATATATATATATATATATATATATATATATATATATTTTTTTTTTTGTGATTGTAACTTTTGTTGCCTATTCAGAGTTTGTTTTATATATATATATATATGTGTGTGTGTGTGTGTGTGTGTGTGTGTGTGTGTGTGTGTGTGTGTGTATACACACGCACGCACACACATATATGGCCTATAACATATTGCTACTACGTATGTGTAAATAAATAAATAAATAAATAAATAAATATATATATATATATATATATATATATATATTTTTTTTTTTTTGTGATTGTAACTTTTGTTGCCTATTCAGAGTTTGTTTTATATATATATATATGTGTGTGTGTGTGTGTGTGTGTGTGTGTGTGTGTGTATACACACGCACGCACACACATATATGGCCTATAACATATTGCTACTACGTATGTGTAAATAAATAAATAAATAAATAAATAAATAAATAAATATATATATATATATATATATATATATATATATATATATATATATATATATATATATATATATATATATTTTTTTTTTGTGATTGTAACTTTTGTTGCCTATTCAGAGTTTGTTTTGACAAAGATCAAAATATTTCCACAGAATAATAAAAATAACATTATTCTAATTTCAACTCCATACAACTATTTAACATTCACAATTTTGTTCAACTTTATTCCGATACATCTCTTGTTTGTGTGTGTATGTGTGCAACACAGATTCAAATTTGCCGCCAATTCCCGCCCACAACGGCGAATGTGTCGTAGGTCGTAACAGTCGAATGAGCAGCAATGATTTGGTCACGTGTTTTAGAAGTTTGAATTTACAAACGGATGTCAGATGCGTCTCAACGCAGTCAACGGGTTTGCGCGGTATTTTCGATTCACTCTGAGTTTAGGTGAGCCATCCTCGGATATCATGGAGCTGCATTGGCATTTCGGAATAAGGAATATGTTTTCTCCTGCGTTTCGAACGAAGGTAAGAGTGTTTTCAGTTCAATATAAAAAGTATGCATTTGTAACTGGTGTGAATTATTTGAATCGTTTTTTCCTATATTGTATTATTTTCTTATATTTACTGGTGGTTATACTCCGTTTTGTAATTAAAATGGGTTAATGAACATCAAACAATTTTGTTCATATCATTGTTCACAAGTAAGAGAATATAACGTTAAATTAAAGGAACTTTTCTTCGGGTCTTCGTTTAGGGTGGGAGCGTCTTCGGGGGAACATCTCCCGGGTTCCTCCATGTACGACGTGTGATGGTGCTTTTCTCGTGGACGTTTCTCTGGTATGCTGAGTTTTATCGTCCAAATGCATATTTTTGCTCAAGTGCTCAACAGCATTTGATCGTGTTGGTTGTGATGAAGTGTTTAATTGTAATAAGCATATTATGAATTTCATAATCTTATAATTATCATATTATGCTCCGTGTCTTCAGGACAGAGTGAGAGAAAAGACATTGCCCCGTCGATCCACTGATGATGTTGGTCTGTTTACAGGTATGTTGTTTGTTTAGTTATTTTTTTATGAAAGAAAATAGATCTTATTACCTGTTAATAAACATGCATTGTGTTTTAAGAATCCATTTGAATGATTTGTGCTGTGCTTGACGCACGTGGTCAGGCCTGCACATGGTGTAGGTAGGTGCTAGTATGTTTCATTTGGATGTTCCTAATGTCATTGTAGTTGTTTCATTAGAAGGTTAAATCATAGGAATGTGAATTAATAACATATTTCAATGTAATCTAGTATATTTAATGTTGTTGTATAACGTTACTTATACACTATTAGAGTGCATTAAAGGAGAACTTTGGTCAATTTTAACATTTTAGCTGTCAGTACAGAGAAAAATAAAAACAATTGTTGTTGGCTACACTGTGTTATCCTCTTTAAAATTTGCACCCAGTTGACTAAAACGGGCCCAGTTATGTTCTTTTAGCCTCTCTAACACCCTGGAAATGTTAGAAGTGATCCTGTGGTCAAATATTTATATTATTTTGTATCATTAGAGTAAAGTAAACTTTTTTTTTTTATCAAATGATATATTCACCACAGTATTGTGGTCAAACCTTAATATCAATCATAATAACAGGTTAAGTGTTTCCTCCATTAATGAGTTTGGAAATTTTAAAGAATGCTTAAACGTATCAATTTCGCAAATCCTAAATGTAAAGAGTATTTTAAAATATTTAAATTTGATTTCAGGTTATGTGGAAAAGCCTGTGCTTGGTGGAGATCTACTGCAGATGACCACAGCATCCCAGGTCCCAAGAGGGGACTGTTTTAGTCATTTTCTACTGGGCAAACTGAATTACTCCAGGTCAGATTATTACATTATTTCCTATCATAATGCTGCGTTCACTCCAGCCACGGTAGAGGCACAAAGCGGCAGTGATTTCAATGTTATGTCAATTTAAAAACGTGTTTACGCGCATCTGGAGGTCTTGCGTTGCTAATGAGGCATTAAGCGTGGTTCGGTAGACACAAATCCACCTCAATTGTGTGTCTAGTTTGCGCAGTTGAAAAATCTGAACTTTGGTGGAAAAACGCCCCGCATTAAAGGTAGGGTAACACATTTTGAAAAATGCTAACGGTAGCCGCCTAGCAATGAAATCCCGATCCCACCCTCAAGTCAAATCGCTCTCCAAAGTCACGCCTCTTTCCAAACACATGAACACGCACAGATCAGACGGCCATGTCTCATTCACCAGTGAGAGAACTTTGCAGTACAAAGTGAATAACACTTCCAAAATAACCAACATAAACAACTGGTTTACATCAGAATTAGTTTAAGCACACGTTCGGTTTTGTAGACGTAGTAACTATATCGTTATGCTAATCCGGAAAACGAACACAAATTTCATAAGCAACACAACGTTTCATCAAAGTATAATATCTGAATCCATCTCAATACAAACATATCGCGTACCTACCTTACCAAAATAAACAGTGCAACGACCCTTTCAGACCCTCTGCCTCCTGCAGCTGTATGCATCTCGTGGTAAAGCAGTAAAGTTACCGATGTTAATTTGGGTTTTTGTTCTTGCTGATCCAGGCAGTTTTTGCTGTTGTTGTTATAAAAAATGCCTTTAGTTTTGTGGCTCCTGTGTAGGTTGTCAATTCAGCAGAAAGTTTGCTGTTCTCGCTGTTTACAGACAGGAGGTGAGCGCACGTGAACGTGCCGATGATGTATGGTGTCTGCATGGACTCGCTGCGCGGTGGGAATTCAAATTACGCTTGCGTATGAGGGACAAAAAAGGAAACGTCCGTTCGGACCGAAATCTATGATTTGTTGAACATTTTTTGGTCCTACGCCTTTCACAGATGACATAAATTTCTACAAATACATTTAAACAACTTAACACAGTGATTGCTATCAGGATGTGAGGAGACTTTTAACCAGCATAACTAAAAATGTTTCAGGATCAAATCTGTTACCCTACCTTTAACCAATCAGGAGCTTTCTCTAGTAGTGACGTAATTACAGGAAGCGAGCGGAGTCGCGGAAGCCCCTCCCGTGATGTGAATTTCCGCGTAAATGTCTTGAATAACTAGAATTTCATGTGCGGTTTTCAGGCGTGAATGAAGCGAGTAAACTCCAAATGTTCAAGCATCCAACTACGCGCGAATAGCGTTTTTTTTGCCATCTCTTAACACGTCTGTGTGAACGCACGGTAATAGTACAGAAAACAATTATTTTAGGGGAAAAAAATCTCAAATGTTCTATTTTGAAGTTCTATTTGTAAACAAGGTCACAAATCTGTCCCTTTATTGCATGTTAAAGGCACACAAGGCAAGTCTGAGTATTATTTCTCTACTAGCTCCCCCTAGTGTCTGGGAGTAAATGCGTTCTATATCTAAGACTATACGAGACTGAAGGACACCGGGTCGGATACAGCGAACTTGCAAGTGGGGTATTCTTCCTACAGACGGTAGGGGCGGGCGAGAGAGTCTTCATTCGTCATGTAATGAGTCATTTAACCATATACCGACTTACGAAGATGATTTATTAACATAAAAATGCTGCCTTGTGTCCCTTTAAAGCCTTAAAGCGATAGTTCACCCTGCAATGAAAATTAGCCCATGATTTGCTCACCCTCAAGTCATTCTAAGTGTATATAACCTTCTTCTTTCAGACAAATACAATCATAATACAATCATGTTAACAAATGCCCTGGCTCTTCCCAGATTTATATTAGAAGTCAATGGGTGCTTCTGTTTTGAAGTTGATAAAAGTGCATCTATCCATGGTAAAAGTGCATTTCTGGATGTTTTCGTTCACTTAGATCTATGATGCATACTATGAAAGGTAATTTTCAAAATTCCATAATAGGGGCACTTTAATATAACTCAGATTTTATTTGTCTGGAAGAAGTATGTCATACACCTAGGATCGCTTGAGGGTGAGTAAATCACAGGCTAAATGTCATTTTTGGGTGATCTAACCCTTTAAAGACCCCAATGCCATCCAAGATATCGATGTCTATCTTTCCTCAGTGAAAGATAAATAGTTTTTTTTTTTTTTTTTTTTTAAGGAAAACATTCTGGACTTTTCTTTACAAAATAGGGTTCAGTGGAACCTAACTCTTGTCAGTTCAAATCAATGCAGTTTCAAAGGTCTTTGAAGTGCTTCAACGGGCTCAATACAATTCCAGCTGAGGACGAGGGGGATTTTAACGAAACAATCTAACGAAAGGATTATTTTCTACAAAAAAAGTATGTACTTTTTATCCGATAGTTCAGATTGAGCTCAGGCCGGAAGAAGCCGGGAACTAGTTCTGCGGCGTTAGTACGTCATCACGCTCGGCCGGTTTGTGTGTAAAGAGTGGGGCGGTGCTTCCGCTCGCGCATGCGCCATTGAGCGTGATGACAGTTCCCGGCTTGAGCTCAATCCGAATTATTGTATATAAAGTATATACCTTTTTTTAACCAATTGTTTTGCTAGACCCCCACCCCCCGTCCTCAGCTGGTATCGTGCAGAGCCTGTGAAAGCACCTCAAAGACCTTTGAAACTGCGTTGATTTGAACTAAGAAGAGTTTGGGTTATAACTCCAATCTGTGAAGAAAAGTTCAGAAATCATTTTTCTCTTCCACTGAGGAAAGAAAGACATGGATTAACTGACAAGCTTACTAAGAACCGGTTTGCTTTGCTCTGGCTCCAAACCAGCTCCAGCTCTCCCTTGGTGGAAAATATCAATGCTTCCTCCATAATGAGTTTGGAAATAAAAAAAAAATGCATAAAGGGACACTCCACTTTTTTAGAAAATATGCTACTTTTCCAGCTCCCCTAGAGTTAAACAATCTGGGTCTGGCTGTACCACTTTTAGCATAGCTTAGCATAATCCATTGAATCTGATTACACCATTAGCATCGCGCTAAAAAATAAGAGTTTCGATATTTTTCCTATTCAAAGCTTGACTCTTCTGTAGTTACATTGTGTAGGTTACTAAGACCAATGGAAAATTAATAGTTTTTTTTTTTTAAGGCCGATATGGTTAGAACTATACTCTCATTCTGGTGTAATAATCAAGGACTTTGCTGCCGTAAATGGCTGCAGCAGGGGCAATTATATTACGCAGGGCCCGAAAGTAGTCCCCTTAGTAACTTTCAATCACAGGGCACTGCGTAATGTTACAGCAGCAAAGTCCTTGATTCATACACCAGAATGAGAGTATAGTGCTAACTAGGGCTGGGCGATATGGAGTGAAAATTATATTTGCTATATCTCGATGGACGATATATATTCCAGTGGCTTTGCATGGAAAAATACCCCCCCCCCCCAAAAAAAAAAAAAAAACTACTGAAAAACAAATGTCAAAATCCACAAGGGCTTTTTTTATTGAAGTGCAAAGAGGTAGGAACAAAGTGCTTCTGCAACATTTAAAAAAATATATACAAAAATTATACTTTAACTATAAAATAAGAAAATGCATATTTTCGTCTTTTTATTCAAAAATAAAACAACTGAATTTTTTTTCTGAAAACCCTCAGGAGATAAGGGTATTTATCCTGGACTAACATAGGTTTTAGGAGTAAATGGGTTAAATATGAGAGAAAACACTGTTGTTGTTACACAGAAAACTTAAGAACAGGTGCACTTGCACACCGCATCATAGGGAGAGAGATAGCTCTCACATCAAGAAAACGTGTGTTTGGGTCTGTGTGTGTATGTAGCACTACTGCTAACCTTTGTTTGGTCATGATAAACTAGATAAGTCGTCTTCTCTGTCAGTAACATCCGTGAAAAAAGAAAGTATACGGAGAAACGGACATTAAAGCACTGCCACCTTTTCACTGTCATTGAGAGAGAGATGCGCGCTGTCGAAGCGCCTCACGGAACGAGAGAGGGGTGCGCTGAATGTTCGCAACAATGAATTTAAGCCGTTTTAAACCGTAAAATATACATGTAAATGGGAATCATGGAAGATCTATTCGTGGTGGCCAGTGTTGATTCCGTGACGGGCGCCGCCATGTTAAATGAGAAAACACGCGAGGGGAGGGGGAACAAAAGCAAGGAGGCAGGGGCGAGCACAGCACACAGAAAAGGCAAAGAAGCAAAGTGGCGAAATCAGAATTTAATATAAACATCATATCGATATATACGATATGTCAAAATCCATTTCGAGTCCCAATAATATACCGTTATAGGTCGAATATCGAGATATCGCCCACCCCTAGTGCTAACCATATCTGCCTAGAATATCACAAATTAATTTTCCGTCGGTCTTAGTACATGATGTAACTACAGAAGTTAAGTTTTACATAGGAAAAATATTGAAACTCTTTGGTTATTTTTAAACATGCAATGCTAATGGTCTAATCAGATTTAATGGATTATGCTAAGCTATGCTAAAAGTGGTAAAGCCAGACCTGGAGAACGGCTGAATGGACTCCAAAACTGTAAAAATCAAGTGTTTAACTCTAAGGGAGCGGGAAAATGTGGAAACTGTGTTTTTTATTTTATTTTTTTAAAGTGGAGTGTCCCTTTAAACTAATCCATTACACTTTAAAGGTGCACTCTGCAAGAGTTATTCATAGTTAGTCCTAACCCTAAATTTTAATAGTTTATTTTTTTTAAAATATTTCCTTCTTTTGTGATTTCAGATTATAGAAAAACCTGTGCTTGTGGATCTACATCGGATGACCATGGCAACCCAGGTGTGGAAATAGTAGACTGTTTTTAATCTGAAATCTGTGTAATATAAGATGGACAATTCTTCTGACACCATATGAATGCATACTGTCGTCTTGCAGAAGCTAGATAATCTTGATTATAAAGTTATTGAAGTCCATTGAGTGGAGAAAAGTCCTGAAATGTTTCCTCAATGAAATGTTTTTATTTTGCCAGTAAAACATTTTATTTGACACAATTATTTTATTAATTATCATAATGTAGCTGTTTTTTCATGGTTTGCTTGTATTTCTACTGTCCAGTTAACATTAAATACTGGTTACAATTGACTAAAATGACTGTTCTGTTTTAAAGGAGGTACCCTATACATTTTTTATAGTTTTTATTTTACTGCAAGAAATAACATTTCTTAGTTACTATACATGAGATTGGCTATATTTTAACACAAAATTAATGTTGGTAGACATGGCTGTTTTATATAACGACAACTAAATACCTTAATTTACAGATTATGTATGTAGCTACTTTTGAGGTATTTTAACATACTATGATTATTTTTCTATTGTCCAATCATTTTGTTAAAATATATTTGTAATATTTTAGTCTTTGATTTTATGTACTTATTGGGTTTCATACATTGCCCTTAGTTGTTTTGTAAAGATAAGCTATATTTAAGAGTAAACTGTTTTTTAACAATGTATTTTCACATACTTATTACATTTTTATACATGTCTTTTAATAAAATGGCTAATAAAAACCATACCTTTACAGAGATTAACCTGAAAAGTAGTTGTTTTTCATGCATTTTCACATACTGATTACGTTTTTATGAAATTTTCCTGGTTATTTTACAAAGATAAACTGTGATTTAAAAGAATATTACTTTATAAATACAGAGCAACTTAATAAAGTAACTATTAAAAGCCGTACATTTACAGAGATTAACCTGAAAAGTAGTTGTTTTTCATGTATTTTCACATACTTATTACGTTTTTATACAGGTCTTTTTAGGTATTTTAAAAGAATACTACTGTATAAATACAGAGCAACTTAATAAAGTAACTAATAAAAGCCGTATATTTACAGGGATTAACCTGAAAAGCAGTTGTTTTTCATGTATTTTCCACATACTTACTACGTTTTTATACAGGTCTTCTTAGTTATTTTACAAAGATAAACTGTGTTTTAAAAGAATATTACTGTATAAACACAGAGCAATTTAATAAAATAACTATTAAAAGCCGTACATTTACAGAGATTAACCTGAAAAGTAGTTGTTTTTCATGTATTTTCACATACTTATTACGTTTTTATACAGGTCTTTTTAGGTATTTTAAAAGAATATTACTGTATAAATACAGAGCAACTTAATAAAGTAACTAATAAAAGCCGTATTTTTACAGAGATTAACCTGAAAGGTAGTTGTTTTTCATGTATTTTCACATACTTTTTACGTTTTTATACAGGTTTCTTTAGTTATTTTATAAAGATAAACTGTTTTTTAAAAGAATATTACTGTATAAATACAGAGTAACTTAATAAAGTAACTAATAAAAGCTGTATTTTTACAGAGATTAACCTGAAAGGTAGTTGTTTTTCATGTATTTTCACATACTTTTTACGTTTTTATACAGTTTTATAACAGTTATTAACAGTAATATTCTGTAATTTAATGAATTATGACTGTAAAAGATTCTCTGTATTTTAACGGTTTTTGTATGTTATTTTGAAAAACATTTTTTTCCCGTAATTTGACAGAATTTCTCTGGCAACTTTGCTGCCAGAGATTTACCGTTTTTTTACGGATTTTTTTTTTACAGTGAATACAAGAGTAAACAGATGTTTAAAATCTTATTATTTAATAAAGAAATTGAAGAAAATTGGTTTATTGGTTTGTTTAGTGGCGTTAATTGACCGATTTGTGGCCAGAGAGCCGTGCATCTGTTTGCGTATCCTGTGCGCTTTCGTCATTGGCGGAGAAGTCGGTCAATCCCACCTTTCCAGTAAACACGACTTGTGATTGGACTGTACGTCAGCAGACAGCAAAGCATTGGCCAAGAGCAAAAGGCCCTCCCTCCACGCTTTTTTTTAAGTTGTGAGGTTGCGAGGCTTTATTTTCGCTCAGTCTGAGTTTCAGAGTTTCAGAGCAGAGCTGCGTGACAACGCTGCCACAAATCACGTGAGTCGCAAGCTCGCAACTTTGTGGGCGTATCTCCGCAAAGTGGGTGTTGTAAACTTAGCTCTGAAAAAATAGTCTGCAAAGGAGTGCAAATGTAATGTAATGTAATAAGTTTAGCCCTTTCAAACCTCAGTTTTCAGAGTTTCAAAACTTTTTTTAACCTATTTGCACAGCAGTTTTCAGTTCACCATTTACAAGGTTTCAAACCTGGAAAACAAACTATACAGTGGGAGAACACTGACAAATTTGAAACTCTGAAAAATTTTTTGCGCAACATCGTAAAAAAGATGTTGCGGTTCCGAAAAAGGAAATCTCAAAAACAACATAATGTTTGCAGATATATTTTTATTTTTTTACATTTTGCAAGCTTGCAAATCTTATTTTTCGATGTTGCAAAACTTTGTTTTGTAAGATTTTGAGTTTGCGAACACTAAATTTCAACCTTTCAGAGCTTTATTTTCAGTTTTGAATCCTGGCAGGATTTAAATCCCATACAATTGGACAGTGAAACTGGATCGCTCACCATCACTAACCTCAGTAAAAAACACACTGGACTCTATAAACTAAAAAGTCCAACTGGATCACTGATTAATCACCAGCAACAAGAATGTCATGGATATAATGTTAGCGTCTATGGTAAGTTAAAATCCATTCACTCATTCATAAAAATGGCTGGGTTATATTTTACCCATGTTGGGTAAATATTGGACAAACCACATGCTGGGTTAAAATGACCCAATGTTGGGTTGGTGTTATTCAAATATGCATTATAATGACCCAGCAGCGGTGTGTTATGTCCAATATCCAGTGTTTTGTTTGTACGTTCGTTGATCATTCATGTCTTAAATGTTTTTAGATCCTCTGCCCGTTCCTGTCATCACCAATGACTCGACACAATGTTCCCCATCATTAAAATGTGTTGTGATGTGTTCAGTGAAGGTGACACAGGTGACTCTGTCCTGGTACAAAGGAAGCAGTTTATTGTCCAACATCAGTGGGTCTGATCCCAAAAGCAACTTTCTTTGTATGGAGGTTGAATTTCGGGATCCAAACACTTACAGCTGTGTGGTGAGCAATTCATTCACCAACAAAACTACACAACTCAACATCAAAGCACTGTGTAGAGGTAAGACAGTAGATGATATTAATGTTTGTTTACACCCATATGGCAAAAAATACATTTTCAAATATAATTTGAAATATGTACAAAAAAATGGCCAAAAATATATGTGCTGAAATATAATTTGAAATATATTTTAAAATATACATTAAAAAGTGACAAAAATATATGTGCTGAAATATAATTTGAAATATATTTTAAAATCTACATAATAAATGCCAAAAAATATATGTGCTGAAAACTGAAAAAAATTATTCATTGAATTTAATCATTTTATTAAGGTAAGTGGTTGCAATCAATTTATTAAAGCTACATTTAAACAAATTCAATGAATCATTTTTTCAGTGAAATATAATTTGAAATATATTTTAAAATATACATTAAAAAATGAAAAAAAAAATATATGTGCTGAAATATAATTTGAAATATATTTTAAAATGTACATAAAAATGGCCAAAAAATATATTATGTGCTGAAATATAATTTGAAATATATTTTAAAATATACATAAAAAATGGACAAAAATATATGTGCTGAAATATATTTTAAAATATACATAAAAATGGACAAAAATATATGCGCAGAAATATAATTTCAAATATATTTAAGAAAAATACATAAAAATGGACAAAAATATATGTGCTGAAATATAATTTGAAATATATTTTAAAATGTACATAAAAATGGCCAAAAAATATATTATGTGCTGAAATATAATTTGAAATATATTTTAAAATATACATAAAAAATGGACAAAAATATATGTGCTGAAATATATTTTAAAATATACATAAAAATGGACAAAAATATATGCGCAGAAATATAATTTCAAATATATTTAAGAAAAATACATAAAAATGGACAAAAATATATGTGCTGAAATATAATTTGAAATATATTTTAAAATATACATAAAAAATTGTCAAAAATATATGTTCTGAAATATAATTTGAAATATATTTTAAAATATACATAAAAAATTGTCAAAAATATATGTTCTGAAATATAATTTGAAATTTATTTTAAAATATACATGAAAAACGGACAAAAAAATATATGTGTTGAAATATTATTTGAATTTTTTTTACAAAAATGTATTTTTCACAAATATGTATTTCTGGCAATTTTTTATATTTTGAAAGATGTTTACAAAAATATTTTAAAGCATTTATATTCGAGTCGCATTGGAAGAGAAACTTACAAACCTGTAAACATAACATGTTTGGAAAGGTTAAAATTAAATATATTTTCAACTGCAAAAATATGCTTATAATTTTATATTTTATACAAACTTTTATACTTTTGGGCAAAAAATGTATTTATTTTTTGCCATATGAGTTGTAAAACGAGATTTTTCTACTGCAATTAATTTTAAAATAAATGTTAATATATGTTTAATATATAATATAGGTTAAAACAAAATATATTTTCAAATTCAAAAGTATATTTATTTAAGCTTTACTTTCTACAAAATGTATTAAGCATATATTTACAGAAATATATTTTAGGGGGTATGGGCACAGCCAATCTTTATTACTCGTGTATTATTTTTTCCTATCCAAAGTTTCTTTAACTTTGGTTCTTTTGACTTTAGTTCAGCTTAATGACTCTTACAATCTTGTAATATACACTGTTAGCAATTGATGTAATTTTTACAATAAATTGTACAACAAAATATTGTATTCATGTTTTTATTGTAAATGCGAATGCATGATGGGAAATGTATAGACAGTCATGTAATTTTATTGTAACTACACTGTAGAAGCATTATTTTACAGCCACGGCATAGTATTGTGGGATCGCTGCTGTTTGAATTGTGAAATTGCGCGGCAAACGGTACCATCGGCCATCAATCAACATTTTTGTAAGAAGGAACACCTCAGGTAAGAACCATGACTTATTTTCTATATTTATATGTATTCATTAATACCAGTTTCACAGCAAAATCCCCGGTGTTAAATAAACACTGTGGGTGTACATATAATCCACTCCCAGATGGGGGTGAAAAACAGTGGTGTTAAAAATATAACACTGATGCAGTGTTGAAGTTAATGAGATAATGAAGTGATGATTAAGACATTAATGGTGAACACCTGCTGGTCATTCTGTGTCAAATCAACTTAATTTTAGAACGTTCCCTGTCTTTAATTTTTTTATTTTGATGACTCTTTTTCTGGATAAAGTAATACTAAAATAATGCAGAAAGACAAAATATTCAAATGTAATAGATGAAATCCCCACAGTTAAATAAAAACTATCATCATCTCTGTTTGAAAACTAAAATTACAACTTGCTTGCAAAGTTACATGGATGATAGGTTTAACTTCTAAAGAACTGCTGTAAATCAGGTTAATAAAGTTAGTCACCATTGCTCCGATTAGTGTTTCCTTTAGTTGGGTACTTGGGTCTTGAAGTTTAGTGTTAGTTTTCTTCTGCTCATTGTGGCAGTGTGTTTATCAAACACATCTGTTAAAGCAGAGGAAGATGAGAGAAATGAAGTCTATAACTGTTACTATGTTAATTATTATGAAAGTACAAGTCTTGGGATTCAATGATATCATAAAAAACTAATCACTGAACATAAGTGTTTAATTTATGTTCTGCCAACCCTGTGAAGCTCCCATGAAATCCAACAGTGCTGTAAAAGTCCACATACCCTGAAGAGTTAAATATTGTTTACCCAAATCTAATCTGTGGTGTAAGTCAGACACACTGAGACATGAACAATCAGCCTATAAAACACAATCATGGTGACAATCAACAACAAAACATCATGCCACAATGCATGCTGGGTACCAGGATTGTAGAAAATTCATTCATAAATCCCATCATGCATTGCAACATGACAAAAATGTTGCAACTTTCTTACCATTAACTGTCACCATCGTTGAGCTTTGTATCAGAAATCATGAAGTCTCTCTTAAGCAAAAAACAACAACAAAAACACACTAAAGCATTACGGCAGTCTTATTCAATACAATGTCATTTGCATAGAGCTTTTTTATATGCATGTTTCTTCATAATTAATTTGTGATCAAATGTTTCAATGATTTGTAGAGTAGAATATAATAAAAATAAACTAAGAAGGTCTACATTCCTCTACATGAAGCAATGAACAAGTGGTCTAACTAAAACATTGTTGCTATTGCTAAAAGAGGAGAGTTAGATCAGTGAAGGTCAATGGACAAATGCCTAACTAAAGGAAACACTAATCACAGTAATGGTGACTTCAAATGAACTCATAACAAACACAAACTTAAGATTTAATGCGATACATTTTGTGATAAATGTCTATTTGACTTGTGAGACATCACGTCAGAAAGAAGATTTGTCTACTAAAACACGCGTGTGGATGCTGGAATAGTTGAGCACTTGTATTTTGTTCTGACAGCTGTTTAGAAGTTAAACTTATCCATTTAGAAAATTACTCTGCAAGTTATCATTTTATTTTTCAAACAGAGATGCTGATAGAGAGGCAAACGTGAAAGATTGCAGCTTTTGGAGACATACACCCAACAGTATTCATCTATTGCATTTAATAATTTGTCTTTCTTTATTATTTTAGTATTTTCTCCAGAAAACGAGTCATCAAAATAAAAATTTAGAAACAGGAAAATGTCCAAAATGTAATTAATTTGAATGACCAGCAGGTGTTCACCATTAATGTTTTAATCAGCACTTCATTATCTCATTAACTTTAACACTGATTCAGAGTTATATTTTTAACACCAGTCTTTCTTAACACCGATCTTGGTGTGGATTATATAAACACCAAATAGTGTTGATTTAACACTGGTAGAGTTAATTTAACACTGGGGATTTTCCTGTGTACGTGTTTCACATGCAGTACCCTAAAGACGCCTCAGGGACTCTTGAATTTATACAAAGGTATGTTTACACTGTTTACACACTAATAAAGAAAATAGATCCATCATTCTCATGACCTTTTTGTCCAGTATTGTTAGGCGCTATGATATATTTTATGCATTGATGTCAATAGACAGGTTTCCATCTATTTAAAAAAATTATGGTTAAGGGATTTAGCGAATAGTTTTGTACAAAGTGAAATTCAAGATACAGCACATACATGCATAAAATTACATTGGCTTTTACATTATATTTTTAAGAAAAACAATGTAATTCTAAAAGTTATGAATATTAAAAACATAGGCGTCATTTTCTTTTATGAGCAAGTAGGAACATTTTTATTTGTCATTATTTAAAACATGAAAACTTAAAAATAATCCTCTTTTCTCAGAGCTTTTTGTGGAATCAACTCCCAGACGGGCAGCAAAGCAGAGAAGAGGCATGGGCTTAACGCACCTGTTTCCACCTTGCTTAGAAAACTCCTGGACTTTGAGTTGATGGGCTAGTACCATGAACAACTTTCCCAGTTCAAGTCTGACTGGGCACCTTTGTTTCATATCACCATGTTCCCCCTGATGATAGGCTGTCTGGACGTGTAAAAGTGAGCTTCACTGAAACGTTTGTTTTGTGTTTGAAAAAACAAATTGTATAATTTTGTAATATGTGGTGATGCCCAGTTTGTTAATAAAAACAGAAAAGATACCTGTGTTGTGTGTTTGTAATTTGCTAATATGGGAAATTACTAAAGTATTTTAATATTCACAAATAACAGGATTTTACAGGAAATTACAGGAAATTCCTGGCAACTGAGTTGCATTAAATATAGATTAAATTGTAATAAACTACAGCATTTTGCTGTAATAATGCGACTACAATCACAGTACAAATGTTGTGTAAATACATTCCTTTATTGTCAAAGTAAACAGTACAAATCCTGTATATTATTGGCTGTAAATTTACTGCAATTAGTTGCCAGGAATTTCCTGTAAAATTACAATAAATTTTTAACAGTGAGTTTTTATGAGTTTTGTCATGTTATCAGTGTGATGTAAAGAGAGATGCTCACTGATAACTTCTGCATTTCCATTGTTTGAGGTTAACATTTGTTAAACGTATTCTAAAAATATATTAACGTTAAACTGCGGTAAAAACAATATTATAATTTTTGCTTGCCTTTTTGTGGTGGTAAATAACACCTGCTATGAGCCCCAGCAGTCCCAATGCAGTAAAAACAAGAACAGCAGGCGCTATCAGTATTAAGGGGTTGAAATCTGTAATGCACAAAAAGGGAAATTTTAACACACATTTTGAATCTAATGATTGTTCTGATGATGAAGAACATTGTGATGAGTCTGTGGTGATGACAGGAATGGTCAGAGGAGCTGGAAAACCTAAGAGAAACAAATTGTAAATAAAACCTCTGGAAGACATGTTTCAGTCAACCTTTGCTTTATATATTCACACTTTCGGTTACACTTTATTTTGATAGTCCAGTTTAGACACTTTACTAACTATAAATAACTTTGCAACTACATGCCAACTACCTTTCAATAATTTGCAACTATACGTCAACTAACTGTCATTAGTGTATTAGTAGACTGTACGGGTTGGGGTTAGGGAAGAGGTTTGGGTTAGTGGAATAAGTTGACATGCACCTGAAAAGATACTTATAGTCAGTTGAATGTCTGTTGAGATATCATCACAATAAAGTGTTAGTAGATATTAAGCAGACAGTCTACTAATTCTCTAAAGATTGGTAGTTGATAAGTAGTTGCAAAGTTACTTATAATTAGTAAAATGTCTAAAGTGGACTATCGAAATAAAGTGTTACCACACTTTCCTCTTCAAGACCTACATGATTGTATATTTTAAATGTCTCCCTTATCAAACCTGAATCAACTCATCTGATCATAAATAATGCATTCAATGAACTAAACTGTGAGCGTCCAAGACATATGCCTACTAAAATCAATACACAAATAATATTTTCCATTAATAAGGTAGAATATTAAATGAACTCACCATAGACAATAACTTTGAATTTCTTGCATGAAGTTCTTCTGTTGCTGCTGATCTTTAGTTGATAAAGTCCAGAGTCTGTAATTCTGATGTTTTTGATGGTGAGAGATCCAGTCTGACTGTCCAGCTTCAGTCTGTCTCTGAATCTCTCTTCATGATCATCCTTTCTAGAGCTATGTGTGATTTCAGCTATAAGAGTCTGAGATTCATATATCCACTCTATCAGATCAACTCTCTGTATTTGAGTAATATCAGTGTGTAGAGTAACAGAAGCTCCCTCCATCACTGACACTGACTCCACTTCATCTCCATCAACACCAAACACACCTAAGAAACACAGAGAGATTTCATAGATCACAGCTGTAGATACAGAAACAAATACACTTAAGATGAACTTAGTTTAACCTTATAATGCATCTCTCATAGGAACACAACATTGGATTTTTCTATCCCAAAAGTGAATGGGATTGCAAAAAATGTTTTTGCAACCTGAAAATAAAGCATTTGGCTTTTACAGTATATTTTAGTATTAAGTTGATTCTTACACAACTTCAGAAATGTTTTAATAAATGTATATAATAACAAGCTATTATTTCGACCATGTACTGTAAGATAATCAGACTTACCAATAGAGATCAAGATACAAAGACAAAAGAAAACTTTTTCTGTAAACATCTTCAAAAATGTAAAAAAAAAAACACTTATTGAAAACTCCTTGCTGTGGCATGAAACAATATTCCAGAAATCAACAGCAAAAATGATTTTCTTCTTTCAAAGTGTGTCATGCTAAATGTCTTTTTCGAAAAAAAAAACCACATGTATCAGTCACTTTCCAAAAAGGTAGGTCTTTGAAACTGAATACGCCTTTTTGAGGTCTTGTGCTCTTGGTTCAATGTTGAAATGTAAGTCCGTACAACTAAAACGACGACTTAGAGTTTGTACTGATCACTGGTTGAACAGGGTGGAGCAGTGAGCCCCATTCGGGGGCGTTGATTTTGTATAAAGAGGAGCTTTGTCTTGTGAAACCCTGCATAAATTATTTAAAAGTCAGCG
The DNA here is from genome assembly GCA_025389145.1 of Misgurnus mizolepis. Taxonomy (NCBI): domain Eukaryota; kingdom Metazoa; phylum Chordata; class Actinopteri; order Cypriniformes; family Cobitidae; genus Misgurnus; species Misgurnus mizolepis. The sequence continues at coordinate 9,751,761 of JAIFKI010000021.1, forward strand.
GACAGTTATTTTCCTCCACTGTGTTGTATAGATGACAAGCATTGTAAGTAAGAGCCATATTTACTGTATAAATAGATTTCCTACACAGACCAACAATGTTAACAATGCAGGACTCCACGGCTTTCCTCTGCACTTTCACTTTGATTGATACTATTTATAGAAAATTGTGTAGGATGAGAGATATCAATTGTTCATTCAAGTGGCAAATTAGATTTTAATTTATTTTTTATTTGTCTAAAGTGGAGGAGGAGTTCTTTTCACGCTTTAATGTCCCGTAAGCTGTTTTGCAGACGATACACACAAGAAATGTATGAAATAAACATATTATACAGAAAATGTATTTAATTAGGATTTATTTATTTATTTAATAACACCTAGTGATTTTACATTAAATGTAATTTAATTAATTGAATTTATATTAATAAACTATTTGTTCAAATTCGGTTTTAAAAACAAATGTTATGTAGACTTTAAAATTCATGAAACTTAAAATCCTTGGGTCCGTAAACTAAAAGCATGTAACAGACACAGTAAACATTGGAAACCAAAATATGTAGGCTAATACTTTCTCAGAAAAATGTATTTTAATTATTGTGAAAGAATACAAATGCAAACAGGGTGCTGTTTGTAAGAATATTCGTATATACAACTGTGAAAATACTTAAAAGTGACAATATTTAGTAACATAATGAATGTCTTTACTGTAATTATTTGAATCAATGCATTATTGATAAATAAATCATCCATTGAGTTTTTCAAACATTTGAATGGCTTGCTGTTCAGGTAAGAGAAGGCCACAGTCTATTTCTTAAAACAACAATGATGTAAGGGGATGGACTCCTGTAATGAATCCTTGGAGGATGAAGAGGATATCAAACTGGTCAATTCATTAGGACTGTTGTCTGATACGCCCTCTCCAGGTGTTCCTGTAAGATAAACACATTTTCTTTAAATGTCCAGTCATCATAATGATGTCATTTGGCACACTGTAAAAATTAGCTGTAGTTATGCAGCTGTTTGTCAGTAACTTACTGTAGATTATTGAATAAACGTATTTACTGGCAACAGTTTGTACAAATCTAAAGGACATTAAAAAGTATTTGTCTTTACAGAATAAAACTAAAATAACAGCCTCATGCAAAGCATTCTGGGAACAAGAAATCCTTATCAACCTTTTTCTGTTTTTTTCCTTAAGAGTTTGGTTCCCAAAATGCTTTGCATTTTATTTTATTTTTATTCTGTAAAGACAAAGATTTGTTAATGTTTAATGTTTATTTAAATTTGAACAAACTGTTGCCAGTAAATAACATCAATTTAAATCTACAATAGTTTACTAGCACACAGTTGCCAGTAATACTATAATTTCTACAGATTTTTTTTACAGTGCAACGTATTAGTCAATGGTTTACAGTGAAAGAATATCTTGTGAGGATGTAAAGCAACAGCTACCATTGTTTTGTGCAGGATCTCCACTGCTCTCCTGTTGACCTTCACTGCCATCTGCTGAACACCCAAAATCACCAAAATTGCAATGATAGAAATATTTGTTATTGTTATTTTATGTTAGCTATTGCATGAAAAATACAGATTGTTACCGTTATTCTTATTTATGCCTACTTTCGTACATTAGTCCTGTACATTAAAGGTGCAGTGTGTAATTTTTAAAAGGATCTCTTGACAGAAATGCGAAAAATTTACAAAACTATATTATCATGGGTGTATAAAGACCTTTTTATAATGAACCGTTATGTTTTTATTACCTTAGAATAAGACGTTTTTATCTACATACACTGACGGTCCCCTTACGTGGAAGTCGCCATTTTGTGCCGCCATGTTTCTACAGAAGCCCTTAACGGACAAACTTTTTTACTAATTTGTCTCTGTCGATGACATTTTTTCTGGTGGCGGCTACCGTAGCTTCTCTATGCGTTTCAAAAGCGAGTGAAGAGCAGTGGACTGAGCCATTGGTTGCAATTCGCAACCTCCCCACTAAATTTACACAATGCACCTTTAAGTCAGCAACTGTTTGCCATTTTTAATGTTAAATGGTAATTTAAAATCACAGATTTGTTGCACTTAACCCACACTTAAGTTTATAACCAAAACATTGCTTTATATTATTCATATTGAATAGTTTAACATGTACTGTGATTGAAGATGTAACGCATGAATTACCATCGTCTTGTGCTGGACCTTGCCTGCCCTTGTGTTGATCTACTGAACACACAAAATAAGACTCTCATTATGAAACAGTGTCAAATCATCCCATGTCTTTGTGTTTATGTTTGTCATTGTGTTCTTGGAGCACATGGCTACTGTTTAGGTTTACGTGCTACAGTACATACAGGGGAACATGGGTCCCTCTGCCCTGTTAAGTTAAATCCTTGTCCTCAGTTCTGACAGGCAGACCTTCATTTATAAACAAAAAACCTGCATGCTTTTAAAAGTCTAACCATGATAAAGTTTTGAAAGGTTTACACTGGAATAGTGCAAACATTTACAGCATCTAAACTTATTTTGCGTAAAACCAGCACATAGCAGCTGTAGGTGATACTTGCCTGTTTTCCATCTTCTACAATAGCAATAGACCAACCCACCAACAAGAGCAAGAGCAATGACACCAACACTAACACCAACACCAATAGCAACACGATCAGGACGAGAAGATGATTTGGGATCTGTAGTGAATAAACCAGAAACAATTATTAGTGTAAAGTAAAATAAGTTTAAGTTGTAAAGTTAAATATAACAATCGGAAACACAACCAACTGAGCATGCAAAACCCATTTATTTTGATGTCAGTGAGTTTAACCATTTGAAATTCCCATTAAAGAATCCATAACATGGACACCAGACCAACATAAAAAGATGCATGACTGACATTGTATCTTTAAAGGCCCATGCTTAAAGGGAACTTATCATGAAAATCTGACTTTTTTCATGTTTAAGTGCTATAATTGGGTCCCCAGTGCTTCTATCAACCTAGAAAATGTGAAAACCCAGTAGCTTAGTTTTGGAAAACCATTCTCTGCAAGCATGTGAAAAAAATTGATAATTTAAATTTGGCTCCCCTTGTGATGTCAGAAGGGGATAATACCACCCCTTAATCTGAACCATCCAACCACACCACTTAAGCCATTTAGTGCAGAGATCAGCTCATTTGGGTGATTCTCGCAAAATTAGACTTATGAGGTGTCATGAAACATTTTGATAAAAAAGTTAATGCAAAGTAAGAGTATCAAAATATGAAGCATACAGTTGTACTATTTTGCACATGATTTCAAATGACATCATACAAACCAATTTTGTTGTTTGTTCCACATTTAAGGGGAACATTTTCATTACCGCAACGTGTCCATGACTGGATTTGGGATTAAAAATTAAAAACAATCTGAAAAATGAAAAGCTTCAGTGCATGTTATACTATATACATTTAAATTAAAGAAATATGTGGTATTTGGTGATCATTGGTAAATGTAGAGACAATAATAAGGAATATAAATGTGTCCAAGACCAATTTTCTCATCCTCCGCAACAATTTTCAATCATTGTTTAAGCCCTCAAGGAACTAACATTTTCAACAAAAAAAAATGTTTGGAAGGGACATAATTGACTGTGACACTCAAGATGGCTACCAGGTAAACAGTTTTTTTGATAAAATTTGAAATTTTGTTTGTTGTACCTGGACAACTTTTTAGTTCTCATTAACGAAACATGAGTTTGTAAATGCATATATTTAATATAATATTATGTTGCGGTAATGATAATTTTTGATAATGAAAATCTTAAAAAATAAATAATTCTATAGGAAATATTTTAAATTTTCTAAAAATAATGGTTATAGTAAGTTCAGACCTTAATCTTATATGTGCAAAAAAAAATTTAATTCTGATGCCGGGCACCTTCTAAATCTGGATTTCGTGAGAATCACCCATTTGCATTTTAAAGGACAGACCCAAAAACGACACATTTTTGCTCACACCTACAAAGTGGCAATCTTAACATGCTACAATAAATTATCTAGATGGTATTTTGAGCTAGAACTTTACATGTGTACTCTGGGGACACCAAAGATTTATTTGACATCTTAAAAAGTCTTGTGAAATGTTCCACTTAAGGGTTTTCATTGATTTGGAGGCAAACTCCTGTCTAAAAGCATCCTATTATGCACCTCATGATGTTGGTTGAGAGAATGATGTGTACTCTTTGTCTAGAATCATAATGAATAAACAACTGCTGTCGTACCTTTACATAGTGCACTCATGTTGAGTTGTGTAGTTTTGCTGGTGAAAGTATTGTTCACCACACAGCTGTAGTTGTTTGTATCCTGATATTCCACCTCCAGAGGTAGATAGAGTCTGATGTTGGGATCAGACACACTGATGCTGAGATGAGACATACTGATGATGCTGGACAATAAACTGTTTCCTTTGTACCAGGAGAGAATTACACCTGTCACATTCATCACTGAACATAGCAAGGAGCAGTTTAAGCTGGATGACTTTTCTGATGATGAAGAACTTTCTGGAGATTCATTTGTGATGATAGGAGAGGGCAGAGAATCTGGAGAATATCAGAGAATTAATGGGAATGAGCAACTAGATTCAATACATTAATTGATGTTATAACCTACAGCTACAATAACAAACAAAGCTGTAATATCGGACATACTTATGATATATCCATCGTCTCCAGTTTTAACTCACCATAGACAGTAACATGATATCTCTGACATACTATATGTGGTCCTTCAGGGATCTGTAGTTTATAGGGCCCTGAGTGGATTTTCCTGATGTTTTTAATAGTTAGAGATCCAGTCTTATTGTTCAGCTCCAGACTTTGATCGAATCTACCACCATCACACTCAAAGCATGTGGCCTCGTCTTTACGGAGTTCAGCAATGAGAGTGTTTTCTTTATATAACCACTGTATGCAATCCTGGTTTTGTTCTGTAAGATTAGTGGGTAAAGTGACAGATGCTCCCACATTCAAAGATATTGGTATTTCTTCACCTGTTTCAGAATACATCCAAAGAACATTTAAAAGACTTTGAAAAATAAAGAGTAAAATGAAGAAACAAATGAGAGCTGAATTAAATCATCATTTAAATGACAAATTTAGGGGAAGTCATGCTTACATTAATCAAACATTAGGACAAATGAGAGAGAGAGAGAGAGAGAGAGAGAGAGAGAGAGAGAGAGAGAGAGAGAGAGAGAGAATATAATGCACACCCTTGAAACGTTTGTCAACCAATCAGAATAAAGCATTTAACAACCCTATGGTATAACCTATACCTTTTTAAAGAAATTACTTCAGTTGATAACACTTAATAAAAAGTTTTATTAACTTAAGCATTCTCACTTTAAAGGTGCAGTGTGTAATTTTTAGAAGGATCTCTTGACAGAAATGCAAAATAATATACATAACTATATTATCAGGGATGTATAAAGATCTTTCATAATGAACCGTTATGTTTTTATTACTGTGAATGAGAAAATTTTATCTACATACACAGAGGGTCCCCTACATGGAAGACGCCATTTTGTGCCGACATGTTTCTACAGAAGCTCTTAATGGACAACAAACTTTTTTATTCAGTTGTCTCCAATGATGACATGTTTGTCTTGTTTAGACTATCGTAGCTTCTCTATGCGTTTCAAAAGCAAGGGGTGAGCTGTGAACTGAGCTGTTGGTTGCAATTTGCAACCTCACCACTAGATGCCGCTAAAATGTACACACTGCACCTTTAAATGAAATTTAAAAAAAAAAAAACGTAAACAATTACTTCAATTGTTAACACCTAAAAAATGTAAGATTTCACTGAACTCTTTCCCCACCGTTCAGTCATCAACAGTGTTGGGGAAAGTTACTTTTAAAAGTAAGGCATTACAATATTAAGTTACTCCCCAAAAAAGTAACTAATTGCGTTACTTAGTTACTTTTCATGGAAAATAATGCTTACATTACTTTTAAGTTACTTTTGCGTTACTTTTTCTTACTTGGCTGAGGCTTGATCTCTTTCGGGTCTTGCAGGTGTTTTTTATGATCGCAAAAAAGCCAAGCCCTGGCAAGTATGGTTTGATCATCGCTCTGAATCAGAATTTTTTAAGAAACCTACCCCAGGTGATAAAAGAGACCAAATGAAGGTAGGATGAAGTTTTTTTCTGGTTTGAAAGCAGAGGGTTCTTTCATTTGATATATTGTATGTTTATTTATTTAAAGAAGAACATTTTCTGGAAAGGTTGAAACTTTTGTGAAAATCATAAAAATGCTGGCACTGGCTGACAACGTTTTTAAAAACGCTGACGGGGAAAGAGTTAAAGAGAGAGATTTTAAAATGAAAAAAAAATCAATTTTCTAGGTGTTACCAATTGATGTAATTTTTTAAGTTAAGTGAACTTTCACTTTATACAGTGTAGCAAATGTGATTATCTTTTTTTTACTAAAAAGCAAACTCACAAAATGTCTGACAGTAATTAAAGGTGCAGTGTGTAAATTTCAGCGGCATCTAGTGGTAAGGTTGCGAATTGCAACCAATGGCTCAGTCCACTCCTCACCCCTCGCTTTTGAAACGAATAGAGCCACTACCGGACAAACATGTCATCTTCAGAGACAACTTAGTAAAAAGTGTTTGTCCGTTAAGGGCTTCTGTAGAAACATGGTGGCACAAAATGGCGACTTCCATGTAAGGGGACTCTCGGTGTATGTAGATAAAAACGTCTCATTCTAAGGTAATAAAAAAATAACGGTTCATTATAAAAAGTCTTTATAGACCCATGATAGTTTTGTATATTATTTAGCATTTCTGTCAAGAGATCCTTCTAAAAATTACACACTGCACCTTTAAGGGTCATATAAGCTCAGTTAACATGTATGCAAATAAATATATTTTAACTTACCACAAACTATAACATTATAACCATGGCATTCTTGAGCCATCTGTGGTCTATTAGTGATCAGCTGATAGAGTCCAGAATCTGTTTGAATGATGTTTTTGATGGTCAGAGATCCAGTTTTACTGTCCAATACTTTGTTGCGTCCACCATCACACTCACTGTATGTAGTTGTGTTTGCATAGAGTTTACCAATGAAAATGTTTCCTTCATAAATCCACTTTATGTTCTCATTCTGTCGTTCAGTAATGTTAGTGTGTAAAGTGTCAGAGTCTCCCTCATTTACAAACATTGTTTTAATTGTTTTACCTGTTAAATCTGAAAACATTAAGAGACCGTTTCAAACACAATCTCTCTCAGTGTTGAAATAAAGGGTGACAGCTGAGGGACATCATTAAACGCTTTCACATTTACATTTCAGTCCTATCAAACTATTTTTAACCAGAAATAATGGAATTAAATTGTTTAAATTGTGCCCAACATCATGGAAACAGTGACGGTGTCTGTTGGACAGTTTTAGTAAATAAGCTCAATAAACAGACAGTAGTATCACAGCTGTCTTACCTGGACACGTCTGACAGATCTGAGTAATGTTTAGATATGAAGTCTGATTGGTATTTGAATGGGACGCCACACAACGGTAGTCGTTTTTATCCCAATTGTCCACCTCTAGATATAATCTGGTGTTAAAATCAGAAATCGTGAGGCTGGAGTATAAACTGCTCCCATTATACCACCAGAGCTGTGTATGTGAAACACTCGGCCCTGAACACTCAACTATACATTTTGAGCTTGAACGATCCACACATTTATAATATCTAGAAATTGTAGCAAATAGGATCTGAAAAACATGAAAAAAAATTAAAAAGCATTACATTGATCTTAATTTTTTTTTTTTTAAAGGCAAACTTACCGAGCCCCTAAGGTGACATTGGAGTAAAAAAAATCAAAAGTTTAGTTTCAGGTGCTCACGCAAAACCTTCATGTGCAGAATTTTTTCTTAAAGTTTAGCTTCGCGTGCTAAAGCGAAGGTTTCACGTGCGCGCGCGATAGTTTCACGCTAAACTTAAATAAAAAAAAAATTCTGCACACGAAAGTTTCACGTGAGCACATGAAACTAAACTGTTTTAAATTTTTGCTCCATGTCCCCTTAGGGGCTCCGTACTAACTAAAGCGAGATGTGATAAATCTCAGTATTACATCAGTAATATGAGTTTCATCAGCCTTTACTCCATCAGAAGAAACATCTGGAAAACATAAAAAAATATTTACAGATCTGAAAAAAGCTGTTTGCTTCTTAACAAGTTTAAAACAATCTGCACTGTAAAAAATACATCAAAGCAATATATATTTGTATGTTATATTTTTTATAAGTTATTTCAACTTATCACAAGTCAAAACTTAAAATACTAGGTTGAATTGACTCGCAAAACCAAGTTGTTTCAAGTAAACCCAGTAAACCACCATAAAAATTATAATTTGGTAGATAAACAAACCTTTACTTAATTAAAATGAAATTCTTGCCATTTGTGCTAAAAGTAAAAAAGTAACATAAAATCTTACCACACAAGAGATTTGGTAGAAAGAGCAAAGTCAACAGAAAGAGAGACATCTTCTTCAACATCAAAGAGACTCTGTTTTGTTTTTATTAATCTGAAACACAGAAAACAAGATGATAAGGCATTGAAATCTTTGCTAAACATTCTTATAAAAAGAAATAAAAGATGAACTGAGGTGCATCGAATGCAGCATGAAGTTAAAACAACTTGGTTTTGCAAGTTAATTCAACCTAAAATTTTAAGTTTTGGCTTGTGAAAAGTTGACACAACTTATAAAATCAAGTTGAATTTTTTTACTTAATTTTTTAATTTAAAGAATCATAAAATATATGTTCATTTGACAAAAATGCTGCATATTTTTTATAGTGTGCGTACATGTATGTACACACGTGTCAGTGCAACACTGCAAAAAAAACGGATTCATTAAATTTACTTATTCAATTTAAGTGGTCGCAATCAATTTATTTAAGCTACATTTAAACAGACAAAAAATAGCAAAAAACAAAAATTGATTAAATTAAATAAATAATTTTTTTTAGTGAAGAAGTCGAGCAATTGTTTTGCACTTTAAAGCTTGTGTCAAACATAAATGACATTTTTATTAAATATGATTTATTAAACATTTTAAAACTGTTGTAATAAAGTTCACAGTATCAGCTGCACTATAAAATTCCTTTTTTTTGTTTAATCCATTTTAAATCACAATTAATTTCAACCTTCATGACTCGTAAGGAGTTTCTATAAATTATAAAAATAAAGTTGAAATAACTTAAGCTAATAGCTTTTTTTATAATGTATAGCAAGAAAGTTTAAATGAATTATAAATTAATTCAAGTTAATTAAACTTAAAAAAATTAAGTGCAACAAAAAATATGACAACAAATTCCAGTATTTTTAATAATAAAACACAATGACATTTTTAATAAAATAAGTATTATTTGATCAAAGTGAATGATCAAAAATAGCTTAATTACAAAGCATATCTCCAAAAAATATTACACAACAATAAAGAAATGAAGAGAAATGTTGGGAAACATCTTAAAGGATTGGTAAATTTAGGCATTTAAGAGTTTGAAAATACAAATAGCATTTTTTAGCATTTAAAAATGTTAATATTTATGACCAAACCTTTTCAGTATGAATCACCACATTTAATTCAAAACCAATGCATTTGAAAACACAAAAGCTACATTACTATAAAGCAGATGAGTAAATTATTATCAGATACACAATAATGTGCAATTAAACATTTTATCCCACCTGTGGCTGTCTGTTCCTTTGAAAAGCCTGTAAAAAGCCCAGTTATGGGCATATGTTAAAGGTGTTGATTCATCTTAAACGAAAGAAAAACTACAGAATCAGTCATGTGATCATGTGTTTGTTGGTTCAATATGTTTTTATGTACTTTTTATCTTCTCTCCCTGTGCTTGTTTAGTCTTTTCAGCATTTACACTTCCCTTCTGGAAATCTATGTCATTTGTTTTACTGATAGGCTCGTCATCATCATTAGTGTAGTTGCAAATTTCAAACTGTAGAAGAGGGCGATACACAGTGAGAATGAATGCAAAAACTGATTTATACGTAGTATTAAATGACAGACATGACATTAACAATGTTTGTAATATGAGAATCGAGAGTTCTTGGAGTTAATAAATTTAACAATCTTTAAATTGAAACTAAATGGCACTTAAAACTGGTTTCAAATGGAAAAGTTGTACTGAACAACTGTAATATCCATGATCTCTGAAAATAATAGTTAGATTTAAAACACTTTCAAATTTCAAATAAAGAGGTATGAACAAAGACATTGACCAATGACATATTATAATATCTTTATTATCAACTTTATTACATTACTTCTGTAACACAATTTTTTACCATAAAAAAATTTAATTACTGCTAATAATACAAAAATCTAACAAATCAACCTTAAAAGCATCAATGTTCTCCAGGTTTCATGTATCTAATGAAAATAATGTTTTGATAGCTATAGAATTGAGCAATTCCAGCGTCATGGACGTGACATTAGTCAAAACTTGAAATATAATTCTCAGAGAATGTATTTATCATGTTGAACCATCTGTTTATATTTACTATAATAAAGTTCAGACATCAGAAAAATATCAATCTATACTCTTAAGGGAAACATGCATGCATTATAAACGTGATAAAAGGACAGAACATTTTTGTGAGACAACATCCTTTGTAGGATTTCGATGAAATAAAAGACACAAACCAGAATCAATAATACCTGAATGAATGGAGAAGAGATTACATTTTTATATATATTTTATTTTTGTATGCACATTTATGATGTGTCATTTCTTTGTTATGGACTTCACAATTCTGACAATGCATGAGTATTCAAATCACCAAATATTCACATAAAAACTTTACTTTTCATGATAAGGTTGACATTTGCATGAAATTGTTCAAGTACTAAATATTGCTCCTCGACAAACAAAACTGATAATAACAGAAGATATTTTAGATCTTCATTTTAAAAACTATTAAAAAGTGTTATATCTGGTATACTGTGGTATGTTGCCCTCTTGATTTGCTCCCCTCCTCCTGTAGCAAAACCAGCATATGAAACCAAAAGCAACAATGAGACAAAAAACAACACCAACAGAAGCTACAGTTATAGCAGCAGTGCTAAATTCTTGGATTTCTTCTGTAATGAACAAACAGAAAACAGTAATTAGTGTAACTAACTTGTGTATCAAATAAAAAAAAACAAAATTCTATTTGATCTTTAATATAGATGCAGTATAGCTAACATGACCCAAAGAAAATATAAAAAATTGGATCTGGACAATTGAGCAGCTCAAATGCAAAAGTCGTTAAACCCCACCCCTGTTAGAAATGAGATGATGTTAATGATATTAACTGATTGCTCTCGACATGTCCATCAAATACTTTCGCTTCAAATCTGCTTAATCCCTGTCTCTGGCCATTCAAAAATACCGGTTTATTGGCAAAAACCATTAAGAGTCTGATGAAAATTTAGCAGACGAAGCTGGGCCGGATCTGGCCCAGAGTAGTCTGCTTTCGGGGAAAACGTGTCAGACGCATGGTGGGTTTTGCATCTGAGCTCTTCAATTCTTCATGAGTACACTGTTAAAAATTTATTGTAATTTTACAGGAAATTCCTGGCAACTAATTGCAGTAAATTTACAGCCAATAATATACAGGATTTGTACTGTTTACTTTGACAATAAAGGAATGTATTTACACAACATTTGTACTGTGATTGTAGTCGCATTATTACAGCAAAATGCTGTAGTTTATTACAATTTAATCTATATTTAATGCAACTCAGTTGCCAGGAATTTCCTGTAATTTCCTGTAAAATCCTGTTATTTGTGAATATTAAAATACTTTAGTAATTTCCCATATTAGCAAATTACAAACACACAACACAGGTATCTTTTCTGTTTTTATTAACAAACTGGGCATCACCACATATTACAAAATTATACAATTTGTTTTTTCAAACACAAAACAAACGTTTCAGTGAAGCTCACTTTTACACGTCCAGACAGCCTATCATCAGGGGGAACATGGTGATATGAAACAAAGGTGCCCAGTCAGACTTGAACTGGGAAAGTTGTTCATGGTACTAGCCCATCAACTCAAAGTCCAGGAGTTTTCTAAGCAAGGTGGAAACAGGTGCGTTAAGCCCATGCCTCTTCTCTGCTTTGCTGCCCGTCTGGGAGTTGATTCCACAAAAAGCTCTGAGAAAAGAGGATTATTTTTAAGTTTTCATGTTTTAAATAATGACAAATAAAAATGTTCCTACTTGCTCATAAAAGAAAATGACGCCTATGTTTTTAATATTCATAACTTTTAGAATTACATTGTTTTTCTTAAAAATATAATGTAAAAGCCAATGTAATTTTATGCATGTATGTGCTGTATCTTGAATTTCACTTTGTACAAAACTATTCGCTAAATCCCTTAACCATAATTTTTTTAAATAGATGGAAACCTGTCTATTGACATCAATGCATAAAATATATCATAGCGCCTAACAATACTGGACAAAAAGGTCATGAGAATGATGGATCTATTTTCTTTATTAGTGTGTAAACAGTGTAAACATACCTTTGTATAAATTCAAGAGTCCCTGAGGCGTCTTTAGGGTACTGCATGTGAAACACGTACACAGGAAAATCCCCAGTGTTAAATTAACTCTAAAAGTGTTAAATCAACACTATTTGGTGTTTATATAATCCACACCAAGATCGGTGTTAAGAAAGACTGGTGTTAAAAATATAACTCTGAATCAGTGTTAAAGTTAATGAGATAATGAAGTGCTGATTAAAACATTAATGGTGAACACCTGCTGGTCATTCAAATTAATTACATTTTGGACATTTTCCTGTTTCTAAATTTTTATTTTGATGACTCGTTTTCTGGAGAAAATACTAAAATAATAAAGAAAGACAAATTATTAAATGCAATAGATGAATACTGTTGGGTGTATGTCTCCAAAAGCTGCAATCTTTCACGTTTGCCTCTCTATCAGCATCTCTGTTTGAAAAATAAAATGATAACTTGCAGAGTAATTTTCTAAATGGATAAGTTTAACTTCTAAACAGCTGTCAGAACAAAATACAAGTGCTCAACTATTCCAGCATCCACACGCGTGTTTTAGTAGACAAATCTTCTTTCTGACGTGATGTCTCACAAGTCAAATAGACATTTATCACAAAATGTATCGCATTAAATCTTAAGTTTGTGTTTGTTATGAGTTCATTTGAAGTCACCATTACTGTGATTAGTGTTTCCTTTAGTTAGGCATTTGTCCATTGACCTTCACTGATCTAACTCTCCTCTTTTAGCAATAGCAACAATGTTTTAGTTAGACCACTTGTTCATTGCTTCATGTAGAGGAATGTAGACCTTCTTAGTTTATTTTTATTATATTCTACTCTACAAATCATTGAAACATTTGATCACAAATTAATTATGAAGAAACATGCATATAAAAAAGCTCAATGCAAATGACATTGTATTGAATAAGACTGCCGTAATGCTTTAGTGTGTTTTTGTTGTTGTTTTTTGCTTAAGAGAGACTTCATGATTTCTGATACAAAGCTCAACGATGGTGACAGTTAATGGTAAGAAAGTTGCAACATTTTTGTCATGTTGCAATGCATGATGGGATTTATGAATGAATTTTCTACAATCCTGGTACCCAGCATGCATTGTGGCATGATGTTTTGTTGTTGATTGTCACCATGATTGTGTTTTATAGGCTGATTGTTCATGTCTCAGTGTGTCTGACTTACACCACAGATTAGATTTGGGTAAACAATATTTAACTCTTCAGGGTATGTGGACTTTTACAGCACTGTTGGATTTCATGGGAGCTTCACAGGGTTGGCAGAACATAAATTAAACACTTATGTTCAGTGATTAGTTTTTTATGATATCATTGAATCCCAAGACTTGTACTTTCATAATAATTAACATAGTAACAGTTATAGACTTCATTTCTCTCATCTTCCTCTGCTTTAACAGATGTGTTTGATAAACACACTGCCACAATGAGCAGAAGAAAACTAACACTAAACTTCAAGACCCAAGTACCCAACTAAAGGAAACACTAATCGGAGCAATGGTGACTAACTTTATTAACCTGATTTACAGCAGTTCTTTAGAAGTTAAACCTATCATCCATGTAACTTTGCAAGCAAGTTGTAATTTTAGTTTTCAAACAGAGATGATGATAGTTTTTATTTAACTGTGGGGATTTCATCTATTACATTTGAATATTTTGTCTTTCTGCATTATTTTAGTATTACTTTATCCAGAAAAAGAGTCATCAAAATAAAAAAATTAAAGACAGGGAACGTTCTAAAATTAAGTTGATTTGACACAGAATGACCAGCAGGTGTTCACCATTAATGTCTTAATCATCACTTCATTATCTCATTAACTTCAACACTGCATCAGTGTTATATTTTTAACACCACTGTTTTTCACCCCCATCTGGGAGTGGATTATATGTACACCCACAGTGTTTATTTAACACCGGGGATTTTGCTGTGAAACTGGTATTAATGAATACATATAAATATAGAAAATAAGTCATGGTTCTTACCTGAGGTGTTCCTTCTTACAAAAATGTTGATTGATGGCCGATGGTACCGTTTGCCGCGCAATTTCACAATTCAAACAGCAGCGATCCCACAATACTATGCCGTGGCTGTAAAATAATGCTTCTACAGTGTAGTTACAATAAAATTACATGACTGTCTATACATTTCCCATCATGCATTCGCATTTACAATAAAAACATGAATACAATATTTTGTTGTACAATTTATTGTAAAAATTACATCAATTGCTAACAGTGCTCATTTGTCCTCTTCCTCCTCTTTTTACTCTGATTTAGATTCAAAAAGGGCAGAGAAAACCAGCTTACATTAAATGGATGCAAGCTCATGAAGGGTCCCGGCAATCTAAAACATACTGTACACACCAGTAATGTTAGTTGCAGAATGTGTAGGCCTTTATCGTTTTAAACAGTGTTTTTATTATTATTTTCATTCATTCTTACTGGAAGTCTGTAAAACTTAAAGTATCTGCCATCACGACTACTTATGTTTGTAATCTGTAATGTGAGAAAATACTTTTAAAGCTATGTAAAAACTTGTTTAAGAGGTTTAATGTGTAACAAAATGTTTTTCTAGAAAACTAAAATCTGTATAATATTTATGATATGAACCAGTTGTTTATATGTAATTTATTAATTATTAAATGTTACTAAATATAATATGCATTGTTTTATTAATTTGTTTTTAATTAGGTGCTTGGTGCTGCCATGTAAATTAATAAAGTTTGTCAAATGTTAATAGCAGAAGCATTTTGAAGTAGTACCTTGTTTATTGTTAGGTATGTATTTGGTTTTATGTTCACATCCACATATGATGTACATCACAAACATCAAAATCACAGACCCTGGACTTTATAAACTAAAGGCCATCAACGCAGAGGAACTTTAGAAAAGAGATTCAGTGTTACTGTTTATGGTGAGTTTACAACTTATAACAAATATAACTTATTTAGTTTTGATTGTTGTTGAGATGCGAAGTACAATATAATTGACCGGTGTGTCTTATTCATGTATTTTAGGCATTTAAACTATTCCATTATAAACTGATAAGCTGATCCAGGTTCAATAATTAAGGTGTGTGTGAATGTTTTGAATTATTAGATAAAGCTCATTTGATGAGAGAAACTTCTTCCTCTGGTTTTCAAGCTCCTCTACCCGTTCCTGTCATCATCAGACACTTGTCACAATGTTCACCATTGTCATCATCCTCACAATGTGTAGTGTTTGTTTTCGGGATTGAATGTGAGAGATGTGACTCTCTCCTGGTACAAAGGAAACATCAGACTCTTATCTCTCAAGGAGGATGTTCAGGATACAAACACATACAGCTGTGTACTCAACAATCACAAACCAATCTCAACATCAATGAACTCTGTCACCAATGTTCAGGTATGACAGTAATAATAATGATGATTATGTAAAGCATCATATATGAATGTAAAAAATAAAATTAAATAAATATCTATATAATAACACGTCACCACTCCAAAATGCATTATATATGGAAATATGGGCTGTAGGTTAAGAGATGTAAATTTTTAGTCTGTGTTGTGAGATTTGTTTAATTTTTTTATTTCTCCAAAGTGGATGGGGTTTGTGAGATTGTGTACTTTTTTTCCTCTTTAATGTCCTGTGCTATCACCTAATAGTAGCTGGAAAGAAGTGGTTGTGCAGAAGTGCCCTGCTGTGAATGATGATACAGAGAAATGAATGGATAAAACACATATTCTAAAATAAATGTATATTTATGATTTTACATTAAATGCTATTTATATAACATTTTTTTTTAGGAAAACGTTTGCTTGTAGTTTGTAAAAGTATGTTACTTGTTGCAATTACACTATTTTGAGCAGCAGGTGTCGCCACACTGTCAAAAATAAAGGTATAAGCTGGCAGTACCCTTTTAAAAAGGTCCTAATATGTACCATTTAGGTACAAATAAGTATCTTTGAACTACCAATATGTACCTTTGAAGTACTAATAGATACATGGGCAAATTAGCCTGCCAAGACACAAAAACACAAAATAATGAAAACAATGCATATTATACAGACATTTTATTTTTAATAGTATTTAATGATTTGGACATTTACATTTCATTATAACATTTGAAATTGGTTTATGGCATACAGTACAGGTTTGGACTGATCTTTGTGGATATCAGCAGCAAGCACATTTTTTAAACTTAATTCACATACACATTTTATTAAACACAATATATGTGTGCTTTTTGGGATGACACAAGTGCAGCACTAACAGAAAGACCAAAGACCAATAGATTTACAAATAGGAATATCTGCTGACATAGACTCCCAGTAGGAATGAATGATGATAATAATAAAAAATGAGTGCCTACACAACAACTGTGATTGGTCTCCTAAATACTCAATTTACTATTCTGCAAATAAAATAAGTGGTGTGTACAGCATGTTTCAAATTGTCTCTTCTTCAGCTTGCAAACATACAAGATTGTCTCGAATCCCCGGCCCTTTCTGAATGTAAATCTGACCTGTGCCTGAGCGATTTGAGCCTGAGTAAAAAATAGGGAGTAAGAAACAGAAGACAATTTTCTCATTGTGTAGAGAAAGAGAGATGTATACATGATAACTTCTGTATTTTCAGCAGTCCCACAGCATTAAGAAAAACAACAGCAGCAGCAGCTATTAGCAGTATGAAGTGGTGGAGTTGATGCACAAAAAATAAACTGTACATTTTCATCTAACATAATTAAATTTTTTAAAAATTATATTAAAAAAACATTATCATGACATTAATTGTCTAATAATATTTTATATTAATTTATTTTATGCATAAAAATATTTAAATTGTTGTCAAAACTATGTATTCTTCATAAAGCTGTATTGTATTACATCCTACTTTAATTGATGTCAAGGCTGACCGAGTTTAGTGTTGAGAGGTTGAGTTTTGTTTGTGATATATTGTTCAGCACACAGCTGTATTTGTTTGTATCCTGATATTTCTCTTTTAAAGATTGTCTGATGTTGAGATCAGACACTGATGCTGGACAATAAACTGTTTTCACGACTCTAGTAAGACCGGTTCGGCCAAACCATATATGGTTCGACTTCCGCCCTAAAACGTTCGTCCTGGATCGTGTGCCCTGATCCTGGCGCTGCGGGGCTGGAGCCAGTGTTCGAATTGAAGGGGGTCTGGGGGGGTCCCGGACCTCCTATAAGCCTTAAGGGACCCCCCATAAAGCACAAAAATATAAATTAGGGGGGTCCCCTGGTTTTTATTAAAATTAAAATACTACATAAATTTAAAATCCTCATTTTGCGTGTCACAAAGCAATACTGTCCATTATTTGTCCCAATTTCGCAATAAAATAATTTAAATGACTTCTGTCCGAAATAAAGAAACTCGCAAGTGCGCCTCATGCTGTTTTCTGGAGGAATTGACAGACGAGTTAATGACTCTATCTGTGTGTGGAGTTTTTTTTTTACCTCAGTTGCGGTAAGAATCTTTAGTAATCTTTAGGTTTAAGGTTTTTTTTTTTTAAATCTTCTCAAACAATTATTTCATAACAGTGGCAAAGCTATCCACTCAGACTGACGGCTGGTCAACCCAGTCACACAAAATATTTTATTAGGAAAGCAGAAGAAAATCACGCTTAAATGATAATAAATGATTGTCTCTTTAATACTTAGCCTATCGCTCAACTACGCATCTTTCAGAAATAAATAATTATTTGTAGAAAGTATCTTTTGCATGTGTTTTTTTTAACCTTGGAAAAATGTAACATGCAGGGCCGAAGTGGGACTCATTGAAACCAATAAATAAAACGACAAAAAAAGATGCACCGTTTAAGTGAATGGGAAGGACTTGGGTATCATATGCACGCCAAAGTGGAATTTGGCGTATGTATTGCACGACTTTTACACTTCGTGCTATTTATACGCATCCTCAGGAGACTGGGTTGTTTCAGCCCTGGAGTTTCATGTCTTAAACCGGCCCACTTTAGTTCACCACTGACTATATTAAAATAATATAATTAAATCATCAGTGCACTATTCTTTGCAGCCTTGCAATTAATATATTTTCCAAAAATATCGTTTCCAATTCAATGCAAATAGTCTAAAAACAGTTATGATTTTGCCATAATCATGCAGCCCTATACCATAAGGTATTTTAATATTATTCAATTAAACTTATTCAAAAACTGCTGAAAAGGATCAAATGTTTTCCCCTATATTTTTCCCCTAGCGTTTTGCATGAAATAGATGAAGAATAACTATTAATAGATTAATCATTGTTACATATATAACTTACCGGTAGATTTGTACCTTTTTTTTACATTTACATTTATAAAAGGTATACCTTTTATCAAGGTATCAAGTTGCGCTCAAGTATTTTAAATCTAAACGTGCAGCAAGTGCACTCAAATAGACGCATCTAAAACAAAACTCGCGTTCACAGGTGACCGCTTTGAAAAGCAGAAGGCGGCGGCGCGTCATGCGTTGTCCATGCGTTTTAAATGAATATGGACCCTAATTATGATTATGAACGCAAGAATTACTTCGTGGTCGGAAGTTGGGGCACAATCAACTTGGTCATAAAGCGGTGGGGACGTATACCACCCGCAAATTACGCGAATGGGGCTGCTGTGAGTGCTGGGGACAGCAACCTTCAACCTGGTGGCATGATAACTATCTTTAAAATTATGTATCTTTAAAAAGATTAATTATATGTAATTTATACAGTGAAGAAGACAGTGTTATTATTCATTTGATTCTATTTATGTACCTAAATACTACTGTTAGATCTTGCTTTATTTGTAACTTCTTTTCTATTTTTATATGCTCATAATTTCCAGTTTTGCTGATCCGAAAATTATTCAATCTATGACTCAAAAAACGCAATGTAATCATCCATTTAACCACGACTATATAGTAAAATTATGTAATTTAAGAATGAGTCCACCCTATTTCACCCCTATTCTGTTTAAAAGTTCTGCCCTTGCCAGTGTTTCACACTAATTTGAGGGGTAAACTTTTTTTAGAGTTTGAGTTAAGGGTAATTTGGGGTTTCTTTGATTAAAACCAGGATCAGATGATTGTTGATCAAGGACGATCACATCTTACTTTGTGAAATCACAGCGACTCTATAATGAGGGGGGTGGAGCTTGGACGGGGGGTGGGGCTTAGCTAGGGGACCCCCCATAAGCTTTGACATAATTCGAACACTGGCTGGAGCTGGATATCTCGCTTCGCCGACCAACAGGTGTATGACATCAAAGCACCGCTAGAGCAAAATGTGTGCTTTTAAAGCACCCTCGCGTTAGTTACTGTGCTGTCATATGCATGTTGGACTGCAGAGCGCAGCTTGACGTCGAAAACAACTTTTCTTACTTTCATTTTCTACTTCATTTCAAGCTTGGTTTTGGTTTTTGTTGTCCAAACAGACTTTGTAATAATCAAATTTGCAATTCTTATAATTTTTTGAATAGGTTAGTCATAGCTTTTTATTTCATTTTACTTTTCACATTTAAAAGATAAAATTTAAAGACATCTAAAATGCTTGCTTTCTGTTGCTTGTTTATTACAATCGTTAATGGTAAGTCTGATTAGCTTATTTGATATTGTGATTTATGAATATGAGCTGCTTGACTTAAATTAACGTCTGTGTTGTTTTATTATGTATTATTAAACAGTACATCGTTGGGTGACTGACAATCATATAAATAAAACTAAAAGGTTAAAACGTAACACATAAGTACACTTCCGGTTTTGAGGTATGTGGGATATTTTTGCAGTCCCATTAACGGAAATACAGTAGGCTATTGTGGTGATTTCTTGTAAAAAATAGAGAGATAAATGCATTACGATCTCGGCGGTAATAGCCCCGCAGCAACACACAATCCAGGCCAACCATCCCAGGCCGGAAGTGATTTCGAACTATATATGGTTTTTGTAGCGTTCTTATTTTTAAATCAATTTCAATCGGATTTATATGTATAATATTTCAAAACAATATCTGAAAATACTAAAATATTTTTATATCTGTTGTTGATGCAACATCATTGTGTTTTCCATTTGACTAAGATATAACATTTACTTCATGTTTATCATCAGTATCAGGTAACAAATACTTAATACAAAGAATACATGTTTCATGTCAAACTTTATTTTATAGAATTCAGATAAACATTAAATTTATACTTATTTGAACAAACATTTCAACTCAAAAAAATAGAACAAAATTTTTATTTCAATGTTTTATTGTAATAGAAATAACAATAGCAAATTTAGACTCTTATTTCGTGAGCCCCATTCACTTTCATAGTAGGAAAAAATAACAAGTGAAGCACATTTTTGAAGAACAATTATTTTAATAAAATTAATCCTAAATTTGTCTTCAGCAGTGACTATGAGTTGTATAAAATCTCTTTGTGTTTTAGTTGTGTTTAGTGTTGATGGAGATGAAGTGAAGTCCATTTCAGTGATGGAGGGAGATTCTGTTACTCTACACACTGATGTTACTCAAATACAGACAGATGATCAGATACAGTTGCTGTTTGAATCTCATGGCACTCATACAGGTGAAATCATGAAATGGGCCAATCTGAGCTTTATATATGATGTTGAAGGTGAAGGGAGATTCAAAGGCAAATTAAAACTAAACAATCAGACTGGATCTCTCACCATCACAAACATCAGCATTGCAGACTCTGGTCTTTATGAACTAAAGATCAACACCAGCAGAGAAACTTCATACGACAGATTCAATGTTACGGTCTATGGTAAGTTTGCTAAGTAACTTATTAGTGTAATTATAAACATCATCCTTTCGCTGGTTTTAGATCTAGATTGAAAAATGTTAGACAATGTTGACCTGAATGTGAGAAATTTCCTCTTGAGCTTTTTTTTACAATTTTGTTTCCCTTTGGTTTTCCAGCTCCTCTGACCGTTCCTGACATCATTATAGACTCATCACAATGTTTTTTATTGTCATCAAGCTCAAAATGTGTGTTGTTGTGTTCAGTGTTGAATGTGAGGGATGTGAGTCTGTCCTGGTACAAAGGAAACAGTTTATTGTCCAGCATCAGTGTGTCTGATCTCAACATCAGACTCTCTCTACCTCTGGAGGTGAAATATCAGGATACAAACACATACAGCTGTGTACTCAACAATCCCATCACAAACCAAACTCAACATCTCAACATCAACGAAGTCTGTCAGACGTGTTCAGGTATGTCAGCAATTATAACATCGGGCCCATATTTATAAACCATGGAACAAATGAAATTAAACTGTTTTGGTTTCCAAAAGGTGAGGGAAGAGAGTGAGCATGTATATGCAGATTTGGCAGCCATGCAGAAATTTTGGAATTTTAGCTCAAATGTTGTTATTGATTCTATGCTGAAGTCTATAGAATTTTAGTTTGGTCTACAAAAATTGTTTGTTTATGTTGTTGCTGTTGAAACCTTCCATACAGTATATGAGCTGTAAGAAGACACTTATTTAATTTGTAGCGTTCAGTTCACGTCTAGTCAATTTGAAGTCATCACTATGCTAGTATATTCTTTAGAAGTGACAAAGCTTTTGGAGATAATTATATTTCAAGTAAACATTCTTTTTCTTTGACATAAAAATCTTTAATTTTTATTTAAAGTAATAAAAGTGGTTCTTACATCTAGTTGACATAAAGTTAACCATTCTGAAATATTTTTGAAAAATGTAACTTGTAATGTGCAAATAATGTAACTTTTAAATGTAATTATTATTTAAAAACATTTTGGTAAAACTGTTTTAGGTTATAATTAAACTAATGTCTGTTTTGTCTACATGCATTACAGAACACAGACTGTGGATGGCTATTGTTTTTGGTGTTATTATTGCTATTGTGTGGCTGTCGACAATCTTGGCTGTAGCCATAGGTGTGATTCACTACAACAAAAAAGAAGGCAAGTATTAATATGCTTAAATAAAATATTCAAATATTGTTTATCAACACAGTTAATTATTGTGAATTTTAAACTTACAGGAAACAACAGTACATCTACAGAGGTTAACAACAGTACATATACAGAAGTTACCATTGAAATAATGTGAAAAACTCATCATTCATCTGTCTTTTCCCACATTTGTCTTGCTAAGTAATTGCAAGGTGAAGCCAGAATACTTGAAAATTCGATCTGGGAATCAGACTTTAGTAACACTGCGAGGATTGATCCAGGAAACTGTTGTTTATTAAACTGTACAAATGAACATTTATACACTATTGGGCGGACGTTTCTGTCATATTTAGTATAAAGAAAAAAGGTGATGGGATGCCTTCCTATATTGTACTGAAGGTGCAATCGTTACAGTAGGTTTTTTATATAAGTTATTAACAATTGTGATGCAAATTATTTTATTATTTTATACTGGTGCATTTGAACCCTTATGTTTATCACTTGCTGCTATATTTCATGTTTGCATTTATAATGAATTGCACATATTTGTGTTTGCATGCTTTGTTTGACTGATATGATACTTTTAATTATGATGTTATTGTTTTGTCTTGTTCTAATGAAATGTGATTGATTCTCTTTGATTATGCAGTTCAGTGAAGAAACACATGGGTAAACTGACAAATAAATAAATGTTTATAATATCAGTATTTCAGAAGTGCATGGAGATTCTTTCTTGAATGGACAATGAAATTCAAAATTGTGAAAATAATTGCTAATATTTTTTATTACTCATCATATTGTCTTATTATTTAATTTCTAAAATGTTATATAGGGCTGAGAGGACCTTGACAATACCCACAATCCTCCGCAATATACAATTCAGCAAAGTCAAATTCAAAGTTTGGTTGTCACTGTCTTTCTGGACACACATCAATTTTATGGATAAAATATTATAGTACGATAAACAAATTTCAAGCACATACACTGTTAAATTTTCCTGTAGAAATTACAGTATTAATGGCAACCGTTTCTTCAAAGTTAAATTAACATTAAACATTAACAAGTCTTTATCTTTAAAGAATAAAACTATCACCCCCTTCACAGTTGTCATAAAGGGAAAAATTAGCTGTACAGACCAAAAACAATTTTTGCATCAGGCTGTAAACATTTTTTTTCTGCTCTAAAGATGGACATTTTAACATGCAGTCCTGTCTCCATTTTCCAAGCGTGAGCGTGCCTTGTTTTGTTCACTGTTGGTTACTAGTTTAACAATACCACTGTCATTCAAACAAACAAACAACTTGAAACGTACATGAAAACCTTTTTGTTTACATTCTTGTACATATCACATTAATCTACATTACTGTCAATCTACATTACAACTATTCGACAAAACGTCTCAATTACCTTATTTTCTTTAATGTTATGTATTTGTAAATGTTCTTTCTCTTCTTTTACTTTCAGTTTCCTCAGACTCTCCCTGTCAATACGATGACGTCACCGTGCTTGCGAAAATTCACGAGACTAAACATCTCGGTAAACACACTGACTACAAATAGTTATTTAAATTTATTTTAGTTTTATCAACTCACATCTTGAAACAAAATTTCGCGAAGGATTTCGAGAAGAATGTATGTGTTTTTGGTCTATTTGATCCCGCCCCCTGAATGTAAAATGAGGAAATAACGCGTATCGGTGTTTCAAGATGAGGTGTTTAGTTTTGTTGTCCAGACCGAGTTTGTAACAAAAAAAACTTTATACTTATTGTTATGCTTATTTATGGAATATAGTTTAATGTCAGGACGATTTAAGGAATTGTACTTTTCAAACTTCAAGAAAAAGTTTGAAGATATATCTGAAATGCTTGTTTTCTTTTGTATCTTGATTGCTAATGGTAAGTCTCATTATTTTACACTTTATGAATTTATACTGCTGCACAACTTAATTTAGATTCCGTGGTTTATTATTTTTGTTAAGCAGTACAATGTTGGGTGACAATTATAAGTAAAGTTAAAAGATTAAAACGTAACTCTTCCCGATTTGAGGTCTATGAAATAGCTTATTTTGCGATCCCATTTCCAACAATGACAAGTACACCATTGTGTTCCCGTGACGCCTAGAAGGAAAATAGAAAGAGATGCATTATAATCGCGACAGCTTCAATAGAAACAGTGTTAAAAATATATTGTTTGTCATTTAATATCCGTATAATGAAAGTAAAGTGAAAAATGTCACCTCTTTGTAAAAGGTCCTTTCGAAACTCAGACCTAACGTGCAGTTCAATGTTTATTTTATTCTGTATTGCAGCAAAGCTCAGACACCTCAAACCCACACAAACTGTGTGGCAAAAATTAGTTATCGCATAGGTTAATTGTACGAAAGGATTGAAACAAATGAAACACATTAATTTGAAGAAAATTCATCCTCAGTCTGTTTTGTCTCTATCGACAGATATGATTTGTGTAAAATTTCTTTGTGTTTCAGGTGTGTTTGGTGTTGATGTTGATGAAGTGAAGCCATTGTCAGTGATGGAAGGAGATTCTGTTACTCTTCACACTGATATTACTCAAATACAGACAGATCATCACATACAGTGGCTGTTTGAATCTCAAGGCACTCCTATAGCAAAAATCAATAAATGGGCCAATCTGAGCTTAATACATGATGATTGTCATGGAGGGAGATTCAAAGACAAACTACAACTAAACAGTCAGACTGGATCTCTCACCATCACAAACACCAGTATCACAAACTCTGGACTTTATAAAGTAAAAATCAGCAGCAGCAGCAGCAGAGGAACTTTATACAAGAGATTTAATGTTACTGTCTATGGTGAGTTTGCTCAATAACTTATTAATGACATACATCATTTTTTCACTGGTTTTGGTTCTTGATATAAAATAGGAAATTTTTAGACAAAGCTGTTGACCTGAATGTGAAATACTTCTTGAGATTATATTTACAGTTTTGTTTATCTTCTGGTTTTCCAGCTCGTCTGCCCGTTCCTGTCATCATCATCGATTCTTCACAATGTTCATCATCATCATTTAGCTCAAAATGTATGTTGTTGTGTTCAGTGTTGAATGTGAGGGATGTGAGTCTGTCCTGGTACAAAGGAAACAGTTTATTGTCCAGCATCAGTGTGTCTGATCTCAACATCAGACTCTCTCTACCTCTGGAGGTTGAATATCAGGATACAAACACATACAGCTGTGTGGTGAGCAATACCATCACAAAGCAAACTCAACATCTCAACATCAAGGATGTCTGTCAGCAGTGTTCAGGTAAGACAACAATCATAACAACTTTATAAAGCATATGACAACTGTTCTGTTGCTGTAAAAATACAATTATAATTGATAAATAAATAAAAATGTGAGTTTGTGGCATTCAGTCCATGTTAATTTGATGCCTCTTTCTCTGCTATAAAAAATATTTCATTAATTATTCACAGTCATGAAAGTGGTTCTTACAACGGATTAGAGGTCATCATAATGCTAGCAACTATGTTGTAACTTATAAATGTAACTTGTAATGTTAACTAAATAATATACTTTATAAATCTAATTATTGTTAAAAACTATTTTTTGTAAAACTGTAGATTATAATTAAACTTATTGCTGCTTTGTCTTTATGCATAACAGAACTCCAGCATTTAAACTACAGATTGTGGATAGCTATTGGTAGTGGTGCTTTTATTGCTACTGTGTGGCTGTCAATCGTCTTGGGTGTAGCCATAGGTGTGTTGTGCTACCACTACAACAAATAAGTGAAAAAAAGTAAGTACTTTACTTTTACCAAATTTTAAAAATATTGTTTTTCAACCAAAAGTCATATATTTTTTAACAAATTTAATTATTGTTACTTACTTATTACTTTACTATTACTTATTCATTTAGCTGATGCTTTTATCCAAAGCGACTTACAATTGCCCTATATGTCAGAGGTCGCATGCCTCTGGAGCAACTAGGGGTTTAGTGTCTTGCTCAGGGACACAATGGTGTGACACAGTGGATTCGAACCCGGGTATCTCACACCAAAGGCGAATGTCTTATCCACTGCGCTATCACCACCCCGTATTGTGAATCTTGAACTCACAGGAAGTACATATACAGAGTTTGTGAAGTGAACAACTGTCTAAAATCCACTGAGTAATAATGTGAAAAACCCAGCTGCAGAATCCCAAAACTGACGTTTTTCATTTGACTTGGAAATGAATGCTGATTGGAATCATAAACTGTAGCCAAATGAACTATCATACACCAAGCAAAAATGTGGTGTTTTTCTTCCTGTTCTAGGTGCAATAGTTACACTATAAATGTCCTGGCTTTTTGGTTACAAGGTATTTACAATTGTATTGTGATGTCAAAATGTTTACTAATGGTTTAACATGCTTTTCTTAGTCATCACCAGGACCTCCAATTTAAGTTAAAGTAGCAAAAATATATGCAGATTTGACATTTGTTTATAATGTATAAATGCTGTAAAACGTGTGCTAAAAATGTTAAATGTCTAAATGTTCTCCAGAGAGAAGTATTTTGAATTCTTCATTGACTATTAACACATAAGTTATGACTTACAACAATTAGAACTACTATCAAATCTTTTTTCACATTGCTTTACTACATTGAGGGCTGGAACAGTAAATCGTGCAATTCTGCTTGCTATGTTTCTTAATGAATTACAGTGAAAAGCTGCTACATCCAATGCCAAGAAGCTATTTATATAGCTGTTTTTTAGATTTTCAGGTATTTTCATGATAATAAAGAATATTTATAATGATTATTAACATTGTTGCTTTTTCAAATGCATGTTAACTTAAGCTCACAGTGATTTTAGATTGATAAGGACTTCTTTCTGATCAAAGAACCATAGTACATGAAAGAGTTGTGCATATTGATATCAGACAGGCATTGTTAGTATGAATCACGATTTGCACCTTTGTTCATGAATATTCACATCTGATGTCAACTTAACTGGTTATCTGATATACCTTCTCTTATCATTAACATTCTTACATTCAGTGTATTTGGCAGCACCATAATATTTTAATGGCTAAAGTAGTGATGGTCGTTTTCGAAGCACTGCTTCATGAGGCTTCGAAACATTTACGAATCTTTTGTTTCGAATCAGTGGTTCGGAGCTTGTTTCAAACTGGCCAAAGTCACGTGATTTTAGCAAACGAGGCTTCATTACGTCATAACTGTTTCGAAAATCCAATGGTTCACCACTAGGGGGAGTTGATCACATGACCAGTGTCTAATATGTTTAGGTGAACATTTATCCTTCTGACTAATAACACTGCCATGTTGTCTTCTTTTTGTTTATAAACAGATTTAATGACAAAAATGTGCATAATTAAAAGGGTAGTTAGTTTTATTCATTTGTTTGCCCTAAATAAAACTGAAACACATAATACACTTTTAACTATGTCTTAATTAAGTTAAATAATTTTTTAACATATTTTAATTAAAATTTTGCTATTATTTTGTAAAAAAAGTGTAAAATGTGTGGACAGATCTGCTTTTTCACTGTTTTGACCAGCAGGGGCGCCAGCGTGTGTGGGTTTCGAACTGCTGCAAAAAACTGAATCAATTTTCGAAGCAATTGGTTCAATTGATTCGAAGCTTCGAAAAGCTTCGTTTCTCCCATCACTAGGCTAAAGAATGGAAGTCATATACTAATGGGTTGGCCCAGAGGAAATTATAAAACATTTTAGGTTAAACTAGAACAAAGTTGCTTGACTTTGAGTAACACAAACCAACATTGACTGTTTTAATACTATTCTATGCTAAATAATTCTCTCAACATTTTTTTTTTCATTTGTTTTTAAGTGACATGTCTTATTATTCACAGAGGGGGTGCAGTTGAGGGGTATTTTGTTCATAGTTTATTCCAAGTATAAATGCTTTTAAACTTAAGGGGGTTCTGATCATTAATATTTGCTTTAGTATTAGCGTTTAGTTAACATTTAATGCAAATAAAAATGAATTCATGCATTTATCTTCGTAAATCTATTTGATTCATTTTATTATCTACACTTACCTACACTTATTTCAGTTTTTTATTCAAAATGTAAAACTTTTATACATTCATGTTTCACCAGACACACAATGAAATATTTCTAGACGTTTTTTGTTTTAATTTTTATAATAACAGTTTTCAGTCTACCTGACAAGCATGAAAATAAAAAAATTCTGTATCTAAAAAATACTAGAATATTTCCTCAGATAAATAAAAAAGGATTTACAATAAAAAATAAATAAAAAATTGCAAATTTATGTTCTCAGTACGTGGTTGTTACTCCTTTAGCACAAATTACCTTTGAGCTGTTATTGTATCCCAGGTTGTTGGTTCGGGTGTTTCTCATCTTCCTCTTGACAACATCCCATAGGTTCCTGGTTCAGGTCAGGCGAGTTGGTCAAGCACAGTAATATTATGGCAAGCAAACCACTCAAGTCATTTTAAACAGTATTTCAGACAATCCAGTAATTTTAGCACGCCAACTTTAATAATATAAAATGTATTTTCCCAACAACAAAATTGAAATGCTGAATTGCTAGTAACTTTGTAAAACCTCTGGCAACTGTACAGTAGCTGGTAAGCTATAAATTTAATGTCAAGCCCTGAATACATCCTAGAACAACTTACATTTGAAATCAACTTAAATTGCTTTTTGCCTTTCTAGACCTCCTTTAGTAAAAGTCCGTATGGGCGGATGGAGCAATCCACTATTTTTTTCTCGACCGCATCAGAAGTCTTTGTCGGGATGGGAATCAACCAATAGTCATCCCAATAGTTATCACCCTCGTAGATAACCCTATTCTGGGGGTTGACTCTGTTTTGTATGACGACTTTGTAAGTCTTTCCATACCTCTGCAATTTAAATTCTTTGGCATATTCTTCTGCCACACAGGAAAATCCCCAGTGTTAAATTAACTCTATCAGTGTTAAATCAACACTATTTGGTGTTTATATAATCCACACCAAGATCGGTGTTAAAAAAGACTGGTGTTAA
The DNA here is from genome assembly GCA_025389145.1 of Misgurnus mizolepis. Lineage (NCBI taxonomy): Eukaryota > Metazoa > Chordata > Actinopteri > Cypriniformes > Cobitidae > Misgurnus > Misgurnus mizolepis. Next base: position 9,781,273 of record JAIFKI010000021.1, read on the forward strand.
AAATATAACTCTGAATCAGTGTTAAAGTTAATGAGATAATGAAGTGATGATTAAGACATTAATGGTGAACACCTGCTGGTCATTCAAATCAATTACATTTTGGACATTTTCCTGTCTCTACATTTTTATTTTGATGACTCGTTTTCTGGAGAAAATACTAAAATAATAAAGAAAGACAAATTATTAAATGCAATAAATGAATACTGTTGGGTGTATCCCTCCAAAAGCTTTCACGTTTGCCTCTCTATCATCATCTCTGTTTGAAAATAAAAAGATAACTTGCTGAGTTATTTTCTAATTGGATAAGTTTAACTTCTAAACAGCTGTCAGAACAAAATACAAGTGCTCAACTATTCCAGCATCCACACGCGTGATTTAGTAGACAAATCTTCTTTCTGACGTGATGTCTCACAAGTCAAATAGACATTTATCACAAAATGTGTCACATTAAATCTTAAGTTTGTGTTTGTTATGAGTTCATTTGAAGTCACCATTACTGTGATTAGTGTTTCCTTTAGTTAGGCATTTGTCCCTTGATCTCCTCTGATCTAACTCTCCTCTTTTAGCAATAGCAACATTGTTTTAGTAAAACCACTTGTTCATTGCTTCATGTAAGGGGAAAACCATCCAGACCTTCTCAGTTTATTTTTATTATATTCTACTCTACAAATCATTGAAACATTTGATCACAAATTAATTATAAAAAAACAGGCATATAGAAAAGCTCTATGCAAATGACATTGTATTGAATGAGACTGCCGTAATGCTTTAGTGTTTTTTGTTGTTGTTTTTTGCTTAAAAGAGACTTCATGATTTCTGATACAAATCTCAACAATGGTGACAGTTAATGGTAAGAAAGTTGCTAATTTTTTGTCATGTTGCAATGCATGATGGGATTTATGAATGAGTTTTCTACAATCCTGGTACCCAGCATGCATTGCGGCATGACGTTTTGTTGTTGATTGTCACCATGATTGTGTTTTATAGGCTGATTGTTGATGTCTCAGTGTGTCTGACTTACACCACAGATTAGATTTGGGTAAAAAATATTTAACTCTTCAGGGTATGTGGACTTTCACAGCACTGTTGGATTTCATGGGAGCCTCACAGGATTGGCAGAACATAAATTAAACACTTATATTCATTGATTACTCTTTTATGATATCATTGAATCCCAAGACTTATACTTTCATACTAATGAACAAAGTATGAGTTATAGACTTCATTTCTCTCATCTTCCTCTGCTTTAACAGATGTGTTTTATAAACACACTGCCACAATGAGCAGAAGAAAACTAACACCAAACTTCAAGACCCAAGTACCCAACTAAAGGAAACACTAATCGGCACAATGGTGACTTACTTTATTAACCAGATTTACAGCAGTTCTTTAGAAGTTCAACCTATCATCCATGTAACTCTGGAAGCAAGTTGTAATTTTAGTTTTCAAACAGAGATGATGATAGTGTTCATTTAACTATGGTGATTTCATCTATTGCATTTAATAATTTGGCTTTCTTCCTCATTTTAGTATTACTTTCTCCAGAAAAAGAGTCAACAAAATAAACATTTTAAGACGGGAACGTTCCAAAATTTAGTTGATTTGACACAGAATGACCAGCAGGTGTTCACTATTAATGACTCAATCACTTCATTATCTTATTAACTTTAACACTGATTTAGTGCTTTTTTAACACCAATCTTGGTGTGGATTATATAAACACCGAGCAGTGTTAATTTAACACTGGGGATTTTACTGTGCACGTTTACATCTGGAGTTGAATAAATCCCTCTGCCGTATTTTTGACCATTACCCGCCTTGTAGTAGGATTTTATAATTTCCTCAGCTGCTTCACGAGTGGTACCATGGTAAGAAACTGGCCACTCGCCAGACGCGGAGTGGTTTCTCCATCCGGGTTTTCCCAGCCAAGCGTTCCCACCTCGGTACACATCCCATACATTTAACGCAAAACGCATCCACCCATAGGGCCGCCTGTACGGATCGTCCCAGCGAGTGCATCTAGAATCACATTTTGACTCGGCCATGTGAGTGAAATCAAAGTCATACTCTGGGTCGAAAAATTCATCTGGGATGTCAAATAACATTTTGCGGAGTGAGGTCCACATAGGCATCCTTTCTCGAGGTATTTTTTTAAAACTGGCGGGAGGCCAAAGGTAAATTTCAATATTCAGTTTGCAATGAAAATCTTCATACAAATCAAAATCTTCGATGAGAGAGAATCGCCCATACAGCAAACCCTCTGAAACGCGTCCCTTTGATTAAGCCCATCAAAGTTGAAAGTAAGATAGTTGCCAAATAAAAGTTAAACGGACGTCCTTGAGATTATTTCTGCTCGTGAAGTCCCCTTGAAGTTTAAGTTGCTGCCAGGCGCGAAAAAAAGAAACTTTTTCCAGGAAGTCCAAGACCCGGTGAGATCCTAACAAGGGCGTGGTGAGCTTGATTCTGCTTAATTAGGGTCGTACCGCTTACTTCACGCGGTACCGCAACATCCAATAGGAAAATTCAACTGCAGAAGCCACCGTTCAACCTGAAGAGGGCAGCACTCGCACGTTTTTACACCATATATTGTAGCATTGAAACACCCAAATGTCAAAAAAAGTTACTCAAATCAATGAACAGCACAAATAAAGCCCCATTCTTGAAGATCATTAACTAAAAAAAGTTGGTTTATGAGGAGTTTTAGGGAAAATTTCACACATGGCAATTACAGTGATGTCTGGTGTTTATGCTCTCGCCACGTGAAGATTGGGTTTTATTTATTTTATTTTATTTTTTACTTTTTTTTACTCTGACCGTTTACACTTATAACTTGTTTTATACATGACTCAGGTCAATTTCTGTCACAGCAGAGGTTAAAAATAGCCTGTGTGAGGCAGAGAGGGGGAAGCTGAAAGGGTATCTCTAAAGTTAGTCACTAAACACGTGTCTATACTTGTTTCTTGTAACTAGATGAGATTTGGGAAGCAAAAGCCTATGCCTTTGAAACGTTTTTATTTATGAAAATGAATCACAAAATTTGTAACTTATAATTTCAATTCCAGTTTATTTTTTCCAAAATAAAGACTGTGGTCATAATATTTTGTATTTATATTCTCTCTTTTGATGGTAACATCATTCCAATATTTGACACCGACACAAAGGAGAAGGCACAGCGGTATAGATTGAATTGTTATCACATGAAGCTTTGCATCCTTTTGGGATCTAGAATAATTTTGATCAGCATTTTATAGTTTATAGCAGAGGGCTCTCTCAATTTACAACTTATATTTTACAGTTTGTCAATTGATAAGATTTTATAAACTTTGCATGCCCCCCTCGAAAGCATATTGTAGTTAGCATACACACTGTTAAAAATTTATTGTAATTTTACAGGAAATTCCTGGCAACTAATTGCAGTAAATTTACAGCCAATAATATACAGGATTTGTACTGTTTACTTTGACAATAAAGGAATGTATTTACACAACATTTGTACTGTGATTGTAGTCGCATTATTACAGCAAAATGCTGTAGTTTATTACAATTTAATCTATATTTAATGCAACTCAGTTGCCAGGAATTTCCTGTAATTTCCTGTAAAATCCTGTTATTTGTGAATATTAAAATACTTTAGTAATTTCCCATATTAGCAAATTACAAACACACAACACAGGTATCTTTTCTGTTTTTATTAACAAACTGGGCATCACCACATATTACAAAATTATACAATTTGTTTTTTCAAACACAAAACAAACGTTTCAGTGAAGCTCACTTTTACACGTCCAGACAGCCTATCATCAGGGGGAACATGGTGATATGAAACAAAGGTGCCCAGTCAGACTTGAACTGGGAAAGTTGTTCATGGTACTAGCCCATCAACTCAAAGTCCAGGAGTTTTCTAAGCAAGGTGGAAACAGGTGCGTTAAGCCCATGCCTCTTCTCTGCTTTGCTGCCCGTCTGGGAGTTGATTCCACAAAAAGCTCTGAGAAAAGAGGATTATTTTTAAGTTTTCATGTTTTAAATAATGACAAATAAAAATGTTCCTACTTGCTCATAAAAGAAAATGACGCCTATGTTTTTAATATTCATAACTTTTAGAATTACATTGTTTTTCTTAAAAATATAATGTAAAAGCCAATGTAATTTTATGCATGTATGTGCTGTATCTTGAATTTCACTTTGTACAAAACTATTCGCTAAATCCCTTAACCATAATTTTTTTAAATAGATGGAAACCTGTCTATTGACATCAATGCATAAAATATATCATAGCGCCTAACAATACTGGACAAAAAGGTCATGAGAATGATGGATCTATTTTCTTTATTAGTGTGTAAACAGTGTAAACATACCTTTGTATAAATTCAAGAGTCCCTGAGGCGTCTTTAGGGTACTGCATGTGAAACACGTACACAGGAAAATCCCCAGTGTTAAATTAACTCTACCAGTGTTAAATCAACACTATTTGGTGTTTATATAATCCACACCAAGATCGGTGTTAAGAAAGACTGGTGTTAAAAATATAACTCTGAATCAGTGTTAAAGTTAATGAGATAATGAAGTGCTGATTAAAACATTAATGGTGAACACCTGCTGGTCATTCAAATTTATTACATTTTGGACATTTTCCTGTTTCTAAATTTTTATTTTGATGACTCGTTTTCTGGAGAAAATAATACTAAAATAATAAAGAAAGACAAATTATTAAATGCAATAGATGAATACTGTTGGGTGTATGCCTCCAAAAGCTGCAATCTTTCACGTTTGCCTCTCTATCAGCATCTCTGTTTGAAAATAAAATGATAACTTGCAGAGTTATTTTCTAAATGGATAAGTTTAACTTCTAAACAGCTGTCAGAACAAAATACAAGTGCTCAACTATTCCAGCATCCACACGCGTGATTTAGTAGACAAATCTTCTTTCTGACGTGATGTCTCACAAGTCAAATAGACATTTATCACAAAATGTATCACATTAAATCTTAAGTTTGTGCTTGTTTTGAGTTCATTTGAAGTTACCATTACTGTGATTAGTGTTTCCTTTAGTTAGGCATTTGTCCATTGACCTTCACTGATCTAACTCTCCTCTTTTAGCAATAGCAACAATGTGTTAGTTAGACCACTTGTTCATTGCTTCATGTAGAGGAATGTAGACCTTCTTAGTTTATTTTTATTATATTCTACTCTACAAATCATTGAAACATTTGATCACAAATTAATTATGAAGAAACATGCATATAAAAAAGCTCTATGCAAATGACATTGTATTGAATAAGACTGCCGTAATGCTTTAGTGTGTTTTTGTTGTTGTTTTTTGCTTAAGAGAGACTTCATGATTTCTGATACAAATCTCAACGATGGTGACAGTTAATGGTAAGAAAGTTGCAACATTTTTGTCATGTGGCAATGCATGATGGGATTTATGAATGAATTTTCTACAATCCTGGTACCCAGCATGCATTGCGGCATGACGTTTTGTTGTTGATTGTCACCATGATTGTGTTTTATAGGCTGATTGTTGATGTCTCAGTGTGTCTGATTTACACCACAGATTAGATTTGGGTAAACAATATTTAACTCTTCAGGGTATGTGGACTTTTACAGCACTGTTGGATTTCATGGGAGCTTCACAGGGTTGGCAGAACATAAATGAAACACTTATATTCAGTGATTAGTTTTTTATGATATCATTGAATCCCAAGACTTATACTTTCATACTAATTAACATAGTAACAGTTATAGACTTCATTTCTCTCATCTTCCTCTGCTTTAACAGATGTGTTTGATAAACACACTGCCACAATGAGCAGAAGAAAACTAACACTAAACTTCAAGACCCAAGTACCCAACTAAAGGAAACACTAATCGGAGCAATGGTGACTAACTTTATTAACCTGATTTACAGCAGTTCTTTAGAAGTTAAACCTATCATCCATGTAACTCTGCAAGCAAGTTGTAATTTTAGTTTTCAAACAGAGATGATGATAGTTTTTATTTAACTGTGGGGATTTCATCTATTACATTTGAATATTTTGTCTTTCTGCATTATTTTAGTATTACTTTATCCAGAAAAAGAGTCATCAAAATAAAAAAATTAAAGACAGGGAACGTTCTAAAATTTAGTTGATTTGACACAGAATGACCAGCAGGTGTTCACCATTAATGTCTTAATCATCACTTCATTATCTCATTAACTTCAACACTGCATCAGTGTTATATTTTTAACACCACTCTTTTTACACACCCATCTGGGAGTGGATTATATGTACACCCACAGTGTTTATTTAACACCGGGGATTTTGCTGTGAAACTGGTATTAATGAATACATATAAATATAGAAAATAAGTCATGGTTCTTACCTGAGGTGTTCCTTCTTACAAAAATGTTGATTGATGGCCGATGGTACCGTTCGCCGCGCAATTTCACAATTCAAACAGCAGCGATCCCACAATACTATGCCGTGGCTGTAAAATAATGCTTCTACAGTGTAGTTACAATAAAATTACATGACTGTCTATACATTTCCCATCATGCATTCGCATTTACAATAAAAACATGAATACAATATTTTGTTGTACAATTTATTGTAAAAATTACATCAATTGCTAACAGTGCACTTAATAACTTTAATTAATAGGGGGTTCCTTGAAAATTTACTAATAATTTACTATAATAGCTCCACATATTATACATAATAATTTGGGTGCAAGCGTTACTCTACATCTGCATTTAGAATTCTTGTCTATAAATTAATGCTTCCAGAAATAAACATATGAAATATATTGGCCAATATTATATATTGTTATTTATAGTGCTTTTGGTGTTTTTAAATTTGACCTTGAGATGTCAAAGTTTGACAAGACAAGACAAGACAAAGGCATTGTGAGATGGTGAGTGTGCTCCAATGTCTATGAATGGCACACTGAAAGGAAAACAATAGATGCGATTTAAAAAGGCTTTTCCGGTTGACAGATTTTTTTAACTGTGGATAATAAAGGCTTTGAAGGGAAAAGATGTCGTCATTTTTGCATTCTCCCCGGACTGACAAACGCCTCTTCCAAAATGTTAAAGACTTTGAACAAGCCCATCCAGCGTCTCTTTTCACAGCGATATGGAGTTCGACGTTCCCATACAACTTTTGAGGACAATGCTAACAAACACTGTGTATCTTTGGCTGTGTATTCTGATCTCTAACGGTAAGTCTGATTATCTTACAGGTTATTCCACATGAAAATATACTATAGTATATTTAATTATTTACCACAGTACACTTTAAAAAATTGTAGTGTACTGTCATATGGGCCTAATGTTGTATTATATATAAAAGTGAATAATATTGTTATCTAATATACTGTAGTATTAACTAGTAGTAAATACCCTTAAATGTTTTATTTCTATTAAGAAATATTTATAGATAAATATTATATAGTATTTGTATAATTTGGGCAAATGTAAACCAAAGCAATTGAAGTCGTTTCTACGACTTTCCAAAAGAGAATAGAAATGGACAGAAGAAATAAATGTGCCCTTATTTAAAGCCATGCAGTTTAGCATTCAAATACATTCATTGTATTAAAAATAACTGTGGAGACTATTTATGATAATCTGTGAAAAGGGTTCATTCAGACTCCAGGCGTCCCATGCATGACCTTACACCCATGCCAGACTCCGTATCCCAAATTCCAGTTGTATTTTCCCACTTTGGCATTCTTGAATGAATTAATAACTGTGTAATACTTGAGGAGGACTCTAGATTAGAGGATTAAACGCTATTGAGGCGGTCTAGTAAGTGGGAATGGCAACGTCATAATTTTTTTACGCCCATTGTTATGTTGCGAAAAATTTCAAGTGTTTTTGGAATATTTTACACATTATAGCACAAGTAGCTTAATTGTATGATAGATAATAATTAATTATCATTTGAGATTTCAAATATCTTTTTGTTTCAGGTGTGTTTGGTGTTGATGGGTATGAAGTGATGTCAGTGTCAGTGATGGAGGGAAAGTCTGTTACTCTGCACCCTAAAATTAGTGACATACAGATATATGATCAGATAATGTGGAGGTTTGTATCTCAAAATAAATCAGAAACTCTTAATATAGCTGAAATCGTTGAAAAAAAGTGCTGGATATATGATACTGATGAGATATTCAGAAATTACCTAGATCTGGACTGTCAGACTGGATCTCTCACCATCACAAACTTTAGCAGCATACACTCTGGAGTTTATAAAGTACAGATGAACAACAATACTTCAACAGCATCTTTCAACAAGACATTCAATGTTACTATCAATGGTGAGTCGCTTTCCACCAAAGATTTGCCTCTTCCATCCACCTGTGTGCTTGGTTCTTGTTGGATGTTTTTCTTTCACTATTTGCTCCAACACAAACAAATAACCTTTCTGACTGAAGTCCTCGCTTTTAGTGTTAATTTTGTTGGCAATTATTTTCATCATAGTTTTTATTAATAACATGTTTTTCCTGACAAAAACGAGATGATAACTAAATAAAAACTAATCCATGATTACGACAACAAATAAAAATGAGACGAAAGTGTCAGTGAGAGAGGGAAAGAATCTCTTGGTTCAGGCGGTTAAACACACACACACTAAAAAAAAGAATATGTTGGATTTACAAAAAAAATAAATTCAGTGCATCATTTTTGCATCCACCTTTTTAATTAAAGGAACAGTATGTAAGAAATTTATATCAATGAATCATAAAATGACCCTGATATGTTACTAGACATTAAGAAATCATTTTCATTTCAAATACTTATATCACTGATAACAGTGGTCTGGCCAGGATATTGTCATTTAAAAAGTGGAGTTGCAGCCCTCAACTGATGTTTATGTTGTCATTTTGTGTATTGGCCACCAGTTGGATGATTGCAGTACCAGTTTTAGCCACAAGTTTTGTTATTGCAATACCAGTTTTGGCCACAATCCTACATACTGTTCCTTTAAGTTTTACGTGGAATTTTTAGCAATTTAAGGAAAAAAGTGGATGCAAAAATGATTCACTATATTTTTAAGTAAATACAGCATATCATTTTTAGTCACTGCCTAGTTAGTTAAATTTACTAAAATAAAAAGTAGTTTCAACCAACAATTATTAATTGAATTTCCTTCTTCCAAATTTGACATGATACAATTTTAGTTGAATTTACTAAATAATGTGTTCATTTTGAATAACTCACCTTTTTTATGTTATTTTTACTCAAATTTGGTTAAAAAACAAGAATTACTTTTTTAATAGAGTTTACTTATTTTATTTAGTTACATTTACCGTACAAAGCCACAATTTTTTTTACAGTGTAAAACTGAGGGATTTCATGCGGCGCTATATGCAGGGCGATCGAATGAAATCCTGTACTGATTGCCTAAGATGGTACATAATAAGGTTGATTGACATAAAGATAATAAGTGTAAAATTTCACAGTCCTCGCATTGAAACAAGTAGCTATGTACCAAAAAGAGGGATGACAACTGAAGAAATGTACTGCACTTAATGTGAGATAGTGGTGTTACGTCCTACATGTTTGAATGTATATTTCAAGTGAAAAAGTTTGCATTTTTAATATGGATTAACTTATATTTCTGTTTCACTGAAGCCTCTCCCTCATTGGCCACGAGCCTAATGCATGAACGGATAACATTTAAGTGCAAACCTTGATTGGTTGAATGTACTAAACCAACCAGCCTGATCTCACAAAAATTCTTACATATTTTATGAGTTGGCTAATGCGTATGAATTAAAAGGAAATTCATTGCGCAAAAACAGTTATCATTAAAAAACGAAACCCTGCCCCTAACCCCAATGTCACAGGGGTCAAGGCAAATTGTTAAAAAAATGTATGAATGTGGTCGTACAAATAAATACGAATTAGCCACCTCGTAAAATATGTATGAATTAACACTTTAATTAAATTACATTTATACCGGTTTAATTTTAGTCAACTAAATCTAGATTTCAACTAAATCTAAATTGTATTTTAGTCAAAAGACTATGACTAAATCTAATTCAAAATCTGCTGTCAAAATGAACACTGCTTTCAGTTCATACATACTTGCAAAGTCTTGCATTTCATAAAACATATATAAAATGTACACAAATTATAAAATCTGTTTTCAGGAGTCTGTTATACTTATAACAGTTTTTTGTTTGTTTGTTTATTACAGACAGCCAGCAATTAAAGACTTGTCTTATAGTTGCTGCTTCTATTTCTGCTGTGCTCTTGGCTGCTGCGCTCTTGGTTGGGGGTGTGATATGGGGGTGGTCGAGGTAACCAATTTAAGAGGAAACATCATATAATGTGAAGAATATGTCTTAAACATATTTTGTTTGCACTTCTGATCAAGGCCGTAGCCAGGATTTTTCAAATACCGAGGACAATCCCTAAATTTTTTTTTAATTATTTATATTTTTTCCATATTACAGAATAATAATAAACATGTCCAAACTATGACATAGCACAAATGTAACTGTGTCTGTGATAATTTTTTTTGGTGACTAAAAGCATCCAAAATAAATCAATGGTTACATTTCATCATCTGAAGTGTAAGTCACCCTTTGCCTAGAAACTGCAAAACTGTGTCATTTTTTCAAGAAGCTTATTAAATTTTCAATTAAGGGTGAATTTTTAAGAGTATAGAAGGAGTTTATATGGGCTCTTATTGGCTGCTTTTTCTTCAATATTCAGTGTAAGTCATCTATTTCAAAAATACATCTTTTGTTTTCTAATAACAAAAATTAATCAGTTTGGCCTTCAGATTAAATTATCATAGTTAACATTTTAGTCAAGTGACCTTAAACTTTTGAACAGTACTGTAGATTTGAATCTCATTGGTACCTGTATTGCATTTCATATTGTAGGCTATTTGCTGCATAACCATTAACTCTCCCCTTCCCTCCTTCTCTTTGTCTGCTCATCTTTTGCTGGTTTTCAAAATGATAATTTAGTTTGTTGCAGCCTTTTCATTTTCATTTGCTTTATTAGATCAGAATTACAGACGTGGAGAGACTCTTTCTTACTCAGCATAAGTTGCACGTTAAACATTATTGCCTTTCTTGCATACTATTCTGGTATAAAAGAAGTGCTTATCATACTTTGTGTTTGCGACTGCTACCTTCGAGTTTGTTGTACTTGTCATCATTCTGTCGTTGCGGGTGTTAGGGGCTCGGGCGGACTCCACGTGAGGACCGGGCTGCCTGTGAGTGTCTAGCAGAAGCACCCACTGCTCGTTGAGTGGAAACAATGATACATGCTCTCGCGTCAGTCTCCAAACACGCCAGAAAAGATCGCTACATTTGTCCTTTTTCGCTTTTTTAAGTCGCTAAAGGGGTTTAAAAATTGCTAAATCTAGGGACAAAGTTATCATCAAGTTGGCAACACGGCACTCGGACTGTGCATACAGTGTATGCACTAAGCCTGCTTCTGGTTGGCTAACGATGGAAATTCAGCCAGTCATCGTTGGATATGTGGTTGTCCCACCCCCTCTAACATACACAGGCCAATCACATCAGTTGAAGAGAAAAACATTGCCCGTCTGACAGCCTACTCGCTTCACTGAGATTAAGGCGCAGCATTTTAATGTGAGTAATAGCGGAAATTTATTTGATTACTCTTTACTTTAAAAAATAACACTGTTAGTAACGAAGTTTATATGGCATCACTGCAAGTGATGTCCGTATATGCAAGGATAATTGTGTCGTCGGCTTTTTTCACATCAAAATGAAACGAAACTTCAAGAAAAACTACCGAGGACATGACCTCGGTGTCCTCAATGGTAGCTACGGCCATGCTTCTGATGAACAACATTTACTTTGCCTGTGTTTAATATATTTAAAATGTTATAAAGTTATATACAATGTATATAAATATACATGCAGCAATAAACGATACAGGAAGATTAAGGCTCTATATTTTCACAACGTACATTCTCTGTGTAAACCATTTAATAAGTGTAATATAATTAATTACGTAATTTAACATGAGTTTTCAACCCAAAATTCTTAGTTGTTTGTTTTAACCCATTGTTGGGTCAAATATTAACATTTTCTGGGTTAATTTAACCCAAAGGCTTTAGAAACATCATAATAACTGATGCTAAATGAAGTTCTGACAATGGAAGATCTCAACGGTCATTATGATGACATCTTTGTATTTGTCTTCAACAGATGCCATAGATGTCAAGCTGCTGCTGAGGAGACAAATGGCGATGATGCTGTATTTATTAACAATTGAAAAAAGGTGGCAGCTATGGGACCTTAACCAACATGAAGAATCACGTTTAAATGATCATCCGTCTATATGTTCATCACAACATTTTATGCTTTTATACTACACAACCAAAAAAAGTACGAAAGTACAGTCATTAATATGATTTTTTTAACACCATCTCATTGTAATCGTATTTACTGAAGACAAGTCGACTGAACCCATGTGCAGTTTATTAATCCAAACATAAATTTAGCATAACATAAACAATTGAAGACACACCGACAGAAGATACTACACAACATTAAAGGGACAGTAAGTAGGGTTTTAAGTGTTTTATTAATCAAAATCAATGTCTTTATTCATAAATATGTCCTTGTTGGTGTTAAATGACCTCTGCCAGTGATCTGACTTTTCTTTGTAAGCTTAGATTTTCTTCTCTTTACTTACATTGAACGGGTAAGTCCAAGGACACTTCCATGTCGTTCCGCCGTATTGATAAACTATAATAGCAGAGAGGGACAAAAAGCACTAGCCGAACAACGTGTTTCCACAACGCGTTTTCATTCAAAACACATGAACCAGCTGCAACGGACAAGGAGATTAGTGATTGCCTAACGGCTACCATAGTTGCAACAGCAATTGAAAAAGCGAGGCGCTAGAGAGCACTATTCGTTTCAATGCAAAATACAATTTCACCACTAGATGGGGGTAAATCCTACTTGCTGTCCCTTTAAAGCTAGTCAAAAGACTGGGAACATGAGGGCTATAAACATAGCAGTACAACTGCTGGGTACATTGTAGGGTCTAATACAAAATTGAATGTAAATATGGAAATAATTGCTGTGGCAATGCAAGTTTACAGCAGACAGTTTAAACCAAAATGACTTAAACCAAAATTCATTCTGTGTGTTTTTATCAGTATGTATCCTATGGGGATCAAATCCATGACCTTTGTGGTGCTAACAAAATTCTCTACCAACTGAGCAACGGGAACACTGAAGACCTGTATAGTAGCTGTAATGTTAAAGTGCTTAGTGCGCGTCTTCTTTTAAACTTATAATCATATCATTTTTCATAATGTGCCAACTACAGTGTTTTATATTGTTTTGTATTACAGAAATTGTATTGTATTCTCTTGTTCTCTCATATGACACATATGGGCTCATGTCTCAGTTTATCTCTGTTGCAGTCAGTCTGTCCTGTCTGAAAGAAGACACACTACTATAATTTCCTTTCAGTTTAATCTGCTTTTTTATGTCACAAGACTTTTTTAAGATGTTAAATAAATATTTGGTGTCCCCAGAGTACATATGTGAATTTTAGGCTCAAAATGCCATATAGATAATTTATTATAGCATGTTAAAATTGCCACTTTGTAGGTGTGAACAAAAATGTGAAGTTTTGGGTGTGTCCTTTAAAATGCAAATGAGCAGATGAAATGCAAACACCGATCGCCATTGATGGTAGTTTGTTAAAATTGAAACTCAATTCTGCTATCAATTATTTTTTTCTCTCTGCACTAAATGGCAGTGATGTGGTTGAATAGTGCAGGTTAAAGGGCCGGTATTATCCCCTTCTGACATCACAAGGGAAACCAAATTTTAATGAGCTATTTTTTCACATGCTTGCAAAAGGATGGTTTACCAAAACTAAGTTACTTGGTTGTTCTTTTACACATTTTCTATGTTAAAAGAAACACTGGGGACTCAATTATAGGACTTAAACATGAAAAAACAGATTTTCATGATATGTCCCCTTTAATTTAAGTTGAAAATATTAAGTTTTCATTTGAATGTTTTTTAAAATAAGCTGAAATAATATGATCTATTTGTTATGTAGATTTTACTTGTTATTTTTTAATATTTTCTCTCAGGTTGTCCAATCTGCTGCTATATTTCCCTTTATGATCTGATCTGGTTAAATGTCTCTGTCCCAATATATAAAGTATTATTGGTCTCTCTAGTTTAGTTATTCATTTTATTTACATGTGTTTTTATATTTGAATCTTTTAAAATATATTTTTGTTATTTAATTCACTTGTTTTTATTATTGTACTTTTATTTCTTTTACTACATTAGAGCTTTGTATTATTACATTATAATGATTATAACATTGATTTTGATTGTCACCCAGTAATCACTATAAAACTCTTATTTTTTTCCCTATATCATCTTTTGGAAGTCATTAAATTAGCAACTTTTAAATGCAATAAAAAGATTTACCAGAAAAACTTATGTGTGCGTGTGTGTGTTTTATTTTATTCAAAGCGTTTGTTTGCAAGGATGCAACATTGTAAAAATTGTTTTATAAACAAATTTGAAATAAATAAAAACAATGCCATTATTAAGCTAAAAAGAGGATGTTATTTACTATAAATAATTCCAAGAAGCATATATTAAAAAAATTCTGAAGAACCTTTTTTCACCTTTCAACTTTTGTCACCTTAAAGGACCTTTTGGGAATCATAAAGGTTCTTTAAATGTTAATTGTGCTTTAAAGAACCATTTAGACAGGAATAAAGAAATTATTTTGGGATTGTGAAATGTAATAAAATATACACGGTTTCAGTCCAAGTTGTGAAGACACCGGTACCGTATTTGTAACAACCATAAGTTGTATGGTTTAGGTCTTATATCATTGTTTTCTTGTTTTAAATTGTATCTTAAGTCTCTGATGTCAAAGTTTAACATGACAAGACAAGACAAAGGCATTGTGAGATGGTGAGTGTGCTCCAATGTCTATGAATGGCACACTGAAGGGAAAACAATAGGGGCGATTTAAGAAGGATTTTCCAGTAGATAATAAAGTCTTTGAAAGGAAAACTACAACCATTTTTGTATCCTCCCCGGACTGACAATGCCTATTCCAAAACCTTGGACAAGCCCCAGCGTCTCTATTCACAGCGATATGGAGTTTGACGTTCCCATACAACTTTTAAGGACAATGCTTGCAAACACTGTTTACCTTTGGCTGTATATGTTGATATCTAACGGTAAGTCTGATGTTATTCCATATGTAAATATACTGTTTAGTATTTATTATAGTAAACTGTAATAAATTGTAGTGTACTGTCATATACTGTAGTAATTTATATAAAAGTATATAACACTGGTATAGTATACTGTAGCAACTAAATGGATTAACTGTAGTAAATACTGCAGCATACTTTAAAGTTTACTGTAGTAATTTTAAGATGTACTTTTAATTAGAGTATTAAATTCTATTTAGTATGCATGACAACGTCATAATAATGCAGCTGTTAAACAATGAAACATCTCAAAGCTCTTTTACATCATCACATTGAAAAACTGATGTTGTATTGTTCCAGAGTAGAGGGCTTTAACACGATTTTGTTTACTCAGGGTGTGATTGTAATATTAAGGGCTAATTTCAGTAATACAGTTACTATTATGTAATCTCTTAATTTATACGGAGCTTATTTTTCTGAAAAATCTGTATATTTTACACCTTATAGCAGCACAACATGTAGGAATTAATTCATTCTCATTTGAGATTTCATATGATGTGTGTTTCAGGTGTGTTTGGTGTTGATGGTGATGAAGTGCAGTCATTGTCAGTGAGAATGGGAGGTTCTGTTACTCTACACACTGATGTTACTGATATACAGAGATATTATCAGATAGCGTGGATGTTTGTAGCTCAAGATACCGCTGAATCTCTTCCTATAGCTGAAATGATTGAAAAGGAGAGCTTCATATATGATGATGATGATGAGAGGTTCAGAAATAACCTACACCTGGACAGTCAGACTGGATCTCTCACCATCACAAACCTTAGCAGGAAAAATTCTGGAGTTTATAAAGTACAGATGAACAGCAAGACTTCAACAGCATCTTTTAACAAAAGATTCAATGTTAATATCTATGGGGTGTCACTGAGTAAGTCGCTGCCCGGTCGGAGCAATTCACTTGGTAGGTTGCTTCCCACCAAAAAAACTTTAAAATTCTGATTCTTTTCCCTGACTGAAATCTTCACTTTCACACAAAGGGATAGTTCACCCCAAAATTAAATACATTTTCTTTGTTCTTGTAATGATGCACCATGAGGCTGATGATCTATTTTCAGGCTTTATTAGAATTCTCGTAGTCAAACAGGCAAGGATCAATAACAGCAACTACAACGTAGGTGAGGCTAATCTCATAACACAGGCAGTAAAGTCAGGGCAGGCGGCAAACAATCGTAATATCATAAAAACAAATCAAAAGGAACAAACAGAGTAATCACTGACAGAATAACTCTAAGACTGACAGCAGTCCCAGTATGTGGGATTATGGGAAATGCAGTCCGAATGGTACTAATACTCGGGAGATGGCTCCCTCTAGTGGTGATCAGAGGATCACACAAAGGAAAATATTTATAATTAAGCAGGAATCAGAAGTACCATTGACTTAGTAGGTAAATATTACTATAAGAGTCAATGGTGCTCAAAAATGATTTGGTTACAAACATTACTCAAAATATCTTCCTTTGCATTTAACACAAC
Source organism: Misgurnus mizolepis (assembly GCA_025389145.1). NCBI lineage: Eukaryota > Metazoa > Chordata > Actinopteri > Cypriniformes > Cobitidae > Misgurnus > Misgurnus mizolepis. The sequence continues at coordinate 9,798,006 of JAIFKI010000021.1, forward strand.
AAAGAGATTTAGACAGGATAGGAAACACTTTAGGGTGAGTAAATTATGACAGGATTTTCCTTTTTGGGTGACTATCCCTTTAACCTTAATTGTGTTTCTCTAATAATTCTCAGTCAAGCTGATATACATTTACTCTCTGATTTAACTTTGGTTAAAATATATTTTCAGGAGTCTGTAACAGGTTTTTTTGTTTGTTTGTTTGTTTGTTTGTTTCAGATCATAGCTGGTCATTAAACACTGTGTTTCTTTTACTATCAGTGTTGTGCTTTTGGCTGCAGGTGTGAGATGGTGGAGGTCGAAGCAACAAATTCAAGAAGAAGTGTAAAATACACTGTGAAAAGATTATATTTTTACAAACAATTACTCAAAATTTTTACAGTGGTTTTACACACTACCATTATTTAAAATAATAAATAAAACTACAAACATTATATGTCAATTAACAACTAATTACAAATTCATATAAAATTAAAATGTGTAGTTCGTTATATTAAAAGTACATGATCATACTAACAATTTAACATGAAAAAAACACAAAAATGTAAAATAATTCTAATCAATTTATTGTAAAAAGTGTATGGGATCACTTAAGACGAACAGGTAATAATGATTGGTCATTCATTTAAGATATTTTCAAGGTTAATGATATTTACCATCACCTAACCCAACTAAACTTAATCATCACAGAAGGTGCAAAACCCAGTAAAAACGAGATGGGTCATCACGCAATTATCACATGCAACTTTGTTTTACATACAAAAAACACACCAACTGTTATGAAACAGCAATCATTGGACAAGTATTGCCACCTAGTATCCATATACAAATTATATATCACAGAGTTTGAAGGTATTTTGCTTTGTAGTATGCACCCTTTCTATAGTATCCTACAAATTGTGTACCCTTTGGATGCAACCTTTTAAAAATAAGGATAAACTTTGTTTAAATTCCCTTTTGTAGGGTGGTTGATTTGTATTTGTCTATGTATAGAAGTTTCCCCCCAGATAGCATGCAAACCATTGAAACAATGTTAAAAACAGTTGATTTGTCAATGTTAACTTCATTGAATCAATATCAGGTTTGCACCCTCCATTAATATTGAAAAAATATTGAGATTTCAACAAATCACCATTATTGTGATCAGTGTTTGCTTTAGTTGAGTCCTTGACTCTTGTTATTCACAAAGTTAAATCTTTCTTTTCTATTTTTTAGTGTTTATTTGTGTTTATGTAGAAACACATTTGCATTGGAAAAGAAAGATGTGTTTCAAAGTTAAGTTGAACTTGAAACTGATTGCTTTTTATGAAGAATTCAAGATTATATAAAATTAAGCTGCTTTACATGATTATGTTGATCCATTTTTTACATTTATAATTGGTTTGGTTTGTAAACACACTGTGACGAGACAAACAGAGAAATTGCTAACACATTCAGACATCATTACTCATCCTACAAATCTCGATAATGGTGACAATCATCAAACAAATTCATATAAAACAATCAACTGCAATGCATGCTGGGAGTTATAAATTAGTTTAGTACTACGATGATACCCAGCATGCATTGCAGCATGAAGCTTTCTTTTGTTAATCGTCACCATTGATGAGATTCATAGACCGATTCATGATATCAGAGATAGATTCAGTAGTTTAACTTTTTAAATGTGTTTTTGTAATCCTCAAAATAACAGACCTGACACTGTTTCCAACTAGTACTGTAAAATAATTTTTTTGCATAACTTTAACAGTATTTCATTATTATTATTTAGGTATATCTACAAGAATTTAAACTACTTGATAACATTAGATCTTTGTTTTCTTTGCAATAGCAGATGTATTTTAAAACACTGCTTCAGCAGCCAAAGAAAACTTACCATTAAAACACAAGAGTAAAGGGCCCAACTAAAGCAAACACTGATCACGATAATGGTGATTTGTTGAAATTTCAATATTTTTTCAATATTAATGGAGGGTGCAAACGTAATATTGATTCAATGGTATTAACATTGACAAATCAACGATTTTTAACATTGTTTCAATGGTTGCATGCTATCTGGGCCCTCTGTCCTGCTGTTGCCACGCCCACTTTGCCTTTCAGTTCCCCATGCAGCTCACCACACCTGTAATTAATTAGCCTCAATCAGCCACAGGCTTTATTAGACAGCACCTGTGCACAGCCCCTGCCCTTTGTTCATGCTACATAGAGGATTCTTGTGTGGTTCTGCTGAAAGATGTTATGTCTCCTGCCTTGTGTGCGTTATTGAACTATGTAAGTCTCCTATGTTAAGTTAATTATGAGAAAGTGAGCATGAATCTTTCATTCCTTTCAGTTTGTCTGTTTAAGTGTATTGTTAGATTTAACAGTTTAATTTGGTTTATTCATGTGATTTTCTGTTGTAATTGTAAGGTTATGAATTTGAAGATTTATAGGTATTATAGTTTATTATGGGGCAGACAATATTTATGTATTGACTTTGTTTGTAGCTAATTTCTAAATGCTAAGTTCTTGGTACAAATGTTTGATTTCATTTTAATGTATTGTGGCCTTATGTAATTTTATCATATATCCTTTGTCTCCTAGAAACCACGCACACATACAAAAACTTGCCTAATAAATACAACACTGTGTAATTAAAGTGACTGGACTGGATTGTTCTTAGCGACACCTCTACTGGTCTCAAGCCAGCCACCTACCCATCCCTCTTAAACCTCCTTTTCAGTCTATGTGAATTGGTATTTGTACTTACACTACGAAGAATGCACACTTCATAGTATGCACACTAAGAAGGATGCACACTTTGTAGTATGCACACTAAGAAGGATGCACACTTTGTAGTATGCACACTATGAAGGATGCGCCCTTTGTAGTATGCACACTAAGAAGGATGCACACTACAATTTTTCTTTTTCTTCCAAACATAGTTTTTTAAGTGTTCTTTAAGTTGCACCCTTTGTAGTATGCACACTAAGAAGGAGGCACCCTTTGTAGTATGCACACTAAGAAGGATGCACACTACAATTTTTCTTTTTCTTCCAAACATAGTTTTTTAAATGTTCTTTAAGTTGCCCTCGTTGTAGTATGCACACTATGAAGGATGCACACTTTGTAGTATGCACACTAAGAAGGAGGCACACTCTGTAGTGTGCACACTACAATGTTTTTGTTTTTCTTTCACACAAAGTTTTTAAGTGTTCTTTAAGTTGCACCCTTTGTAGTATGCACACTACGATGTTTTTTCTTTTTCTTCCAAACATAGTTTTTTAAAGTTCTTTAAGTTGCACCCTTTGTAGTATGCACACTATGAAGGATGCACCCTTTGTAGTATGCACACAACGTTGCTTTATCTTTTCTTCCAAACATAGTTTTTTAGTGTTCTTTAAGTTGCCCTCCTGTAGTATGCACCCTTTGTAGTATGCACATTAAGAATGCACCCTTTGTAGTATGCACACTAAGTAGGATGCACACTTTGTAGCATGCACACTAAGTAGGATGCACCCTTTGTAGTATGCACACTAAGAAGGGTGCACCCTTAGTAGTGTGCACACAACATTGTTTTATCTTTTCTTCCAAACATAGTTTTTTAGTGTTCTTTAAGTTGCCCTCATTGTAGTATGCACCCTTTGTAGTATGCACACTAAATAGGATGCACACTTCGTAGTATGCACACTAAGAAGGATGCACCCTTTGTAGTATGGACACTAAGAAGGATGCACACTACAATTTTTCTTTTTCTTCCAAACATAGTTTTTAAGTGTTCTTTAAGTTGCACCCTTTGTAGTGTGCACACTAAGAAGGATGCACCCTTTGTAGTGTGCACACAACGTTGTTTTATCTTTTCTTCCAAACGTAGTTTTTTAATGTTCTTTAAGTTGCCCTCGTTGTAGTGTGCACACTAAGAAGGATGCACCCTTTGTAGGATGCACACTTTGAAGGATGCACACTTTGTAGTAAGCACACTTTGTAGGATGCACACTATGAAGGATGCACACTTTGTAGTAAGCACAATTTGTAGGATGCACACTATGAAGGATGCACACTTTGTAGTGTGCACACTACGATGTTTTTGTTTTTCTTCCACACAAATTTTTTAAGTGTTCTTTAAGTTGCACTCTTTGTAGTATGCACACTACGATGTTTTTTCTTTTTCTTCCAAACATAGTTTTTTAAAGTTCTTTAAGTTGCACCCTTTGTAGTATGCACACTATGAAGGATGCACCCTTTGTAGTGTGCACACAACATTGTTTTATCTTTTCTTCCAAACATAGTTTTTTAATGTTCTTTAAGTTGCCCTCGTTGTAGTATGCATCCTTTGTAGTATGCAAACTATGAAGGATGCACCCTTTGTAGTGTGCAAACAACGTTGTTTTATCTTTTCTTCCAAACATAGGTTTTTAGTGTTCTTTAAGTTGCCCTCGTTGTAGTATGCACCCTTTGTAGTATGCACACTAAATAGGATGCACACTTCGTAGTATGCACACTAAGAAGGATGCACCCTTTGTAGTATGCACACTATGAAGGATGCACCATTTGTAGTATGCTCACTTTGTAATATGGATTCTTCTTAGTTGTACAGGTGACTTTCCTTCCTGTTGTTTTTGACACTGTGCAACCTGTTGTTAATATAATTTTGTATCAATTATGGTAAAATCTGCTTTTGGATTTTGATGTCCTGGATTTTTAAATAGAAATCATGCCAAACATGATCTGATGTTCTAACTTAGCGATATGTCTACTGTTATTAAACCTGATTGGTGAACTGATGCCACCTTTTGGTTAGTTTAAACAGGAAACATAACTAGTTTTAACAACAATGCCTTAATACAACATTTTTGTGTGGATTTTGAGGCAAAACAAAGGGCACTGATGTATTTTAAGATATGTCAGTGCATGTTGTTTTCAGTTTGGACAGCTATTACATTTATTTTAGTCTATGACTAGTCTAATTCCTGTCCGGGAAACCACCCCATAAAATGTTAAAAGACATGGCATCAAGAGGCCTATAAGTTCACACAGACTGGAGGTAAAAGTGTTGTCCAGGCATCGTGGCCTAATGGTTAGAGAGTCAGACTTGTTTGTAACCCAGAGGTTGTTGCGTCAAATCCCACAGCTGGCAGGAAGTGACTGAAGTGTTTTGGTTTTGCAGTGATCGTTGCCCAGTCTATCTGTGTGGTTTGTGTGTGTTCATGACTTGCAGTGGATGGGTAAAATGCAATCATGTCGCTTTCACTTTTTCTCTCATCTGTCACTTTATTAATGGGGTTTGATTATAATAATCTGGGAAATATCTGTAAAATAATTTGCAAGCAATTAATAAGCAAGTCTTCGGCTGCAGAACTTCTAAAGTAAAAACTGTAAAATAATTGTTTTGGACTTTATTAGAATTAAGAAATTTTACTTTCATTTTACGTTTTTTTTTGGGGGGGGGGTTCACCCAAAAATAATATGAATAGGTATTAATTTTAATGGACATATGTAACTCAGATGGCTCGAAGGTGAGAAAATCATGAGCTAATTATCATTTTTGGTCGAAACTATCTCTTTAATATGTTTATTTTTAAATCTCGAAAAGTGTATCCAGTGTATGAATCTTCTTTCTTGATGGAACAGGAATATTTAAGGATGATATCAGCAACAGATTCATTGGGGTCAAAGGTGAATCAGGGAGCATAACTCCTGACCTTAACCTTCCTAATACTGTTTGGGATGTTTTGAAAATGTCTTTACGCAATGTCTCCTATCAAGATCTCTGCCAAAATGAATGTTAATGTGGAAATAAATGTGACAATGAACAAAACAAGTTTTCATTGAAATATTTGGCAGACACTTTAATCCATCATTCATTGTATCAGTATGTGTCCTCTGGGGATCAAACCAATGAACTTTGTGACGCTAACACAATGCACTACCAAGCTTTATGAACACTGTAGGGAACACTTTGAAAGTGATGCAACATAATATTACAACATGCATTTTTACCATCTTATAATCGTACATTTATAAAACAAATTTTTTTCTTAATTATTTTCTATTACTTTAGATTTATCTCTAGTGACCCAATTTTTTTATTATGTGCCGACTACGTGCTTTAGGAGATTGTATTGTGTTGTCACCTATTCTCAATATCGTTTCTCTGTCCTGTAGCTTTACAGTCAGTCCGTCCTGTCTGATTGAACACACCCTATTGTATAATTAATTAACTTTATTTTTCATAAATTAATTTGGAAATACCATCTGAAATTATTGTATTAAAATTATATAATATTTGAATGTATTGTATTGTAAAATAAGCTGAAAGATATTATCTATTTAATGTGAAGATTTGACTTTTTTACTTTTTTTGCAGGACCCCATACACTGGTGCTATGTGGAACCTTAACTAGCTATGCTATAGCATCTCTTGAACAGAGATAGTTTAGTTTAGTAAATATCCTGTGTCTCTGTAAAATAGCAAGTGGACAGACAGTGAATACCCAGGTCAGCAGAAGTGCAAGAGAGCATTAAAATGTCAGTGATTAACTTATAAATGGGTTTACGAAATAACAGGTATGTGGATTTACAAATGAGGAAGTCTGAAATGTTTTGCACAGAGAGTTGATCCTAAATATAAATACTGAGACAAACAAGAGCTTGGTGACAAAAATTCACTGTGTTCATCGTTCTCAAGCTCTTTTAAAATTGTCAACCTTTATGATCTTGACCATTAAATAAATTATTAATTTACAAAAACGTTGTCATTCAGAATTCTTTCCACAACCAAATCCAATCCAGTAGTCTTCTGGAAATCTATTGTCTGTGTAATACCTTTAAAGTGTAAACACATATAATTTAGCAACAACCGCAGCCAAATATAGATTTTAGATAAAATGTGGCTAGCTGGCTTTAAAAATACTCATTATAAATTTTGTTTTCTAGAATCTTAGTGGAGTTAAACATCCACTTGTTGACCTCACCAAACCTCTGGTGAATCAAAAGCTGCATTTTATTTGAATAAAGCACACCCTTTGTGGACTTTGGACTATAAGCAAAACAGAAAAAAAATGTTTACTGAACTAAGGCTCGACACTGACGCGTGACAATTCTGCATATCTGAGCATGTGATCTCACTATCGTTTCTCAAACTGAGGGCTGCATCCTCCGAAGGTCGCATATATGCAGGCTGCATACGTTATCAAGCCTGGTTTGTTTCAGTTAACTGAGCATTACATTCGCAAGTCATATAAGCACACTACAACAATTTACGATTAACTAAGTCGAATGTAACATTAAACGTATATTTCATATTCTGAAATAAGACAGCATGCAGCCGGTAAATGTGACCTCCGAAGGATGCAGTCTGGAGAACGGCCACTATATAAACGCTTCAGCATCTGCAAAATCAACTGCGCACTTCTGAAGTGAAAGTAGTTAGCGTCAGTCTTCTCTGAACAGATCAAATATTTTTATTAAACTGTTAACATTGTCTGCTGTTTTCGGATCAACGTCAATAGTTTTATTGTAGTAAAAATGCAGTTTTTTAATAACTTGTGTGTTTGTAGCCGCAGCTCTCTCAGACGTAGCATCGTTTGAAGTTTAATTATTCTTTTGGTCGAATGTGGAGGAATATGACTCTTTACAAAACAACGTTATTTTATGTCTTCTCATTAGTCGTGATGAAAGGTAAGTGAATTTAAGTAATATAAGTTATATTAAAGTGTTAAAGAATATTTCAAGTATACGTAGGCTAAAATAACTTTATGAAATTATTCTGCTGACAATATTAAAAAGGAATTGTAAATTGTATTAGCTATTGCGTTTTCTTACTTGTGGGTGTTAAAATTGTAACATTCAAACGTAAATGCAAACCGTTGGCATTTCTGTTTATGAGAACCGGCGAACGTACAATGTAGACTATGACAAATTTCAACTTTTTTTACTTTCACTTTTAATTCGCGTTCGATCGAACTTTACAGGGAGCAGCAGCAGTGTAGTGTAAGGTATAACATTCAGAGTATACCTAATTCTTGATTAGATGGCATGGGGTATACCCACTTCTAATTTCTAAATGTTAATTAATAATATTAATTTCATAATTATGCAGAGAAATACTGGCCCTTCTTTAGAGTGAACAAAATATGCAAAATTAGTATTTAATATAACACGATACATTTTTTCTAGAAATTTACCTTCTGCCTTAAATGAGACTGGGTCAAGAAATGCGTGTCCCAAGTTTGTATCGCGTGTATTATTATTATTATTATTATTATTATTAGCATAAGCATTAGCATTAATAATAATTTCCATCCCTGGTGGAAATTACGCAACTGCAGACATATAATCACAAAAACAATCGGAAAGTGAAAAGTGAAAGTGAAACATGGCATGTATTCTTGTAAAAAGAAAGTATGTATTGAAGTGAACATAATCTGTTGAGAAAGAAATCAGGCTGTGGCTCCGTGCAGAACTTGCTATTTTCGACCCATGTTGTGTAATTATTGGACAGAACACACCGCTCTGTTAAAATTGACCCAGCATGTGTTTTGTCCAGTATTCATTTAACATGTCAAAAATAACCCAGCTATTTTAGAGTGTATTAAAGCGACAGTAGCCCTATTTTTCTGATCGTAAAAATATCAAATTTTGTCTTTAAAAAACATTATATTATCCAAACTGTGAGTATGAATGTCAAATGATCATAAGTGTATTACTTAAGAATCAGTCAATAAAATATGCCAAATGCCAACACAATCTCACGGCAAGTCGTTTTATAGTTACAAAATATTTGATACATTTATTCGCGTTCATGGACACGATTTTCCGCTTTATTTCGTGCCATCGAGCACGTCTTTTTCTTGTCAGTCAACACGAATTTCTATAAATAGTTTTTCGTGTTAGTGGCACGACTTTCGTTTTCGTCTCATATTATGTATTGTTTTCCTCGTTGTTTTTCCTATTTTTAAATCATTGTCGCTTGGGGTTGGGGTTAGATGGGGTTTGGGTTAGGATGTACTTTTATGTAGGCTATTGGTTTCTACATGTTTTCTTCGGATTTTAAAATTTCGATTTCAATCCGGTGATCTTCACGTTTTAAGTCCGACTTTTTTTCTTTTAGGTCACCACAGGTCCAAAAATCTAGTACTGTAGTTATACGTTCTCTAGTTAACCTTTCTTAATGTTGTTTCTTCAGGTGTTTTTGGAGTTGATGGAGATGAAGTGAAGTCAGTGTCAGTGATTGAGGGAGATTCTGTTACTCTACACACTAATGTTACTCAAATACAGAGACGTGATCAGATATTGTGGATGTTGGGACATCAAGAAACACGTATAGCGGAAATAAATAAAAAGGGAAATGTTCTTAATGATGATAATGGAACATTCAAAGGCAAACTACAACTAAACAATAAAACTGGATCTCTCACCATAACAAACATCAGTATTACACACTCTGGTCTTTATAAACTAACTATCACAAACAGTAGAAGAAGAAATTCATCCAGGAAATACTATGTTATTGTTTATGGTGAGTTTGCTCAATACATCTTATTTTTTTACTTGCATGTTTAGTGCTGACTAATGTAAATGGTGAATAAAATATATAGCAGTAGTTCTCAGTCCTTGACTTTCATGCATCTAAATATAACACGTTTCTCTTTGGTTGTCCAGCTCCTTTACCTGTTCCTGTCATCACCTATGAATCTTCACAGTGTCCTTCATCATCATCAAGCTCAAAATGTTCCTTATTGTGTTCAGTGTTGAATGTGAGAGATGTGAGTCTGTCCTGGTACAAAGGAAACAGTTTATTGTCCAGGATCAGTGTGTCTGATCTCAACATCAGACTCTCTCTACCTCTGGAGGTTGAATATCAGGATACAAACACATACAGATGTGTGGTGAACAATAACATCACAAACCAAACTCAACATCTCAATATCAACATCTGTCAGCTGTGTCCAGGTATACAACTATAATTATAATGTTTAATAATCTCTTATTCTTTAATAGTCATTATGATGTAAAAATGACATTATTTTCTACTTTTTTGTATGTTGTATATCGCATTATTTAGCTGTTATCACACTGCAGTTTTCTTCAATATCTTAAAAAATGCAGCAAAATAACCTTTTGAAGTAAATCTTTATTTAATTACTCTTATAAAAGTATCATTAATGTTACAATAGATTGAAACTAAACTTTATCTTTATGTATTACAGAAACCTGGACCATGATGCAGATAGTTGCTGTTACAACTGCCGTTTTTTTGCTGATGACCATAGTGTGTGTGATGTGCTGCAACTTAAATAAGTTTATAAACTCCAATCAGAGTGAATAAGCATGTAAAAACTCTGTTACTTATCTGTTTTTTCTTTACACATGCTTGCTGGAATAAAAGCAAGCATGAAATGAAGATAATTGTTTAGTTGGTTAAAGTTTGGTTGCTAAACACAGTATTAACGTTTTTCTCTTAATAATTTAAATGAAATTTGACATGCTAATATTATTGTAGCATTCAAATATTTACAAATGTATTGCCTTCAAGTAAGTCACTTTAGATGCCTCTGGATTTGCAATAGATTTTTTGTTTTATTCCAGTAAGATAAAATGTCATTAACCAACAAGTAAATAAATTGAAAACCATATGCCTGTGGCGTCCATTCATTTCCAACATCAAGTTTAAAACTTTCCAAACGCAAGGTGTGCAATTTAACTCTTTCTGTTCCAAGGCCACAAGATCATGATTGACCAGCAGGGGTCACTAAATTAACTTAAACATAAATATCATATGGCTCTAGGTAATCAGGTAATGTCTGATTTATTTGAGTAACTTAGGGCCAAAAGCATTTTAATAAAAACAAAACAATAACTCCGCTCTCTCTTGCTAATCTCAAAGTAATGCAGTACCCTTGTTTGCTAGAAGGTGCACCACAAGCACAAACGTGCAACTTTGCCTAAGATTTTGGCAGTGTTTAATGTTGTGATATTATATTATTAACATCTCTATTGATCATTTTTCAAGTAAATCAGTATACAATATAAGACTTACAGCATTATTTTTATTATTGATATTAATAAAACAGACCTTACATGAATATGTCGCTGTAGCCCACCTTAGAGAGTTTTGTGTTGGCAACTTTGTTTTGCATACAATAAAACACAACAACTGTTATGAAACAGCAACAATTGAACGACTATTGCCACCTAGTGTCTATATACAAATTTACCCTTTGTAGTGTGCATTATTTTGATAAAAGTAACATTTTAAAAAATTAAAATAAACTTTGCAGTATGCAATCTACAAAGGATGAACACTTTAGTTTTCATTATTTTGAAAATAGATGTAACATTTGGAAAAATAAAGATAAACTATGAAGGATGTACACTATAAAGGATGCACACTTTGTATTATGCATTATTTTGGAAAAACAAGTAACATTTGGAAAAATAAAGATAAACTTGCAGTAATGCACTCTACAAAGGATGCAAATTTTATAGTGTGCATTATTTTAAAAATAGATGTAACATTTGGAACTTTTTACTGTTACTTTGTAGTATGCACACTATGAAGGATGCACACTAAAAAAAGATGTAAAAATTGGTACAGTTATTTTACCCTCTTGTAGTATGCACACTACGAAGGATGCACACTTTGTAGGGTGCACACTGCGAAGGATGCACACTTTGTAAGGTGCACACTACGAAGGATGCACACTTTATAGGGTGCACACTACGAAGGATGCACACTTTGTAGTATGCACACTACGAAGGATGCACACTTTATAGGCTGCACACTTTTTAATTTGCATTATTTAAAAAATAGATGTAACATTTGGAACTTTTTGCTGTTACTTTGTAGTATGTACACTACGAAGGATGCACACTGTAATATGCATACTACGAAGGATGCACACTTTGTAGGGTGCACACTACGAAGGATGCACACTTTGTAGGGTGCACACTTTTTAATTTGCATTATTTAAAAAAGATGTAACATTTGGACCAGTTTTCACCCTCTGTGGTATGCACACTACGAACAATGCACACTACGAAGGATGCAGACTTTGTAATATGCACACTACGAAGGATGCACACTTTGTAGGGTGCACACTACGAAGGATGCACACTTTGTAGGGCTTACATTATGAAGGATGCACACTTTGTAGTATGCATACTATTTAGTAACATTTGGAAAAGAAAAATAACCTTTCTAGAATTTACCCTACAATGGATGCACCATATAAAGGATGCACCCTTTATAGTATGCACACTTGATATGTGCACCCATTGTAGGACTGATCCTTTGTAGTTGTATAGATGACTTGCCTTAATGTTGTTCTTGACGCTGTGTTTAACGCCTCTTGTCTCTAGAAGCCACATTTTCTGCCTATTCTCTCAGACACAAGTATGTGTAGCATTGTTTAAAGTTGCACCTTTTAGTCTCCTGTGTGAATCAGGACCATCTTCAGAGCAACAGGCTGCATACATCATAAAGACTGTCTTATTTCAAAATATTAACAATTACAAAGTTGACCATTATTCTTAGTTAATTGTAAATTGTTTTAATATGCGTATGACTTGTGAATGTAATGTTCAGTTAACTGAAATAAAACAGGCTTGATGCAGCCTTCAATTTGAGAAACGTCCAATGTCTCATAGCTACTGATCCCTCCCTCACTTGAAGGCGGGGCTTGCATTTTCCCACATCATAGTAATAAAACTGATGTGTGTTGTGTTAATGTCTGCTATGTTTGGTTGAACTGAAATGTTCAATATGGACCTCTGCTTTCTATGGCTCTGTCTATTATTTTGGCACTCTGGCGGTAAGTTTTGACTACATTTATCTTTATTTTTTTTTTTTGAATGTTACTTTTTTGCCAAAAGAATGATACTTTATTTATTTGATGTTGTTTTGTGCTATAGATGTGCTGGGTGTTGAGACGTTGTTTGTGAAGCAAGGAGATACAGTTATTCTTCACACAGGTGTTACTGCATTACAGCCTTATAATCATTTAATTTGGAGGTTTGGACCTAAAAACATCATCATTGCTGAACTCCCTGTTCATCAGACTTTTATCTTTGATAATAACGGATTTGGCTACAATCTGGGACTGAACGAAGAGACTGGATCTCTAACCATCTACAGCATCAACACAGATTACTCTGGAGTATTTACAGTAGACATCACCATCCCAAAACTACACAAGAGCATCATCAATAATGTCTTAAATAAGAGTTTCAACGTTATTGTTTCTGGTATTATAATTGGCCTATGTTTAAGCATTTAAGCTTGATTTTAAATGAATTGATTTTTATTTGATCTAACCTGTCATGTTTCCTAGATCCTCTACCTGTTCCTGTCATCATGAGAAACTCATCAAGCTGTTCATCATCATCATCAGAAAGATCATCAAGTTCAAAATGTGTGTTGTTGTGTTCAGTGTTGAATGTGAGAGATGTGAGTCTTTCCTGGTACAAAGGAAACAGTTTATTGTCCAGCATCAGTGTGTCTAAACCAAAACCTACTGCTAGTCCAGATGCAGATGGGGAATATATTCGTAAAAGGTCCTACGATGTGATGGCGAATCCAAACAGCGTCTTGGCTAACACCTCCGCGTCTCTTCCACTAGAGGTGGAATATACGGATACAAGCACATACAGCTGTGTGGTGTCCAATTCAACCAGCAAACAGACTCAACATCCTAACATTGCACAGATCTGTCAGCAATGTCCAGGTTGGTCAGTTCTGATGAAGCCTGATCTTAAGCAGTTACTTATCCAAAATGATTAGTGGTTGACAGCCTCGATCATGTAATGGGTCATTTAATTTTTTCAACACGATACAGTTTCTTGCCAGGTAAAATATTAAGAGACGTATAAAAGTTGATATCGTTTTCTGTTTCAGGACCCATGCCACCTTTATATCTTTTAGCACTGATACCAGTTGTTCTGGGATTGTTCTTGGTTGGGATGTTTCTCTGCTGGAAGTATGGAAAAGAAAGACAAGAGGGCAAGTATTCAGTGTTTTGCTGTCGTGTGAAGTGTTATTTTCTATTATAGTAAAAGAGATGGTTTTGTCTCACAGGAATCTGTTGCAAGACATCTCACAGTGTACTGAAATGGTGTCCAGTAAACACTTACTGTTCAGAATAGCTCAATCTCTCATTGAGGTAGGACAGATAACGCTACTGAATTCAAACCTATAATGTATGTTTTTTATTTTTGTTTAAACACACTTATACTACCTCAAATCCTGATCTTCTGGTTCATCTGGTTGTCAGTATCTGTCCAGGCTGGTGAATAAGCTAATTTATCACAACAACGGGATCATAACATCTTCAACTCCCAGCAACGCCGAACTGAGATCTTGTCCAAACTTGTGTACTGTCATTTGTTTTGTATTTGCTATTGAGGTCATCCATGCCTCCGTTTAGTCTCTGCCATAAAGTTCAAAGTTTCAGTGTCATCTGCATTTTAGCACTGATGTTGGGTAATATTTTATTTAGGGCTTCATTATACCAATAGGTGGCAGCAAGCTTCAAGTTAAAAATTCTGTCTCTGTTTATTGTCAAAAACAAATTGTTAATAATTTGTATCTTAATATGTGTGTTTATTTGTTTTCCAAGGGTTGAATGCAATGGAATGCATGCACTTTATTAAATGTATACCTAGAATTTATCTAAGTCACATGAAGGCATCTGCCAATGGCAAAAATGTGTTGAGTAAAAAGATAAGAGCTGTATATTCTTGTTCTAGATCTGCATTATCATTAATGTGGGGTGAGGCGGGTTAATTAATTACACAAAACACTTTTATTCACATCTGATGCTGACACACATCTGCCAAAATGAAATTGTTAGCTACTCTGCATGGGTTGAGAAAATAAATGAACAGAAAATCCAAACATGAAGTAGATTCATAAATTCATCTGCCGGCTTAATGAACATTTTTTTGTAAACTCACTTAAAATTCAGATTATTTTTCCTGACTGAAATCCTCACTTTTAGTTCAAACTTGTCTTGCATTTTCCTTAAACGTACAACTTTAATCTATATTCTTACAAAAATGTTGTTTACATAATTTTGTGACAATTATGGTAAAATCTACTTTTGGATTTTGATGTTCTGGACTTTTAAATAGAAATTATGCCAAACAGGATGTGAGGATCTTTTTGGCCAAACTATCCCTTTATTATGTTTCTTTCAAAACTATCTAATGCTGGATAAAACTTCTCATTTCTTAAAAGTGTGCAAAAGAAGTAAAATTTGAAAAAAAGTTACTTTGTAGTATACACACTACGAAGGATGCGCACTTTGTAGTTTGCACACTACGAAGGATGCACACTTTGTAGTGTGCATTATTTTGGCAAAACAAGTAACATTTGGAAAAATAAAGATAAACTTTTAGTAAACACCACGAAAGAGAATTTAAACTTCTGTCTTTGTTTATTGTCAATTTGTTTAAAAAAAATAAATCTGAAGGTATTTTGGCTTTCTACGAAGGGTGCACACTTTGTAGTGTGCACACTTTGAAGGATGCACACTTTGTAGTGTGCACACTTTGAATGATGCACACTTTGTAGTGTGCATTATTTTGAAGTATGCTCACTTTGTAGAGTGCACACTACAAAGGATGCACACGTTGTAGTTTGCACACTACGAAGGATTTATTTTGGCAAAACAAGTAACATTTGAAAAATAAAGGAAAAACTTTCTAGTAGTGTGACTACAAAAGACAATTTAAACTTCTGTCTGTTTATTTTTTTAAAAATTCTAAAAAACAATAAAACTGAAGGTATTTTGGCTTTCTAGTATGCATCCTGGATGCACACTACGAAGAATGCACACACACTATGGCAAAACAAGTAACATTTTGAAAAAACTTTCTAGTATTCACACTACGAAGGAGAATTTAAACTTCTGTCTCTGTTTATTGTCAATTTGTTAAAAAAAAAAAATCTGAAGGTATTTGGCTTTCTATGAAGGATGCACACTTTGTAGTGTGCACACTTTGAAGGATGCACACTTTGTAGTGTGCACACTACGAAGGATGCACACTTTGTAGTTTGCACACTACGAAGGATTTATTTTGGCAAAACAAGTAACATTTGAAAAATAAAGGAAAAACTTTCTAGCAGTGTGACTACAAAGGAGAATTTAAACTTCTGTCTGTTTATTTAAAAAAAAAAATCTAAAATAAAATAAAACTGAAGGTATTTTGGCTTTCTAGTATGCATCCTGGATGCACACTACGAAGAATGCACACACACTATGGCAAAACAAGTAACATTTTGAAAAAACTTTCTAGTATTCACACTACGAAGGAGAATTTAAACTTCTGTCTCTGTTTATTGTCAATTTGTTTAAAAAATAAATCTGAAGGTATTTTGGCTTTCTACGAAGGATGCACACTTTGTAGTGTGCACACTTTGAAGGATGCACACTTTGTAGTGTGCACACTACGAAGGATGCACACTAGTGTGCATCCTTCGTAGTGTGCATTATTTTGTCAAAACAAGTAACATTTGGAAAAATAAAGATAAACTTTCTAGTATTCACACTATGAAGGAGAATTTAAACTTCTGTCTCTGTTTATTGTCAAAAAACTTTTTAATTTATATCTTCATGTGTTTTTATTTGTTTTCCAAGTGTTGAATGCAATGGAATACATGAACTTCATTAAATGTATACTTAGAATTTATCTAAGTCACTTCGAATGAAAGCATCTGCCAAAGGCATAAATGTGTTGAGAAGAAAGATAAGAGCTGTATATTCTTGTGCTAGTTGTTAAAATTAAATCTGCATCATCATTAATGTGGGATGAGGTGAGTGAATGAATTACACAAAACACTTTTATTCACATCCAGTGCTGACCAAATCTGCCAAATTCTTACTATCCCATGCATGTTAGTTGAGAAAATAAATGAAGAAAAAACTCAAAACATTAAGTGGATTAAGTAATGGACTGCTTGAGAAAGACACAAAGACATCTAAAGCACAAGATCATGAAAAATGCAATACAGTAAATATAGTAAAAAGAGACAATAATGTATTTGACCTTGTTGTGGTATTTAGCCCTATATGTTATATATAATAATTTGGGTGTAAGATGTACTCTACAAAATCTGATGTATAAATTAATCTGCCGGTTTAATGCATTTTGTGTGTTTATGAAATATAATGAAATATAGTGGTCAATACTACACAATATCAGTCCAAGTTGTGAAGACACTGGTTTCATTGTATTTTTTGTAAACTCACTGATTTGTATTTTCTGTTTCTGTGTGTTTGTTATCTTACTGTGTTGTAATGTTGTGTCTTTTGTGTGGGTTTTTTTGGACCTTGAGTCTATAATAAAGTTTCACATGACAAGACAAAGGCATTGTGAGATGGTGAGTGTGCTCCAATGTTCATAAATGGCACCCTGAAGGGAAAACAATGGGGGTGATTTAAGAAGGGTTCTCAAGTTGACGTATTTTTGAAACTGTGAATAATAGACTTTGAAAGGAATACTACAAATGTGATCATTTTTTTGTCCTCCCTGGAATGGCAACGCCTCTTTCAAAATGTTAAAGACTTTGAACAAGCTTATTCAGCATCTCTTTTCACAGCGATATGGAGTTTGAAATTCCCATACAAATTTTGAGGATAATGTTTGCTTTGTTTTAAATAAATCCACCGTATTATTTTTTACAGTTGTAGTATTAACCAAATACATTATCTGTTGTAAATAAAGTTTACTGTAGTAAGACTAGAGTTAGGGATTTTACTACTACAGTTTACCACAAGAAATACTAAAGTAAACTACTGTTACCTTAAATGTTTTATTATTGAAATAATACCATTTAGTTACAAACATCCTCTGCATTCAAATAAAATCAATGTATTAAAATAACTGTGGAAACTATTTATGATAAAATGTGAAAAGGATTCATTCAGACTCCAAGTTTCCAAAGCTTGACATTACACCCATGCCAGACTCTGCATCCTATATCTCAAATTCCAGTTGTATTATCCTGCTTTGGCATTCTTGAATAAATTAATAACTGCGTAATATGTTCCAGTAACTATAACTATGGCAACGCCGTAACAATGCAGCTGTTAAATAATTAAACATCTCAAAGCCCTTTTACATCATCACAATACAAATGTTGTCATGTTTCCAGAGAGTTTTAGCACTATGTAGGGATTTTTCAACCTATTGGGTTAAAAAGGACAAACCCAACCTTGGGTTGTAATTTGGGTTGTTATTGGGTCAAA
This sequence comes from Misgurnus mizolepis, assembly GCA_025389145.1. Lineage (NCBI taxonomy): Eukaryota > Metazoa > Chordata > Actinopteri > Cypriniformes > Cobitidae > Misgurnus > Misgurnus mizolepis. Next base: position 9,816,233 of record JAIFKI010000021.1, read on the forward strand.
TGACCATGTCTTTGAATTCAGGCTAAAGTTCAGTTCTGACCAAACATAAAATAACCATTTTTAATGCTGATAAACAATTTAATCTTTGATTTTTAAACTTTTGAATAAAATTTCTCTCACCCTATTTATTAACCAAGACTATAATGACATCCATGAACATGTATTTCTTCATATGCCTTTAATTCTTTTCGTTTTCTTTTTTATTTCATTTGTTTAGTTGTTTTTATTAAGTCAATGTTAAATGAATTAGATGGTCAGTGGCCCAAAATTATTTTCTATTGATAAAAATTTATTCAGGGTGTGTAAAGCCTATTTTCTGTAATTTACGTCGGCATGTACTTTTAGGTAATCTCTAAGGTCATATGGAGCTTTTTTCTGGAAAAGAATCAGTATATTTTACACATTAGCACAACAAGCAACTTAATCGTATGATAAGAATTAATTTATTCTCATTTGAGATTTTAAATGATTTATGTTTCAGGTGTGTTTGGTGCTGATGGAGATGAAGTGAAGTCAGTGTCAGTGATGGAGGGAAAGTCTGTTACTCTAGACCCTAATATTACTGAAATACAGAGAGGTGATCACATACTGTGGAGATTTGAAACTCAAGATACATCTGAAACTCTTCATGTAGCTGAATTTGTTGAAAATAGGAGCTTAGTACACTATGAAGGATGCACCTTTGTTTTTTTATAAAAAAAAAAATAAATAAACAATAAATCCAAAGGTATTTTGGCTTTCTAGTGCAGTAGAAAAGATCCACACTTTGTAATGAATTTATTTTATAAAAACAATAAATCCAAAGGTATTTTGGCTTTCTAGTGCACTACAAAGGATCCACACTTTGTAGTGAATATTTTATTAAAAAAAACAATAAATCCAAAGGTATTTTGGCTTTCTAGTACACTACGAAGGAAGTACCCTTTGTAGTGTGCACACTATGAAGGATGCACCCTTTGTAGTGTGCACACTACGAAGGATGCACACTTTGTAGTGAATTTTTTTTATAAAAAAATAAATAAATAAACAATAAATCCAAAGGTATTTTGGCTTTCAAGTGCACTACAAAGGATCCACACTTTGTAATGAATTTTTTTTATAAAAACAATAAATCCAGGTATTTTGGCTTTCTAGTGCACTACAAAGCATCCACACTTTGTAATGAATTTATTTTATAAAAAACACTAAATCCAAAGGTATTTTGGCTTTCTAGTACACTACAAAGGATCCACACTTTGTAATGAATTTATTTTATAAAAAAAACTAAATCCAAAGGTATTTTGGCTTTCTAGTACACTACGAAGGATGCACCCTTTGTAGTGTGCACAATACGAAGGATGCACACTTTGTATTGAATTTTTTTATAAAAAAATAAACAATAAATCCAAAGGTATTTTGGCTTTCTAGTGCACTACAAAGGATCCACACTTTGTAGTGAATATTTTATAAAAAACAATAAATCCAAAGGTATTTTGGCTTTCTAGTACACTACGAAGAATGCACCCTTTGTAGTGTGCACACTACGAAGGATGCACACTTTGTAGTGTGCACACTACGAAGGATGCACACTTTGTAGTGAATTTTTTTTATTTAAAAAAATAAATAAACAATAAATCCAAAGGTATTTTGGCTTTCTGGTACATTACAAAGGATCCACACTTTGTAATGAATTTATTTTATAAAAAACACTAAATCCAAAGGTATTTTGGCTTTCTAGTGCACTACAAAGGATCCACACTTTGTAATGATTTTATTTTATAAAAAACACTAAATCCAAAGGTATTTTGGCTTTCTAGTGCACTAGAAAAGATCCACACTTTGTAATGAATTTATTTTATAAAAACAATAAATCCAAAGGTATTTTGGCTTTCTAGTACACTACGAAGGATGCACCCTTTGTAGTGTGCACACTACGAAGGATGCACACTTTGTAGTGAATTTTTTTATTAAAAAAAATAATAAACTATAAATCCAAAGGTATTTTGGCTTTCTAGTGCACTAGAAAAGATCCACACTTTGTAATGAATTTATTTTATAAAAACAATAAATCCAAAGGTATTTTGGCTTTCTAGTGCACTAGAAAAGATCCACACTTTGTAATGAATTTATTTTATAAAAAAAACAGTAAATCCTATGGTATTTTGGTTTTCTAGTACACTATGAAGGATGCAACCTTTGTAGTGTACACACTACGAAGGATGCACCCTTTGTAGTGTGCACACTACGAAGGATGCACACTTTGTATTGAATTTTTTTATAAAAAATAAAAATAAACAATAAATCCAAAGGTATTTTGGCTTTCTAGTGCACTACAAAGGATCCACACTTTGTAGTGAATATTTTATAAAAAAACAATAAATCCAAAGGTATTTTGGCGTTCTAGTACACTACGAAGGATGCACCCTTTGTAGTGTGCACACTACGAAGGATGCACCCTTTGTAGTGTGCACACTACGAAGGATGCACACTTTGTAGTGAATTTTTTTATTTAAAAAAATAAATAAATAAACAATAAATCCAAAGGTATTTTGGCTTTCTAGTACACTACAAAGGATCCACACTTTGTAATGAATTTATTTTATAAAAACAATAAATCCAAAGGTATTTTGGCTTTCTAGTACACTACGAAGGAAGTACCCTTTGTAGTGTGCACACTATGAAGGATGCAACCTATGAATTTATTTAATAAAAAACAATAAATCCAAAGGTATTTTGGCTTTCTAGTGCACTAGAAAAGATCCACACTTTGTAACGAATTTATTTTATAAAAAAACAATAAATCCTATGGTATTTTGGTTTTCTAGTACACTATGAAGGATGCAACCTTTGTAGTGTACACACTACGAAGGATGCACACTTTGTAGTGAATATTTTATAAAAAAAACAATAAATCCAAAGGTATTTTGGCTTTCTAGTACACTACGAAGGATGCACATTTTGTAGTGAATTTTTTTATAAAGAAAAATAAATCCAAATGTAATTTGGCTTTCTAGTACACTACAAAGGATGCACACTACGAAGAATGCACCCTTTGTATTTTGGTATTTTGGCTTTCTAGTGCACTAGAAAAGATCCACACTTTGTAATGAATTTATTTTATAAAAAACAATAAATCCAAAGGTATTTTGGCTTTCTAGTACACTACGAAGGATGCACATTTTGTAGTGAACTTTTTTATAAAGATAAATAAATCCAAATGTATTTTGGCTTTCAAGTACACTACGAAGGATGCACACTTTGTAGTGATTTTTTTTATAAAAAACAATAAAAAACAATAATCCAAAGGTATTTTGGCTTTCTAGTACACTACGGAGGATGCACACTTTTTTATAAAGAAAAATAAATCCAAATGTATTTTGGCTTTCAAGTACACTACGAAGGATGCACACTTTGTAGTGATTTTTTTATAAAGAAAAATAAATCCAAATGTATTTTGGCTTTCAAGTACACTACGAAGGATGCACACTTTGTAGTGATTTTTTTATAAAGAAAAATAAATCCAAATGTATTTTGGCTTTCAAGTACACTACGAAGGATGCACACTTTGTAGTGATTTTATTTTATAAAAAAAACAATAAATCCAAAGGTATTTTGGCTTTCTAGTACACTACGAAGGATGCACATTTTGTAGTGAACTTTTTTATAAAGATAAATAAATCCAAATGTATTTTGGCTTTCAAGTACACTACGAAGGATGCACACTTTGTAGTGATTTTTTTTATAAAAAACAATAAAAAACAATAATCCAAAGGTATTTTGGCTTTCTAGTACACTACGGAGGATGCACACTTTGTAGTGAATTTTTTATATAAAAAACAATAAAAATAACAATAAATCCAAAGGGTTTTTTAATTTCTAGTACAATACAAAGGATCCACACTTTGTATTGAATTTTTTATAATAAAAACAATAAAAAAACTATATATCCAAAGGTATTTTGGCTTTCTAGTACACTACGGAGGATGCACACTTTGTAGTGAATTTTTTATATAAAAAACAATAAAAATAACAATAAATCCAAAGGGTTTTTTAATTTCTAGTACAATACAAAGGATCCACACTTTGTATTGAATTTTTTATAATAAAAACAATAAAAAAACTATATATCCAAAGGTATTTTGGCTTTCTAGTACACGACAAAGGATGCACACTTTGTAGTGATTTTTTTTATAAAAAACAAAAAATCCGAAGGTGTTTTGGCTTTCTATTACACTACGAAGGAAGCACACTTTGTAGTGATGCACACTTCAAAGGATGCACCACCCTTTAATCTGCATCATAATTAATGTGGATCGAAGCGAGTTAATTACACAAAACACTTTTATTCACATCCGGTGCTGACACACATCTGCCAAATTCTTACTATCCCATGCATGTGAAAATAAATGAAGAAAAAACTCAAAACATTAAGTGGATTAAGTAATGGACTGCTTGAGAAAGACACAAAGACATCTAAAGCACACGATCATGAAAAATACAATACAGTAAATATAGTAAAAAGAAACAATAATGTATTTGACCTTGTTATGGTATTTAGCACCATGTTATATATAATAATTTGGGTGCAAGATGTACTCTACAAAATCTGATGTATACATTTAATCTGCCGGTTTAATGCATTTTGTGTGTTTATGAAATATAGTGGTCAATACTACACAATATCAGTCCAAGTTGTGAGGTTTCAACTCACTGATTTGTATTTTCTGTTTCTGTGTGTTTGTTATCTTACTGTGTTGTTGTGTTTTTGTTTTATTAAATTGGACCTTGAGTCTATAATAAAGTTTCACATTACAAGACAAAGGCATTGTGAGATGGTGAGTGTGCTCCAATGTTCATAAATGGCACAAAGGGGACAATAGGAAGATTTAAGAAGGCTTTTCCAATTGACGTAATTTTGAAACTGTGGATAATAAAGGCTTTGAATGTTAACAGATGTGGTCATTTGTGTGTCCCCCTCGGACTGACCACGCCTCTTTTAAAATTTTAAGGACCTTGAACAAGCTTATTCAGCGTCTCTTTTCACAGCGATATGGAGTTTGACGTTCCAATACTATTTTTGAGGACAATGTTTGCAAACATTGTTTATCTTTGGTTGTGTATTTTGATCTCTAACGGTAAGTCTGTTTATCTTACAGGTTATCACACATCAAAATATACTGTAGTATACTTTAGTATTTACTATAGTGAACCGCAATATATTGTGGTGTACTGTCATATGCTGTAGTACTTGTACTAGTATATAAAAGTGCATAATACACTGCAGTAACTAGTAAATGTATTAAATGTAATATGTAGCATACTTTAAAGTTTACTGTGGTAAGTTTAAGAAAAGCTATAGTTTTTTACTACTGCAGTTTACCACAGTAAATACTAAAAGTATAATACTGTTAACTTTATGTTTAATTATTTAAATAAAACTTCTAATTTTGGGTATAAATCTTTTAAGAAATATTTATTGATGAAAAATGATTTTATATAATGGGAGACCGCTGGAAAGAGCAAAAGAAAATTTCACTAAAGCCACTGAAGTCGTTTCTACGACTTTCCAAATGAGAAAAGAAATGGACAGAAGAAATAAATATGCCATTATTTAAAACCATGCAGCTTCATGCAGCTTCAAATACAATCAATTTATTAAAATAACTGTGGAGACTATTCATGATAATCTGTGAAAAAGGTTTATTCAGACCCCAAGTTTCCAAGGCATGACCTTACACCCATGCCAAGACTCTGCATCCTGTATCCCAAATTCCAGTTGTATTAACCCGCTTTGGCATTCTTGAATAAATTAATAACTGCGTAATACGGTCTAGTAACTATTGCAACGCCGTAGCAATGCAGCTGTTAAACAATGAAACATCTCAAAGCCATTTTACATCATCACAAATACAGATGTTGTCATGTTTCCAGAGAACTTTAGCAATATGTTGGGTTTTTTCAACCTATTGGGTCAAAAAGGGACGAACGTTGTAATTTGGGTTGTTATTGGGTCAAATAATCATGTCTGTGAAATTCAGGCTAAAGTTCAGTTCTGACCAAACATAAAATAACAATTTTTAATGCTGATAAACAATTTAATCTTTGATCTTTAAACTTTTGAATAAAATTTCTCTCACCTTATTTAGTAACCAAGACTATAATGACATCCATGAACATGTATTTCTTCATATGCCTTTAATTCTTTTCGTTTTCTTTTTTATTTCATTTGTTTAGTTGTTTTTATTAAGTCAATGTTAAATGAATTAGATGGTCAGTGGCCCAAATTTATTTTCTATTGATACAAATTTATTGAGGGTGTGTAAAGCCTATTTTCTGTAATTTACGTCGGCATGCACTTTTAGGTAATCTCTAAGGTCATATGGAGCTTTTTTCTGGAAAAACATCAGTATATTTTACACATTAGCACAACAAGCAACTTAATCGAAGAAGAATAAATTTATTCTCATTTAAGATTTTAAATGATTTATGTTTCAGGTGTGTATGGTGTTGATGGAGATGAAGTAAAGTCAGTGTCAGTGATGGAGGGAGATTCTGTTACTCTGGACCCTAATATTACTGAAATAGAGACAAATTATCAAATAATGTGGATGTTTGTAGCTCAAGATACATCTGAAACTCTTCATGTAGCTGAATTTGTTGAAAAGAAGGGCTTTGTATATGATGATGATAAGAGATTCCGAAATAAACTAAATTTTGACAATCAAAATGGATCTCTCACCATCACAAACCTTAGCATCAAACACTCGGGAGTTTATAAAGTACAGATCAACAGCAAGACACCTTCATACAAGACATTCAATGTTACTGTCTATGGTGAGTCACTGCACAGTCAGAGACTTTCGCTTGGTAGGTTTCTCCCCACCTTTCCACTTTCATGTGTGCTTGGTTCTTGTTGGATGTTGTTCCTTCACTATTTGCTAAAACACCCCAAAAAAACTTTCTTGATTGTCTTGCATTTTCTTAAAAGGTACATCGTTAGTCTTACAATTATGTTTAGATAATTTTGTTACTATGATGGTAAAAATGACCTTAAGATTTTGATGACTTAGACTTCATGTCATGCCAAGCAAGATCTGAGGCTGTAACTCCTACTGCAAAAAATGATTTTCAAGAAAAATAGTCTTAGTATTTTGTCTTGTTTTCAGTAAAATATCTAAAAATTCTTAAATTAAGATGCTTTTTATGATGAGCAAAACGACCCAATAAAATAAGTCTAGTTTTTAGACCAAAAATATCAAATTTAAGTGCTGTTGGGCATTAAACAAGCAAAATAATGTGCCAATGGGGTAAGCAAAAAATTATTGAAAAATTTTCTTAAACACTACATTCAAGAGAAATTCAAGAAAAATATGCTTACCCCATTGGCAGATTTTTTTTTTTTTTTTTTGGCTCGTTTTATGAACAAAATCACTTAAATTTGATATTGTGGGTCTAAAAACTAGACTTATTTTATTGGGTCGTTTTGCTCATCAAGAAAAAGCATCTTAATTTAAGAATTTTTAGATATTTTTACTGAAAACAAGACAAAAATACTAAGATTTTTTTTTTCTTGAAAATCATTTTTTGCAGTGTACAATACTTTTGCATTTAACAATACTTTTAATTAAACTTCCTTGGTGAACCTATGCCACCTTTTGATTAGATGAAATGCCTTAAAGGTTAGTTCATTCAAAAATGAATATTCTTTCATTATTTACCCACCCTCAAGTTATTTCAAACCTGTATACATTTCTTTGTTTCGCTGGATACAAAGGAAAATATTTGTTATCAAGCAGGAATCAGAAGCACCATTGACTTCCATCATAGGAAAAAAATTACTATGGAAGTCAATGGTGCTCAAAAATGGTTTGGTTACACACTGTAAAAAAGTTCCGTAGAAATTTCAATGTTATTGCAGCTGGGTTGCCGGTAATTTACCGTAGATTTACATTTATGTTATTTACTGGCAAGAGTTTGTTCAAAGTTAAATAAATTTCAAATATTAACAAGTCTTTATCTTTACAGAATAAAACTATAAAATAACCGCCTCATGCAAAGCATTCTGGGAACCAGAAATCATCATCAACCTTTTTCTGTTTTTTGGTCCACACTCTAAAAAAATAATCCGTAAAAAAACGGATAATGTCCTGGCAGAAAATTACCGGTACGTTTTCCGTTATTTCACAGAGATTTCGGTTTATTCAAAAACTGAACATGCTGTAGACTTATAGAACACTGTCCGTAGATTTACGGAACATTGTCCGTAGGCTTTCGGGACACTTCAATCTGCCTATGAAACGCAACAATGGTGACAATCAACAACAAAGCTTTATGCCGCAATGCATGCTGGGTACTAGGATTGTAGAAAACTCTTTTTTAACATTTACTCTCACCATTGTTGAGATTTGTATCCAAAGTGTTGATGTCTCTGAAGCAAAAACCACAGCTGACACATTTGCAGCAATCTCACTCAATACAATGTGTTTTAGATCAGCATAGAGTGTCACTTTTATACATTTCAGATCTTCATTCTTATTTCATGTTTAAATGCTAGGCAGCATAACATAAAAACAACTAAGCTTTGATGACATCATAGACAAATCCCCTTACTCAAGCAACAAACAAGTTATAATTGCTACAAGCAAAAACATTGTTGCAAAGTTAAAAGAGCAGAGTCAGTTCAGAAAAGGTCAAGGGACAAAAGCCCAACTAAAGGGAACACTAATCACCATAGTGGTGACTTCAAATGAATCTGAAACAAACACAAACTGTAGATTTAATGTGATAAATGTTGTGGTAAATATCCATTTGACTTACACGTCACGTCAGAAAGAAGATTTGTCTACTAAATCACATGTGTCGATGCTGGAATAGTTGAACACTTGTATCTTGTTCTGACAGCATTTGTTTAGAAGTTAAACATCATCCATGTTAGAAAAGAACTCTGCAAGCAAATTGTAATTTTAGGTTTCAAACAGAGATGGTGATAGAGAGGCAAAAGTAAAAGATTGCAGCAGGAGTTGTTGCACCCATAATGCAACATGTTTTTTTTTAAACGGATAAACGCCTGTAAAACATAAATACGAAAAAATTCCTTCATATTTACACAGTACTTTTTACGGATTTTTTTTAGAGTGCAGATTTTGTTTCACAGAATGTTTTGCTTGATGCTGTTTTTTAGTTTTACTCTGTAAAGACAAAGACTTTATGTTTTCATTTAACTTTGAACAAAATGTTGCCAGAAAAAAACATAAATGTAAATCTACGGTAAATTACCGGCAACTCAGCTGCAATTTCTACGGAATTTTTTTACAGTGCAAACATTGGTTAAAAATATTTTACTTTGCATTCAACAAAACAAAGAAATTTTAAAAAGGGTGAGTAAATTATTTTTTGTAAACTATCCCTTTAACCTTAATAGGCTTTATGCCCAGCTGCACTACTTCCTGAACTTCAGCCAGCTCCCTGTTTCCTGTCTTCCATTATTGGACAAACTGGTTAATCCTGGTATGTCTGATTATTGTTGTTGTGACTACTGAGGTCAGGCACACCTGGATTAATCAGTTTGGCCAATAATGGCAGACAGGAAACAAGGAGCTGGCTGAAGTTCAGGAAGTAGTGCAGCTGGGCATAAAGCCTATTGTGCTTCTCTGTCAAGCTGATACGTTTACTCTTTGATTAAACTTTGATTAAAATCTCTTTTTTTAGGAATGTGTTATATTAATAACAGTATTATGTTTATTTGTTTATTACAGATCACATCTGGCCATCAAACATTCCTCTTATAGTTTATGTTTCTCTTGCTGTTAGTGTGGCTGTGCTTTTGGCTGTAGGTGTGAGATGGTCGAGGTTGAGGCAACCAATTCATGAAGAAACATCACCTATATTGTCCAATCCATGAGAAAAAAAATAGGTTTAAAAAAGTTATCAAATAACATTATCATTTTTTTAAAGTGGCGGTACCTCAACCAACATGAAGAATCACATTTGAATCATCGTCCGTCATTATTTTCATCACAGCATTTGATGCTTTTAATTACAGTACATGTGCTGCTAATACACAAAAAGATTGATGTTACAGTAATTAATATGTTCCTTTCAAAACTATCTAATGCCAATGTGCTGAAGAAGTCTGTACGTAACTCTGTTGTCATTAAAACAAGATCTTGGTCAAAATTGAATGTAAATATGGAAATAATCGTTGTGACACTGCAGGTTTACAGCAGACACTTTAAACCAAAATGACTTACAGTGGATTCATTCTGTGCATTTTTATTAGTATGTGTCATCTGGGATCAAACCCATGACCTTTGTGGTGCTAACAAAATGCTCTACCAACTGAGCAACGGGAACACTGGAACACTGTAGCTGTAATGAAATGTTAAAGTGTTCAACAAAACATTAGTGTGCAACTTTTTAAAACCTAAAATCACACATTTAAAATATTTTTGTTATTTATTTCTTAATTATTTAACATTTATTATTTAGGTTTCTCTCTCTAGTGACTTACAATTTTTCATAATGTGCCAAGTCAGCCGACTCCAGTGTTTTAAATTGTTTTGTATTACAGAGATTGTATTGTATTATCTTGTCACATGACACATATGAGGTCATGTCTCAGTTTTTCTCTATTCCAGTAAGTCTGAATAGACACACTATTATTTCTTCCTTCCATACTTCCTTTCATTTTAATTTGTAATTTCTTCAAAATGAACAAAAAACAAGCAAAAATATGAAGTATTTATAAAATAAGGGATTTGAATGTATTCTAAAATAAGCTGAAATTTTTTCTTATTCATTTGTTACAGAGATTTGATATATATATTTTCTATAAGGGTCTCCATTCCACTGCTTTTTTATTCCATTATGATCACCTATTTGATCTGGATAAATGCTTCCAATATTAAAAGTATGATTTGTCTCTCTAGTTTATATTAAATCTGCTGTTTTCTTTTTTTTCTTTTTTATTATTTGTACTTTCGTTAATTTTACTAGAGCTTTATATTATTACATTATAATGATAACATTGATTTTCACACAATAATCACTGTGTAAACTTCTATTTTTTTCCCTTTAGTACATGAGAAAAATAATGTTATTAATATTTTTGGAGGCAATAACTATTCAATCAAATCTGCAATAAACCCATGTATTTTATTATATATTCAATAATTTCATATTCTGTGTTTTCATTTATTCAAAGCTGATTTGCAAGAATGTAACATTGTAAAAAAAATACGAATTTGAAATAAATATAAAAATTGTGAGCTTCCACACTTTAATTGCTTATTGCAGCGTTGGATCAAAAAGGGACAAACACAACCCATTGGATTGTAATCAAACAATTCTGTGTTAAAATCTTTCACAAATGCCTTTCGTTAATCTGACCACATACACACTTTCCAATTAATGCTTTTCAGACAATAAGGTTTTTTTAATAGTTGCTTTTTTTACTGCTATTATTTATTTCATTATTCAATATAATTCAGTCTAAATAGTCAAAGAAGCAAAATTGGAATTTGGCAGAAGGACCATATTTAGTTTCATTCTGGAAAACATAACAATGACGTCTTTAAAATACAGAGGGCGCTGTTGAGACTTTATTTGTTCAAGATGCACTTGGTAGTTGTCAAAAAGATCCTAATGTTCACCGTCTCTGACATCGCTAGTATTATTTGTAATAGTTTGTTTAGTTGAAAGAGGAGTTGGTCGATTCATTTTTTTTTTATTCATTTTTAAACCAACCATAAAGCCGCAATTTCCAAATCTTGCAGTACCCTTTGTTGCCGGTAGGTGCCCCCCAAGCACAAACGTGCAACTCTGCATACGTTTTTGGCAGTGTTTTAATGTTTTGAGTTTTGTGTTGGCAACTTTATTGTACATACAGCAAAACAAAACAAGACCTGGTTGTGATTTATTTACAAGTATTGCCACATAGTGTCCATATAAAACTTATATCAGTGACTTTATGAAGATATTTTTGCTTTCGCTTTCTGTTTATATCTGACGTAAAAGACGAGAAGCGCGACAGCAGACACGCCCACCAGAGCATAAAACAATGAGGGCATCACTCTCTTCCAATGACTGTATAACGGTACAGAGTCTGGGGAAGAAAAAGACAAATATTTTATAATGAATTTCACTATTTTCACCTTGTTTCCTTTTACAAAAGAAAATTTAAGAAACATGAGATTTTTTGTTTACATACAAAAATAAATAAATGCTAACCTACTTAAACAGACATCAGTGATGTTGAGGTGTTGAGTTTGGTTTGTGATGGTATTGTTGAGTACACAGCTGTATGTGTTTGTATCCTGATATTCAACCTCCAGAGGTAGAGAGAGTCTGATGTTGAGATCAGACACACTGATGCTGGACAATAAACTGTTTCCTTTGTACCAGGACAGACTCACATCTGTCACATTCAACACTGAACACAACAACACACATTTAGAGACTGATGATGATGACGATGAACTTTGTGAAGAGATTACAGGAATGGGCAGATGAGCTGAAAAACAAAAATGATAGGCTACTACAGTATGTGATGATAAAATTATAGTAGATTCACAACTATCTGTAGAGTTACACAACAAAACAGAATGATATTTAACTCACCATAGACAGTAAGATTGAATCTCTTGTATAAAGTTTCTCTGTTGCTAAAGATCTGTAGTTTATAAAGTCCAGTGTGTGTGATTGTGATGTTTGTGATGGTGAGAGATCCAGTCTGACTGTCCAGAATCAATCTGTCTCCAAATGTCTCATTACTGTTATACATATCAATGCTTTTTTTATAGATTTCAGCTATACGAGTCTCCTGAGGTCCAAACATCCACAATATCTGATCACGTTCCTGTATTTCAGTAACATTAGTGTGTAGAGCAACAGAATCTCCCTCCATCACTGACATTGACTTCACTTCATCTCCATCAACACCAAACACACCTGAAAGAGCGTACGGTAAAATAGCGTTAAGTAGCATAATTTGAGCATTAATCTTTAAAAAAAAAAAGATTTTAAACCTTCAACACATACATCAAAAATAATAATAATAATAATAATAATAATGTTAATAATCTTACCTCCTATGCAAATAAAAAACAAGATTAAAGAGCACATGTTTGAAAGCATTTTAGGAGCGAGTCTGCATGACTGTCGTTCTGGTTGTCGAACACTTTGAACGTCATGTGGTCAACTTGTGAAGATTTAACCAATGGCGACTGTCCTCAGTACGTTTACAGGAAGTTTTCGTCAGAGTTCACCATTATATATGAAATGTTATTTGAAAACTTATACCACAAGCTGTTGAATGCATTATTCTGATTGGTTGGGAAATGTTCCACATGCATTATTTTTACAATAAACGCACACCTAAATGGTCAAATGTCTTAAAATAACCTTCAGAGCAATGTCTGTGGTGACTGTGGAATAATTGACTCCGGTCCTTTGTTTGAATTATTTTAAAATAATGCACATCCGGGGTGTAACGGCACAACCTTGGATGTGCATGATTTTCGAATAATTAAACGGCCCGCCATCAATTATTCCTTACTGAAATGCATCCAAATACATGCATGTTAAAATACTCTTACAATGTACCACCAATGAGTAGGAGAGTGAAACCGCAGAATTGACATGCTTATTTCAAACACTGTGGGTGTTGTTGGCATTAAAAGATGTTGAATTTATATTTTGAATTTATAAAGAGATACTTTGACTTACTGAATATTTTAAGCAAAAGCCATATAAAGAGATTGTTGAATGCACACAGTTATATTGTTGCTAGATGTTATTCTGAAAAGAGTCAATGTTGGTGTTGTGAGCAGAAGACCATTCGTGAGAAGGTCCGTATGAAGACAGACAACATCACCCAGCACTGTGGTTAGATCTCGCTCATCTGCCTTCTGTCCACAAACATTTTTCCACTTTGTTCATACATAAATGCATACATTACAATAATTCTATAACACCTATTGTTTTATATACTAAATCTTTCTAAACCCAACATATAGCAGGTTCCATCCTACGATGAAGTGTGTTGAGAAATTAAGTTTAATTACTGCAAACTGCAAATATAGCATCATGTCATGACTGATTGTACAGGTGACTTGACTTCCTGTTGTCTATGAGGTTGTGTTTAACGCCTCTTTTCACTGTTAGCCACAATTTCCGCCTTTTCTCTGAGACACATGCATGTGTAGCATTGTTTAAAGTGTCACCTAATTTGTGTTGTTTAATAGTGCACTGAAACCACTGTGATGAACATTGCTAACCCTTTACGAGTAAACTGGCCAATAATGCCCCCTACTGGCCACATACGGTTATATATTATAATTTCTCCCACAAAGGTGTGTTTTATTATAGCATACAAAAATCATACTACATTGAATATACAATACAGCTAGTCGAAGCAGAGCGCAAGCAATGAGACCCATGTTGCCTTGACAATATGCAACCACCAGAGCCATGGGGTCCAAATCTGTGGCCCATGACTTCATGTGGACTTTAGGCCTTAAATTGCGCATGCTCGCTTAGTCTATTACTGTGAGGGTGTCCCAACTGTAATTTTTACGATGCATAGTGTGCTCATCACCCATTTGAACCCTTGATGCGGTCTTCGGCGAAGCCCGCACTGCAGCAGGCTTCGCGCACTCTAACAACCCAGAAGTCCTTGCGAAAGAGAAATCAGACCAATCAGACGACACAACAGAGGAGTTCACACTGATGGGCAACTTGTCTTCCTATTTCCGGCGTTACGCTAGAGTCTGTCCCAAAATAAAACTTTGGTGCAACCTCCACAAGTCCGGAGTGTGCCATTTGGGACAGGGCCTATAAATATCCAGGCAGGCCCAGTCCCAAATGGCACACTCCGGACTTGTGGACTTCTTCAATGTCCACACTTTGATGACATCATGTAGCGCAGACCTCAGGGACCTTTGAAGCGAGTCCAAGAGGGCGCAACAGAGTTGTATTTTGGGACAAACTCGAGCTTCACACCGGAAATAGGAAGAGAAGTTGCCCATCTGTTTGAACTCCTCCCTTCCTTCGCTAGCTGCTAAATCTAGCGACAAAGTCGTAACACTGCAAAGAACGCTTGCTGAAATGGCAGAAGCTAACATGCTATGTTTACACCTCCCTTTAATACCTTTCAGTTCCGCCGTCACCCGTGATGTTATCACTCCGCACCTTTATAAAGGCTGCGTATAGTTGTACAAAGGCTGTGGCTCAATCAGCTCCCTTCTTCAGTAGTCAGGGCACTGATCAGGGAGTCGGCCATTTTAAGTGCTGCCTCAGTCGCAAAGTCCTTTCAGTGCACTGGAACAATTGTTCCTTAAAAATTCTGACAAAACCAGTGAGAATCTGGCCCTGGCCCAAATGGCGCATTTCATGTGGACTTTTGGTCTTGTGGCCTTAAACTGCATGTGCTCGCTTAGTCTAAGAGTCTGTAAGGTGTCCCATCTGTCATTTTTACGCTTTGAAGTGTGCTCATCAGAGCCCCCTTTGCACCCTTGATGCGATCTTCGGCGAAGCCCGCAAAGCAGCAGGCTTTGTGCACTTTACCAACCCAGAAGTCCTTGCAGAAGAGCAATCAGACCAATCAGACGACACAACGGAGAAGTTCACACTGATGGGCAACTTCTCTTCTTGCGTGACGCTCAAGACTGTCCCAAAATATGACTCCGGTGCACCCTCTTGGACTTGTGTCAAGGGTCCCTAAGGTTTGCACTACATGATGTCATCAAAGTGTGAACTCTGAGGAGGTCCACAAGTGCGGAGTGTGCCATTTGGGATAGGGCCAGAATGTTCCTGTCCCTTACCGAAAATCATGTGACCTTTTCTGACGCAACTCAATAAATGTCATTAAAAAAACGACAGAACTTTTATAAGGGCAAACGTTTGTTTTAGTTTTGAATATAAACACACATCGCTAGATAGGATGTGACCACAATCTGCTTAACATTTAAATGTATATTCCTCCAAATGTATGTACGGGTGAATAAGAATAATGAAAGCATTTGAAGCAATATACTTTAATACATGTTTAATAATTAAGTCAGAGAAATGTTGGTTTTGGCGGTTGTTGATGAATTATCGCAATGCGCTTAAGCAGTCAAGTCACGGGAAAATAAGTTAACAGTGTCTCAATGTGAGGTGACCAATAACCAGTGCCCGAACCTGCATAAACAAAATACTGATTCACAACCTCGGGACCTAGGGAAGAGATTGAGACACAGCCAAAGATTTCATGTGAGTGCACGCTGCTAGTGTGTTCCCATAGTATTATTTAATGATGCAGCATTGAAGTTCCCTCGAAAGGGAACATGAGCAATTTCTTCAAGATGCACTTGTCAAAAAGATCCCAATGTTCACCAATCTGTCAGCTTAGTAAATCAGCATAAGTGTGTATGAATGATATTAAACTCACCATAGACGGTAACATTGAATCTCTTGTATAAGGTCCCTTTGTTGCTGAAGATCTGTAGTTTATAAAGTCCAGAGTTTGTGATGTTTGTGATGATGAGAGATCCAGTTTGACTGTCCAGTGTCAGTCTGTTTCCAAATGTCACATTACTGTTATACATATCAATGCTTTTCTTATAGATTTCAGCTATAAGAGTCTCCTTAGGTCCAAACATCCACAATATGTGATCATGTATCTGTATTTGAGTAATATCAGTGTGTAAAGAAACAGAATCTCCCTCCATCACTGACACTGACTTCACTTCAACTGGATCGACAACACCAAGAATACCTGAAAGAGTAACAGTAAAATAGCATTAAGTAGCATGGCATCATTTGAGCATTAATCTCAAAAAATTTAAAACCTTTAATGACAACAACACATACGTCAAAAAATATATAATAATAATGTTAATAATCTTACCTCCTATGCAAATGAAAAACAAGATTAAAGAGCACATTGTGAGTATTTTAGGATTGTGTCTGCATGACTGTCGTTCTGGTTTGAACATCATGTGGTCAACTTGTGAAGATTAAACCAATGGCAACTGTCCTTAGTACTAAGGAAGTATTCGTCAAAGTTCGCCATTATATATGAAATGTTATTTTATGTCTTATACCACGCCCTGTTGAATGCATTCATCTGATTGGTTGATAAATGTTCCACATGCATTATTTTTCGAACGCACATCTAACCGGTCAAATGTCTTAAAATAGCCACCAGAGAAATGTCTGTGGTGACTGTGGAATAAGCAGAATAATTGACTCCGGTCATTGGATTATTTGAAAATAATGTACATCCGGAGTGTAACGGCACGACCTTGGATGTGCATTATTTTCGAATATATAATATTATAATATAATATTCCTTACTTAAATGCATCCAAATAACTTCACAATGGACATGCTTTTTAAACACTGTGGGTGTTGTTGGCATTAAAAGATGTTGTATTTATATTTTCTACAAGAAATACTTTAACTCATTGAATATTTAGAGCAAAAGCCATATCAAAAGAGTGTGAAATGCACACAGTTATATTGTTCCTAGATTGATATGTTGAAAAGAGTCAATGTTGGTGTTGTGGGCAGAAGACCATTCGTGAGAAGTTTACAGTTGTGTATAAAGGCAAACAACATCACCCACCACTGTGGTTATATCTCGCTCATCTGCCTCCTGTCCACAAAAATGTTTCAACTTTGTGCATACATAAATGCATACATTACAATAATGTTATAACACCTATAGTTTTATATACTCTTAATCTTTCTAAACCCAACAAATAGTAGGTTCCAGCCTACGATGAAGTGTGTTAATGAAATAAAGATTTATTACTGCTAATATAGCATCATGACTTGACTGATTGTACAGGTCTTCCTGTTGTTCATGATGTTGTGTTAAGACTCCAAAAGTCTCCAACAGCACCAGAAAAGGTCATTAGATTTGTCGCTAGTCACTTTCTTGAAAAAATTTGCTAACGGGGTCTGGAAAGTTGCTAAATTAGAGTCGCTAAGTTGGCAACACTCTAAAGAACGCTTGCTGAAATTGCAGAAGCTAACATGCTATGTTAACACTTCCCTTTTATACTTTCCAGTACCGCCACTCATGACATCATCACTCCGCACTCAATGTCAAGAAAGGATCCTCGGAAGCCAGAATTTCGAGGATGCTACGTCATCGACGTCCGTTGAAGGACTGTTCCAATGTCGAGAATCCAAGGACTGAGTCCTTTGTTCGAGAAATATCCCATATAAAGTAAAGGATGCATATGTGTATCCTTCACGCTCTTCGTGCGCTGAAATCACCTACAATCCTATGCACGCAGGGACGAAAGCACACATTTTCATTGACGTAATGACGCAATGACGTGCACTTGCTTGCCTGTTCCATTTACGTGTTCTCGAAATTCTAAAGAGGAGCCTCGCCTAGCCTCTAAAGGAAGTGACTTGGAAAGACCAGTCCTGCTTGTTCACTGATCAGGGAGTCAGCCATTTTAAGTCCTTCCAGTGCACTGGAACATTTGTCCCTTAAAAATTCCCACAATGCAATGCATAAAACAGTGAGAATCTATATTCCCTATGTTCCATTACCAATAATCACTTTTCCGAAGCTCGCCAACTGAAAATCGTGCGAGCAAAAACAATTAACTTTGTGAAAGGCAACAGAACTTTTATAAAGACATTTGTTTAAGTTTTAATATAAACACACATCACTAGGTTGTTGATGAATATTCACAACGTGCTTAAACAGTCAAGTCACAGGAAAAGGTGAATAATGTGAAGTGAGCAAGGGTCTTTACCAGTGCCCGAACTTGCATACACGAAATCGCCTACTGATTCACAAACTCTGGAGTTATAAGGGATTGAGACACAGCCAAACATTTCACATGAGCGCACACTGAAATACTATTATACATAATATTATTTCATACTATTATTTCCTGATGCAGCATTGAGGTTCCCCGCGAAAGGCAACATTAGCTATCATTTGTTGAGGTTAAAAAAAATGACGTATTTAAATACAGACGGCGCCGTTGACTTTATTTTGTCAAGATGCACTTGGTAGCTGTCAAAAAGTTCCTAATGTTCACTGTCGCTAAAAGAAACGATTATTTTTTAATGGATGTGTGCACTTTTTTAAGCTTTGAAAATGGGGCACCATCCAATGCCATTATAAAACTAAAAAGTGTCAGGATATTATTTACTATAATTAACTCCGACCATGTTTGGTTAAAAAAGGAAAGTCATAAACCTACAATGACTTTAGGGTGAGTAAAAAAGTACTAATTTTCATTTTAGGTCAACTTTTACTTTTAAAGTTCTGAGTCTAATATTGCTGTATTCTCTAACAGTACAGTTAATGTATATTTTGTTCCAGTTTCTTAAGTTATTTCATCTTTCATTAATATTTTAATGTTTATAAATACCTGACATGCTTACAGGGATGTATCTGAAATTATTTTTGATTATTTGCAGTGGTTGTAAAGGTCGTTCATGCACAGACACGCACAG
This sequence comes from Misgurnus mizolepis, assembly GCA_025389145.1. Lineage (NCBI taxonomy): Eukaryota > Metazoa > Chordata > Actinopteri > Cypriniformes > Cobitidae > Misgurnus > Misgurnus mizolepis. The sequence continues at coordinate 9,835,685 of JAIFKI010000021.1, forward strand.
ATACGTTAAACGAACCCATCATTTGTGTTCAATGAAACGCCCAAGTTTCTCCTCAGCTTGACTCATTGCTAAATTTTATTTCCGTGTCATCTTTACATTTAAGCACACTGTTAAAAATTTATTGTAATTTTACAGGAAATTACTGGCAACTAATTGCAGTAAATTTACAGCCGATAATATACAGGATTTGTACTGTTTACTTTGACAATAAAGGAATGTATTTACACAACATTTGTACTGTGATTGTAGTCGCATTATTACAGCAAAATGCTGTAGTTTATTACAATTTAATCTATATTTAATGCAACTCAGTTGCCAGGAATTTCCTGTAATTTCCTGTAAAATCCTGTTATTTGTGAATATTAAAATACTTTAGTAATTTCCCATATTAGCAAATTACAAACACACAACACAGGTATCTTTTCTGTTTTTATTAACAAACTGGGCATCACCACATATTACAAAATTATACAATTTGTTTTTTCAAACACAAAACAAACGTTTCAGTGAAGCTCACTTTTACACGTCCAGACAGCCTATCATCAGGGGGAACATGGTGATATGAAACAAAGGTGCCCAGTCAGACTTGAACTGGGAAAGTTGTTCATGGTACTAGCCCATCAACTCAAAGTCCAGGAGTTTTCTAAGCAAGGTGGAAACAGGTGCGTTAAGCCCATGCCTCTTCTCTGCTTTGCTGCCCGTCTGGGAGTTGATTCCACAAAAAGCTCTGAGAAAAGAGGATTATTTTTAAGTTTTCATGTTTTAAATAATGACAAATAAAAAAATTTCCTACTTGCTCATAAAAGAAAATGACTCCTATGTTTTTAATATTCATAACTTTTAGAATTACATTGTTTTTCTTAAAAATATAATGTAAAAGCCAATGTAATTTTATGCATGTATGTGCTGTATCTTGAATTTCACTTTGTACAAAACTATTCGCTAAATCCCTTAACCATAATTTTTTTAAATAGATGGAAACCTGTCTATTGACATCAATGCATAAAATATATCATAGCGCCTAACAATACTGGACAAAAAGGTCATGAGAATGATGGATCTATTTCTTTATTAGTGTGTAAACAGTGTAAACATACCTTTGTATAAATTCAAGAGTCCCTGAGGCGTCTTTAGGGTACTGCATGTGAAACACGTACACAGGAAAATCCCCAGTGTTAAATTAACTCTACCAGTGTTAAATCAACACTATTTGGTGTTTATATAATCCACACCAAGATCGGTGTTAAGAAAGACTGGTGTTAAAAATATAACTCTGAATCAGTGTTAAAGTTAATGAGATAATGAAGTGCTGATTAAAACATTAATGGTGAACACCTGCTGGTCATTCAAATTAATTACATTTTGGACATTTTCCTGTTTCTAAATTTTTATTTTGATGACTCGTTTTCTGGAGAAAATACTAAAATAATAAAGAAAGACAAATTATTAAATGCAATAGATGAATACTGTTGGGTGTATGTCTCCAAAAGCTGCAATCTTTCACGTTTGCCTCTCTATCAGCATCTCTGTTTGAAAAATAAAATGATAACTTGGAGAGTTATTTTCTAAATGGATAAGTTTAACTTCTAAACAGCTGTCAGAACAAAATACAAGTGCTCAACTATTCCAGCATCCACACGCGTGTTTTAGTAGACAAATCTTCTTTCTGACGTGATGTCTCACAAGTCAAATAGACATTTATCACAAAATGTATCACATTAAATCTTAAGTTTGTGCTTGTTTTGAGTTAATTTGAAGTTACCATTACTGTGATTAGTGTTTCCTTTAGTTAGGCATTTGTCCCTTGATCTCCTCTGATCTAACTCTCCTCTTTTAGCAATAGCAACAATGTTTTAGTAAAACCACTTGTTCATTGCTTCATGTAGAGGAATGTAGACCTTCTTAGTTTATTTTTATTATATTCTACTCTACAAATCATTGAAACATTTGATCACAAATTAATTATGAAGAAACATGCATATAAAAAAGCTCTATGCAAATGACATTGTATTGAATAAGACTGCCGTAATGCTTTAGTGTGTTTTTGTTGTTGTTTTTTGCTTAAGAGAGACTTCATGATTTCTGATACAAAGCTCAACGATGGTGACAGTTAATGGTAAGAAAGTTGCAACATTTTTGTCATGTTGCAATGCATGATGGGATTTATGAATGAATTTTCTACAATCCTGGTACCCAGCATGCATTGTGGCATGATGTTTTGTTGTTGATTGTCACCATGATTGTGTTTTATAGGCTGATTGTTGATGTCTCAGTGTGTCTGATTTACACCACAGATTAGATTTGAGTAAACAATATTTAACTCTTCAGGGTATGTGGACTTTTACAGCACTGTTGGATTTCATGGGAGCTTCACAGGGTTGGCAGAACATAAATTAAACACTTATGTTCAGTGATTAGTTTTTTGTGATATCATTGATTCCCAAGACTAATACTTTCATACTAATTAACATAGTAACAGTTATAGACTTCATTTCTCTCATCTTCCTCTGCTTTAACAGATGTGTTTGATAAACACACTGCCACAATGAGCAGAAGAAAACTAACACTAAACTTCAAGACCCAAGTACCCAACTAAAGGAAACACTAATCGGAGCAATGGTGACTAACTTTATTAACCTGATTTACAGCAGTTCTTTAGAAGTTAAACCTATCATCCATGTAACTTTGCAAGCAAGTTGTAATTTTAGTTTTCAAACAGAGATGATGATAGTTTTTATTTAACTGTGGGGATTTCATCTATTACATTTGAATATTTTGTCTTTCTGCATTATTTTAGTATTACTTTATCCAGAAAAAGAGTCATCAAAATAAAAAAATTAAAGACAGGGAACGTTCTAAAATTTAGTTGATTTGACACAGAATGACCAGCAGGTGTTCACCATTAATGTCTTAATCATCACTTCATTATCTCATTAACTTCAACACTGCATCAGTGTTATATTTTTAACACCACTCTTTTTACACACCCATCTGGGAGTGGATTATATGTACACCCACAGTGTTTATTTAACACCGGGGATTTTGCTGTGAAACTGGTATTAATGAATACATATAAATATAGAAAATAAGTCATGGTTCTTACCTGAGGTGTTCCTTCTTACAAAAATGTTGATTGATGGCCGATGGTACCGTTTGCCGCGCAATTTCACAATTCAAACAGCAGCGATCCCACAATACTATGCCGTGGCTGTAAAATAATGCTTCTACAGTGTAGTTACAATAAAATTACATGACTGTCTATACATTTCCCATCATGCATTCGCATTTACAATAAAAACATGAATACAATATTTTGTTGTACAATTTATTGTAAAAATTACATCAATTGCTAACAGTGCAGATGAACTTGAATCATCTCTGACTTGTGCCTGGACTCATAAAGAATATGGATCTCTCATTTCATGTGCTCTGTCTTTGTCTCCTTTTATGGCAACGAGGTAACTTACTTTTTTAAGTTAAACCAACAAATCCTTTTTTACAATATTGCACAGACATGAAACAACACTTTATTAAAAGCTATTTATTTTTTGTTCCAGGTGTGTTTGGTGTTGAGACAGAACTTAATGGAGACAATGGCGACTCTATAGATAATCCAGAGTTTGACAAAACAACAAATAACACAGAAGTGGAATATTCTGGTGACAACACAAAGACCGAATTTATTGAAGACATTAATAAAGAAAAAATTGGTTCAGATGATGCAAGACTTGATATCGATAAAAGACCGTTAATAAAAATGATGAAAGTGATGGAGGGAGATACTGTTACTCTAGGTTCTGGTTCTTTAATGAATGAAGATGATCACATTATATGGACTTATAAATCTCAACAGCCTGACATTTATATTGGAGTAAGAAATAAGAGCGTCGATTACGGCAATAGTGTTGAACGATTCGGAGACAGACTGAAGGTGGACAAACAGACCGGATCTCTGACCATCAGAAACATCAGAACCACAGACTCTGGACTTTATTATCAGATTACTGTCATACAAGATCTCACTGCTAAAGTAGATGCGCCAACGATCAAATTTAATCTCTCTGTTCTTGGTGAGTATTCTATATTCAAGGATTTGACATGTTTTCCTTAAATTGTGATTTTATTTTAATCATTTTCATATTTTCCAGCACCTCTTCCGGTTCCTGTCTTCACCCGTATCAGTAACTCTTCAAAATGTTCTTCAATATCTTTAGCAAGCGTATATAGCTCAAAATGTGTGTTGTCGTGTTCGGTGTTGAATGTGACAGATGTGAGTCTCTCCTGGTACAAAGGAAACAGTTTATTATCCAGCATCAGTGTGTCTGATCTCAACATCAGTCTCTCTCTACCTCTGGAGGTTGAATATCAGGATACAAACACATACAGATGTGTGGTGAACAATACCATCACAAACCAAACTCAACATCTTAACATCAATGATGTTTGTCCAGGATGTCCAGGTAGGACACTTGAGATATAAATATATAAATCTGGTCTTATACTGTTTTTTAATAGTTGCTCTTTTTCTCTGTTACAGAATCTATACTTTCTTATTTCTTGGGATTTTTGGTGTTTCTTCTGTTTATAATATTTGGGATATGTTTCTGTTGTTGTTATACAAAACGAAGAGGTAGGTGTTATATGCAGATATAGACTGTCATGCATAGATGATCTGTTTATCTTATGTTTGTTGTTTCTGTTTTCTTTCAGGACCCATTTTGATCATACGGTGAACTCAAGAAATAGCATTTGATAGTATTTTGCTATTAATTTGTGAAGGGTTTTTTTGTGGGACATGCGATCCATGAGACATTCTTGATCTTCTGGTTTATCTACATGACAATATTTGTCCAGACTGGAAAAAAAGTTTATCCATCTGAACAAGAGGATCATAATAACATGACAAACAAGTTACCTTGACTGACCTTGTGTCCTGTATTTCTTAGTGAATATCAGTATTTGGGTCTGCAACATTTTTATATTTATTTCCATCAGAGGCTTTCAAAGTTAATAAGTATGTGAGGAAGTCGGTCAAGTTAGGCAACTAAACAGGTGGATTTTTCCAGGTAGTGATTTGTGAAAACTGCACACATTTTGACATAATTACTCAATTGTTAATAAAGTTGTCTTATAAACTTGTATTGTTGATGTGGGATGGGGAGGGTGTGATTCAATTTAGCTTGCCTAATTTCACAATACCTCCACAAATGTTTTTTTTTTCCTTTTCACACCCACTACTGTCAGAATCCAGCTTATATGGAAGCAGAGTGAAATTTAAGGACCATGACATCAGGTGAAGAGAGACAAATAAGTTTCACAATTATTAAATCAATTATAATTATAATTTCTCTTTTTGAAAATAGGTCATAATGTTGATAATGTCTATACTGAAAGTGTTGCATCTGGTAATGTAATCTGATTTAACTTTTGCAAACCAGAGCCATTTGTTTGAGTTATTAATGAAATAAAAATACAATAATTCATATTTTTTCAAATATTGATATTTTATTATGTAGACTGAGTAACTTAAGGCTACACTAGTTTTAATTTAAAACCATAGAGCAGCACTTTCTCGCTAATCTAAAAGTCTTGCAGTACCCTTGTTTGCCGGTAGGTGCCCTCCTAAGCAAAAACGTGCAACTCTGCTTAAGCTTTTGGTAGTGTTAATGTTTTGAAACATTGTGATATTATATCTCTATTGGTAATTTTGAAAGTGAATAAGTAAAGAATATAAGACTTACATCATTATGGTTTTTTCACTGTGGGCATTGTGAAAATGTATTAATAAAACAGATCTCACATGAATATCTTGCTGGAGCCCGCAACAAGTATTTTACTTAAGAAACTATATTAAAACTTGCTGCATTTTTCTAGGTTCTGCAGACATGATAATATATACAATAGACTCCAGACGAAATATGGGAAAAGGTGTTTTTTATAGATAGAAATATTTGAACTTGTGCGACTAAACCGCGTGCGATATGCCGACCGAAAGTGATGAATTTCATTGTATTCAAATCACAAATTGTGAAGTGAAAAATTATTCCTTTTTGTTTAACTTTGTTAGTAACACTTGAATCCTTAAAAAAAAACTTTTGATTACTAATAAGTAGTAGTAGTAATAGTTGTAATAATTTGAATATGTAATAAAATAAGAAATAAAACAAAAAATATACATATATAGTGTATATATACTATAGTATGTATACAGTTTATACATACATACAAATACAAAAAATAAAAATAACAGCACATTCAACCACACATTATTATAAATAATAAGTAATTCAAAAATGTTATCGTCTCTTCATATGTTCTCTCCAAAAAATATTGGCAATATTTATTATATATGCATAGCTGTTTATTGTTCCATTCATTTGCATTCATTTATTTATTCCACTATGATAAATATATTAGAATTAAGCCTCTTGCGCTGGAATGAGCTTCTCTCCCATATACGATTAACTTCGTACGACTGTCACTAGGGGGCGAACTCCGACTGTCGTTTCCGTATGTCGTGTGCAGTGGAAAGGCGGCTGCAGCCTCCGGAGGTCGCATATGTAGGTTGCATACGTCATCGACCCTGGTTTATTTAAGTTAACTGAACACTACATTCGCAAGTCATAAGCTTATTACAACAATTTACGATTAGCTACGAATAACAGTCAACTTTACGATTGATAATATTCTGAAATAAGACAGTCTTGATGACGTATGCACCCTACAAATGCGACCTCCGGAGGATGCAGCCTTCCGTTTGAGGACCGGCCACGGACAGATTATCAGATAATGGCGACTGGAAAAAATAGCCCTGTAAATAAACTGCACATTTGTATTCTGACACCTTGAAGACTTCAATTTTTTGCGTTATTCATTTAACTTTGCGTTTCTAGATATTTTTATAATAAACAGTTATGATATAAATGATTCATGAAAATCCACGTTTTCTCAGTAGCTCATGTTAAACTACGTGTTTAATTGCAGATCCAGCAGATACAATTTTCCTTGAAATACCCCTCAGCTCTCAGTCCCTTGTGTTTTGAAAACAAACACTGCACGTACAAAAGGACGCGGGGAGGAAGGGGTGAGGGCATATTATGTGTAATGTACAGTGTTGGTTATTGTTTCCTGGGTTGCAGGTGAGAGTGTGTTTAATCTTTGTAGGCCTAAAGTCAATCTAAAGTCAATATTAGTGGAGTAAAGGACGTGAAAGTCGAACGCTGTTCACTGGCACAGAAAGTGTGCCCTGGCTTCTGATGGTTTAAGTAGACAGGATGTGGTTTGGCAAGTGAAAAAGTGACAGACTGAGATACAAACATGAAACTCTAAAAAAGTGTGATGCATTTCACCTACAGCAACTTACTTTTTCATAGTATTACGTACAAAATTTCAACTGTTAAAAAAGAGGAATTAAAAATGTGAAAGAAAACTATGAGGTGTTAAAAAGAGGAACGAGCACATAGTTTATTGCCAAAGGTTACAATACTAACCACCTCAACCTCTACATTTTAGTATGCTAGGTTGTGTTTTGTTGTAATTTGTGGTTGTACATTGGAGATAACCGGGATTCCCAAAGGGTATAAAATACAGTATAAACCCTGCCTTATCCAAATGTTTGCTCTTTAAGAAACCAGATGCCCGTTACCGATTAAGTTACAGTCTCCTCCTTTCTGCCATTATCTAAACACATGCATTTGAGTGTAATGGATGATGCAGATTACAGCTACTCCAGGGGCCTGTTCTTCGTACGTCGCTTACTACATCCGAGATCAAATGAGACATCCGAGAAGTTTAGATCTGGCTAATTATAATCTCGCTTATTTGGTTCTTTGAACACCACTGCTGTTGATGATTAGTATGGCAGGATTGAATTATCTGAGATCACTGCGCGTTCGTGCACTGCAAGAAAAGGCAACACATATCGATAGTAGAAACTCTGATCAGCAACGCTGTGATTGGCCAGTTGTTATAACGGCCAAGAACACGCCCATTTTTAACCCCTGCAGTGCGCGAGCTATTGATGAAAGGTTGTGAACTTTTTATGACACTGAATTTAAAAACCCAGTTAAAGCTACTTTTGTACATAAATCACCATAAGAAATTTAAAATTTTCTGTAAAAATGTAATCTTAATATCTTTACTATGCTTGTCAAAGATTGAAATTAATGATTGTAATTAAAATGTGATGCTCCTAAAGTACTTTAAGTATCTTTTAAAAACATTTAAATGCTATTTTGTCTGTTTGTAACAGCAACTTCAAAAGCAGAATAAAAACAGGTGGTGGTCCTCCATCTTCATGTGATGTGCGGGCAGGAGTGATGTCTCTAAACTGATTGATTGTGCAGATCATCTCTGGAGCAGTTGCTCTTTCATAAACCCACAGCCAATGCAACAATTTAATTTCTGATAAATAAAATTTGAATGGTAGTTTATTATAAGATTGTGTTTTCCTTTCTTTTGTGCAGTTGTAGGGAATACACCAATACTTTCAGCAGTTCTCAAGAATGTGTTAAATGAAGTATACTCTAAAAAAACAAACGGTGCTATATAGCACCAAAACAATTGCTTTGGATCGTAACGATAGAAGAACCATTTTAGTGCCATATAGCACCGGTGAAGCACCAGTGAAGCACCAGTGAAGCACCAGTGAAGCACCAGTGTAGAACCATATAGGGGCCATATAGCACCACATATGGTTCTACATAGCACTATATGGTTCTACACAGGTGCTTCACTGGTGCTTCACTGGTTCTTCACCGGTGCTATATGGCACTAAAAATGGTTCTTCTATCGTTACGATCCAAAGCAACTGTTTTGGTGCTATATAGCACCGTTTATTTTTTAGAGTGTATGATGTGCAGTAAGGGAGTGTAAATGTTATTCTACATCAAACGATTATAAAGTGCAACTGTTTCTGAGCAATGCACAGGACAGTAAAGAAATCCTCTCAGAAGATAGTCCTTTAGAGAAACTATATGCCTATATGCAAGTGGTTACATAAGTTTACTTCAATTACATTATTCTTATATAACTAATAACTGACTACAACAATATTAGCAGTAGCCCACATTAACTGAAAGTCTTGAATTTGCTGAGTTTGCACAGAAAAGTGTGGTAAAGAAGATAAAGATATGTGAAAATGTGTGCAAAAAAACTTATTTGGTTATTGGCATTTTTGTCACAGGAAAGGGACAGGGTAACATGTTTTTAGACAGAGTTTTAATGATAGAATAGATAGAAATTACTAAACGAAAACCCTTTCATGCATGACATTGTAAGCTACTTGACAATCTATAGACAAAACTAAAATAGGAGATTAGTTTATTCAAATGAAAATTATTTCACACTGAGTAATAGTCTTTATTGTACATATAACATCTATTAATGCTGGGTATAATTGATTGCTGCTTTTATTAAGGAAAATTCAAACAAATTTAAAGTGAATCTGATCAGCATGTTTGTCTTGTCATTCGTTTAAGAATAATAATCTAAACAACTGTTACACAAAAACAAGTTGCACAAGTACAAAAAAAGCATATTTGTTATGTTATATATTTTTTAAATAACATCGCTAAAAGATTTAATTAATCTATCTTTTTTTTTATTACGTGTTGAATTTGAAAAGCTCTTTATATTAATCATGCATCTTACGCAGATTGCGCTCGTATAATGGAGAATACGCGACTGCGTCAGACTTTCCGTATCACATCCGCTTAAAAAGGTACAAACTAATCTTGTTTACATGAAATAAGCCTGCTCCCGAGCAGGTTTGAGGTTACGGACCTGTTGCTATGACAGCAACTCTAGGATGAGCTTCGAAGAACCAAATAATCCAAGATCATGCCAAATCATCAACAATCAAATCCAGCTAACTGAGTTAGCGACGTACGAAGAACGGGCCCCTGAAGTTTAAAAATAAAAAACAACGTAAACAGGAAATGATTGTAAAGACAGGGTCCGACTCTAAGCTATCCATGATAAAGATGACACTGTACTTAGTAGAGAAACGACATCCTCCCATCCTTCCTGATTCTCTTGTCTGATGGTTTCATAGCAGACAATTATGAAAATGAAGGAAGCGTAGTCAGGAGTTACTGGTGGCCAATGGGGAACTGTAACTTGAAAACTGTGACTATAACGACAAGCACTAGTGCCCACACGTAGATAGGAGTTTTCCTTACTCAAACATGTTCTGTGGGCAGCAAGAATATGTTCACAAAAACGACCAATCAAAATGCTCGTTACTGGTTTAAGCCCTCAGCGGAGCCTTCAAGGCAGCTTCTGCAGTGAAGCAGTTCGAGCTCACCGTTGGTCAGATGAGTAGCGCAGATATGGTAAGATAGGAATGAGACTGTTTTTGAATTCAGCTCGAAACGTTTCGAGCATTTAAGTGACACGTTTTCACGTGTCCGTAGCACGACTTTCTTTTTCGTGCCAGTTTCATGTATTGGTTATTCAATTTTTTTCCTTTTTTCAAACCATTGTCGATTGGGATTGGGGTTAGATTTGTGCGTTTTGTCACATTTTCAAACTGTTTTCGCGCGAGGATAAAGTTGAGTTTGGGTTAGAATGGCATTGTTTATACATTTATTTACGTAAAATTCAAATTGTTCTTGCTTGGGGTTAGAGTTGGGTTAGGGTGAGGATGTCATTTTATATAACAGAAAGTTGTTCTAACCCCAATCCCAAGCGACAATGGTAAGAAAATAGGAAAAACAATTGAATAAACAATACATGAAACTGGCACGAAAAAGAAAGTCGTGCCACGGACACGTGAAAACGCGTCACTTAAATGCTCAAAACGTTTCGAGCTGAATTCAAAATCAGTCTCATTCCTATCTTACCATAACTGCGCTACTCATCTGACCAACGGTGAGCTCGAACTGCTTCACTGCAGAAGCTGCCTTGAAGGCTCCGCTGAGGGCTTAAACCAGTAACGAGCATTTTGATTGGTCGTTTTTGTGAAAATATTCTTGCTGCCCTCAGAACATGTTTGAGTAAGGAAAACTCCTACGTGCAACCCGCACACCTGTTCTGTGTAGGATTAAAGCATGACCAAACAAAAGATGAAGGAAACAAAGCATCTTAACCTTTCTGCTTGGGGAAAACACCCATAGCACACTTGCTATTGAGAAAGAGCCCTTGTTGTCCTTTAGGATGACTTGGTATCAAACACACTACAGTATATAACCTTGGTGTTGTTATCAGATGTGATCATGGAAACAATGAGCGACTGTAAAGCCAAAGAGTTGTAATGGGTTATTTAACTCAATCTGTGTGGTTTTTCTGTTAATGATTATATTTCATTGGTGATGTTTTAAATACCATTGCATCAATCCTTTGAGATCCTGTTGAATAAAGTTATGGTTAATTCACAGAAATACATTCTCTTAAGTTAATGTGTTTAAGTTTTAGTTTTAGGGACTTACCAGTAGTATTAAAGATCTACTAAATCACTTTTATGACGGTAAAGTTGATTATTAATAAAAAAAAATGAAATTTTATAGATATATTTAATAAATTCATGCAAAAGGACAAAGGCATGCACGCTGCATTTTTGGTTTTGTCTGAGGTGCTTGAGAAGATTTGTATCTCAACAGGAAGTAGTGGTCAGCCACTACTTGAATGAGCCTTACACTCTAAAAAAATTATCCGTAAAAAAACGGATAATGTCCTGGCAGAAAATTACCGGTACGTTTTCCGTTATATCACAGACATTTCTGTTTATTCAAAAACTGAACATTCTGTAGATTTACAGAACATTGTCCGTAACCTTTAGGGACACTTCAATCCGGCTATGAAACGCAACAATGGTGACAATCAACAACAAAGCTTCATGCCACAGTGCATGCTGGGTACCAGGATTGTAGAAAACTCTTTCTTACCATTTACTCTCACCATTGTTGAGATCTGTATCCAAAATGTTGATGTCTCTCTGAAGCAAAATATACAACTGATACGTTACAGCAATCTTATTCAATACAGTGTGTTTCAGCATAGAGTGTCACTCTTATACATTTCAGTTATTTATTCTTATTTTATCATTTCATATTTAAATGCTAGTCAGCATAACATAAACAACCAAGCTTAGATGACATCATAGACACTTCCTCTTACTCAAGCAACATACAAGTTGTAATTGCTACAAGCAAAAACATTGTTGCAATGTTAAAAGAGCAGAGTCAGTTCTGGAAGGTCAAGGGACAAAAGCCTAACTAAAGGGAACACTAATCACCATAGTGGTGACTTCAAAGGAATCTAAAACAAACACAAACTGTAGATTAAATGTTGTGGTAAATATCCATTTGACTTACACGTCACGTCAGAAAGAAGATTTGTCTACTAAACCACATGTGTGGATGCTGGAATAGTTGAACACTTGTATCTTGTTCTGACAGAATTTGTTTAGAAGTTAAACATCATCCATGTTAGAAATGAACTCTGCAAGCAAGTTGTAATTTTAGGTTTCAAACAGAGATGGTGATAGAGTGGCAAAAGTGAAAGATTGCAGCAGGAGTTGTTGCACCCATAATGCAACATGTTTTTTTAAAAAAACGGATAAACGCCTGTAAAACATAAATACGGAAAATTCCTTCATATTTACACAATACTTTGTCCGTTTTTTTACGGATTTTTTTTAGAGTGTAGTTGTGTCGGTTGTTACAGTACAAAGCAAAATAAGAGGAAGGGACTTTGAGTTCAGAGAAAAGTTGAAAACCACATTAATGGTTAAAATGAAAAATACTTTTATCATTTTAAGTTAGATTGTTGTAATGATAGCATTAGAAAATTATAGAAAATCAATGTTAATATTTGGTACAGTAGCCTTTGTTTGCAATCACGGAGGTCAAACGTTTCCTGGTGTTTTTCACCAGGTTTGCACACACTGCATGAGGGATTTTGGCACACTTCCCCACACAGATCTTCTCTAGATCAGCCAGGTTTTGAGCTCCCTCCAAAGACTCTCTATTAGGTTAAGGTCTGGAGACTGGCAAGGCCACGCCAGAACCTTGATATGCTTCTTATAGAGCCACTCCTTGATTATCCTGGCTGTGTGCTTCAGGTCATTGTCATGTTGGAAGACCCATCCTCGATCCATCTTCAATGCTCTAACTGAGGGAAGGAGGTTGTTCCCCAAAATCTCGCAATACATGGCCCCAGTCATCCTCTCCTTAATACAGTGCAGTCGCCCTGTCCCATCATGTGCAAAAAAACACCCCCAAAGCATGATGCTTTACAGTAGGGATGGTGCTCTCGGGATGGTACTCATCATTCTTCTAAACACGTTTAGTGGAATTATGACCAAAAAGTTTGATTTTGATCTCATCTGACCACATGACTTTCTCCCATGACTCCTCTGGATCATCCAAATGGTCATTGGCAAACTTAAGACGGGCCTGGACATGTGCTGTTTTAAGCAGGGGAACCTTCCGTGCCATGCATGATTTCAAACCATAACGTCTTAGTGCAGTGTTCTTCAACCCTGGTCCTGGAGGACCCCCTTCCAGAAAGTTTTAGATGTCTCCTTTATTTAAAACACCTGAACCAACTCATCAGCCCCCTTCCAGAATGTCTCCCTATAACAAGCTGATAAGTTAAACAGGTGCGTTGATTAAGGAAACATCTAAAACATTCTGGAAGGGGGTCTTCCAGGACCAGGGTTGAAGAACACTGTCTTAATGTATTAAAACAGTAACCTCGGAAACGGTGGTCCCAGCTCTTTTCAGGTCATTGACCAGTTCCTCCCGTGTAGTTCTGGGGATCAGTAGTTTCTTAGGATCATTGAGACCCCACGAGATGAGATCTTGCATGGAGCCCCAGTCCGAGGAAGATTGACAGTCATATTTAGCTTCTTTCATTTTCTAATGATTGCTCCAACAGTGGACCTTTTTTCACCAAGCTGCTTGGCAATTTCCCCGTAGCCCTTTTCAGCCTTGTGGGCGCGCGTGCAATTTTGTCTCTAGGGTCTTTGGAAAGCTCTTTGGTCTTGGCCATGTTAGTAGTTGGATTCTTACTGATTGTATGGGGTGGACAGGTGTCTTTATGCAGGTAACAGGTGCATGTAATTTAGGATAATAAATGGAGTGGAGGTGGACATTTTAAAGGCAGACTAACAGGTCTTTGATGGTCAGAATTCTAGCTGATAGACAGGTGTTTAAATACTTATTTGCAGCTGTATCATACAAATAAATAGTAAAAAAATCATACATTGTGATTTCTGGATTTTTTTAAGATTATGTCTATCACAGTGGAAATGCACCTATGATGACAATTTCAGTCCCCTCCATGATTTCTAAGTGGGAGCACTTGCAAAATAGCAGGCCCTGCTAAAAAACAATAAAACCATTAAAGAAACAATATAACCATTAGTATTTTCTGTAATGGTTTTATTATTTTTTCAGCAGGGGGGTGTTCAAATACTTATTTTTCTCACAGTATGTAATGACATATCTTCTGGTTTGTTAATGTACACTGTTAGATGTCGCTGTAGATTTAGCAGCACTGTACTGTAAAAATCCACAGTACTATACTGTATGTGTACATTACAGTACAGTACTGCAGTTCATAATGCATTCTGGGTAAATTTGTTTGAGCGGGAAAATTTTACAGTATATTTTGGTCTTGATGTAACCTTGCTGTAGCCATTGCTGTAATGTGCCAGGTGTACTTGCAATAATCAGAGAAAGTGCGCCAACGTCAAATCACACAGACAGAGGGAGAGCACAACTCTTGGCTGCAGCTGAAGGAGGACGATTGATTTCTGTCAGTTCGGTAAGTTTGAAATATTTCTGTTTCATGAAAACTTAATTTTTAGTTTAAGAATGTTGTCAATAGTTTGTCACAATATTGTTTTAAACGTGCAATGAGAGAGAAAAATGGTCGCCAACAAAGTTTCAATCTCCCTCAGAAAGTAAGCTAACGTTACACACAGATGTCTACCGCTGCTTTAACTCGCTTTACACCTTTTTTTAATGAATATAGGGTTGTTTTAACTAAATTATGACGGTTTGGTGAGTTTATATTGTGTTAAAAGTGTGGTGACAATGAAACTATTTTTAACAAAATGGACAAAGACAACCCGCCACCGCGGTCTTGCGGTCCCAGCATAACGGTCGTTTATCTCGGCGTTTCATCCGTTCAGTTAGCGTCAGAGAAAAGTATTAAGTTCGACTGTTTGGCAAGGCTGACTCGTGGTTGTAAACAGATAGGAGTTAGTAAGTTACCGAACTACTCCACAGAAGTGAAAACAAGAAACCTCATATTTAACTGGATACATGCATCGAACTCATCGCAGCTTTAACTTCGACCAAATATCATTCAGACCTGGGCTCATCTTAATATCAGATGAACGAAAGGGATTGCCGCGCTTATTGTTGTTGTTATTATATTAACGTTACGGTATATCAGCAAAAGCAGAGAATATCTTCTCTTAAGCGTTTTACACGCCCAGTAAGTTGTCCAATACATTTTTATGGCATATTGTTTCCACCACTTCAGATGCATTACACGCTGTATATATAAGTTTCCAAAACACATCAAATCAATGCACGAAAAGAGAACGGGCTCCGCATTTACGTACCTTTGTCTTCTCGTCTCTGTCATCTGATCCTTCATCTCTGGATGTTAAATAGTCCATTATAACATCGTGTAGGAAACTGGCATAACCAGGATTGCTCAGATTTAGGCGATCATGTTTATCTTTAAAGTGAGCAGCTAGCTACTAACTTGTTAAAAAACTTTGCGTGAAATAGCGTGTTACACCGCAGCCGTCCGGGTAAAACATTAAAGGGACAGTCTTTTTACCTTGTCACTATAAATCGCTATTTTCTGCAGTAAACGAGACATTTTCAGAGATTTTCTGTAGACAAGATGTTATAGAATAATAATTAAAAAAGACTTATTTAGATATTTATATATAATATAACAACTATATATATATTTGTTTTACAACTGACTTAACACTTACAGTAATGTTTTATTTGTTAGCATAGCATGATATTAGATTTAAACACTTAATACATTTTTAAATCAATCACTTTGTCTCTGCACAATGAACATTATCAAATATTATTAATGTTGTAAAATATATTGTTCATTGTTAGTTCATATTAGCTAAGGCATTACCAAATGTTAAGGAATAAACTCTTATAGTAAAGTGTTACTAAGTTTTCTTTTACCATTTCCTTCACAATGTCTACTTATTTCTATGGCTAACAGATTTTGTAACATTTGTCTTTTTTACAGTCTTACCATTGCTTGTAAGTCGGATTGGGTAAGATGGATCATCTTTAAAGGCACCAGGCAAGTACATGATGTACAGTTACAAGTCATGTATTTTTTTGACTGCAATATTAAATGCTTTCACGTCACATGTAAAAGTACACAGGAATGTGCTGATCACTTTTTATTTGTAGTTTACATGAGTGTCATTGCACTTTTCAGGAGTTAAGGCAGATGTGGAGGCACAACGGGTGACACCAGACACACACCAAGCACATTGTTCGGTAAGTTTGCACTTTACCACTACAGTTTCTTTAAATACCCATGTATACACTCATTCACAATTCCCACACACAACACTGTAACACGACCATACACAACATGTACACAATTGTCTTAGTTTGCCATGTAGAAATATACAAACAGAAATATTCAGACTTTGGTTATAAGAAATTTAATTTAATAATTGTATTTATTTAGCAGAGGTGTCCCTGGACTTTATTGACAAAAGATTTTGTTTTCAGAATAAAAAGTTGTGTCCAAATCAGTAACAATTGTACTTTCTGTTCAGGACATTCAATCATGACATGATCCATGTGGATGCTGTCCATTGAGGAAAGAGTTTGTTCAGCGGTAAGTGAATCTTCTGTATTTTAATGTAATTAGGTGTGGAACAGTAGAATAAGAGCAAAAGGTTTCAGAATAGGAGTAAATTCAAGGCTGAGTTTAGTTTTTTTAAGAATCTTTTTCTATCTTATATTTGTTGACTTAATGTTTATGATATTTCTAACAGGTTTCTGGATAGAATTAATTCCAAAGATGGGAAAAAGTGCACATCCAGACAAGGAGCAAGCAAATAGACAAGGAACTTGGTGCAGAGAAAAGCTGTGGCCATTAACCCCCATGTGAACAGCTTCATGCAGTCCCTGATTGAGTTCGAATGGACGACTTCAAAGTAAAGGCCACTGTGGTCTGTCTGCCACAGTTTAATGCATTTATTTTTAGTGTTAAATGAAATTCAAGTAGAATATTTAAAACTATGGGCCAGTGTTCTTTTTACCACAGTGAAATGTTACCTTTTAGTCGATGATGGACTTTAAACTGAAAACTTCAAACTATGGAACAGTGTTCTATTTGCCAGAGTTAAATATGTTACAGCAGGGGTCTCCAAACTTGTTTATACTTGTTGATTTTATTTTATGTTACTTGATTATATGTTTATTATTGTTTAAAATCTTGTTTTAAATATGTTTTGTTTCGATTAAATGTTTTTTAAATAAAATTTTGATACAAACATTGCTTGGATTGCCTTTTAATTCATTATGTCATGTCAAGGATAGCATTTTTACCATATTAATAACTATAGATTTAAACCTAAATCTCTAGCTATTTTATATAATATTATTGTATTAACTGTAATAAGTAATAAATAGTATTTATGGGTCAATATAGACATTACAGTAAATTACTGTAAAAATAGACTACTGTAATAAAATATTGTAAAATTACAGTACAGTACTGCTTTGTAACTATACAGTACTAGTTTGTGTACTGTAAAATGGTATTACAGTACAGTACTGTAAAACCAAAATACAGTAACTTACTGGCAACCGTGCTGCCAGTACCGTACTGTAAAAATACAGGGAAATCGTTAACAGTGTAGGTCAGGACAATGTAGGTTATGTAATAACAAAAATGTGGCTTTGTTGTGGGTGTATGCACAATAACATGTGCGGGCATGAAGAGGAGTGACATATAAACTTTAAAATAAAGTAGCCAAACAATCAAGTTGAAAGTGAGCATAAAAGTCTACTTAATATTGAACAAATATGCATTTAGTGTGTTTTAAAAGACATTAAAAACAGCTTAAATGTTGTCTTTGAAGGTTGCTTTTTAAATGATTTAAGTCTTTCTTCAGAAAAAGCCTTGTTTTTGAGACAGGACATTGGGATGATCTCACATCCAGGACATCATTTGTTGCACTGATTCTTGAAACTTTGGCAAAAACATGTCCCACTAAGAAAAGTGCTAATTCTGTTGGAAATTAATAACATTTTCATGAAGAAAAATAATCAATGTTATAATCAGGGGGTCCTTTGCACATATGTAAGGTTCTTTTATAGGTTTATTTTTATTTTTTATTAATTCAAAGAGTATATGCTACAAAATCAGCTGTCCTCGGTTAAGAGATAATCATTTCAACTTGATTAAAAAAGCCAAAAGTAATAATTGAATTGAATAATATATTTACCACATGAAAGGGTACATTGCAATATGTATTAAAATCATAAACATATTTTTGTACACTGCTACTGTGACAACCATAACATGTCAACACCGTCATCTTTGTATAAAAAATATTAGATTTAGATAATGAAATAAATGTATCTTTTTTAAGAAGAGGTCTGAAGTAGCTAGCAACAGAGGGGAAACAAGATGGCTAATGTAAACATCTCATCTATTTTTTTTTATCTATACTAGGTTTTTGTCACCACCGTCAGGTTTTCTGTCTTTTCTGTCAGGTTTTCTGTATTTTAGGAAGTTATGATTTGATATTTGTTCATCACAGTGCTCAGGATTGTTATTTTTTGGACCAAATATTTACATAAAGTTTAAGCAAGAAGCCATTGACTTGAGTGGTATACATTTTGGAATAATGAGGCCAATGTCACCACCGTCAGATTATTGTCACCACCGTCAGACAAAGTTTTATTTGTTTTAAATGAATATGCTTACAATATATTTCTTCAGTGCTGTTGAGTTATTAAATTAATAGTCTCTATTAATACAAAAATATGTTTATTAAATAAGAAAATCATTACTTTTTCTTTTTAGGCTTTAAGTAAACGTTATGAGTAATAACTGAAAAAAACACTTATTTTATGAAAAAAATACGAACAGAGGAAGTTGCACCAGTAATTTGCTGAACAGCCAAGACCTTGGTCTATAATGATATACCTTCAGATTTTGTAATTTAACTAACTTTTTTTTCAAAATAAAAACCTGTTTTATCCAAATTCCCAAGAATCACTGATTGGATATCTATTAGGCTACTAGGTATAATTATAAACATATTACAAAAGATTCTTTGTAGTGTAAATCGTTCTTTAGACTATTAAAGGATAAGAGAAAAAAACGAAAGTAGTTTCAAGGAACTTTGACTGAATGGTTTTTTGAGAAACAAAAAAAACATCTTTATTTTTAGTAACCTATAGCTCAAAGTCATGGGCGGGACTATTGGGGTGGAAATAGCTGCACGCTTTGTTCTCTTTCGCAAACGCAGTTAGCAATCTGTGATTATTTGTGTATAATTTTTAATATTGTTTGAATTAAATATGATGTGCGGCGGATCATCAATAGTTTTGATGCGGAAGAGATTTTATTTATGTTTGTGACTTTTGTGCGATGCTTTCAATCTCACTTGGATTTATCATTATGGAGTTTATTTATCGTTAAGTCAGAATGATGATGAACATGACTCTTTACAGGATAACGTCATTTAGACTTTTATTGTTCGTGAATGGTAAGTGTCACGTTTTATTGTATTTGTGGCGTCACTTTTTGATGTGTTGATGTGCGCTGCATGGGAGGAACGGTATTTAATATATACTAAAACAAGTTGCCCACATAGCGTATACTAAAAAATGCTGCGTTATATTGGGCCAAAAAGGGACGAGTTTTTCACTTTAGGCTACTGCATGTAGGGCTGGGCGATAATTCGATAACGATAATTTTACCGATATAAACTTTTTCGATAAAACGATAAGGACAGTTCGATAAGTGATCGATAATGTTTAAGCACTGTGCGTAATGTTGCGCGAGCACTTCCGGATGCGGCACGCGCTCTTGGTTTACAATCACAGTGACAGTCAGACTTGAAGGGGTGGAAGATGAGGCAAGTTATTCATTTATTAGTAGAGACCTATGATTTTCGCGATGCGGGTAACGCGGACGGAATCACGGAATCCAAATGCGCGGAAACATTTTCTTGTGTGTAATGTTGGACGCGCAAACAGGGTTCGTCAAACACAGCAGACACAGGTGCGTGCAGTATACTGTACTTTCATTCAGCGTCCGCCTTGCGCACGCACACGTCTGCACAGCTTTAAAAGTATATTTACAGGACATTCACAAATTCAGGAAACTGAGGAAAAGCAGCAGATCCACCACTGCAGTGAATATAGTGTTTGGGTATGTGCGCTCACACAGCAACGTGACACTCTTGACATCCATTTATCAGCGTGTATAGCTCGTATATGTATAACACACGCGTGATCACTGAACTAAGTTTTCTTTCTTGTTTAAGTGAACATAAACAGCTGTTACTCAGTATATTGAAACTTAAAGCAGTCTGTCTTGGGTCTTAAAGTGACAGTAGTCTGCTGCTTTTGTGTCAGAAATGTGTTGATTTCATAACAAATAGATTTACATTTAATACAGATGCATTAAAACAAGATTTTAGTTTTTGTATTTGTCATGTTCTGAATAAAAAGTAGTTTAAAACCATTATTAACTGTCTGGTTTTTACAATTTTCATTCAGGAGCAAAAATCTGCCTTTAAATTTGACAGGAGTAAAGATTTGTTATTTATCATGATAATTATCGATATCGACTGATATGGAAAACATTTTCTCGATAATTTTTTGGGTCATATCGCCCAGCCCTAACTGCATGGGTAACTTTACGTTTGTGCAGCCTACTGACCAAATACAAGTTAATAAAGTTGACATCATTCGCAGAAACGCTTCTTGTCTTGTACCAAACTCCTCCAACACTACATTCAGTAGCCGCTGATCTGTTCCCTAGGTCGCGAAGTTGTCAATCAGGTTCGGGCACTGGCAATGACTTGACTTTGGGACATACACTAGCTTATCTTAACTTAAACCCGTTGTGGTCATTCACAGCTGTTTTCTCATCAACAACCGGCAAAGCCAACATCTCTCTGACATAATTTTTAAACACTATAGCTACATTGTGAAAAACGCTGTCGTTATTCTCTCACATGTATTCCTTAAATGTTATGCAGGGATATTTAACCTCCTAAGACCCGAGCTTTGGTTTGTCTTTTTTTCAGATTTTTTCCAGCTATTTTGGGGTTAAGAATAACCAATAAATATAATAACCATATATTTTTCTTTGAACATGAAGCAGTGTAATTGTTCACATTTGTGTACAACACGTTCCAGGTAGGCTACACAAGTATTGTGGTGCAAACAACCAAAAATTTTGATGTCCACCTATTTGAACATCCAGGTCTTAGGAGGTTAAATTGAAAATATAAAAAAATACAATTTGAAATAAATATTATTTTTTAAAATATTGATTAGATTGTGGTCCCTTATTGTCTAGCGATGTGGGTTTTTTATTTAAAACTAAAACAAACCTTTGTCTTTATAAAAGTTCATTGAGTTGGCTTGCGCGGTTTTCGGTTGAGGAGCTTCAGAAAAGGTCATGTGATTTCTGTTAGGGGAACATAGGGACCATCAATGCTCACTGGTGTTGCGTTGCATTGTGGGAATTTTTAGGGAACAAACGTTCCAGTGCACTGGAAGGATTTTGCGATTGAGAGAGCCCTTAAATTAGCTGTATCCCTGATCAGTCTTTGCCCTGACTGAGGGAGCTGATTGAGACACAGCCTATTGTTATTGTTGTCAATTGACACACTTTTTTGTGTTCTGCAATATTAAGCAAAAGCATTAACATTTTGTCTAATGTTGCAATTATGTAATTATGAGCAGACTGATTGTGATGTAGCCTACTTGTAAGATGTTAATAATAATAATAATATGAGACTATTAGTACATCTGAATCAAATAACCTCAAAGAATTCTAGTAGACTATTTCTCATTAAATTATATTTACACTGTTAGACATTTTCAAGGATTTTTACAGTAACCTACTGGCAACACTGTTGCCAGTAGGCTACTGTAAATAAGATTTACAGTTCTAAACTGTATTTCCATTTTACAGTATTTAAATGCTACTGTAAATATGTAATACAGTGTGCTACCGTAAAAAAACCAGGTTTGCAGTATACTACTGTATAACATACTACTATTCTTTTTATTTGTTTATACATTCATTTTTATTATATTTAAATTAGCTATAATTTTTGGATCAAATTAATTTTTACATTTTAACCTACAGATACTGCTAACATTTAATTCAAAGAGACAATTTCAAATATTGAAGCCTTTATTTAAAACAATACAAATACTTTAAGAAGTTGTGTGAAATTACAATTCATTTAATACATTTAAAATAACATAAATTATAAACATACATACATATATCACTGATTACAGGTTTAGTTAATCCAAAAATTATAATTGTATAATTTAAACAATGATTTTCTTTGGTTTTCCAGTTACAATGGGAGTAGTCTGTGACCGCATTATAAAATGGCTCCACATTATACATGCTATATATTTCAAGTGTCCCAAAGACATACAAAAAGGGGTGATGAAAATATAATCCATATAATCAATTTTGACCCGTCATTTCTCTAAATGAGTAATGCAAGTAAACAGCTATACCTGATGGATAGGATGCTCACAGTCAAGTTTACTGTCAGGTCTGCAACAACCAGGATATACCAACAAAATATACACATCAGGAAGAATGTGTAGATGTAGTATTTGGAGAGTCTTTGGCATAGGACTTCACACACCCAATCATGTCTGCCTTTAGACGACTTTAAATTATGTCAAGTTACATGGAGTTATGCTATAATGATTTGGTGTTATACATTCTGCATCCTACTTTTGAAGCTAGAGAGGTGATCATGATCCACTACCACTGTAACCAGAAAACCCATAACACCACAAAATCAGCATCATAATAGCAACATTAAATTTTTTGTGACCATTTTATTTAGTCTAGTTAAGTTCTCTTAAAATAGAACTGGTTTAAAATGAAACAATGACTGTCTGTCTTTACATTTATCTTCACATTTACAGAAAAAGGCAAATAACATACAGTGCATTGCAAAGTATAAATTTTTTATCAGCATGTGCATTCCCTTGTTTGAACCCATGGCGTTTAATGATGCTAACACAATGCTCAACCACAGAGAAAGGTCTAAGAATGTTCCTTGAAAGTTCCCAAAGTTCCAAATAACGTTATGATTGTTTTTGCTTGTAATCAGGGACGTGCACAGGAATTTTTAGGGGCAGTTGCTCTGACCTAAATAAAGGGCACCCCCCCCCTCCTAAAATTTTTTTTAAACTCACTGCCTATATGAAGGACTGAGAATAACAGGGTCTTTATTAAAATCAGCAAACATGTTTGCCTAATGCCTACCAAAAAAATTGTAGCCTAGGCTGCTTGTCTGCAAGCTATGATAGCTAGCTGCTATCTGTCTGATTATTTAGGCTTAAACGAGGCAAACTCTGCCTAGATTCAAGAGGATTTTAACAGAGGTGGAAAGAGTAGCCAAAACCTTTACTCAAGTAAAAATACAAGTAACTAAATAAATAATTACTCAAGTAGAAGTAAAAAGTATGCAATGAAAATAATACTCAAGTAGCGAGTTACTAGTTACTCATGAAAAAATAAATCTAGATATTCACGCGCACACACACACACACACACACACACACACACACACACACACACACACACACACACACACACACACACACACACACACACACACACACACACACACACACACACACACACACACACACAATACAGTGCCCTCCAGAAGTATCAGAACTGTAAAGACAAGATTTTTCTGTTTGCTGTGGGGACCAGAAATTGGTAAGATAAGTATCAGTATGTCAGAAGTTTAGAATGTCACATTTTATTAACCTTTGTTTATGTTTAAACACATGCTTCAACAACAAAGAACAACAGCATTAAATGCTGACTTATGTGTGTTGTACACAAATGCACATAAGTAAATCAAACTGATCCTACACATTTTATGCTTTTCATGTGTAAACAATCAGAAACAGCTCAGTGACCATTAAAAAAATAATAATGTGACAGATTCTGTACTTTTGTCTTATGTTCATCTTTTAATGTTTAGACATTAGTAGTTGTATGGGGGCACCATTCGTCAAACTTTTATGACCCCCTCCCCCACCCGGTGACAGTTGCTGTCTGACAGGTCGTTTTTATGACCCTTTGACAGGGGGGGCGGGACCATCAATCAAAATCTGTACAAGTTGTCAACTTTAGACAGAAAGTATTTAATGGGTTTATGACGGGTCATTTAGAGTGATTGTTTTTCCTGAGTGTGTTTTATGTCAAGCGTATGGTGTCATGTTTAATGACGGCTCGTGTTTGTGACATTTGCTGTCTATCACCCCTCCCTTTTCGACCCTTGCGAGTCTACTACCTGTCACACTGCGGTTGTGTTGTTGAATCTACAGTTTTGCAACATTAAAAGTTTATTTAAAGGCAATCACTAATCATACATATATATATATATATATATATATATATATATATATATATATATATGTGTGATTAGGTGTAACTGGTTAAACTTAAAGCCGATATTTTCTATCGAACTAGTCTATTTTCTGTTCAGACACAAAGTTTTCTGACGCTGATATTATGTCGGTGTGTGTTTGTGTGGGGGTCGTGTGATGTAATCTTTGAAAGTTTATGACCGAACCTTTATTGGGGAGCGACAAGAGAGCTCCGGCATCAGTTTGGATGGAGCAGAGCTGTTATACTCAAGTCTATTGGTATGTATGTGTTTCGCTGTGTTCGTTCCAGTATTTTGTCTGATTTATTTAAAAACTAAAAAATTCAATCTCTGGTATTGCAGCGAAATTGTCTAAACTGGTATTAACTATTCCTGGTAAATCGCGGAGAAGAGTGGAATGAACAAAAAGTCAGACCGTGACTAGAACCATCAGCAGCGTAACAAGGAAATCTTGGAACAAAAGAGACGCCGAGTGGAGCGTGTTGTCCGGTGTGTATTTATTTAATCCTGTTACAATAGATTTAAACAAACTGGTTTGTTTTAATATTTTCTAATAACATGTGTTATCTGTTTTAAAGGTTTGGATATCAACGGCAAAGCGAACGTTGTGTGTAGGGGAGAGCGGGGTATGTTGTCACACTTTTCACACTGTCTAACATTTACTGAGCACCATACATCAAAATGGTATAAATCTCATACCAAATGAAAGAAGGAAGTCTTGGGCACATATGTTGTATTCATAACATCTTTATATCTTATCTCATTACAGAGTTGTAGACTGTTGAATAGTGACTGTGCACTTGTGACAATTTGCCCCATCGGAGGGTAAGTTGTCACACTAGGGCGGGTAAGTTGTCACACTAGATTATCTAAAAATAAGAACACAACTACTTAATTGTGAATATTGATTTTAATTTTTAAACTCAAACCAAACTGGAAATATAAACATCCGTGCCTGGAGAATCTGGAAAAACAATTATTTCAATCCAAATAATGCACATTTCAATTAAGTGGCAAGACCACTTTACTTTGAACTTTGGTTCAAATGTTCTATGGCTTTCACATAAAACCAGATAACTGAATGGAACGCTGCAGATAACTTGCTTAACTTAACATGTTTAACCTCTGAACAAAACAGATGCCCTGTATGACTAATAGGACTCATCTCCAGAATCACAATTCTGACACACATAAATTGCCTTGCCTGAGGTGCAAGCATCATGGGCCCAATTGTTGCATTTTACACATTTTACCCAGGTCTCCTTTGGACGACTCTTTGAAAATGGCTCTACACAGACGAGGCAGAAGCACTCTTCATCATCTGATGATGACTCTTGCATGATTTTTCTTCCTTCCTTCCTTCCTTCCTTCCTTCCTTCAAAGAACTTATTGCAATTAGAAAGAAATTACAATATCACAATTTATCATGTTTTCTGAGCATGTTCGATGTGTTTGTTTGTACAGGGGCAAGTTGTCACATGTGACGACTTGCCCCAAAGTCATTGAGACAACTTGCCCCATACTTACTTGTGTGCTAATGTTGTCTAAATCTCAAGTTTAGCTCATCATATCACTTTAGCTAAAGTATCAAAAGACACTTTACGGTCTCCTCTATTTTGTGCAAAATAATCATTTTAAACATTCACACCTAACAAAGTTGTATTGCATAAAATGTAAAGTGATTTTTTTTTACTTTTTAAGCAGAAAAATAAGAAAATTGTGCTAACCTCAGATTACAGTGATCTTGACCACATGTGAACAGGAAGTTGACTATAGAAGAAGAAGTCACATAAAGTGGCTATTTGATTTTTGAGATAGAGCCTCTACTGTTGGAGTTATGAACAGTGTGACAACTTACCCGTGTGACAACTTACCCCGCTCTCCCCTACTATTGCAAAATAGCGGATCTCCACGGTACGTTTATGTTGCATAAGAAAAAAGTTGTTTTATTTAGATATTTATCCTAATAACATGTTTTTATCTGTTTACAGGTTAGGATACAGACCACAACACTTTGGACGTATCTTTAAAAAAGAGAAAAATCAGAGACTTTTTGGATTTGTCTGGGACATTTTAAACATTTTGTGTCATATTGGATTTTAAACATTTCGGATATTGGATACCTGTGTTGATTTATCCACAGAGCTGATCGCTTTTTAAAATCACCAGGGTAAGTGACTATTATAAATTGTTTTGATGTTGTTTTAAACTTGTGTTCTTGTTATATTTTTGTTTTTCATCGTTTATATAATCAGTCTTTATATTAATTTTGGTTTAGAGTTTTTCATTGTTTTAAATATATTGCTTTACTGTTGTTTTAAACTTGTGTCCTTAATACCTATTGGTTTATTTTTTTCATCGTAATCCGTTTTTATACTCATTTTGGTTTAGAGTTTTTTCATTGATTTAACTATATTGTTTGTTTTTTGGTTTAGTTTTATTGTGTTTACATTGTTTGATTATTTGAATATTTTGGGGTTTCACTGTGTTTCCGAATATTGTTGTAAAATGGCCCAAAAACGTAATTCGGACTCTGGTTGTAGTCATGCGAATAAAATTATAAGGCGCAATGAATCCCCGCTTGATATATTTGATTACGAATTGGGAATGCAAATACTGATAGAAACTGTCAGAGCTATGAATGGAAATCAGCGTAATTCAGCCGAATTCGGAGAATTGATAAGTATGCTCGATCCCATTTCACAGCCCCCTCCAGAGCCTACTATGGTCTTAGATCCTGATGTTTTAAATACGCATCAAGTTTTTGAGGTTCCAGAAGCTGTATTTATCAATAATCAAATTGATCCAGAGGCTCCAGTCGTTGATCTAAACGACGGGGCATCCGAGAATTTACATGTTCAACACGGTGGTGAGGGGGCGGCCGACCCCCACCACAATTCTGAAATGGCTGATATGGGTCTAACGTCCGAAGACGTTGAGAGGCTTGTGAGAGACGGGGGTGAATTTAATGGTTATACCGTCGTTCCTCGTACAAGATTTAACAGTGTGGAAATACTTAGGAGTTTAAATCTGAGGGCAATAGCTTCTACAGATATGGCATCGTACGTGCTATTTTTGGATGGTGTTCTGAATGAAATAGTCTCTCTATCTAGAATATTAGGTGGAGATGGGGGTATTATAAATGTTTTATTACGCGGAGAGTCATTAATGTCGGATATAAATGCGATGCTTACGCCCGCTAACGATTATAGCGTCTCCGCGCTGTCAGACCAGCTTGAAAGAGTCATGCAAAGCAACAGGGCCGTGCGCGTTGATGACAATCTGATGTTAAACGTGTCTATTGTCAGAAGCAAAAACGGTGGTGGTCGCAGAAAATTCCGCGATCTAGCACACAATGAGGTTATAAAAAGAAATAGAATGAATCTTTTTTGCCCCACAAATATGTCCGACAAACTATGCTTCGCACTTTGTCTGGCACACTTTTTGAACCCCCAAAAAACAGACCCAGAATTAATACCCATAGCTGCTGAAATTCAAAAGGGCGCTGGATTCTCAATCCAAGACATGATACGGTTTAATGACGTCGCTTTGTTTGAGAGGTTGCTAAACATCAAAATTGTAGTTTTTCACAGATCAAGCACTGGTGGTTTGGAAAAATACATGACAAAAAACAAGCCCCACTACAAGACGGTGTTTCTCTATCTGTCCGATAGTCATTACTTTATGATAAAAAGATTGACAGCGTTTATTGGTTGCACTTACGTCTGCGACTATTGCTACGAGGGCTTTTCTAATAAAAGGAATCACAGATGCAAATACGCCTGTGACATATGCAATGCCCCCGATTGTTACAAACACCCGGTAAAGACGATACACTGCGCTGATTGCTTGAGGTACTGTAAATCCCAATATTGTTATGATATGCATAAAAAACCTCCGCTGAGTCACCAGTTTGCCCAGTGTGACGTGACCAAATACTGTCCAACATGTAATCGATGCTATTACATTAGCGGTGATAAGCCAAAACCGCACAAATGCAAACCGGAGAAGTGCCTGCACTGTGGTATGGAGCTGATACCCGATGCTCCTCATCAATGTTTTATTCAGCCCCTAAGGCTAGAGAAACCCAGTGAGAAGTACATATTCTATGATTTTGAGACTCGTCACGAGGGTGGCAAGCATGTTGCAAACTTTGTTTGCGCCATCACTTTTGCGGGTGAAGAATTCACAGCAGAGGGCCCCGACTGCGTCGCACAACTCGTGCAGAGATTCAGACACCCTAGGTACAACGACTACACATGGATAGCCCACAATGCTTCTGGCTTTGACAATTTTATTCTGTTGGAATATTTCACAAAAGTGGGGCTCACTCTTAAAATCACGATGCAAGGCTGCCGTTTGATATTTATGTTTGACGAAAGCTACAAGCAAAGATTTATCGATAGCTTCTCATTTCTCCCAATGAGTCTAGCCAAGACTGCATCTGCCATGAATCTGACCTGTGCAGAGAAGGGCTATTTTCCACATCACTTTAACCGTGTGGTGAATGAAAACTACATAGGCCCCTATCCGGACAAAAAAATGTACGGATATGACACAATGTCAGAGAAGGCCAGGGAACAGTTTGACGATTGGTACAAGACCGTAGAGTGTAAAGTATTTGACTTTAAAAAAGAGCTGGCACTTTACGGCAAGAACGATGTTGTTTTGTTGAGAGAGGCGTGCATGAAATATCGTGATGAGTTTATACAGTGCACTGCCCTTGACCCCTTCAGATACACAACTCTGGCATCGTGCTGCATGGCCGTGTACAAGACCCATTATCTGGAGAGAGACACCTTAGCGTTGACACACAACGGTGCTTATCTGACTAAGAACAAAGCCTATTCAAACGCCTCCATCGAATGGCTTGAATATGTCA
This sequence comes from Misgurnus mizolepis, assembly GCA_025389145.1. NCBI lineage: Eukaryota > Metazoa > Chordata > Actinopteri > Cypriniformes > Cobitidae > Misgurnus > Misgurnus mizolepis. The sequence continues at coordinate 9,865,231 of JAIFKI010000021.1, forward strand.
GTCATTCGCGAGGCGTCGATGTCCAGCACGCGCTAAATCGTGGTGAAATGTCGTTCGGATCCTACCATGTGGATGGTGCTTTCCAGAAAGATGGTCAAACTTATATTTTGGAATTTTTAGGATGCCTCTGGCACAGTCATACTTGCAAATATAATGACTATGATATTCATCCTGTGACAAAATTGACGCACGCTGTACACAGAAGACAGCATGAGGCCAAAATGGAGGTTTTGGAGAAGGCGTATGGGTTGAATGTTGAGGTGCTGTGGGAGTGTGAATGGGACGCTGCTAAGCAGTCTGATCCTGACGTAATAGCGTTTATGTCCACTTACACGCACCCCGAGAGACTGAAACCCCGCGACGCTCTATTTGGCGGTCGCACTAACGCGTACAAACTCTATCATAAAGCCGCCGAAGGTGAGAAAATCAGATATGTCGATTTTACAAGTCTGTATCCCTTCTGTCAGGCCAAGAAGTGCTACCCGATAGGACATCCCCAGATAATTTTAAAAGATTTTGAACCCCTTGAAAATTATTACGGGCTTATCAAGGCATCAGTGTTACCCCCAAGAAACCTGCTACACCCCGTGCTCCCATACAGAGCCAATAATAAACTGAATTTCCCTCTCTGCGCAACCTGCTGTGAGCAGCAGAATCAGTCTACCCCCTGCGATCACACAGATGAGCAGCGAACGCTTTCAGGGTGTTGGGTAAGTCTCGAGCTGTTAAAGGCTATCGAGAAGGGTTACATTGTGACAAAAGTGGACGAAGTGTGGCATTTTCCACAATCCTCAGAAACCTTGTTTTGTGAATATGTCAAAACATTTTTACAATACAAGCAAGAGGCCAGTGGGTACCCCGCACATGTAGTGACAGATCAGGACAAAGATGCCTATATTGCTGATTACTTTGAGAAAGAGGGGATACAAATGAATCCTGATAAGATAAGCCTTAACCCCGCGAGACGATCTATCAATAAGCTGTTGTTAAACAGTTTGTGGGGTCGTTTTTCTATGCGCGAAAATATGCCCACCACAGTGTTGCTTTCAGATCCGGAAGAGTTTACGAGATACATTTTTGGCATGGCGTACGAGATTAAGCACTTTTCGTTTGTGTCAGACAACGTAGCTCTAGTGCAATGGATCCATCCGAACGGCAAAGGCGCTCGCACGCGTGACATAAACATATTTCTCGGCGCCTTTACCACAGCTCACGCGCGTCTAGAGTTGTATGACCTTATGGATAGGCTGAATGAGCGTGTGCTTTACAGCGATACCGACAGCGTGATTTTCACGTCTAAAGACGGCGAGTGGGACCCTCCGCTGGGGCCGTATCTAGGTAATCTGACTGATGAAATTGGGGATGATGATTTTGCGGTCGAGTTTGTGTCGTGCGGTCCAAAAACATACGCTTACCGTACCGCAAAGGGGCGTTCTGTCCTAAAGGCCAAAGGCATCGTGCAAAATTATACAAACTCCCAAATTATCACATTAGACACACTGGTTGATCTTGTCCGTGATTATGTTAATGAGGGTGATCGTGACAGGCACGTGCTAGCTTCTGCTGACAGCATTGTGAGGCATAAAAGACAACTCACGCTCCACAACAAGACAGTTGTGAAGAAGTTTATTACTCGTTTGTTGTATACGAGTTTAAACTTCTTCACAACTGTCTTGTTGTGGAGCGTGAGTTGTCTTTTATGCCTCACAATGCTGTCAGCAGAAGCTAGCACGTGCCTGTCACGATCACCCTCATTAACATAATCACGGACAAGATCAACCAGTGTGTCTAATGTGATAATTTGGGAGTTTGTATAATTTTGCACGATGCCTTTGGCCTTTAGGACAGAACGCCCCTTTGCGGTACGGTAAGCGTATGTTTTTGGACCGCACGACACAAACTCGACCGCAAAATCATCATCCCCAATTTCATCAGTCAGATTACCTAGATACGGCCCCAGCGGAGGGTCCCACTCGCCGTCTTTAGACGTGAAAATCACGCTGTCGGTATCGCTGTAAAGCACACGCTCATTCAGCCTATCCATAAGGTCATACAACTCTAGACGCGCGTGAGCTGTGGTAAAGGCGCCGAGAAATATGTTTATGTCACGCGTGCGAGCGCCTTTGCCGTTCGGATGGATCCATTGCACTAGAGCTACGTTGTCTGACACAAACGAAAAGTGCTTAATCTCGTACGCCATGCCAAAAATGTATCTCGTAAACTCTTCCGGATCTGAAAGCAACACTGTGGTGGGCATATTTTCGCGCATAGAAAAACGACCCCACAAACTGTTTAACAACAGCTTATTGATAGATCGTCTCGCGGGGTTAAGGCTTATCTTATCAGGATTCATTTGTATCCCCTCTTTCTCAAAGTAATCAGCAATATAGGCATCTTTGTCCTGATCTGTCACTACATGTGCGGGGTACCCACTGGCCTCTTGCTTGTATTGTAAAAATGTTTTGACATATTCACAAAACAAGGTTTCTGAGGATTGTGGAAAATGCCACACTTCGTCCACTTTTGTCACAATGTAACCCTTCTCGATAGCCTTTAACAGCTCGAGACTTACCCAACACCCTGAAAGCGTTCGCTGCTCATCTGTGTGATCGCAGGGGGTAGACTGATTCTGCTGCTCACAGCAGGTTGCGCAGAGAGGGAAATTCAGTTTATTATTGGCTCTGTATGGGAGCACGGGGTGTAGCAGGTTTCTTGGGGGTAACACTGATGCCTTGATAAGCCCGTAATAATTTTCAAGGGGTTCAAAATCTTTTAAAATTATCTGGGGATGTCCTATCGGGTAGCACTTCTTGGCCTGACAGAAGGGATACAGACTTGTAAAATCGACATATCTGATTTTCTCACCTTCGGCGGCTTTATGATAGAGTTTGTACGCGTTAGTGCGACCGCCAAATAGAGCGTCGCGGGGTTTCAGTCTCTCGGGGTGCGTGTAAGTGGACATAAACGCTATTACGTCAGGATCAGACTGCTTAGCAGCGTCCCATTCACACTCCCACAGCACCTCAACATTCAACCCATACGCCTTCTCCAAAACCTCCATTTTGGCCTCATGCTGTCTTCTGTGTACAGCGTGCGTCAATTTTGTCACAGGATGAATATCATAGTCATTATATTTGCAAGTATGACTGTGCCAGAGGCATCCTAAAAATTCCAAAATATAAGTTTGACCATCTTTCTGGAAAGCACCATCCACATGGTAGGATCCGAACGACATTTCACCACGATTTAGCGCGTGCTGGACATCGACGCCTCGCGAATGACTGACATATTCAAGCCATTCGATGGAGGCGTTTGAATAGGCTTTGTTCTTAGTCAGATAAGCACCGTTGTGTGTCAACGCTAAGGTGTCTCTCTCCAGATAATGGGTCTTGTACACGGCCATGCAGCACGATGCCAGAGTTGTGTATCTGAAGGGGTCAAGGGCAGTGCACTGTATAAACTCATCACGATATTTCATGCACGCCTCTCTCAACAAAACAACATCGTTCTTGCCGTAAAGTGCCAGCTCTTTTTTAAAGTCAAATACTTTACACTCTACGGTCTTGTACCAATCGTCAAACTGTTCCCTGGCCTTCTCTGACATTGTGTCATATCCGTACATTTTTTTGTCCGGATAGGGGCCTATGTAGTTTTCATTCACCACACGGTTAAAGTGATGTGGAAAATAGCCCTTCTCTGCACAGGTCAGATTCATGGCAGATGCAGTCTTGGCTAGACTCATTGGGAGAAATGAGAAGCTATCGATAAATCTTTGCTTGTAGCTTTCGTCAAACATAAATATCAAACGGCAGCCTTGCATCGTGATTTTAAGAGTGAGCCCCACTTTTGTGAAATATTCCAACAGAATAAAATTGTCAAAGCCAGAAGCATTGTGGGCTATCCATGTGTAGTCGTTGTACCTAGGGTGTCTGAATCTCTGCACGAGTTGTGCGACGCAGTCGGGGCCCTCTGCTGTGAATTCTTCACCCGCAAAAGTGATGGCGCAAACAAAGTTTGCAACATGCTTGCCACCCTCGTGACGAGTCTCAAAATCATAGAATATGTACTTCTCACTGGGTTTCTCTAGCCTTAGGGGCTGAATAAAACATTGATGAGGAGCATCGGGTATCAGCTCCATACCACAGTGCAGGCACTTCTCCGGTTTGCATTTGTGCGGTTTTGGCTTATCACCGCTAATGTAATAGCATCGATTACATGTTGGACAGTATTTGGTCACGTCACACTGGGCAAACTGGTGACTCAGCGGAGGTTTTTTATGCATATCATAACAATATTGGGATTTACAGTACCTCAAGCAATCAGCGCAGTGTATCGTCTTTACCGGGTGTTTGTAACAATCGGGGGCATTGCATATGTCACAGGCGTATTTGCATCTGTGATTCCTTTTATTAGAAAAGCCCTCGTAGCAATAGTCGCAGACGTAAGTGCAACCAATAAACGCTGTCAATCTTTTTATCATAAAGTAATGACTATCGGACAGATAGAGAAACACCGTCTTGTAGTGGGGCTTGTTTTTTGTCATGTATTTTTCCAAACCACCAGTGCTTGATCTGTGAAAAACTACAATTTTGATGTTTAGCAACCTCTCAAACAAAGCGACGTCATTAAACCGTATCATGTCTTGGATTGAAAATCCAGCGCCCTTTTGAATTTCAGCAGCTATGGGTATTAATTCTGGGTCTGTTTTTTGGGGGTTCAAAAAGTGTGCCAGACAAAGTGCGAAGCATAGTTTGTCGGACATATTTGTGGGGCAAAAAAGATTCATTCTATTTCTTTTTATAACCTCATTGTGTGCTAGATCGCGGAATTTTCTGCGACCACCACCGTTTTTGCTTCTGACAATAGACACGTTTAACATCAGATTGTCATCAACGCGCACGGCCCTGTTGCTTTGCATGACTCTTTCAAGCTGGTCTGACAGCGCGGAGACGCTATAATCGTTAGCGGGCGTAAGCATCGCATTTATATCCGACATTAATGACTCTCCGCGTAATAAAACATTTATAATACCCCCATCTCCACCTAATATTCTAGATAGAGAGACTATTTCATTCAGAACACCATCCAAAAATAGCACGTACGATGCCATATCTGTAGAAGCTATTGCCCTCAGATTTAAACTCCTAAGTATTTCCACACTGTTAAATCTTGTACGAGGAACGACGGTATAACCATTAAATTCACCCCCGTCTCTCACAAGCCTCTCAACGTCTTCGGACGTTAGACCCATATCAGCCATTTCAGAATTGTGGTGGGGGTCGGCCGCCCCCTCACCACCGTGTTGAACATGTAAATTCTCGGATGCCCCGTCGTTTAGATCAACGACTGGAGCCTCTGGATCAATTTGATTATTGATAAATACAGCTTCTGGAACCTCAAAAACTTGATGCGTATTTAAAACATCAGGATCTAAGACCATAGTAGGCTCTGGAGGGGGCTGTGAAATGGGATCGAGCATACTTATCAATTCTCCGAATTCGGCTGAATTACGCTGATTTCCATTCATAGCTCTGACAGTTTCTATCAGTATTTGCATTCCCAATTCGTAATCAAATATATCAAGCGGGGATTCATTGCGCCTTATAATTTTATTCGCATGACTACAACCAGAGTCCGAATTACGTTTTTGGGCCATTTTACAACAATATTCGGAAACACAGTGAAACCCCAAAATATTCAAATAATCAAACAATGTAAACACAATAAAACTAAACCAAAAAACAAACAATATAGTTAAATCAATGAAAAAACTCTAAACCAAAATGAGTATAAAAACGGATTACGATGAAAAAAATAAACCAATAGGTATTAAGGACACAAGTTTAAAACAACAGTAAAGCAATATATTTAAAACAATGAAAAACTCTAAACCAAAATTAATATAAAGACTGATTATATAAACGATGAAAAACAAAAATATAACAAGAACACAAGTTTAAAACAACATCAAAACAATTTATAATAGTCACTTACCCTGGTGATTTTAAAAAGCGATCAGCTCTGTGGATAAATCAACACAGGTATCCAATATCCGAAATGTTTAAAATCCAATATGACACAAAATGTTTAAAATGTCCCAGACAAATCCAAAAAGTCTCTGATTTTTCTCTTTTTTAAAGATACGTCCAAAGTGTTGTGGTCTGTATCCTAACCTGTAAACAGATAAAAACATGTTATTAGGATAAATATCTAAATAAAACAACTTTTTTCTTATGCAACATAAACGTACCGTGGAGATCCGCTATTTTGCAATAGTACACACAACGTTCGCTTTGCCGTTGATATCCAAACCTTTAAAACAGATAACACATGTTATTAGAAAATATTAAAACAAACCAGTTTGTTTAAATCTATTGTAACAGGATTAAATAAATACACACCGGACAACACGCTCCACTCGGCGTCTCTTTTGTTCCAAGATTTCCTTGTTACGCTGCTGATGGTTCTAGTCACGGTCTGACTTTTTGTTCATTCCACTCTTCTCCGCGATTTACCAGGAATAGTTAATACCAGTTTAGACAATTTCGCTGCAATACCAGAGATTGAATTTTTTAGTTTTTAAATAAATCAGACAAAATACTGGAACGAACACAGCGAAACACATACATACCAATAGACTTGAGTATAACAGCTCTGCTCCATCCAAACTGATGCCGGAGCTCTCTTGTCGCTCCCCAATAAAGGTTCGGTCATAAACTTTCAAAGATTACATCACACGACCCCCACACAAACACACACCGACATAATATCAGCGTCAGAAAACTTTGTGTCTGAACAGAAAATAGACTAGTTCGATAGAAAATATCGGCTTTAAGTTTAACCAGTTACACCTAATCACACATATATATATATATATATGTATGATTAGTGATTGCCTTTAAATAAACTTTTAATGTTGCAAAACTGTAGATTCAACAACACAACCGCAGTGTGACAGGTAGTAGACTCGCAAGGGTCGAAAAGGGAGGGGTGATAGACAGCAAATGTCACAAACACGAGCCGTCATTAAACATGACACCATACGCTTGACATAAAACACACTCAGGAAAAACAATCACTCTAAATGACCCGTCATAAACCCATTAAATACTTTCTGTCTAAAGTTGACAACTTGTACAGATTTTGATTGATGGTCCCGCCCCCCCTGTCAAAGGGTCATAAAAACGACCTGTCAGACAGCAACTGTCACCGGGTGGGGGAGGGGGTCATAAAAGTTAGTTTGACGAATGGTGCCCCCATACAACTACTGACATTTCTTGACTCCACAACAAACAGAAGAATATGTGTAAAACTGCAACATACACAAACAGTACAGAAAAAAGAATACAAACACAGAATAGACAAGCATTTCAAATTAACAAATTAACTCTAGTCTCAATGATGATGTAGCTTATAGCTGAAATATCAGACAAGTAAGCTGACAACAGTTTTGCATATGTATAAAGTTAGAAATCTCCTATGGTCTGAGGACATTGACAGTTTACACTTACATAAAAATGATTTTAGACAAAACTCATGTTTTCTTACGTTGTCGTGTCACGTGTGTTTTGTGAGAATCACTTACATCATGCAGTACAGTATACAGCGAATCAGACGTCAATCATCGATGGATTTTCTTCAATCTGTGCTTCAGTGTTTCTGGAGGTTGCTCGCGTTTAACTGTGTCTGACGACGAACAGGTCGCGTGTATGTAATGGCGGGTACATGTGTGAAGTTTTGCTTTTAGTTAAAAGATTGGTAAATTCATTTCCACGTCCCCCAAAACTGGTTATATTCTGCGTGTTTCTACATAGGTTACGAGTAAAACAGCTTTGGACGATTCCGTTTTTGCAGCGATCTGAACAATTCATTCAAACTGATTCGCGAACCAATTTAAACGTTTGGCCCATTCGCTTTGTAAAGAATCGACTCAAAAGACTCGTTTATTTGCAACACTTTGTAAGGAATCGACTCAAACGAGTCATTAATTCGCGAATGCGCCAGAAACACAAGATAGCAATTTAAAAATAAAATACAAATTTCGTAATTAATTAAAATACAGTAACGAAGGAACGCTGCATAGTGTAAACGAAGTAAAAGTACAATTTATTTATTTTCCACCTCGGAAGGGCAACTTGAGTCGAGAAGGGCATATGGGCAGTTGCCCGGGCAACCTGAGCAACCCCCCTGTGCACGTCCCTGCTTGTAATGATAAAAAAACATTACATTCTATTATTTACAAACTGTTGTAAAACATTATTTCTTAATGTTCTGTTAAAATATTGCATATAAACATTCATAAAATATACTAAACATGTGTTTTAAACATTGTGAGTACATTTAAACATGACATTGTCTGAAAATAAAATGTAACATTCCTCTAACATTCGCACAATCAAGAAACATTCCTAAACAATTTAAAAACTGGACACTTTTATGTTGGCTTAACATTATTGGGAACGTTGTTAGAACTTAGAACTAGAAATTAGAACTAGAGGAGATATACTCTTTAGCCTTTACTTACAGTAAATACAGTAAATGTACTTACCAACTTACAGTTCTGAATGTACATCAAAATGAATTGTCATAAGAAATAATACAGTAGCTTCAAAAAAATACCATACTTCTGGTATAAAATAATCAGTCTTGTCATAAAATAATCCTGTGAGTCCTGTAAGCAAAAGAAAGATGGTCATAATTATTTTGAACCACAGTTTATTACAGTACTGTTTGTTACAGCTGATAGTTAATTAGGGAGACCTAACTAACCCATATATGCAGCACATACTGTATCTTATTGAGAAGTGTCTCACCTAATACAAGTTGTTTCACTCAAACTCTGTGAGGTGGTGAAGAAAGGATGGATATTCTGTTGTCCTCTTCATCCTCACTCCAGTTCTTGCAGTGTATTTTGTTACATCCTCCTTAATTTATCCTCCCAAAGAATTTTAGACAGCAGAATAAATGCAGGGAAAAAAGGACATATTTAACACATTTAATACATGATGCTAAACACTCATATTTTTCAGTAAATACTGTTTTGAAATGATCACCAGAGTAGATGTACACTACTCAAATCACTACACATGGCCACAGGTCTGTGTGTTATGACAGTGGGACATGGTTTTCTGATCGAGGCTGAATATTTACTGTACAGCTACCTTGTCCTCAAAAGCAATTTAATACAAAACAAAAACACATTTTAAAACTTTATTTTATGCAAATAAGGTTTCAGCATTTATGTTTAAACATATTCACATTTAAAATATAATGTTTTTCCGATTGGCCACCACACACACATAACATACGCTAAAATGCTTAACGTAGTTTAACGAATTTGAAAGATAAAATGTAGTTATACACCTTATTAATAACGCATAATTTATGTAACAGGTAAAGCCAAGCGGATGAGAATATAAACACAACGTGGTAACTTACACATTTTTTCCTCCCAGCTTCATGTAATTTAGGGTACTTTGTTAAATATGCTTTTATACTAATAAATTATTCTCTCAGGTAACGTTAAATCTGATCTTTTCATATCATTGACGTATACATTAGGCTACGTTAAGCATTTCTTCATAATAGTTTTATAAAAGGAAAACACTAGCGTATAATTTAACGCATCGCGTGTGCTCGTAGGCTTGCATACACATAGTATGATTTATTAATTTGGTTTATACTGACTTTGCAAACTAATATTACCGTTATACGTTAAGCAACGCGTCCGGTTAACGGTTTTAAAATGTCCCGTTCGTGTAAACAACAACCGCGGGTCTGATAATAAATAACTTATATAGATTATTTTACCTTGCTGGTCTTTTTTCAGTCTCTTCTCTCGTGTATCTTCAACTGAAAAGCGCCGCTGTCCCAGGGTCCAGGGAAAGGCTTGTTTGAAAACTCTTCAGTTTATGTGCACACCTGAAATCGGTCCTCTGAACACCTGTGCTGCTACATGGTTCCTTAGCTAAAATAAGTCAACGCCTGTGTGTATACAATTGTCAAAAATGATGATTTTGAGAAAAATAAAATAAGGATTTGTGTGAATAAGGAAAATACCGCCAAAAGACTGTTAGAAAATATACAGTAGCATACAGCAATTTTCAAAAATAAAGTAGATTACTGTATATGATGTATGACGTCACCGAAAATTCCCAAAATGCAACGCGAATTACAGTTATGTACTGTATAAATAGTTTACAGTATTATACTGGGTGATATACAGTAAATAACTGTAAAAATTACAGAAATGTCTAACAGTGTAGATAGCAGATAGTGCTGAGATGATGTGCGCTAGTTAGTAAATCCTCTTTGCAATGTAAAGAAATAAAGCTAACTGGGAAAATGTTTTCAACTGTTCAGGTGTGTTTGGTGTTGATGGAGATGAAGTGAAGTCAGTGTCAGTGATGGAGGGAGATTCTGTTACTCTACACACTGATATTAATGAAATACAGAAAGATGATCACATACAGTGGCTGTTTGAATCTCAAGGCACTCGTATAGCTGAAATCATTAAATGGGCCAATCTGAGCCTAAAATATGATGATGATGGTGGAGGGAGATTCAAAGACAAACTACAACTAAACAATCAGACTGGATCGCTCACCATCACAAACATCAGTATCACAAACTCTGGACTTTATAAACTAAAGATCATCAGCAGCAGAGGAGCTTCATACAAGAAATTCAATATTACTGTCTATGGTATGTTTGCTTAATAACTTATTAATGACAAATATCATCTGTTCACTGGTTTTGATTCCAGATATAAATTGGGTAATTGTTAGACAACTGTTCACCTGAATGTGAGAGACTTCCTCTTAAGCTTGTATTTACAATTTGTTTCTCTTCGATTTTCCAGCTTGTCTGCCAATTCCTGTTATCATCAGAAACTCATCACAATGTCCTTCATCATCAAGTTCAAAATGTGTGTTGTTGTGTTCAGTGTTGAATGTGAGAGATGTGAGTCTGTCCTGGTACAAAGGAAACAGTTACTTGTCCAGCATCAGTGTGTCTGATCTCAACACCAGACTCTCTCTACCTCTGGAGGTTGAATATCAGAATACAAACACATACAGATGTGTACTAAACAATACCATCACAAACCAAACTCAACATCTCAACATCACTCATCTCTGTCAGATGTGTTCAGGTAGGACAGCAATTATAATCATTATTGTGCTGGTCTGCTGCATCTCTTATAGTTGGTAAATAAAATCAGTAGTTGAAATTTAGTCTATGTCAAATAGATTTGATGTCATTACTATGCTGGTGTATAACTAAAAGGTGACAAAGGTGACTTTCTGTCTGGTTATTTTTTACGCACTATCATAAAGCATCAACTTGAAACTGTATTAAATAAAAATTTATATAATGACTTTATTCTTTGTGCATTACAGAACGTTTACGATTTACATTGTTGATATTTGCTGCTGTGGTGCTGCTGCTGCTGGTACTGCTGGTGGTGGTGCTGCTGAAAGCAGTTGCATTTGCCCCAAACGACCTGAAAAACAAGAACCTTACATTGATCATCATTGGACCATAATCAACTTTAAGGAGTATCTATTATGCACTTTTTTGAGATATTGCTATTATTTTTGTTATGTTCCAGAATAGGTTTTCAAGGTTGATGATTCGAAAAACTCACATATTTTAAATTACTGTTGCACTGCTTTTTCCAGTCTGTCTTAAATAGCTGTTACTTCCAGACCCTATGAAACCCTTCCTTCTGAAACACTCCAATTAATCAGGCTGGCCTAATCTGTTGTGATTTGCCCCATCTCTAGTCACTCCCTCAAAGTGTGTATTAGAAATGTCCTGCCTCATCTGGGAGGCATGCACTGTAGCAGCTTAGTTTATTAAATGCAGCTGAGGTTATTAAAACAAAACAAGAAACAAGGTAAATCAGGCAAACAGAAACTGGAAAAACAGAGGAAAACATAAATCCAAAACGTAGACATAAACAATGACTGACAAAAGCAACACTAGGGCTGTGTTCCACATAGCCCTCACTATTCCCTACATTAGTCCACTACAAACAGTTCACTTGAATAGTGAATAAAAACAAGTGAGTGAATTTGGACACTTGAGTTTGCCAGAAGCGCTGTAGCGCGGGTGCCATCTTCTACAAGAGACACGCTACAATCTACAGTCTGTGCGAGCCTTAGTGGACGAGTAGCGGCTAGGGCTAGCTGTGAGTGTACATTGGTTGTACACTCATTATTGCAGTGCATTGTGGGGTTGAATGAGTGAGAAGTGCAGGACTGTCATACCGGACCGTTAATCGGTTAGTGCTGCTTGACCAATGCAGTTTGTATCAGGATCGAGTTATACAAGCACAACATGTACATGTTTCAGAGGTACGTTTTCATTTTGTAGTTGTGAAGAGAGGATTATTAGGGAATAGTGCTTATCATCAAAGTAGCTGAATTTTAATCAAAAGATTTGCTAGCCGTGAACAAATTGTGTTTGCTGTAGTCCAAAAAATGTGACTCCTGTTCGAGACGATAACTCGCTTAAGCATTGATTCTGGAGTTTTTTACAAGTACAAACAGACACTTACAAACTAAAGGACATGTAATTATAGGAAACATTCCTAATACAATTAGGAAACACATAATAAGGATTCTTTAACATTGCTGGGATCAATCCCAAACATGACACTTTACAAAATACTTAAATGAGTACAGTATTTACAAGAGTTATTACAGTTGCACTATCGTAATGGGGGGGGGGGGTGAAGTTTATATATTACCTTATGTGAGGTAATGAACATTTGATATCAATTTGTTATGGGATGGGTTGTAATATTTGCACAGAATACAGGGAAACAAAACACTTTTTGTATAGTTTATATAGTTTGTGGTAAATATTAATTTTTTAGAGATACTACCAACAACCAAAAATTCACCCTCATTGGTGTGGGTCTTCCTAGATGTTTTATGCAGTTTAAAAGTGTTATATGTTTGTCATATATAGGGCCTTACATGTTAAATTTTGATATTAAATATTAAAATATTTCTGTTTAAACACTGTAATGTAGAGTATTTAGTGGTTTACTGTATATTCAATATATTCAATGTCAAAGCATTCACCATTTCAAACATCTTTATAAACAAAAGGTGTGGTCTCTTTACAATAAAGTTTGATTGTATTAATGTGTGGTGTGTTGGATCAGTTGTTATTTACCATTTGTATTTAACTTGTAGTATTTCGTCTACCATTGTTGGTATTGATAAATCTTACCTTGCGGTAATGTCTGTATATTATAAATATGTAAAGTATGTATGTGTTTTTGTGCACATCAGGCTTGTGCAGTATTGAATTGAGAATGCCTCCTTAATTCCAATTCAATTCTTGATTTTGAATTGATGTCAAAAATAGGATCTAGAATTATAATTCGAATTTGAATTAAAGGAAGCAGAATGCAATTCAAAAGAAATTCTAATAAATTCATAAACATATTATACAGTAAGTAAAGTGCTTTACTTAAACCAATTATTTAAAATGGTTGCCAAATAATTTTCCAAAGTAACTTTCCTAACACTGAATGTATGTGAGATTCTTTCTGTTGTGTGACTGTGGAATTTCTTTGAATTGCCATGAATTTAATTCCACTTTCTGCCATTCCAAGTTCTTCAGGAGCAATGTTGTCGTGTCAACCTCATACATTCTTAACCAAAGTTCTGTCTGTGAGACAGAACTTTATACATAATAAAAAATGCCTATAAACAATAGAAACCTGTTAGGACCTCCTACAAGAGATTGATCTACAGAGCAGTCTACACTGAGGAATGATGTTTCTCACTGATGTTATTCACACTGATCAGTGTCTATAGGCCATACATCTGAATGTGGCATTTGGTTCACACCTTCACTGCAGACACATATGTTGATTACATCAGGGCACAGTTGTAATAAAATCAGACTAATAATAAAGTTGATAGCATCAGGGCACAGTTGCAATGTTACGACACAAGAAAGTGTTACAGATTTACTTTAATAAGTGCTGTTTATAATGGTTTTTGTATGTTTTCCTAAGATGTGATAAAAAAAATGAAAATCACAATAGTGACGCAATATTTTCTACTATAATATGCTTTTTGTTGGGCTAACATGATGCTACTTTAACAAAAACGCTCCCTTATTTGTAAGTTGCTTTAAATAAAACCATTTTATTGAATACATGAGCGTGTGGTTTATTCCTTAGATGTGACATATTTTATATCTCATTCAATAACAAAACATTTTTTAATGCCAGCAAAGCAAAGTTTAATCAAACCAATAATCCTCATAAAATACTTAGTCTAAGTGAATGAATAAATGGGTTAATTGTCAAATAAAAGAAATGATTGTAGGCCCTATATGTTTTACATATTTCAGACACATCTATGTAATGCTGTAAATTTACAGTCATCAATGTCCCAATGTATAGTAAGCCAGTTCCCTTACCAGTGCCCGAACATACATGACTGATACATAACTGATTACTAATTTTGGGTAGGACGAACATGATCTGCCTGTTGTCATCTTCATTCATGAAACGTTTCATCTTGTTTTATCTGTGAGATCCCAATAACATTACTCACTGATAATGTCAATCCAGTACTTTGTCTTGCAATCCACATTTTATTGGATACTTGAATTCATCATGACTGCATATGTCTACAATGCTGTTGCAAGGTATCCGTAAAAGTCCATTACACACAAATGACTGAGCTCTAGCATATAAACAAAAACACTCAAACAATGAAAATGAAAATGAAGTCTGTGAATACACATGTTAGATCACCTTTGAATATATAGGGAAAAACAAGCAGGGCAAAGTATGTGAAAAAAGCATGCATGGTTGTGGAGAATGTGATGCTGAGAACGATAAACTTGATAAACGAGAGAGAGAGATTCTCAGTTGCCTGTTATGTGACACTGGGCTGAGATTTTAAACTACTGTTTATAACACACTGGAAAATCATCAAGCTGTACTCTCTCGTGTTGTGAAGACAAACATTGCATGCATGAAAGGGCGGAGAGAGAGAAGAGATGCATAATAAAACTTTAGTAGATGCTTTAGTGTGTTGCGTGTCATCACAGTGAATATGTGTATTATACAGCATTTAGAAAATGAGGATAAATCAAGTGAAGGAAAAATAGGTCATGTATAAGTAATGTGGAGCTAGCAAACACTTGTACTCAGAACTATGCAAATGCTTGGTTTTTTCAAAGATGTTGATCGGGCAATAAGAGAAGACCATAAACCTTCTGCTCAACAAAGATCAAGTTACAGTCTGCTCTCTTCCTCCTTCACACTTCCTTTATTGGATGTTACAGATTAAACAGGGAATGACAGGGTAAGACTCTGAGGGCCTGCTGTCCATGATATAAATGATAATGTATTTAGTACAGAAAAAAATAACCTTCCTGATGGTTTCTTCTCAGACAGTATGGAAATTAAAGACACATGGCACAAATAGTGGCTATTGAGGAACTGTAACTTTAACGACAAGCACTAAAACACACAAACCTGTTTGCTTTGCTGCCTGTTATAGATTAAAGCATGAGCAAACAAATGATGGAGGAAACAAAGGACCAGAACAGGGATTGATTGATAAATTATGTTTCAAAGTTCAAGAGTTCAAATAATCCAGCAAACTATTTCGTAATTACGACCAGCTGTAAACAATCAGCAATCAGGTGTCCACCTGATCAGCATGGAAGCCTATACCTCCCTCCACCATCCTGTCTCCTCACACTTACTCGGTTACTTCCTAACCAAAATAGTTTACTGGATTATTTGAACATGCACTCTTAAACTTTGAAACATAATTTATCAGTCAATAGATGTATAATGTAGATTATTTCTGAATCTCTCATCATCATCACATATAAAGCTCTTATTTGTAACAAATTCAGCTACATGAAGGGTTTCAGATGGATCTTGAGTTTGAAATCTCCACAGTATGTGATCATCTGTCTGTATTTCAGTAAGATGGTATGCGTATTTGGCGTGCTGTCCCAGGAGAGGGCTCTGAGCTCAGTATTCAGGTAAGGAAGTAAGGCAAGTTCTGTATCGTGAATAAGGAACGGCTGAAGGACGTTATTTGGCATGACGGGAAGCACTTGCCTTAAGTACCTTATTGCTTACATAAAGTACAGATCAACAGCAAGACACCTTCAAACAAGAGATTCATTGTTACTGTGTATGATGAGTCACTGCCTGGTCAGAGACTTTCGCTTGGTAGGTTTCTCCCCACCTGAGATTTTTAAAGGCCCCTTCTTACCACCTTCATGTGTGCTTTGTTCTTGTTTGATGTTTTTTACCAAAAAAAACTTTCCAGACTTAAATTCTTACTTTTATTTCAGACTTGTCCTGCCTTTTTCTTAAAATTTACATCTTTAGTCTTACAAAAATGTTTAGAAAATTTTGTGACTATGGTAAAAATTACCTTAAGATTTTGATGAATTGGATTTCATTTCATGCTAAACAGGATCTGAGGCTGTAACTTACAATACTTTTGCATTTATCAATACTTTTAATTAAACTTCCTTGGTGAACCTGTGCCACCATTTGGTTAGATGAAATGCCTTAAGGGTTAGTTCACCCAAAAATAAAAAATTCTGTCATCATTTATTCACTTTCAAGTTGTTTTAAACCTGTATAAATGTCTTTGTTTTGCTGAATACAAAGGAAGATATTTGTTATCAAGCAGGAATCAGAAGCACCATTGACTTCTATCATAGGAAAAAATTACTATTGAAGTCAATGGTGCTTAAAAATGGTTTGGTTACAAATATTCCTTAAAGTGTAACTAAACCTCTGGTCTGAGCCTGACTCTACCCACTGGCAATATTTGAAAAATGCAAGAAAAGTGGGCAGATCCCAATGGAGATAGAGGGGACGATCTAAGCTGTGTTTACTCTTGTTTACTCTTGGATTTAACTTTAATTAAAATCTCTTTTTCGGGAGTCTGTTATACTAATAAAAGTTTTTGGTTTGTTTGTTTGTTTGTTTATAACAGATCACATCTGGCCATCAAACACTCCTCTTATAATTTATGTTTCTCTTGCTGTTGGTGTGGCTGTGCTTTTGGCTGTAGGTGTGAGATGGTCGAGGTTGAGGCAACCATTTCAAGAAGAAACATCACCTATATTGTCCAGTCCATGAGAAAAAAAATAGGTTTAAAAAAGTGCCAAAAATATATTTACTGATTAAGTTATCAAATTACTTATCATGACTGAACATTTTTTTAAAGTGGCAGGACTTTAAAAAAGCATCTTAAATTAAGAATTTTTAGATATTTTTACTGAAAACAAGACAAAAATCCTCTTGAGTTGTTATGACTATTGGGCAACAATATGTCACGTCTAGTTTCAGACAAAACTAGAATTATGAATATAGTCCATAGGCTTTAAGAGCTGCAGACGTTTTATTTTGGGTTGGTTATTTTTTGGGTTATGTTGATTTTCAGAAAATGCTCAAAAATGAAAGTGCCGGCTAACAGGTTCGTATTTGTTTAACTTGCATTAACACATTCACTGTCATGTATCGGCAAACTTTCTTTCTTGCTTTGACAGCAGGAGAGAAACAGGATATTTGTGCATGGTTACTAAAATTATTACTATCACTGAACTACCATTGCATGATGGATGACTGTATGTTCTGCTATGAATAACATGTATTACAATTTTGCTATTGTAAATCTATAAAAAAAATTTAATAAACAAAAAACTAGCTTGACCAGTCAGTAAAACCAGATGTATGCAGCTTTGCCAGGCTTGGAGGGCCAGCGTAAACCAGCTAAGACCACTCTTCTAAGCTTTTAGCCTGGTAAAGCTGTTTTTTCGATCTGAACAGCTAAAAGTGGGCCCTAAAAACCTCTCTAAAACCAGCCTGCTACACCAGCTAAAACCAAGCTGGGGGACCAGTTAAAACAGTCAACTAGCTTAGGTTGGTTTTAGCTGTTATTCAGTAGGGAATGTTCATCCCTACACTAAAGTTATCATCATTGTGATATGTCTTTAAATAATCTCTTATTATCATCACACAGGTCCACGTGCTCATCTCCACTCAAACCTTTGTAGAGAAATGAAACAGAGACTGCATGATTGATCTACAGTCGCCACCTGGTGGTGATAAAAATGAATAGCATTAATAGAAAGTATAACTTCAACATGTTTTTGGTGGTATATGGTTATTTAGCTTTAAGGTAAATATAACAGTGAATGAAGATAATTCTTAAACTGTGTTTAGATGTAGTTCAATAAAGTTCACAGTATCAGTGAAGCAAGTTTGAGAGATTTCTACAAACAACCTATAATGTAAAAAATATAATATTGATATCTTTAATAAGGTAACATTTTTTTAATAAGGTCTATCTCTATTTACAGTTGTATTATGCCCCATTTAAGCTCCTAAGACCTGGATGTCACATATGTGGACATCATTTTGGTGTTGTTGTTGTTGTTTTTGTTGTTTGCACCATAATACTTAATTCTGTGTAACTGGAACCTGTTATACACAAACATGGACAAATACACTGCTTCATGTTCAAAGAAAAATATTTGGTTATTATATTTATTGGTTCCCCAAAATAGCTGGTAGAAATCTGAAAAAAAGACAAACCAGGAGGTTAACCTTTAGGCTTCATGTTATCTTACCAAAGATAGGAGATTGTTGCATAAAATTATTTTTGGGGCAGGAAAATTTATTTTGGTAGTGAAAATATTTTTTAAGATTTTATAATTTTTTTCCACTCATCTCATACAGTATTTTGTCCACCACCATGACCCTTTAGGAATTAATATTAAGTAGTGTTTAGTGAATTTAACCATGCAGTAAACCCAGCAATATGTAACTCTGCTGATGCTTTAACTGCTGTAAGGGATGAGGGTTTATATCTAAATTTATTTCTGTTTTTGACTGACTGCCAGTGTTTAACTATTTGATATGTGTGAAGGATTTTAAAATAAATGACCTTTGATGTCTTTTGATGATTTAAATAAAATGTCCATACAATCTGAGCATGTCTGTGTTTTACTCTCGACTAATACTCTTATTCTTTTAATATTACTGGTAATTAACATAGTTCCATCTAGTGGTTGTAAATGAATAACAATAAATCGAAATATATTAATACAATATAGCGTCTATACATACTGTAAAATACATTTTAAACAGTAGCAGCATTAAGACATATTAAAAAGTTTTGATATGATATTCATACAATAAAAAGTTGTAAATAGTTTTAATTAAACAACACACGGGACATAAAAAATGAACTCATCAGAGTTGAACCGTAAACAGAACAGAGTCATTAAACTCCATGACAACCATACTGTAGAACGCGGCGTTGTCATGGAACCATTATGACGTCACATAATGTTTATAAAACGCTCAGCCAGATTAGACCGGTATCACTTGACTGATCTGAACGCTGCTGTACAGATTACCAAGTGAATTTGCAGACTTTCAAAAAGTTCGCAACTTTAAACTGCTCGACGCACTGTGTACGGACAGACAGTTTGCTTAGATTTCAACCCTTTGTGAACCGAGTCTACACACAGTTAAGTCTTACAGTTATTCCTCGACATCATGTTTCGTCCTGTAACACCATTGTCCGACATGGGCATGGAAGGAACCGATGTCGAAAACATTGATTTTTGTCTGCCGAATGCTGTGCCGAACTTTGACGATGTCCTTGATATCGGACTTCCGTCACAAGTCGGGCGCGCTGCCGGTTGCTTAAATCCATGTGAGGAGGATGATGAGGAGATGGATGTTTATCCAACACTTACTGAGGCGAAACGCCAAAGAGGTAAGATGCAAGTTAAAGCAAAAAGTCTGAATTTCATACTGATAAGTTTACATACAGTTAATGTACGTGTAACGTTAGACACGCCAGGTGGTGCTCGTGTACTTGACATTTTACGTTACCCGCCGTTTTTCTTGACCGGCAGAATACGCAGACAGATTTTGGACTCATTTAACAAAAAGCGACCAAAATTCATAAAACATCCCCGAAATGTAAAATAAGAATTACGCCGTATGAGGCCTTGTTTTAATATCCCTCACGAAAATAAACCATGGGTTTATGTGATTACTATTAGCAAAACCATGGTAATTTTGTGGTAACAATGGTTTTACTACAGTATCGTTAACCATGTTTTTTGGATGTAAATGTAGTAAAACCATGTTTAATTTTCATAAGGGATGTATAACATAATAAATAGTTAGCAGTAGTGCATACGACTGTTGTATCCAGACTGCAAATGTGATGTTCATTTACGGAAGCCGAGGTTGCGTACTATTTTTATTTTTGCTTGCTTGTTTTCTCATGATCACGACTTAAGTTAACAAAAGTTGTATTCTTGTAATGTGATTAAAGCTTATGTGTACTTGATATATGTACGTGAACGTGTTGTTTTTTTTAGACAAAAAATTAGCATGGATAAACAAATTTGATTTTACTTTGATCAGGGATTTGTTTCGTCAATATGTAGTTGACAATTTGATAGTGGTGGATTTAGGGACCGTCTCTAAAGTTACGCCTTAATATACACGTTTCTACTTTTTACAGCATTTAAATGGAATGACTTTTAGTCAACAAACAGTCACAAACCTAACTGTGTTCATATGGTTGTCAGCTATAATGTACACTATAACTTTTTTATATATTTATTAATATAAACTGTTAAATACTATTGAAGATAGAAACATGTACATTATTACTTTAGAGATGGTCCCTAAATTCACGCACATTATGGGAGATTATTTTAAACTAGGACTAGGCCTTAATTTATTTAGGAAGTATAACTAGTTTTAACAAACATACCTTACTAAAAACATTACTTGTGTGCATTTTGAGACAAAACAAAGGGCACTGATGTATTTTAAGATATGTCAGTGCCAGTTGTTTTCAGTCATAGATATGTACACTAGATGTCGCCTTGGCTATGGCAGTTCATTAGACCGAATGCGTCAAACAGAGCCGCCATCTTGAAACGGGAATCCCGCATCAGCGTCATTGTGGTGTAACGGAAATAAAATCACCATAAATCGCCATGTATGCAATTTTATTCGTTTTCTTTTGGTTCGTTTCAACAGTCAGACATGTATTTAGCATTGGGTCAAGAAAAAAATAAAAGTTTTAAAATTTTTAAAATCTACTTTTTCTAACCGTTAATGCATAGTGCTAGTAGCCCTAACATCCATACGCTGCACATAAGTACGGCATCGTCCATGATAGCAGCTTTACCCAGATACTTCCTATGACAAGACCCCTGTCCTTAGATGGCGGCGGTTTTGACGCATGCTCAGAACCCCAAGGCGACATCTAGTTTATATATCTATGGTTTTCAGTTTGGACAGCTCACATTTATTAAAGTCTCAGACTAGTCTAATTCCTGTCCGGGAAACCGGCCCCAATCGTTCAACTTTATTTATTTATTAGTCTATCTGCAATTTTTAGCTACACGTATACATCAGCAGTTCCCTTTAAAATCCACTAATTTTATGGACTGGAAATTACATTATGACATTTGGATTGTCAGGATAACAACTTTTTGTTATTTTGAGATCACCAGAAAATTAAGTCATGATTACGAGAAAACAAGCAAGCAAAAATAATAATAATGCATGGCCTCTCTCAGCTTCCATACAATTTAGACAAAAAAGAAAAATGATTTCAAATGAAGGCATTCATTTATTGAATTGTAATTGCAGTGTTTGAAAGTGAGATGGATTCATTCCTACCGAATGCTGTGTTGACCTGTGACTATGTCCTTGATATCGGACTTTTGTCGGATGACGGCTTCGCTGCCGGTGGTTTGAATCCAAGTGGAGGAGTAGAGGAGAAAATCCCAACAAGTAAGATGAAAATGAAAGATAAATGTGGCTTTAATGCTGATAAGTTTACATACATTATTCTTAATGCACGTGCACACATAGACACTAGGTGGTGCTTGTGTACCTTTACTCATTTTACTTTTCCTTTGGCACATGACATCACTTCTCACTTAAACATTTGCCAATACAGAAAGCCACATTTTGACATACAGTTGACATATTTTATACAGTTGAATAAGCAATACATTGACATTAAGAGTTTTAGACACATATTGATCACTTCAGTTAAAGCATTAATTTCATAACATTATTTATTGAATTGCAGTGTTGGGATGGAGATGTGATGATTATGGTGGAATGGATTTCGTCCTTCCTAGCGCCGTCCCTGACATTGTCCCGAACAACGGACATTTGTTGGAGAGACGCGCCGGTTGTTCACATCCACGAGGAGGAGTAAAGGAGTTTACTCCTGCATTTGAGGAGGCGAACAGCCCCAAAGGTCAGATGGAAATTTTGTGTTCTTTACAATCTTTAAATCTGTGCCATGTTTGTTTCTCAAAAGTTTTGTTGGCCCTTGCAGATACTGATATCTTATCTTCTAAACTCTTATTTTAAAAGCATTATTAATCCAAAAATCATTTCTGTATTTTCAGGAATTTATTATAAAGAATTAGATACTCAATTACATATAGATATTTGATTAAATAGTATCTGGGTGAACAGTTTGTGTTTAATGTGTTTAAAATGTTGAATGTGTTTGTTAAATGTGTGTTAAGTATTATCACTGTCCACGGTTCTTTGTCATTCACTTTTGTCGTAATGAATTTTCTAATAATTTATCATTTGTTTTTCTTTTGTTTTTTGTTGTAGAAAAATGCAAGAATAAAATCTTCAAATCAATAAAGAAGGCATGGAAGAATATAAAGCACCCATGCCTTCAGAACGATAAGGTGGAAACACTGATTCCTTCAGAGGTTTGTTACATCATTACATTTACTACAACTATCTGTCCATTTATAGACATGTTTCCATCCAGGTTTTTTTATCGACCAAGTGAATGTGTGTAAAAAAGGTTTTCTATTCAAATGGCGATAAAATGGTGTCCGTGGTGATGTCACGAATGATGAAAGCGAATTGTCACATACGTTTTTGTGTATCGCAAAATTTGACCTTGAGAAAATTATTTACTAAATTTCTCGAATGCTATTACAATAAAAGCTTAGCCAGGTCGAGTCTGATTTGTGCTCTCTGTAATTTAAAATAAATGTGCTTTCACCAAAGTGACCCGATTATGGGATTTTATTTTTTAATATTTAAACATTAATAAACATGAATCATTTTATGGATAAGTGATTGACATTTCAGCACTTAATGAAGTGAGAGCGGCTTAAGTTTAAGTTCAGTGCAGCTTGCGTACCCTGCGTATAGGGAGGATCGACTCTGGTGGCGCAAATCAAAACCGAAAGCGCCCAATGTTTGCTGTTATGTGCGTGATGAAGATCTATCATGTGACATCACATTAATTTGTGTTAAAGCTATTTAACGTAACGTTTTATTTGCGTTTATGCGCTAAAGCTTTTTTGCTAAAAAGCATTGGATGGAAACATGGCTTCTAAACATATTTCTGTCTGTCTGACCCACCTCTGGTCTTCTCCACAGCTTAATTCAGATTCAGCTTATCCTAATCTAAAGGATGATGCTGGTCTGGCCAGCTCTGAATTAAACCCTGAAATCAAACCGGACAAACGAAAGGCTTTCTTTGGCTGTCTCTGGAGGGGCAAGGTGGAGTCAGTGCCGACTCCACAGCTTAAAGCCGATCCAGCTATCCCTGATGTTAGGGAAGTTGTTGATCCGGCATCTCAGTCAAAGACCTACGTTAGTCCGAAGAAACCGAAACAAAAGGCTTCAAAGAGCCGCAAATTTAACCTCCAGGGAGAAAAAGTGACTGTTGTGCCAACTCAACAGCCCAAGGCCATTTCAGATATTCCTGTTGGCATGGATGTTCCTGATCTGGCCGGCCCCCAATCTAAAACAAAGATTCATCCGGATAGTCGCAAGACATTGAAGCAACGCATCCTTGGATGCTTCCGGAGGGGCAAAGTGGAGTCAATGCCGACTTCACAGATTGAGGCCGATCCAGCTATCCCTGATGCCAGGGAAGTTAGAGATCAGGCAGATTCTCAATCAAGTGTTGGCGTAAAGAAACAAAAACAAAAGAGCCGCTTATTTCACAACCCTTGGAGAAAAAAAGGGAAGAAAGTGAAAAAAGATGCCGACCGTTTTGGTGCCATCGCTGCAGCCAATGCCAGGCTACAGAAAATAGGTGCCATTCCTGCCAATTTCGGGTTAAAAGGTGGCGGAAATCCCGACCCAAATAAAGCTTCTGGGTCAAAAGATCATAAGGTTGTTAGGCCAAAAGCTCTTGGAAAACCCAGAAAGCGCTGCCCAGAAGATGATAAAGTTGTCAGGCCAAAAGAAGGAAAGGACTTTCAACGAGCTGTTAAAGGACTTAGCAAGATGAAACTAGATGATCCAGTGCCTAAAGGTGAGTGTACTGACTTCATTACTCCTAGGGTGAAAATGGTTTCATCATCATATTCTGGAAATGTATGCTGTACCTTTCATCTGTGAATATATGAGTGTTACCATGTACTGTAACCTTATCATTTTTCTGTGTGTTTTTCAGAGACTTTATATTCTAATTATGAACTCTTGAAAAGTAAAGTGATTGGGCACGGTAGCAATGGCAAAGTCTACAAAGGGATCCGTAAATGGGATGGCAGTGAGGTAATGCACTATTTATATCGAACACAATGTTTGCCTAAATGTGTATGTCTACTTGATCTAAACGATGTTTTAAAGTTTGTAGATTCTCAAACTTTAAAGTTATGTGTGCAGTGTCAGGTGAGCCGCTTCAGTCAGCTCAGGAGAAATTAACTAAGTGTTGTTTTTCTCTTTACAGGTTGCCATCAAGCAAATACACAAACATGCCAATGACAAAACTCTTAAAATTGTAAGTTGTCATAAAATTTAATGAAGTGAACTAGACATAAAATATACAGTATTTGTTTTATCTAATTCACCATTTTTTCTCCAGCCTGGACACCCCGAACCGCTCATTACAGAAGTGGCGCTATTGCTGAAGTTAAAAGATTCCTTCTGCCCCAATGTCATACAGTTGTATGACTGGTACGAGACAAGAGAATTTTACAATCTTGTGTTGCAGTACCCTCTGGAAAGCGAATCCTTGGGGGATTTTGTTAAACGTCGAAAAAAACTATGTGAAGATACAGCAAGAGATCTCATGCGTCAGGCAGTACTGGCAGTAAAACACTGTCTGGATAATAGAGTTGTCCATACAGACCTCCATGCCAAGAACTTCCTGGTACAGGAATCAACAATGAGCCTGAAGTTAATTGACTTTGGGCTTGGACATCTTCTTAAACATGAAGGCTATAAGTCCTGCGACTTTAGAGGTGAGCTGAATTTTTTTATATAGCCGAGTATTGAAACCGGGTCACCTTTCTTACAAAATGACTCAACATGATGTTTTATGTACAGGAGCTGCGTGTTGCATCCCGCCTGAGATCCTAACAGGCAGAGTCAATGCCATGCCAGCAAACGTCTGGGCCTTAGGTGCTTTGCTGTTCTTCATGGTGATTGGAACTTACCCCTTTCCTTTCAACAAGTTTTCTTTGGACATCCTGAAGAAAAAAAAGGAGTTATCGAAGGGTGAGTGAAATCGACTTATCAACATGCACACACAAAGTCTGTCTGGCAAGATGTTAGATTTTATTGTGTTTAGCGAAACATTTAGTATGTATTACATCACTGTGCCATCATCTTAACCTAAGGTACTGTTTGTCTGTGACCAGGGTCCCTTTAGATGATAGACAGGCAGACTTTTTTGGAATTATTAAATCACAACAAAAGCGTCTCTTTATGATTATTATTGTCATGATGACTAACCAGCCCTCTCCTAAAACTTGTACAGAAATCTGTGATCTGTTAAGATGGTGCCTGGCCATGGATCCAAGTGAACGTCCGACCCTCAAGGAGATCTTAGATCATGACTGGTTTAGTCAATGAGTTATTCAGACTGGTAAACTGAGTATGAAGAAGAAGAGCTGCTCTTACACAAAATGAGGTAACAGACCGAATAGAAAACTACATTTTGCAGATTACATGCTTTGTCTTTGTGTAGTTAGATTGTTTTAAATGTACATTTTCATCACTGCAGGGCGCTAGACACATAACAAAGACGAAGCTTAATGACTGAAGGAGAGGGGAATGATGGGAGATGCTGTTTTCAGGGATGAGGTAATGAATGAATCTGTTTGATCACATGATTTAATGCCGTCATAATGAATTAGCTGCAAGGCACAACAGCTGTGTGTTAGATGTTGTTTAACCAACACTTCTGCATTTGTCCTCTTGTGTCTCCCTAGTTTCTACAACCGGAAACCGAGAATAGCACAGACATTAAAAGCGCCACAATTACAAGAGAGACGAGCCACTACTTTCTGCATAATGTAAGTACACAACTGCATTTGTCTTTGGATATTTTATTACAAAAATCATACGTATTGTGGCTTTAAGGTTCTAGATAAACTATGAATATGATGACTACAAATTAAATGTTGACATTTCCTTTCATTCTCATCTTCAGGTTTTATTTACCGCTGGCTGAATGTCTGATGCAGATCTGTCTCGTCCTTGAACACATTAAATAAAAAGGTTTTAATTCTTTTAATTCTTAATGTTGTTATTTTTTAAAGTTGTATAATACATTATCTAATATATAGCATGTCCTCTATAGAATCAGCTATGTCTGGCTCTCTCTCTAGGGTTTTTATTTCCTAGGAGTTTAGGGACATTGGCTTAACTTAGATCTCTCCTCTATACATTACATTATCACAATGCTTGATAGTTCAGTTTAATCTGTACTTTGCAACTTTTGTTGCCCCTTGATTTTTCTTTTTTTATTAATGTAAAGCTGCTTTGAAATAATTAAACAATTGTGAAAAGTGCTACTACAGTATATATTAATAAAAATGAATTGAATTAAATATGGAAGACCTTTCTTTAACAGATGTTTTAATTTGCTTTTTTACTTTTTTATTTGATCGAACTGATTAACTTGGATTAATTATGTACATGTTTTTCATATGCAATATCAAACCCTTGACCTTGGTATAAAATACTGTGAATAAACTTAGTAAATCCAATCAGACCCACTGTTAAACCTGATGTTGTTTTAAACCAAATAAATAAGTACACTTGACCTAAACCTTGAAATATACCCTTCATTACTCTGTGTTTTAGTTTAATGCACATTTAAATTTAAACTTAAGGCTACACTAGTTTTAATTTAAAACCATAGAGCAGCAATTTCTCGCTAATCTAAAAGTCTTGCAGTACTCTTTTTTTGCCGGTAGGTGCCCTCCTAAGCACAAACGTGCAACTCTGCTTAAGCTTTTGGCAGTGTTTTAATATTTTGAAACATTGTGATATTATATCTCTATTGGTAATTTAGAAAGTGAATAAGTAAAGAACATAAGACTTACATCATTATGTTTTTTTTTTACTGTGGGCATTGTGAAAATGTATTAATAAAACACAACAAGTATATTACTAAAGAAACTATATTAAAACTTGCTGCATTTTCCAGGTTCTGCAGACATGATGATATATACAATAATACAGCTTTTGATAGACTCCAGACGAAATATGGGAAAAGGTGTTTTATAGATAGAAAACTTTGAACTAAACCGCATGCAATATGCCAACCGGAAGTGATGTATTTCATTGTATTCCCATCACTGTGTGTGAGGTGAAAATAATTAATCCTTTGTGTTTAACTTTATTAGTAACACTTGAATCCTAAAAAAACCTTTTGATTACTGATAAGTAGTAGTATATTAATACGTTTATTTTAACATATAATAAAATAAGAAATATATATCTGACTACTGAACTCTTGAACAAATACCTCGTCGAAAATAACAAATGTTTTGGTTTCCTAAGTAATATACGTGTTGTTTATTTTGCTTGTTATGTAAATAAACTACTTTAAAAGGACTTGTTATTTATTTTTAGCGGAGTTTACCGGAAGTGGAAAGGCGGCCCGGAGGTCGCATATGCAGGCTGCATACGTCATCAAGTCTGGTTTATTTAATTTTAATGAGCATTACATTCGCAAGTCTTAAGCTTACTACAACAATTTACGATTAGCTACAAATAACAGTCAACTTTATGATTGATAATATTCTGAAATAAGACTTGATGACGTATGCACAAGTCACGGACAGACGATCAGATAATGACGACTGGAAAATAGCCCTGTAAATAAACTCCATATTTATATTCTTTTGTAAAACCTTGAAGGCTTCATGTTTTTTGCGTTATTCATTTTACTTTGGCGTTTTTAGATATTTTTATAATAAACAGTTATGATATACATGATTCATGAAAATCCACGTTTTCTCAGTAGCTCATGTTAAACTAAGTGTTGTTTAATTGCAGATCCAGCAGATACTATTTTCCTGGAAATACCCCTCAGCTCTCAGTCCCTTGTGTTTTGAAAACAAACACTGCACGTACAAAAGGACACGGGGAGGAAGGGGTGAGGGCATATTATGTGTAATGTACAGTGTTGGTTATTGTTTCCTGGGTTGCAAGTGAATGTGTTTAATCTTTGTAGGCCTAAAGTCAATCTAAAGTCAATATTAGTGGAGTAAAGGACGTGAAAGTCGAACGCTGTTCACTGGCACAGAAAGTGTGCCCTGGCTTCTGATGGTTTAAGTAGACAGGATGTGGTTTGGCAAGTGAAAAAGTGACAGACTGAGATACAAACATGAAACTCTTAAAATTGATGTGCAAGTGTGATGCATTTCGCCTACAGCAACTTACTTTTTCATAGTATTACGTACAAAATTTCAACTGTTAAAAAAGAGGAACTAAAAATGTGAAAGAAAACTAGGAGGTGTTAAAAGAGGAACTAGCACATAGTTTATGGCCAAAGGTTACCATACTAACCACCTCAACCTCTACATTTTAGTATGCTAGGTTGTGTTTTGTTGTAATTGGTGGTTGTACATCGGAGACAACCGGGATTCCCAAAGGATATAATACAGTATAAGCCCTGCCCTATCCAAATGTTTGCTCTTTAAGGAACCAGATGCCCGGTACAGATTAAGTTACAGTCTCCTCCCTTCTGCCATTATCTAAACACATGCATTTGAGTGTAATGGATGATGCAGATTACAGCTCCTACAGAAGTTTAAAAATAGAGACAACGTAAACAGGAAATGATTGTAAAGACTCTAAGCTATCCATGATAAATATGACACTGTACTTAGTAGAGAAACAACATCCTCCCATCCTTCCTGATTCTCCTGACCGATGATTTCATATCAGACAATTATGAAAATGAAAGAAGCGTAGTCAGGAGTTCCTGGTGGCCAACGGGGATCTGTAACTTGGAAACGGTGACTATAACGACAAGCAAACCCACACACCTGTTCTGTTATAGATTAAAGCATGAGCAAACAAAAGATGAAGACAACAAAGGATCATAGCCTTTCTGTTTGGGGAAAACACCCAAAGCACACTTGACAAGGCTCCATACAGTAGTCTACATGCACATGTGGTATTGCTCAGCGTAAATCTTTAACACTGCTGGGAAAAAACACGATCTTTCTGATCTGCAGGAAATCGTGGCCTACCAGAACCCCAACGTGTTAAAAAAAACTACAACCAAAAGAACATAACGGTGAGCCGTTTTCATAGCTATATCTTTCTTACAAGAACAGCGGCTATTGCGGCTTTAAGTGTGAGAAAGAGCCACTGTTGTCATTTAGGATGACTTGGTATCAAACACATGTACAGTATATAACCTTGGTGTTGTTATCAGATTTGATCATGGAAACAATGAGCGACTGTAAAGCCAAAGTGTTGTGATGGGTTTTTTAACTCAATCTGTGTGGTTTTTCTGTTAATGATTATATTTCATCTGGGATGTTTCAGATGCCGTGGTATCAATCCTTTGAGATCCTGTTTAATAAAGTTATGGTTAATTTACATCAATACATTCTCTATAACGTTAATAGTTTTAGGGATTTACTAGTATTAAAGGTGCAGTGTGTAAATTTTAGCAGCATCTAGCTTTTGAAACGCATAGGGAAGCTACGGTAGCCGACACAGGACAAACATGTCATTGTTGGAGACAACTTAAAGGTGCTCTAAGCGAATTCACGCGTTTTAGACCATAACATTTTTTTTGTTACATACAGCAAACATCTCCTCACTATCTGGTTGTTACCTGACTGCTGATCAAACCGTAAAAAACGCAATCTCTGTAGACAGCCCAGGCTCCACAAATGGCAATAACAACACAGTGGCCAAACCTAGCACCACGAAACATAACAAAGTGTTCAAGCCAATAAACGACAAGAAGGATTTGGGGGTGGGGGTTGGGCGCGTTCCTGAAAGCACTGAAGAGAGAGGGAGGGGGATGAGTTATCTACGCTCCGTTTGTTTGAAAACAGTTCAAACATCAACAAAAAGTGACGTCGCACAGATTCGCTTAGAGCGCCTTTAATAGAAAGGTTTGCCCGTTAAGAGCATCTGTAGAAACATGGCAGCACAAAATGGCGTCTTTCATGTAAGGGGACCCTCGGTGTATGTAGATAAAACGTCTCATTCTAAGGTAATAAAAACATAACGGTTCTTTATGAAAGGTATTTATACAGCCCTGATAATTTAGTTTTGTATATTATTTTGCATTTCTGCCAAGAGATCCTTCTAAAAATTACACACTGCACCTTTAAAGATCTCCTGATTTACTTTAATGACCGTGAAGTTGATTATTAATAACAAAATGGAAATTTTATACATACATGTCAATGCATGCATAAGGACACAAGCATGCATGCTGCATTTTGGCTTTGTCTGATGTGCTTTAGAAGATTTGTATCTCAACAGGAAGTGGTGGTCACTTACCGAGCTGCAGCTGCTGACCTAATTACGTTTTTGTCCATGCTGATAATTTAGTAGACGTTACCTGTTTTAAAATGTTTTTGAGTCATATGCTCTTAAAAATAAAGATTAACATTAGACTCTAAATGGGGTTGAGCGTTTTACTATAGAATGATATTTTTAATTTCCACAAAGAACTTTAACTAACAATTTTGTTCTTTAGAATACCATTTAAGGTCTGTTTAAAAAAAAAAACTGAAACCATATATGTTAAACTGTTTATAATGTACCATCATGAAAAAATAAAGATAAATAATTACCCAGAAAAATACTTTAGACCACACTAATGGAAACATTAAGCGCTGAAATACTTTGCAATAATGCATCGTTCTTTTGTGGCCTCTGATGTTCGAGTCAGATCATGGGCCTCAGTTTGCGTTGGTTGTTAAAGTAGAAAGGAAAATAAGAGAAAGGGGCTTTGAGTTCAGAGAAAAGCTGAAAACCACATTTAAGGTTAGAATGTAAAGTAAATTATTTTAAGTTGAATTATGATGACGACAGCACTGCACAAAGCAAAGTTTTAGGCATGTGCTAGCTATGTAATGACACATCTGTTGGTTTGTTGTAATGTAGGTCAGGATACTGTACTGTTACAAATATAACTAAAGTGGTTTTGTAGTGGGCTCACGTAGCCTATTTGAGCACGAGCGTGCATGAGGAGGAGTGACTCATACTGCACCGTGTAAACTTTAACATAAAGTAGCCAAACATTTCCTTTTTTTAATTGACTTAAAGGTGCAGTGCGTAGATTTTTGAGACATCTAGCAGTGAGATTGTGAATTGCAACCAACGGCTCAGTCAACCGTTCACAGCAACACATAGAGAAGCTACGGTAGCCACCACAGGACAAAAATATTGTTGTCAAAGACAAAATACAGTACAGACAAAACGCGCTTCATAGAGCAGTTTAGGGCTACTGTAGAAGCATGGCGGCGCAAAATGGCGACTTCCATGTTAGGGGACCGGTTGTCTATGTAGATAAAACGGCTCATTCTAAGGTAATAAAACCAATACAGGTCATTACTTAAGGTCTCTATACACCACTGATAATATAGTTATGTATATTATATTGCATTTCAGTCATTAGATTCTTCTGAAAGTTACACACTGCACCTTTAAGTCTTTCTTCAGAAAAAGCATTGTTTTTAAGACATATATCATATGAGGCTCTGATTGTGAATAATAAAGGCTTTAGGACATAGGGATGATCTCGCATACAGGGTCATTTATTTGATATGTGGAAAGTATTCCTATTAGCAGTCATTAAAAATGATAGGCTTTCAAAAAAGATTCTTTGTAGTGAAAAGGGTCAGTAAGAAAGGGTAATAATGAAATAAAAGTTCACAACAGTGAACTCTGTGAATACACATGTTAGATCACCTTTAAACATATAGGAAAAACAAGCAAGCATAGCGAAGCATATGTGAAAAAAGCATGCATGGTTGTGGAGAATGTGATGCTGAGAACGACAAAGCTGATAAATGAGAAAGATAGATTCTAGGAGCCTGTTATGTGATACTAGGCAGAGGTTTTAAACTACTGTTTACTGTAATTACACACTGGAAAATCACCAAGATCTGCTCCCCCCTTGTTGTGAAGACAAACATTGCATGCATGAAAGGGTGGAGAGAGAGAAGTGATGCATAAACCTTTAGTAGATCCTTTAGTAGTGTGTTGTGTGTCATCACGGTGAATATGTGTATTATACAGCAGTTTGAAAATGAGGAACTGAATCAAGTGAACAAAAAACAGGTCATGTATAAGTAATGTGGAGCTTAGCAGATGGTTTGTGGCCAAAAATACAACATCAAACACTTGTACCCCATTACATACTGTGGTACACTATAATTGCTGAACTATGCAAATGCTTGTTTTTTTTCAAAGATGTTGATCGGGCAATAAGAGAAGACCATAAACCAGTGGTTCTCAAACTGGGGGCCGCGAGATGGTGCAAGGGGGGCCCCAGTTTTATGACATTTTATAAAATATATAAATTTATCATGAATCCTGTGTAATTAAACCTGAAAAAAATAAGGCCACTAACCAACAGCACTACTTTGTATAAATGTATGTTTTGTTTAATTTAAATGTTAAGTTATAGAACTGTTTTTTGTCATACATTTTCATTGGGGGGGGGGCTGCGAAGGAGGGCACCATAGTGAAGGCCGCACAATGAAAATGTTTGAGAACCACTGCCATAAACCATCTGCTCAACACAGATCAAGTTACAGTCTGCTCTCTTCTTCCACACACTTCCTTTAATGGATGTTACAGCTTAAACAGGAAATGACTGTGTTGGCAGGGTAAGACTCTGAGGCTTTGCTGTCTATGATATAAATGATAATGTACTGAGTACAAAAAATACATCCTTCCTAATGGTTTCATGTCAGACAATATGGAAATGAAAGGAATATGGCACAAATGGCGGCCAGTGGGGAACTGTAAGTTTAACGACAGGCGCTAAAACACACAAACCTGTTTGCTTTGCTGCCTGTTATTAATTAAAGCATGAGCAAACAGATGATGGAGGAAACAAAGGATCAGAACAGGACTTGACTGATAACCAGTGGCGCCTGTGGCTTATTTTTTTGAGGGCGCACGATGCAAAGCTCGTCACAACACATATTTAGCCCATCATGTGTGTGGTTTATCATTTCAAAATATGTGTTCGTGCATCATGCGTCTTGTCAAAAAAAGTTCCTGCTCAGACGCGTCTAAAGAGTTTATGATAAATCTCTTGTGGCGCTTGCGCTTCGCCAGATACTGCCATAATCTCATGCGTATTCAGATTTTACTGTTAGGGGCTGGACACACCAAAGCTTTTACACCCGTGGCTGGCGCATGTTTTCAATTGTTTCCAATGGAAGCTCTGCGTTTTTCAAATAAGCCAGCAGCTAGGGGTTTTCCGCGCTGAAAACCGGCGCACAGCGGTTTTTCCGCGCTCAGCGCTGAGCACCGAGAGTTGAAAAATGTTCAACTTTGGATTAAAAGCTCCGCTCGTCAATGTCAGTTCTCACACGGCCGTCAAATCACAGTGGAGGAGGGGCGGGACAAGTATCACAGCAACCAACCGTCTCACAGCTTACATATCAGAGCTACCAAAGCGCTTAGCTGAAGAAAGCTGGCACTCAGCTGAAAAACAGCTGGCATTCGGCGTTTTCATCCACGTTTAAAAGTTTTGGTGTACACAACCCCTAAATGGAGTGTCTTGCGAGTGTTTTCTGAACGTGAGCATGTCTTCTATCATAAAACGTTTCGATGGGTGTGCAGCAGGCACTTATTTTGACAAGATGCATAATGCACATGGTTCACATGACGCAACCAATGCATATTTTGAAAACACAGGCAACACACATTACACGCCGAACACTTATAATTAATTTGCGTCCCTCAGAAGAGAAGTCACCAGCTGCCACTGCTGATAACATTTCCTTTCTGTTTGGGGGAAACACCCAAAGCACATAAACTTGACACAGCTTCCTACATGAACACATGTGGTATTGCTCAGCGTATATCTGGGAAAAACACAGTCTTTCTGATCTGCAGGAAATATTTGCCTACCTGAACCCCAAAGTGCAAAAAAAATTTGAAAGTGTGAACCAGTCTCACAGCTACGTATTATAAGGCTAGCGCCTATATTAGCGTGAGAAAAAGTGTTGTTGGCAGGATGGCTTGGCATCAACAGTGAGCGACTGTAAAGTTGTGAAGAGCTATTAAACTCAATCTGTGCAGTTTTTCTATCCGTTATAAAATGTTTGATAAAGTTATGTTTAACTCAATGCTCTAAAGGAAAGCTTAGCCGGTCCTAGACTTCCGGGGGCCCTGCAATACTTTGTGAGGGGGCCCCGTTGAGCACATTCATAAAAACCCATTCATTGCCTCTGCTTGAATGTATACATATAATGGTAACTAACAACATAAGTTGTGTTATGTTATAGATGTGTGTTATGGTCATATGGACATAAAAAACACCCTAGGGGGCCGTGGGTTGAGGCGTCCTACGCAACTTTGTGTACTTCAGGGGGGATCGGCACTGCATCCACACATCACTGACCGTGCAGTTAATTATTAATAATGAAATGTACATTTTATATATGGAATCAATTCATGCAAAAGGACACAAGCATGCAACTGCATTTGGTTTAAAGAAGCTTAAGATTTGTATCTCAAGAGGAAGTGGTG
Organism: Misgurnus mizolepis; assembly: GCA_025389145.1. Classification (NCBI taxonomy): domain Eukaryota; kingdom Metazoa; phylum Chordata; class Actinopteri; order Cypriniformes; family Cobitidae; genus Misgurnus; species Misgurnus mizolepis. The sequence goes on from JAIFKI010000021.1 coordinate 9,900,293, forward strand.
GTCACTCACAGTCTGAGCAGGTGCTTCAGCTTTGACCTAATTACATTTTTGGCTGTCCTGATCACTTTTTTACACTGTAGCTTTGTATTTTAAAATGTATACGAGTTATGTGCTGCTAAAAATAAAGATTAAAATAAGAGCGTTTCTCTATAGAAGAATATTTCAACAAATTTAATTTAGAAGACCATTTATATACTGTTTTTACTGAAACAGGAGAATATAGTCTTTATAATGTAACATCAATAAAAAATAAAAGATAAATAATTATTAAAAATACATTAGACCACATTAATAGAAGCTCTCAAAGCTCTCAAACACTTTGCACGTCATGAACGTGCATATTTTCTCTATCACAAAGAGACGGCAGTGATCTCTGATCATGGGCCTCAGTTGCGTCGGTTGTTACAGAAGAAAGAAACATACGAGGAAGGGGCTATGAGTTCAGAGAAACGCTGAAAACCACAAATGGTTAAAATGAAAAGTACTTATCATTTTTAAAGTTAGATTGTCATGTGCACATCACATTATAACCACAGACATTAAATATATTTATGGAATAAGGAAGAAGATGAATTAAGCAAAGCTTTAAGATATTGTGCATTCTTCTGTATATAATGATATCTTTTTTTGGTTTGTTAATGTAGGTCAGGACAATGTAATAAATGTCACAAAAAAATGTGGCTTTGTAGTGGGTGCACACACAACAACCCGAGCACGTGCGTGCATGAGGAGGAGTGACTTTCATACTACACTATAAAAACTTTAATATAAAGTAGCCAAACATTTAAGTTGAAAGAGCATAAAAGTCATGTCTATAATATTGAACAAATATGCATTTGAGGTTTTTAAGACAATCAAACGGCTTAAATGTTGTCTCTGAAGGTTCCTTTTACATGACTTTAGTCTTTCATCTTAAAAAAGCCTTGTTTTTGAGACACATCTTATCCTTTAAAGCTTGGACATGCGGAACGTACCAACAGTCATTATAAACCTTTCACAAAAGGTTTTTTTTGTAGTGTAAAGGGTTCTTTAGACTATTAAAGAGTAAGAAATAATTATTTATTTAATAATTATTAGTAATTATTTTAAGGAATTTTGACTGAATCGTTCTTTGAGAAATAAAAAAACATCTTTATTTTTAAGAGTAGCCTATAGCTCAAAGTAATAGGGCGGGGTCTACTGGGGTTGGACTAATCTGCACTTCTGATGTTGAGGCAAAGCTTTGTTTTCTTTCGCAAATGCAGTTTTAGAAATTAACGATTTTTCTATAATTTGTTAATATTGTTGTAAATAAATATGATGTGTTTCGGTGCATCAATAGTTTTGATGCGGACGAGATTTTATTTATTTTTCTGACTTTTGTGCGATGCTTTGTCCGATGCTTTCAATCTCACTTGGATTTATCATAATGTGGAGATTATTTATCGTTGAGTCATAATGTTGAGCAATACGACTCTTTACAGGATAACTTCATTATGTCTCTTATTGGTCGTGAATGGTAAGTGTAATGTTTTATTTGTGGCGTCACGTATTGTCGGGTTGTTCTTAAAAGTGCCTTATCTTTATCTTCCTCATCTCAATGAAATACCGCTCTTCTCGTCATATAGTTTCTTTTAAAATATGTCGGTATTACGACCCTAAATTACCGCGATAAACGTGATGTTGCGCTGGAAGTGTATCTTTCACTTATCACACGTATCACACACATTGGTGCCTATAAATGCAAGATAAGTTATTTGAGAAACGTTTTTAGGATATAGGCTACTAAAACAAGATGTCCACACAACATACAATAAAAAATGCTGGGTTATTTTCAACCCAGCATTGGGCCAAAAAGAGAGGAGTTTTCCCTTTAGGCTATTGCATAAAAACGGGTATAACTTTAGTGTAAGGTAGTTTGTCAATATGTTTAATCTGTTCTATATTAAATTATTTTGAACTGGTTTCACAGACAATGCTTAGTTAAATCCAGGACTAGACCTTAGTTAAATTAATATGTTTAAGCATCTTTTACAAATATGCTTTAGAAGAGACGTTAATGTGTGTATCCAACCCATTCTCATGAAGTGTGTATAAATAGTTGTGCAGCAAAATTCTCATTTTTGTGTATATGATATATGCCATTCCTTCCCTATGACTTATGTATTGGTTTTTCAGTTCTTATCTGTTTTTATACCATTGTCACTTGAGTTTGGGGTTCAATTTGGGATTTGCTTTAGGATGTCATTTAATATTTAGGTTTCTTTATGTTTTTGTCTATTTTTAAACCATGGTCACTTGAGTTCCCTGCTGAAAAAAACACAGAAACATCACAGAAATTTTAATTGTTTCCATTAAAATAAAAATGTAATGTCCCCAACAATAGAACCCAACACATACCAGTAGAGACCTACAGAGACCATTATAGTTTTAATTACAACCAATAAAATTCCAATTAAAACCATTAAATTAAAAAGGTTTTCTGTGATTGTTTCTATGTTTTTTAGCAGGTTTTGGGTATAGAATTGGGGTTAGCGTGTCATTTTATGTAGCAAAAGGTTGTTCTAACCACAAACTCAATCGACAATGGTAAAAAAACTGAATCTAATAATAAAACAACAAGCACAGTGGCACCTTATTAAGTGAGTGGAAAGGACGTACGTATCATATGCAAGCAAAACTGGTATTTGGGGTACATTATAAAATTATTTGCTTTCTTAAAAAAAATTTGTTCAATCAACTGATATTTAAAAGTCATTTTAACTTACTTTTATTCATAAATAAATAATAGTAGTTGAAATTACTTGTAAATCTGAGTTGATTGAACAAAAAAATTAAGGCAGAAAATAATATTTTACAGTGTATGTATTGCACGACTTTCACAAATCAATGGCACCAGCATATTTTAAGATCTGTCAAAGCAGGTTATTTTCAGTTGAGACAGCTTAAACATGTGTGTTTAGTCTAGGACTATAGCTTTAAACCTTGTCTGTGAAACCGGGATTATATTAGGCTACATTTAATCTGTTCTATAATTAAATTGTCAAAATCATTGAAATTATCAGTTAAAAAAAAACACATAAATCTATCAGTTTGTCTATAATATATGTCACAATCAGCTGCAAAATAACTCCACATGATGTTTGGTGATAGACCGATATATAAAATGACCAATCATTATTCACATGCGCAACAAAGTCTTATTCAGACAGTACTGTGAGATGTCATATCTACATTAATTATGTCTTTTAATATGTTTTAGGTACTTAAAATGTTATATAAATATAATGCATACATTTTTTTATGAAGTTTCACCAATTTTCTGTTTGTCTGTCATTTACTGTAATTAGCTTATGTATGTCAACATTTAAAACAATGATAAAACATTTTAACAAGTAAAATAAAATCAACAAGTAAAACAAAAAAGTTTTGAGTAGTCTATATCAAAAAGTTGCCTTTCAGATTGTTTAATCCATTGTGGTAGCCCAATTGCTCACTAAAATGGTTGGAGACCGCTGATCTAGCAGGAGTCATTTTTCACACAACACCAAGATTTAAAAAGACTCATAATTTGGCTTGGAGTCATTCGGCACAACAGCGGAGCCCAAGTAAAAGTAAAAGTATAGTAAAAGTTGGATCAGCTTAAAAAATTACATCATTTATTAACACATTAAAAAATTAAGTTGTTTCGATGTACATTTTTAATTGAAAAAAATCAGTTTAAATAACTTAAAATTGGTAGGTGTTGATTCAAGTCGATTCAACATTTTACTGTTTACAGGGTATGAGGGAATTACAGTTATAATGAATTTATGTTTAGTTTATGGAGTTAATCTCAAAATTTTTAGGGAGGCTGGACAGAAATTAATACTTCAAACCTACTCCCTCTTTCTTGACTGGGATAAGTAGTATAGATAAGTGCTGCAAAACTGTCACAGGACAAAAGTGAGGGATGACTACATATACAAACCTCTTCTCACGCTGATTGTTTGGATTGTATGGCCATGCTACTCCTACACCTTGTTCAATAATCCTCATTAATTATAAATAACCTTTCCAGTCAGCCCCACCTCTCTGCTGTGATGTAACAAGGGGTTGCTTGTCATCGCATAATGCACAGGAGATGTTACAGCACATGCACAGTTTTTGTGTTTGTCATTTTATATTCAGAAACGAAATCAAAGTGTGCTTTCAGACTAAAAAAGGTCTGAGCTATTATGTTTCCATTACAAAACCCTTATCACAATTAGGCATGGGCCGATTACCGGCTTCAAGGTATACCGAGGTTTTAAACAGTCAAGGTTTCAAAACCACTGAAATATTCTGTGATACCGTCTCCAAGGTATGAGCTGTGTTTATACAAAATTCATTAAATCATTAAGTCATGTGATTGATTTGATGTTTACATTTAATATACATTACAAAAATATTATATATTTTTTGAAAGCATATTATAATTTAAAGGCTTTATTTTTACCTGGGATTTAAAAAATAACACATTTTAGTGTTGCAATGGCAAAACCGTAACACCGTGAAACCGTGGTATTTTTGCTAAAGGTTATCATACCGCCAGAATCTTATACCGGCCCATGCCTAATCACAATGCAATGCAGTTAAACTGACTGGGAAACTTCTTAATTGTTTCTTCAGGTGTGTATGTTGATGGAGATGAAGTGAAGTCAGTGTCAGTAATGGAGGGAGATTCTGTTACTCTACACACTGATATTACTCAAATACAGATACATGATCACATACTGTGGCAGTTTGGACCTCAAGAGACTCGTATAGCTGAAATCATTAAAAGGGCTAATTTGAGCTTTATAGATGATAATGATGGGAGATTTAAGGGCACACTTAAGCTGGACAGTCAGACTGGATCTCTCACTATCACAAACATCACAATCACAGACTCTGGACTTTATAAACTACAGATCATCAGTAACAGAGGAACTTCATACAAGAGATTTAATGTTACTGTCTATGGTAAGTAAAGTAAAAAAGTCTTATCATCTTAATGTTCATTTATTTTAATTATTATTGAGAAATGAGATGTGTTTCTCATATTGTAGTTTATATATCTCAGAACATACAGCTCAGTAAAATTTTGTGCACAGTGGTAAGCCTTAGGCAAACACTTCTGTATTGTTACCTGATGCTAAGAATCAGATCTACATGCATAGATGTCCTATAAATGTGACATTCTTCCTGATCCCATTTTTCAATAGTTAGTGTGTAATGTTGCTATAATAGCATAAATAATACCTGCAAAATGATAAAGCTCAAAGTTCACTGCCAGGTGATATATTTTCTTTAAAAAAATTCACTTTGCAAAACCTACACCGGACGGACGGTTTGGACTGCAGTTCTCTACTTCCTGCTTTAATGACGTCAATATAAGAGTTTTTGACTAAACTCCGCCCACAGGAATACGTCAGTAGCCAGCTAAGATCAAAATGGCTCTGGCTAAGCTAAGCTGCTGTCAATTCACAAAACACTAAACAAGCCAAACAATCAGAACTTGTTACCTATTTCTGAAGGAGAGACTTAGAACAAGGAAGACATGGTGGTGAGAGACCCGGGTTCGAATCCACTGTGACACACCATTGTGTCCCTGAGCAAGACACTTAACCCTAGATGCTCCAGAGGCGTGCGACCTCTGACATATATAGCAATTGTAAGTCACTTTGGATAAAAGCATCAGCTAAATGAATAAGTAACTAAGTACGTTTTTTTACACGTGACACATGAACACACGTTATATTGCGCACTGTAAACACAGTTAAAGCTTCAAAAACACAGAAAGAACGGGACCTTTAAGAAGTGAATTTTGACAAATAGAGGGAATTTGCAAGAAATTGAAACATTTTTAGGATGATAAAACTTTAATTTTTCTCTGTTTTCCAGCTCACCTGCCCGTTCCTGCCATCATCAGAGACTCATCGCAATGTTCTTCATCATCATCATCGTCAAGTTCAAAATGTTTGGTGTTGTGTTCAGTGTTGAATGTGAGAGATGTGTGTCTCTCCTGGTACAAATGTAACAGTTTATTATCTAACATCAGTGTGTCTGATCTCAATATCAGACTCTCTCTACCTCTGGAGGTTGAATATCATGACAACAACACATACAGCTGTGTGGTAAACAATCCCATCACAAACCAAACTCAACATCTCAACATCACTCATCTCTGTAAGACATGTTCAGGTATGTGATGTTCATCACTTGTATTCTATATCATACACAGTAAAATCCCCAGTGTTAAATTAACACTGCTCGGTGTTTATATAATCCACACCAAGATTGGTGTTAAAAAAACACTAAATCAGTGTTAAAGTTAATAAGATAATGAAGTGATTGAGTCATTAATAGTGAACACCTGCTGGTCATTCTGTGTCAAATCAACTAAATTTTGGAATTGTTCCTGTCTTAAAAATTTTATTTTGTTGACTCTTTTTCTGGAGAAAGTAATACTAAAATGAGGAAGAAAGCCAAATTATTAAATGCAATAGATGAAATCACCATAGTTAAATGAACACTATCATCATCTCTGTTTGAAAACTAAAATTACAACTTGCTTCCAGAGTTACATGGATGATAGGTTGAACTTCTAAAGAACTGCTGAAAATCTGGTTCATAAAGTAAGTCACCATTGCTCCGATTAGTGTTTCCTTTAGTTGGGTAGTTGGGTCTTGAAGTTTGGTGTTAATTTTCTTCTGCTCATTGTGGCAGTGTGTTTATAAAACACATCTGTTAAAGCAGAGGAAGATGAGAGAAATGAAGTCTATAACTCATACTATGTTAATTAGTATGAAAGTATAAGTCTTGGGATTCAATGATATCATAAAAGAGTAATCAATGAATATAAGTGTTTAATTTATGTTCTGCCAATCCTGTGAGGCTCCCATGAAATCCAACAGTGCTGTGAAAGTCCACATACCCTGAAGAGTTAAATATTTTTTACCCAAATCTAATCTGTGGTGTAAGTCAGACACACTGAGACATCAACAATCAGCCTATAAAACACAATCATGGTGACAATCAACAACAAAACGTCATGCCGCAATGCATGCTAGGTACCAGGATTGTAGAAAACTCATTCATAAATCCCATCATGCATTGCAACATGACAAAAAATTAGCAACTTTCTTACCATTAACTGTCACCATTGTTGAGATTTGTATCAGAAATCATGAAGTCTCTCTTAAGCAAACAACAACAACAACAAAAAACACTAAAGCATTACGGCAGTCTCATTCAATACAATGTCATTTGCATAGAGCTTTTCTATATGCCTGTTTCTTAATAATTAATTTGTGATCAAATGTTTCAATGATTTGTAGAGTAGAATATAATAAAAATAAACTGAGAAGGTCTGGAAGGTTTTCCCCTTACATGAAGCAATGAACAAGTGGTTTTACTAAAACATTGTTGCTATTGCTAATCGAGGAGAGTTAGATCAGAGGAGATCAAGGGACAAATGCCTAACTAAAGGAAACACTAATCACAGTAATGGTGACTTCAAATGAACTCATAACAAACACAAACTTAAGATTTAATGTGACACATTTTGTGATAAATGTCTATTTGACTTGTGAGACATCGCGTCAGAAAGAAGATTTGTCTACTAAATCACGCGTGTGGATGCTGGAATAGTTGAGCACTTGTATTTTGTTCTGACAGCTGTTTAGAAGTTAAACTTATCCAATTAGAAAATAACTCAGCAAGTTATCTTTTTATTTTCAAACAGAGATGCTGATAGAGGGGCAAACGTGAAAGCTTTTGGAGGGATACACCCAACAGTATTCATTTATTGCATTTAATAATTTGTCTTTCTTTATTATTTTAGTATTTTCTCCAGAAAACGAGTCATCAAAATAAAAATGTAGAGACAGGAAAATGTCCAAAATGTAATTGATTTGAATGACCAGCAGGTGTTCACCATTAATGTCTTAATCATCACTTCATTATCTCATTAACTTTAACACTGATTCAGAGTTATATTTTTAACACCAGTCTTTTTTAACACCGATCTTGGTGTGGATTATATAAACACCAAATAGTGTTGATTTAACACTGATAGAGTTAATTTAACACTGGGGATTTTCCTGTGTAGTAAATAATTTATAAAGTCCCTTGCAAAATAAACTGAGTATAATAATTATTTATTATATACTTTTATAATGTTTGTTATGTTTACTGTATGTCCTGTTGGACCCTGAGTTTAGCTAATTGCTATAGATCTATTTATAGATTTATAGATCTATTTATATTTATAGATCTATTTATTTATCACTGCTGACGTTTTGAACAGTAGAATAGGATGACATGTCATAGTTTTGCCCCTGTTTGTTAGTTTTTGGCATATTTCTATTATTTATTCATCTATTCATTGTCTTCTCCTGTTCCTCACATTGTTTAGTTTGCCCTCTATAAACTCTGTCATGTTTCTCAGTGTGCATGTTGTTTGAAGTTTATTATTTAATAAAGTTTTAGTATTATTTATCTTCTTTCTCATCTTCACTGACAACACTGAAGACATATTTACTCTGTTTATGGAAATGTTAAACAGAAGTTGATTTAATCTAGAGAGGGAGGCTTCAAATATCTTGCTTTTTATGTTACCTTAAATAATTCACGTTTTAAAATAAATATTTCTCTTTAAAGATTGATGTTAATCACTTTTTTATTTTTTATATTTTAGATCCTTCCCAAGGGCATACATATCTTGCAGGAATTATACCTGCAGTACTTCTGACTGTACTAGCACTCTCTGTCATGTACATTTTCTTTAAGAAACACAAAAGAGACAAGCTAAAAGGCAAGTCATACTCACGTCATGCAAAAATCCTTAATATTCTGTATTAATGTTTAAACAGTAAATCAGTTGTAGTTCATTTTTGTGTTTCATAGTTATGATTGTGAAAAAAAGGATCTTAATTGCTTTACCCACTACTTTAGGAAATAGATTTGTACCAGCTGAACATGAAGTGGAAACAACAGAAGAAGAGGTACATTACGCTGATACAACATTTTGTCAGCAAAATCAACAAAAAAAGGTACGAAACACATCTGTACAGTATGTCAGTACATCACAAAGCAAGCAGACCACTTTGGTTGTACCCTGTACACTGTGTGTACAGTACAAATGGTTACAAACAGTAGTTATTGTGCCAATAAATAAAGACTCTGCTAATGGAAAATCCCCAAAACTCCAGAGCATCTCATGAGAATATGATACCCCAGATCTTATATCAGTATTAATATCAGCGTTTCTGGCATTGGAAGTAACATAACGCAATTGTGAATTACTTTGGAATGACCATTTCAAACATCAAAGTGTTTTTACCACAGGTATATAATACAAAAGTGTTAAGGAGAAATGTCTACAAATAGTTTGCTTTCTGAAGAGCATAAGTTTTTGTGCCATTGTTAAAAAAGTGCAAGCCAAATGTTCACCAGACTCAATGTCATTTCATCTTTAACTATGTGTGTTTTCTTACAGAGACATTGTGAATCAGAAACTTTATACGCCAGCGTGGTGACATGAGTCAAGTCAGCTGTGATTAACAACCTTCAGTATCTCATTTCAACCGCATCTGCAAGTAGATGAGTTGAGCAGAAGACGTGAATCTGGCTTTATTATGCTAGAATGTATTTTCTTTGTTATAATGAAGTGCTTTGGCTTTTTGTTGGATTGTCGGAGATACTCGAGGGACTTTCCAACTTAAATCATTTGAATAGATTTTTTATTTGCATTAACAAACATGCAAATTTAGAAGCACAAAAACCAGTTTGTCAAAGACTGTGTTATGGTCTTTTATTTATTCGGTTGAAGGCTGTTTTAAGTTAGGCTACTGTAAGTTTAAATTTTCCTTTGCATTTCAAATAAAATGTGACAAGAAGTGTTTTTCCCACCGGTTGATGTATATTTATTTTATATTTTTAATATTGAGGACAGTTGAAATGAGTGGTTGTGGGTGGGGATGGTTTCTTTTAGCTTATTGTAGAGACATACAATAAGCTAAAAAGAAACCGACCCGACCACTCTTTTCTTTACTGTATGTCTGGCAGCAGAGCATCACACGTGTATTATATTACACTCAAGCTTCTGCTTTGTTTGCTGATAATCGAAACTACTCATTCAACTGTCTGTTCCTGCTTTTATTTTTATTTCAAAACCACAAGATTGTCTGCTTTCAAAATCATTTCATTTTTTTATTGCATCAAAGGTTTAAGCATTTGAAGTATGCTATTGTGAATTTTTCTTATTGTGTTTTTTTCTAGTGTAGTCAAAGTCAAAACAGAGTATAAACATGCACTGTGTTTTTATGCTAAAAATTGTTTATAAAAATATTAAATATTTAAAAAAAAATTGTCCATATTTCACAATAAGCATCAGTGAGATGATATCTTTGTTGTTGTATTGTAACTCTGATGGCTGGACTGAAGGATTAAAAATGTTAACATAAGTTTTTGAAAGAGTATTTCTTTTCACCTTTATTAAGAAGTCAAGTTTTTGTGGAGCTTGACATTGTCATCATAATTTTCATTTTGGTTTTCCACAGGTTAGTGCAGCTCATGGTGAGATAATGATGGCAGACATCTAACGCTACATTTATTTTTTTTAAACAAGCCAAGCCCTTATTTCCTCCCCCTATTGGGTAAATACAGTTTCAATTCATTGCGTTTAAAAATGTATTGAACCGGAGAAAGAGCACAGCCTGCTGTTAAAAACAAACCATTACAGACATAACGTTGGCTTCACAAGAATACATTTTTATTATACTGTAAAACCAAGACAAAGAAAAAACATACCAAACTAATTATTTAGACTAATTTCACATTTACAACAAAAATTCTAGAAACAAATAAATGTTTCCTGATCTTTACATACGTGTTGGGAAAGTCCTAGGTGTATTCAATGCAGAGACCTCCCTGGGGCCCTAAGCAAAATTCTGCTAAGGGGCCCTCCTACCTGACCCGTGAGCCATGGTACCTGACCCGGGCTGTAAGCCATGACCCGTGAGCTTTGACACACATTCACACTTGACACCCCACTGCTCTCACTACATACAAAATATGGTTACTACTATAAATCAAACTCTTAATATTTATATTTTAAGTAGTGAAAACTGAATTCTTGATATCAGAAATTCATATAATGTGAATGTATAAAAGCTAAAATGGCTTGCCATACCGTGTAACTGTTTATAGTATGCATAAGACCAATACTTCATCCCTGATGGTTATTATTTACTGAGGGATGTGCATTCATTTTGACCATATCATTGGCATTATACCCATTCAAATCCATTTTTTCCATTGCATTAACATTGTCATTCACGCAATAAATTGTTGTGTAACAGACAGCCTAAGAGAGGCACTGGCAACACTACACAGCTAATTTAGCAAGTCAGATAGAGAGACGCAGAATCACATCACATCAACTTATCTTTACTGTTCGCTCTTGTTGACATGCCATCAAACTTGAAGAGAACACAAGTTTACCTAATTGCTTTTCTCACTTTTAACTCTCATTTTGTTTCCTTTTTCTTTTTTCATGGCCAGATGGATAGCTCCGCTTCATATTGTCATCTCAATAAACAGTAACATGCGCTGTAAAATGAGGCAGGGGGAGGCGGGGCCTTACGTAATTTGCAGGGCCCTATGCAGCCTGCGTAGTAAGTGTACAGTATAGGGCCGATCAGCTTTGGTTCAACAGCATGCGGACAGGAAGCTCCGATAGGCGGATGACGTTAAGGTTCCTCGAGAGCGAGTCTAGAAATCATGCGAGAAGTATAATTTCGAATCGCTCTTGCTCTTGCGAGAACAGCAATCGGGTAAACTTGTCATTTTAAAACAGAAAATTAAACGCGATTTTCTAGGCCGATATGGCTCTCATTTCGGTGTAATAATCAAGGAATTTACTGCGTACCGTGGATGCAGCAAGCGCAATAATATTACACAGAGCCTGAAAATAGTCCCCTTGGTAACTTTCAATAGCTGGGTAATATTTTCAGGCACTGCGTGATATCACTACGCCTGCTGCAGCTATGTTACGACATCAAAGTGCTTGATTGTTACGCCGGAATGAGAGAATAGTTCCTAACCATATCAGCTTAGAAAATTGCAACGTTTAACTTTCCGTCTGTCTTAGTACACAATGTAACTACAAAAGAGTCAAGTTTTAAATTGAAAAAAAAGGAAACTCTTTGTTAATTTTGAGTGCGATGCTAATAGTCTAATCTAGTCTAGTCTAGCCCCCTTTGTGTATGGTGCATTCCTTCGCGGCCCCCCCAAAGAAAATTTATGACAAAAACTTCACATTTTAATTAAACAAAACATTAAATTATACAAAGTAGTGCTGCCTTATTTTGTTTAGGTTTAATTTCACAGAATTCATGATAAATTCATGTATTTTATAAAATGTCATAAAACTGGGGCCCCCTGGGGGCCCCGGACCCCAGTTTGAGAACCACTGGTCTAAAGTGACAGCAACAGGAGACTTAGGATTTAATGTGGTATAAGCTTAAAACTTGACTGCCTGTTAAGATTGCATATGTATAAGAGTTCAAGATTACGTATTTCTTTATGTCTATAAATATACCATGTTTGATGACGTATCCAGCCTGCATATGCGACCTCCAGAGGATGTCATCATAAACTGCTTTGTAAATGTGCATCTTTTATCACCACCAGATGGCACTACTATAAACAAAATAGAGAAGTTAGTGTACACATCATGAGGGGAAAACACATCAATGTTTTTTGTACAACAGTGGTTTTAATTTGATTTAGCATTGGTGGGTTTATTCCTCATTAATATAAAATATCAGCTGATATTTTACCCATACATTGCTATACAGTTGATTATTAATGATAAAAATGTAAAATAACAAATAAATGTGATCAATTCCATTCAGAGAAACTCACGTGTACTGTAAGCATGCAGACTGCATTTGATTCAGTCTGTTTGATGTGCTGCAGAAGATTTGCTCAACAGGAAGTGGTGGTCACTTCAGCCATCATGACCTAATTACGTTTATAGCTATATAACTTTTATATGCTGTCAGTTACATTTTTTATTTTAGACTTTTAGAAAAATGTACTGATAATAACAGCAATTGTTTTTTGTTTGTTTGTTTGTTTGTTTGTTTGACCAAACTGACAAACATCAAGCTCTGAAACTTTCCACATCATACTCGTGCATCTTTCTTGTCTGCATCTCAAAGAGCCCACAGTGATTTTTGTGGTTAAAACAGACCGTGGGCTTCAGTCTGAATTTGTTTTCTAGCAGAGGAAAATAAGAGGAAAGGGCGTCAGACAACAGCTGAAAACCACATTTATGGTTAAACTGTACAAATCAGACTGATGTGAGGACAGCACTGCACAACTATACAAAGTAAATATATTAATGGAAACATTTAGATAATAGTTTAGAAATCTGTTCAATGTATAGTTATTGTACACGTGCCAGTTTTAACCCATTCAGTGCAATGCCAACTTTGATGGTTGGTGTTGATGTAGGACAGGAGACCGTGGTTTGCAGTGGGCGCGTGTACAACCTGTGCAGACGCGTGCATACCTCCACCTGCGACATTATATGTTTTTAATCGTCTGACCTTTATCGCATTATATAAGCTTTATACTTTCGATACATATAAACTTACACAGGTTTAAAGTAGCAAGTTTACACTTAAACCTTTATGCAAGAAAAATTAACAAGAAAAGTATAAGGAGATAACACTGTATTATAAATTATTATTATATAAATACATACAAATAAGGAAAGTTTTAGCCATTTTTCATTGATAATAAAATTATGATAATATTCTCACAGACTTGTAAATATAATTTAAACTAATAATAATATAGTTCTATAACAATATCTGATAAATGTATCTATCCATGTATGATATTATTTTTATTTTAAAAAAAAATTACCAAGCTGCAAGTCTTAATGGGCGGGACCTCGATGTAGTATAGTCCAAGCGCTCATCCGCAAGGTTGAAACTATTTTATTTTACAGATGGCGATTTGGTGAATCTTGTTGTTGTATTTGATCAATATTTAATCGCATAAATGTATTCATAATTTAATACGGATCTTGTATATTTTGTCCGTTGAAAATACGAATCTCTCGAGGATCAGTGCCATTTTATGTGGACTTTTCTATATTCGTCAGAATGTTGAGAAATACTATTTACAAATCAGCTTTATTTTATTTTTTCTTATTGGTCATGAACGGTAAGTCATAAATAGTTTATGGTTTAAATAGTTTCAACGGTTTTTGTCTTTGTTCAGAATGATTAAATATTCGAGCCGCTTTCATTTTATTAATAATTTTGTACTTTCAGTCCAGTGTCAGTTTGGTATTATGGCCTCAGTTTTGATAGTAACAAAATTCGTTTTACCGAGTAGGCTATAGTATTTATTAAGTAATAAATTCGGTAATCTTCGCTGTATAGGCTACTTTAATATAATGTTTATTATATGAGAATTAAGCTCTCATCCGTTTACCTTAGAAATTTGTTGGTCCGATTAGTTTTATTTGCTACAAGTTTCAGCATTTTTGGTTTTGTAGACCTCAGTTGTCATATCCTACATGTAGGCTACCTGCGTTTGTCTTTCAGGTGTGTTTGGTGTTGATGGAGATGAAGTGAAGTCAGTGTCAGTGATGGAGGGAGATTCTGTTCCTCTACAAACTGATATTGCTGAAATACAGAGAGATGGTCAAATATTGTGGATGTTTGGACCTAAAAAGACTCGCATAGCTGAAATTTATAAGCAAGGCATTGATATGTTTAATAGTAAAAACACATTTGGAGACCAGAGACTTTTACTGGACAGTCAGACTGGATCTCTCACCATCAGAAACATCAAAACTGAGCACTCTGGACTTTACAAACTACAGATTCGAAGTGACAGAGGAAATTCAGACAAGAGATTCAATGTTACTGTCTATGGTGAGTTTATGATATATGCTTTCCTCAGAAACTCTTCGTTCATTCTGGTTCCCTCTTAACACTATTTTTTTAACAATTCTCCTGATATTAATATCTGATAAAGCTCACAAGCTACTTTTAATCAATTATGTACCTGTTTTATAGATTGATACAAATAAAGTTGATTTTTGTTCCCCAGAGAACCATTCAGTCAAAGGTTCAGTTAAAGGGGGCATTTCACAAGATTTTTTTAAAGTTGAAAAAAAGTATTTGGTGTTCCTAGAGTGTGTATGTAAAGTTCAAGCTCAAAATTCCATATAGATAATTTATTATAGCATTTTAAAATTGCCACTTTATAGGTGTGAGCAAAAATGTGCTGGTTTTGGGTGTGTCCTTTAAAATGCAAATGAGCTGATTTCTGCACTAAATGGCAGTGCCGTGATTGGATATCACAGATTAAGTGTCAGGATTATCCCCTTCTGACGTCACAAAGGGAGCCAAATTTCAATAACTTAATTTTCACATGCTTGTAGGTAATGGTTTACCAAAACTAAGTTACTGGGTTGATCTTTAGGATTTAAACATGGAAAAAGTCAGATTTTCATTATATGTCCCCTTTAAAGGAACCGCTTCTTTCTTTACTCTTTTGTAAAAACAGAATGGGTCTGCGGTTGTTGATGATTTTTCATGAAAATATATACAGCCTAAACTGGTTCATAGCAGCACCTTTTTTTTAAAAGTGTACAAGTCTAGATTTGTTTTTAGTGTTTTAAGTATACTTTTATGGTCATGTTTTTCAGCTCCTCTACCCGTTCCTGTCATCAGCAGTAACTCTTCACATTGTTCATCATCAATCTCAAACTGTTCCTTATTGTGTTCAGTGTTGAATGTGAGAGATGTGAGTCTGTCCTGGTACAAAGGAAACAGTTTATTGTCCAGCATCAGTGTGTCTGATCTCAACATCAGACTCTCTCTACCTCTGGAGGTTGAATATCAGGACAACAACACATACAGCTGTGTACTCAACAATACCATCACAAACCAAACTCAACATCTCAACATCAATGATGTCTGTGTGCCGTGTTCAGAGGGTATGCAAGTCAATGTCATTTACTAAAAAAAATGTAAACATGAGTTTTTTGTGTGTATTTTCAGGGGATATTGGATGGGTTTTTTTAAGTAGTCTGCATTATTAAATTTACGTTCAGCAGCATCCACGTCTATTGTCCAGGGTCTTTGAAGACATTATTATTGTCAAGCCAATTTGAAATATTAATATAAATTTGAAATATAATATAAAAAAATTGTTTTTTATTAGAACATTTACAGACGGTGATGCTTGCAGCAGTTATTTCGCTGGCAATTCTTCTGATTGTATTTGCAGTTGTGATGTTCATACAGTACTGGAAGATCAAAAGAGAACCCAAAGAAGGCAAGTGTCAACTCTATCTACTTTAGCGAGCAAAAAAAATCCTCTTATGATTTATATAAATTATTCTTTGTTTGCTTTTTGTTTGCTTAAAGGTTTTGAACGATGTGAACAAGCAGTGGATATAGTCCCCGCAGATGAGGAAGAACTACATTACACTGATCCTGTGTTTTGTAGACAAAATGAACAGAAGGTACCATAAACACAAGTTATGTTTAAATATGCACTATTCCAAGAAAGGGACCTTTATTGGTCAAAAAAACAGAAACCCCCATCCGGGCATTTTCCACTGTTCTTTTTGAACATATTATAGGGGCAGTTTCACAGACAGGGTTTAGATTAATCCATTACTAGGCCTTATTTATAGGACATTTAAGTCGTTTTTAAAAACAAACCTTACAAAAAGTGCATTTGGGACTAAGAGAAGCACTGTCTGTGAAACCACACCATTATATTCTTAAGTGCAAGCAAAACTGTCCCAATGTACGTTTACTACAGCGTTTCATATAAAGTAATTTCTCACCTTTGCATTATCTTTCAGAAAGCTAACGATACAGAGGAAATTATATATTCCAGCGTCGTCACATGAGACACGGATCAAGTAAACGGCACAAATTTTCACTTTTTTTCTGCTTTTAAACATTTTAAGCAAAAGAATTCAAAAAACATCTTTGTAGATGAACTTTTGTGGTCGAAGAATCACAATATGATGAATATGATGTATTTGCATGTATTGTAGGGTTAAACAAATACAAGCGAAAGCCCACTGAAGCACTGATAAGCACTGTAATGTAGGCACAAAATGTAAGGATTACAGGTGATTTGAAGCTCCATTACAGTGTTTTTGTTTGTTTGTTGCCTTTTGGCTAATTCTGAATTTGTATGTGTGATGTAAGAATTGTGTTGACAGTATTGCTGCTTTTTAACTTTTTGAAATAAAGGGAACATAACACTGTGCACATCTTTTTTTCTATTTTTTGATTCGTCCTTTGATCTTGCACCTGGTTTTGTATGTGCGTTTTTTGATTCTTCCTTGTGTAAACAACAAATAAACCTCTTGATGTGACACCAAAGCAAGCCATTATGATGGCTTTATTCTGCACCTGCTGATATTTGACACTGCCCTTTATACTGGCTTATGTTGTTAAAGGGATAGTTCACCCAAATATGAAAATAATGGCATTAATGACTCACCTCATGTCGTTCCAAACTCGTAAGACCTCAGTTCGTAAGCAGTACATAATGGTTGATGTAATGTGATAAAATAACAATGATACCAAAGTGAAATAAACATAGATTTATGTAAAGAGGGCAACTTTTTTAAAGTAGCAAAAATATGTTTTTTAATGATTATTGTGCATAAATCGAATACAGTTATGGATTTGTATTAAAGAAAAATGAAAACAATGGAGATTTTAACACACTTTTTTTGCATATAAAATAATTAAGTTGACAACATACTTAAAAGCAAAATGTTTACGGTTGTCATCATATAAAATTATTTATTTAAGAACCAAAATTGGTTTACATCTGTCAAGTTAAAAAGATATGACCTTATAGCGAAAATATTATTAATTACATTTAAAAAACAAATGATCAGCTGTTTTTTTCTGTTAGCATATCCAGTCAATGGTAGAATACTTATTTGAAAAACAAACCTTGCCTGACAAAGCCAGGCCTTCTTTTCAGTGTACACCTCCGACAAAGAAGCCCCAGTAAGATTTAACCCTTGGTGTGTCCTTTATTTTCATTTGCGAATGTGCTTGATGCTTTTTAACAATGCCACCTAAAGGCAAAGTAGACTGCCACTTCCTGAACATTCGACACCTTTTAATTAATTTAAACAAGACCTTTTTGGATTTTATTAAGGTATTTTATTCTTTTGGGGGAACTGAAATTCACAAATTGATAAGGTAGAATATTATTATCAGTAAATATAGACAGGATACAGATTTCAAGTTTATGTTAAACCAGGAACTACAGGCACAAAGTCTTCTTCAACTCCTGTGTTGGAAAGCAGGCTTATATCATTTTTTTTAATTTTTCGGCTTCCAGTTTGTATATATTTGTGTTTGTAATTTTGCTTTCTGTTTGGATCTGACATAATAAACCATTAGAGCGACAGCAGCCACACCCACAAGAGCATAAACCAATGAGGGAATCACTCTCTTCAGATGACTGGAAAACTCCACAGAGTCTGAGAAAATATGAATATTACACAGTGTGATAGAAGCTTGCTGCCAATCTCATTTTGTTTCAAGTTAAAATAGATATAAAATATATATATATAAATAAATATTAACATACCTGAGCACAGCTGACAGAGTTCAGTAATGTTGAGATGTTGAGTTTGGTTTGTGATGGTATTGTTGAGTACACAGCTGTATGTGTTTGTATCCTGATATTCAACCTCCAGAGGTAGAGAGAGTCTGATGTTGAGATCAGACACACTGATGCTGGACAATAAACTGTTTCCTTTGTACCAGGAGAGATTCACATCTGTTACATTTGACACTGAACATAGCAAGGAACAATTTAAACTTGATGATGATGATGAAGGACATTGTGATGAGTCTTTCATGATGACAGGAACGGGCAAAGGAGCTGAAAACAAACATATATTGTGTATACTACATAGTTTTAACTAGATGAGCTACATAATTGTTCAAAGATAAACTCACCACAGACAGTAACACTGAATCTCTTGTCTGAATTTCCTCTGTCACTTCGAATCTGTAGTTTATAAAGTCCAGTGTGCTCGGTTCTGATTTTTCTGATGGTGAGAGATCCAGACTGACTGTCCAGTAATAGTCTCATGTGTCCAAATATTTCATTACTGTTAAACATATCAATGCCTTGCTTATAGATTTCAGCTATACGAGTCTCTTTAGGGCCAAACATCCACAGTATCTGATCATGTCTTTGTATTTGAGTAATATCAGTGTGTAGAGTAACTGAATCTCCCTCCATCACTGACACTGACTTCACTTCATCTCCATCAACACCAAACACACCTGTAACTTAAGTAACAGATTAATAGAATTACTGTTGAGTACTGTAAAGATTAAATATCTGTAACATCAAAAATTAGTAATCGCCATCTTTGGTGTCATAAACTGATGCTTATTGACTGCAAAGTTTTCTCCAACTACAATGACAGCAACACATATTCATCAAAGATAAATAATTCTTACCTTCTGTTATAAAAAACAAGATGAAACAGCACAGGTTTGTAAGCATTTTAAGTGCTGTGTATAGCTGTAGTAGCTCTCATGAGTAAAAGATTGAGTCAATGTTTGCCAAGTCCTCAGTACTGAAGTTATCATCAGCATTAACCACCAGATACAGTACCAAATATGAGATCCAGAATACACTAAAATTTGCGCTCAAATATATCTCAAGCACTTTTGATGAGACTGTAGCAACACTTCATCGCTCACATCTTTTGTAAAACAGACATTGGATTTGAAGAGTTTTACTCATGGTAGAAAGCAAGCGGGTACCCCAATGTACACACACACAAAACCCACGGGCATATTGTGCAAATTACATCAAAGAGTAACTTCATTTGTTGCTTAGCAAGAAGCATTGATGTTGTGGGCAGACGAACATTTGCAAGACGTTTATGTGTGTGAGAGGTCGAACAACATCACCCAACATCACCCAATGAGATTTTAAAAGTTTTTAGTAGCCTATCATAATTTGTAACTTTATTTCAAGGTGGTGTTCGTAAAACAAAGATAAATAAAAGAACTTAACTATACAGGTGACTTTTACTTTATTTGCTATTGTTTTAACAAAGAACCTTACATCTTCTGTCTCTGGTAGCCACAACTTCCTTTCCATCTCTGAGACACAAGTGTGTTATGGGTCATTGTTGAACTTGAACATGAATATTATTCATTGAAGTTATTTACATCAATAATTTTACAAAACAAAATAAAATATACACTGTACTTATTACTCTAGATGTGTTTGTATTAATCTGATGTGTCAGAAACAGCACAACATTCACTTGACCTGAACTTTAACATCACATGAAGCAGATGAATGCTACAAAATACTATTGCGATCAAAAAATCAAAAAACGAGAAACATCTGAATTGAACTAAACTCATCTGAAACCATCTTGTGTGATAAACGCATGAAGGCAGATTAATGCAGACTCTATTGCCATTAGATTTTGTGTCTTTACCTCTGTTCTGTAGAATGATCTTGTGCTCCTAACTTTTCTTAAATGTTATTTACATGTATTATACAACCCTTGTCTATAAAGGCTTTTATTATTCAATATTAGTATTTTACCAAACGCCAAAAATGACTTTTATTGGCTCACTCGCAACGTCATCATAAAACTGCTTTGTAAAGTTGGATCTTTATGACCACCAGATGGCACTACTGTAAACAAAGTAGAAAACTTAGCCATCACCACCACCTAGTGTACATATTAGGAAAAGACATCAATGTGGTTTTCAGTGGCTTTTAATGTTTGCTTCTTTTAGATCTGACGTAATAAATGAGTGGACCAGAGTCGTATAATAACAGAGTTACGAAACGCTTTGATCTCGCCGCCGCGCGGTCACGTGATTCATGTAACGTTCTACAGTTCCAAACCAAGCAGGGCTGTCAATCTGTTTGCATAGGTTTTGAGCTATTTTAGGTAAATATAAGCTTGTAATGGGAATTGATCACTATACTTACTATGTTTATAACGTTTTTTTACTAGGGAGTGATAGAAATACAGTAAATCAGTTATAAACAGTTAATTGTGACCCAAATATAACTGTGGTTATCTATACCAACTACAGCAACACAGTTTATCTTTTATTTTTGTAGCAAAATATGGCTATATAAATGGCTATCAATCTGCTAAAAACATAATTCCTACACTTTTACTATATTAAAATTACAAAAAAGATCGCCAACGCGGTTATTTGTAACAGTCAAGCATAACAGAAACACACTAAATTCATATTTAATTGTATTTATAGTACACATTAAATTTTAATATAATTATACATGATTTTCGAGGATACATCACTCGTATTACTTACCAAACACAATGAAACACATAGCAGCATTGTGAAGCAGTGTGACTTTCTTATAAGGCATTTAGCTTGTCGCTGTTGCCCCCTAGTGTTACTCATAATATATAAAAAAGATAAGTATAAAGTAGATGGCCACCAGTAATAAAATATTAAACCATTAAATCTATATTATTCACACATTATACACAACTCATTAAAATATAAAAATGTTACTAGTTATTATTAACGATAATCATTACCTACAGCAGAGTTCATAAAATATCACTGTTGACTATATTAATGAAATGTCCGAAAATGTAAAGAGAAACTGTAATTTCATCGATTTACCAGCAGGTGCCATTGAAATGAATGGGCTTCAGTGCTGCGTTTGGAACTATGCGTCACTACCGGTCACTTCATGAAACGCTGTTACTTTCGCATTCCATTCTTACAACGGACGTCTATGTGAGTGTCGTAACTCTATTATTATACGACTCTGGAGTGGACATACCGCAGCCACGCCCACAAGACCATAAATCAATGAAGGTATCACACTCTTTAGACCTCCAGAGGTGGAGAGACTCTGATATAGGCTACTAGTCAATTTTAACATATTGGATGTAATGTATATAACATCAACAACTGTTTTTGTTTGTTTGTTTGTTTGTTTGTTTGTTTGTTTGTTTGTTTGTTTGTTTGTTTGTTTGTTTGTTTGTTTGTTTGTTTGACCACATAAATAGAAACATCAAGCTCTAATACACTTTCCATTAGACTTTACACATAAAGCGCGATGTACAGTAAGCAGACTCCATTTGGTTTCTGTTTGAGGTGCTGCAGAAGATTTGCATCCCAACAGGAAGTGGTCACTTTTGACACCATGACCGGTTTAAGTTTATGGCTTTTTTATGCTATAATTTTTTACTTTTTCTGGGAATAATGTAGGCTTCTGTATGTAACAACAAGAAGTGTTTCGTTTCTTTTTGTTAGCTTGACCACACTAATACAAACATCGAGATCTGAAACACTTTCCAGACACACAGAAATCAGACATCTAATATATGTATAGAATAAACAAGATTTATATTAGATCATATTTTTACTTTAAATAAATACATTTTAAAAGTAGCAAGTTTACACCTCTATGCAAGCAAAAATAACTGTATAAGGAGATCACAGTGTTTTATTAATTTAGAAATATATAAGAGAAACAAATCAGGAAAAATATTGCAATTTTTCACTAATAATAATTGTGACCGAGAGATTTGTAGCAGGATTGTCAATATAATTTATGCTAATTATAATTTAACACTATATAGGCCTACATATATAGCCCAATATATGATTTTATTTTATTTTATTACGTTGCTCCTACACCCTTTTTTAAGGGCGGGACCTTCAGTATTTAAATCATCTGCTGCGCTTATTCAAGCTTCATCCGTAGATTGAAAACAGTTTTTAGATGTCGATTTGTTAAGTTATTGCTGTTGTTTCTAGTTAAAATTAATCGCTTAAATTTGTTATTAATTACACCAGGATCTTTTGTGTCTTTTATTCATTTAAAACACAAATATATTCGTATCTCCATGTTTTTGGAGTATTTTTATTTTCGTCAAAATGTTGAGCGATATTATTTACAAAATATCTTTATTATATTTTTCATTTTTTCTCATAAACGGTAAGTCATCTTTAAATTTGTCAGTTACCTTTAATTGTGACGAATGTAAAAAGTTTTACTGTTTAGTATTTATGAGGAATCGGCTAATAAAAAAACTCTACGATCTTTATATTGTTCATTTCCTAAAACACTAAATTAATCTTAGTTGTGTATAAGTTGTGGCATCGTTTTATAAACCTCGTTTATCACATCTTATTTTTATAAAATTCGTAACCTCAGGGTAACTTATTGTTTGCTTTTTTAGGTGTGTTTGGTGTTGACGGAGATGAAGTGAAGTCAGTTATGGAGGGAGATTCTGTTACTCTACCCACAAATTTTACTGAAATACAGCAACGTGATCACATACTGTGGATGTTTGGACTTAAAGAGACTCTTATAGCTGAATTGTATAATCAAAGCTTTGTCATGTTTTATAGTAACAAGACATTTGGAAACAGACTGAAGCTGGACAGGCAGACTGGATCTCTCACAATCAGAAACATCACAATTACACACATTGGACTTTATAAACTACAGATCCGAAGTGACAGAGGAAATTCAGACAAGAGATTCAGTGTTAATGTCTATGGTGAGTTTATATTAGCCTATATAATTCTCATAAACTGTCAGCTTATGCACATGTTTCATACATTAAAAAGTGGCTCATTTAGCACTATTTATTTTGAAAAAGGTAAACTGTTTATATATAGGCTACATTACATGTTAATGTTTTTCAGGGCCTCTGCCCATTCCTGTCATCAGGAGAGACTCTTCACAATGTTCTTCGTCATCATCATCATCATCAAGCTCAAAATGTGTGTTGTTGTGTTCAGTATTGAATGTGACAGATGTGAGAAATGTGAGTCTGTCCTGGTACAAAGGAAACAGTTTATTGTCCAGCATCAGTGTGTCTGATCTCAACATCAGACTCTCTTTGGAGTTAGATTATCAGGATACAAACACATACAGCTGTGTGGTGAGTAATCCCATCACAAACCAAACTCAACATCTCAACATCACTCATCTCTGTCAGCCGTGTCCAGGTATGCAATCAAACAACCCAAACTTTGGTTTAGTAGCTGTGTATTTTTGTGGGAATTTGTGATTTTTATGCACTCTGCATTATTAAGGGCCTATGGTAAATAAAAATAAAAACATGTACATTTATATTAAAGATTATTTTGATCAAGTTACAATTGTAAGAATATTTTATTGATCATTATTCATATAATTGCCACATCTATTGTCGGGGGGTCTAAGAAGATATTAATGTGAAGCCATGCAATTTGAAATATGAATTATATTTTTATTTTAGAGCAGAGTCAGAGGAACCATGCAGCAGTTATTCCTGTGGTAGTTATTCTTGCAGTTGTGATTATAGTGTGCAGGAAGTACAAAAGAAAACCTAATAATGGCAAGTTTCAATTCCAGCAATACAGTACTTTAAACAGAATACATTTTAAAAAATAGGTAATTTGTTAATGTGTTTATTTCTTATGATTGATATAAATTATTAAGATGGAGGTATTACCTTCTGTTTGCTTAAGGTTTTGAACATGCAGTCCAGACAGAAGAGGAAGAGGTACATCATGCTGAAACAAATGTTTAGTAAGGTAAGACTGTCAATAAACACAAGTTATGTGTATCTATGCACGATACCAAGAAAGCCAGCTTTTATTAGTCGAGTAAACAGAACCAGACATTAAAACCCCATACAATGGACATTTTACACTACTCTTTCTAAACATAGAGGGATGGTTTCTTGGACAGGCATTAGCTTAAAGCAGGACTTAGTTTAATTAGGAAATATAACTAGTTTTAACAAACATGCCTTGCTAAAAACATTACTTGTGTGCATTTTGAAGCAAAACAAAGGGCACGAATGTATTTTAAGATATATCAGTGCAAGTTGTTTTCAGTTTGAACAGCTCTTACATTTATTTTAGTCTAGGACTAGTCTAAACTTTGTCCAGGAAACCGGCTCATAATCTTAAATGCTGCCTGCTAAAGTGTTTTATATGAAACCTCAACACAGTCCTTTCTCACCATTTCTTACTTTATCTTACAGAAAGCTGATGATACAGAGGAGATTATTTATTCCAGAGTCGTATGAGACGGATCAATAAGCAGAACTCATTTCATTTGAATTTGTCTGCTTTACACTGGATTAAGAAGACGACTTTTAAAACTATTTCTTAGGTGAAAAAAACAGCTCTGAAACAGGAAAAAAAGAACTGGCATTTGCATCAGTTTGAATGTGTGCCTTGTATTAAAGACTATTTTGCGTGCACTTTTATTTGCATGCAGTCATGAGCTCAAAAACAAGATAAAGCTCAATCAACCACTGATGTGTTTCTCTTTGTTTGTGGCCTTCAGCCATATTGTGTCTTTTTTGTTTGACACAAGCATTGTGTTGTAAGTATTTTGTTCTGTAAGCAGTGCTGGGCAAGCTACTTGGAAAATGTAGTGAGCTAAGCTACCAGTGACTTCACATTAAATGAAGCTTCACTACACTGAAGCTACCCCCCTGGGAAATGTAGCAAGCTAAGCTACATCAATAGTAGCTTGCTACATCCAAGCTACTTTTTTATTTTTAACCAGTTTTATTATGTAATTATTTATTCAGTTTCAATTTATCATTTTGGTAATTATAGGCAATACAAGCATAATGTAGGCCTAGGTAATTCACATTTTGGGGCTGTTTGCTGGACTTATCCTACTCCCAGAATAAAATGCATGTTTGAGCTGCCTTTATTCAAAAACCCCTGGCCCTGACATATCTTAACACAGGGGTCTCCAACGTGGGCCCACAGGTAGCAGGTAGCCTGCACAGAGTCTGTGAGGTGCCCGCCAAAGCACATTCTATTAATAGTTTCAATTGTAATATTTATTACATGTTTTTATATTAGCTTGGCTTGGTAACATAACCCAGTCAGAGGTAGAGCACGAGTCTTCACAGAATGTGAGTGGTAATGTTTTGTATGAATGAAGGCTGCACAACTCGAAAATACGGAACAAATGACGTCCTGTGTCGATTCAAATGACGCGATTATTCTCAAATTCAGGACGACTTCAGAAATGTTTGGAAAATTGTAGCTTGTGTGGAAGCTACCTCACTACTTGGTCAAAAAAAGAGCTTAGCTACTGAAAAGCTATTTGATTAAGAAAGCAGCTAAGCTACTGAAAAATGTAGTTAAACTACTAGCTTCGCTACTTGAAGCTACTGCCCAGCACTGTCTGTAAGCAAGTTTATTCTGTGTAAACTAAAACTGTGCGCTTACTTAACCTAGGGCTGTGACGATAACCGTGTCACCGCAGTAATGATGCCTACCGTACCGCGGTATTCAGGTCATCATCGTCATCACCGCACTTTTTAATATTTTCATTATTTATTTATTTTGTTGGTGAAAGTTACAGAAGTGCATATGGTGTAATCTGATATGCACTATAGACAAAACACACTGTTAATCATAATTTAGGCTACTGTTTTCCATGCAAAACCTATTTTCAAGGGCTTCTAAAAATAGCTTTCCGCACAAGGGGGAGGGACGGTCCATTAAACATATTTAGGAGTTTATTTTCGCAGTCTGATTTAATTACTAAGTTTCAGTACTTGGTGTCTACAGAAAATGTTCAATTAAATACACAAAAATGCTGTCACGCCCGCAACCTTCTGAAGCCATTAATTTGAGCGCGTCATGCCCTCTGATAGTTAGCTATTGCATGGCAGTGAGCGGTACCAACCCACTCACTGCGCGAATAACAAAATCTCAAGTGTAAGGAAATCTTAGAGTCACGCGCATTACAAGTTCAGGTGCAAGAAGGTGTCCGGGCAGCACAAAATCTCAACCATGGTGACAAAGAAAATTGTAAAAAGTTCATTATTTATCCATGCTGCAGTGCATGATGGGAGTCCTGCATGAGATTTGTAATTTGTTGATACCCAGCATGCATTGCAGCATGAAGCTTTTCATTTTATTGTCACCATCATTGTGATTCATACTCTGATTCTTGATATTTGTGTGTCTACATTGCAGAGCAGTTAATTTTGAGTGTCAGTGTTTCAAAATTCTTCAGAAAGACAAACTGCTAAGAGAGAGCTGGATTTCATACTGTAGTATCACATTATTGTCAGAGAAAGATACTTCTGATAAGTGTTCAAACATTAAATTAATACATACGTTTTCTAGTTGATGATGTTTAGACTTCATTAACAGTGCTAACCACCATCAAAGAATTGCTCTATTGTATTTTCCCTGCTGTAAACAACATGTCTTAAAACACAGAGTTAAAGCAGTCTAAAAACTAAATAAGGGAAGATTCAAGAGTCAAGTCCAACTAAAACAAACACTAATCACAATAAGGGTGACTTTAAATGGAACAAAATCTAAACCTAAAGTAAGAAAATCACTCTACAAGTAAGATGTAAAATGCAATTTTAGGTTTCAGAGAGAGATGGTGAGAAAGAGGATAACAGAGCTTTTAATTCTGCTTCAGTGTTACGTTTTAACACTCTGTAAGATTGGGACAATATATACATCTAGCAGTGTTTATTTAACTCTGGGGATTTTGCTGCATGAGGGCTTCCTGGGGGCTAAGTAAGGGCTGCAAGGGCCATCGTAGGCTTGTTTGTAGGGCCTGTTCTGGCCCAGGTCTGGGCCAGGCCAGTTATGTGCTATTGTCTGTAATCCAGAACTGGGCCATTGAAGGGCCGTCATTCTTCGTTGTATGTGGGCAGAGGAAAACTGGTTTTGTGGGCCGGAGCTGGGCCGGAAAACAACATTGCTATGTGGGTAATAATAGCATAATAATTATTTAAAACTATGGGCAAACATGCCAACGTTATAAAGGCTAGCGCGATCGGCTGTAGACCTATTAGTCTGACTATCCTACCCATTCTCACCAAGATGCGTACAAATGACACGCAGTGTGATTATCGTGCAATAGAGATGCCAAATTTCGCTTTTGCGTGCATATGATACGCCAGTCCTTCCCATTCACTTATATGGCGAATCGTTTCGTGTCGTTTTATTTACTGTTTTCTGTTTTTAAAACCATTCTATTTTTTATTGGGTAGGGTTAGATTTCAGATTTGTTTAAGCAGGTTTTTAATATACAGGTTTCTCTATGTTTTTGTCTATATTTAAAGGTGCAGTGTGTAATTTTTAGAAAGATCCCTTAAAAGAAATGCAAAATAATATAGAAAACTATACTAGTCAACATTTAAAGTGGATCAAAAACGTTCAACAAATTTGTCCTAAGACAAGAACGGGTACTGGGTATTGGTTTTAAGACAACTTTTAGGAAAGGTTTTGATCCACTTCAAATGTTGACTAGTGTATATTATCAGGGGTGTATAAAGATCTTTTAATAATGAATCATTATGTTTTTATTACCTTTAGAATGAGATGTTTTTATCTACATACAAGAGGGTCCCCTTACGTGGAAGTTGCCATTTTGTGCCGCCATGTTTCCACAGAAGCCCTTAACGGACAAACTTTTTTACTAAGTTGTCTCCGACGATGACATGTTTTTCCGGTGGCAGCTACCGTAGCTTTTCTATGCGTTTCAAAGTGAGGGGTGAGCAATGGACTGAGCCATTGGTTGCAATTCCCAACCTCACCACTAGATGCCGCTAAAATTTACACATTGCACCTTTAAGCCATGGTCGCTTGGAGTTGGGGTTAGAGATGGGGTTTGGGTTAGGATGTCATTTTTATATAACAAAAAGTTATTCTAACCCTAAACCCAAGCGACAATAGTAAAAAAAAAACAGAAAACAAATAAGAAAACAATAAAATAAAACGACACGAAACGATTTGCCATATAAGTGAATGGGAAGGACTGGCGTATCATATGCACGCAAAAGCGGAATTTGGCGTATCTATTGCACGCTAATCACACTGCGTGTCATTTGTACGCATCTTGGTGAGAATGGGAGAGAAAAATGCCACTATCTAAAATCACATCTTAAAATCAACTATCATATGGCGTTTGTTGAATTTGGGAGCACCGCACTTTAGTAAAGCATAAAACTTCAGCCCAGCAGCGACAGCTGGGAATCTCCAAGACTTTTGCGAGAGGAGCGAAGTACCAAAGTGACAGCAGTCAGGCAGGTGAGCGCTTACTGACAGCGTGACTCGCTATTGCTGTAAGCTAATTTCCCCAGCTCAGGATCAAAAAGTCTTATAATCATATGAATTATGTGGACAGTTATTTACGGGATAATGCAATAGGCTATTTCGTTTCATATCCGCTTTGAAAAATTCTAATTAAACATATTAACTATAGTAACATGAAATAGTATTTATTTTCGATATCTTTTGAGTTTAATATGAATTATGGAACAGTTTTTTTCATTGTTTGTAACCCATTTTATTTTACAATAAATTAAACCAGTTGCGTATGGAGGAGTGTGTTATATCCACGGAGTGTTGCCAGAAAAACATTCTAAAATGTCTAAAGAAATTGGAATTAAGGTTTTGCACAACTTACCAGAAACAATGTAAAGCTCGGCATATTCTTTTATTTTTTTCCAGGTTGCTATTCTATGAAATGTATTTTACAAAAATGGGTTTTAAATGACAAAAAATTTATACTTCGTATTACATACACTGTAAAACCTAACAGTTAACTTAACTCAAACCATTTAAGTAAAGCGATTGCATTAGACCATTTAAGTTTTAAAACACATACATGTAAGTACGGTGAACTTGAGTCATGTGCAATTATGCACTTATATTTAAGTAGTGTGAACTTAAATATAAGTGCATAACTACATATGACTCAATTTGTTTAACTTCACAGTACTCAAATGAATGTGTTTTAAAACTAATGCAACGGTTTACTTAAATGGTTTGAGTTGAGTTAACTTAGGTTTTACAGTGTACAAAACACATTTAAAACAAAAAATAGCATATAGAAATACATATTATTTCATGTTATCATTGCTAATATAATTTGTTTTAATAATAAAGAAGAATACTGTTTTCCGATGCTTTCCGGCAGGGGGGGTCCGGCCAAGGGTTTCTGTTGTCTGGTTATGTTGTCTGGTTCTGTTGTTGATGCTTCACCGTGGTAAGAAAAAAATCCAAACTGTCACAGCCCTACCTACTACATATACAGCTGTATGTTATATAAATGTAAATGTACAGCTCTACAAATGTTAATGTTTTTTTATTTTTGTTTTTTACATAAAATCATCTTACTAACGTAAATAGGATTCCGTGAAAATATAACCTTTATATATTTAATATTAAGAAGATCAGGTCAAAGATTAAAAATTACAGTGAAATTAAAGTGAGACTTTACCCTGAATTTCACAGACATGGAGGCACATACATATGATGTATACAGTCATGGTCAGAATTTTTGCAACTCTTGCAAATATGGACAAAGAACTGTCACGATTTGGCTCCCTCTGCTGGTCTTCTGTTACCTTTCTACCCATACCCACATTTTTGTGTCGGTCTGTTTTTTGGATTACCTAAACACGTGTTTCCCTTATCTGCTTTGTCTGCCTGGGTTTTGGATGTATTTACTGTATATGACCTTATGCCTTTCATAATGGATGTGTGTTTTTTCGGATTTTTCCACTAATACACTGCACAACTCTCAAGTCTCGGAGCAGTACATTAGAAGAACCCTGTAAAAATAAATGTAAATTGTTAATCCCTTGATTTTTCAAATTAAAATGGTTTTCATATGCTGTACATTGTGCATGAAATAATTTATTATTGTCGTTTTCAACCCATGTAAAAAAACAACGTAATTTTCTCTTTTTCTAGCGTGACTGTTTGTGCGCGTCCCTTCACGAAGTGCTCTGCAGTGTTTCTCAACCCTGGTCCTCAAGGTCCCCCTTCCAGAAAGTTTTAAATGTCTCCTAATTTAAAACACCTGAACTAACTCATCAGCCTCCTTCCAGAATGTCTCCCTAACAAGCTAATGAGTTAAATCAGGTGTGTTAATTAAGGAGACATCTAAAACATTCTGGAAGGGGGTCCTTGAGGACCAGGGTTAAGAAACACTTCTCTAGTGTGTTCAGATCAGTGTTTTTTATTGCAAAACTTATAAAAACATAAAAATTCAGTGAACAGAACCTCTGACGACATCAATGTTTTGTTTTACATCAATACGTAATGAACGAGTAAACTACAGCTGCCACGCCCACCAGACCATAAACTAATGAGGGCATCACTCTCCTCCAATGACCAAACAGTGGGTGCATCCCAATTTAGGGTCTGGATCCTTCGGCCGCGGAAGGGAAGGATCGGTATTTGAAGGCTGCAGCCTCTGAAGTCCACGAAACAAACTGAAATGAGGTATAGCCTACGGGGGGAGTTGCCTTCAATTTGCAAAAAAACTCAGACTTTTTTCACACTTCCCACGGATGGTATACTGATACAAGCTTTGTACCACCCATTTTAACAACTTTAACACAAATGTAATTCACATATTTTCTGGTAGATGAAAATATAAGTTTACATGTGATTACTTTACACATAAACGGACATGTATAGTAAGCAGCCTGCATTTGGTTTCTGTTTGGAGTGCTGCAGATGATTTGCATCTCAACAGGAAGTGGTCACTTTACACATTATGATCTGTTCAACTTCATGGCTATTACTTTTTTATGCTATCATTTTTTATTTGTCAAATTTTTCTTGGAATAACGTAGGCTTCTGTATGTAACAACAAGAGCTGGTTTGTTTGTTTTTTTGTTTGTGTGACCACACTAATACAAACATCAAGCTCTGAAACACTTTCCACATCATTCTCGTGCATCTTTTTTATTTGCTTGCATTTCAAAGAGACCACAGTGATCTCTTCTGCTTAAGACAAATCGTGGGCTTCAGTTTGCATTGTTTTTTCTAGCAGAGAAAAATAAGAGGAAAGGGCATCAGGCAACATCAGTTGAAAACCACATTTATGGTTAGACTGTACAAATCAGACTGATCTGAGGACAGCACTGCACAACACAAAATAATCTATATATAAATATATATTGATGGAATAAACAAGATAATAAATTAAGCAAACTGTTCAATGAGGGTGTAGCCTACACGTGATAGTTGAACCTCACTAATTTGTGTAATGTCATTTCTGTTGGTTTGTTTGTTTGTTTGTTTGTTTGTTTGTTTGTTTGTTTGTTTGTTTGTTTGTTTGTTTGTTTGTGTTTATGTAGGTCAGGAAACTTTAGATTCTGTAACAAATAGTGGGTGTACAACCTGTGCAGATGCATGCAGGTGGAGGTGTAATATTCCAGTGGTCTGACCTTTTTATTATATAATCTTTATACTTTACAGGGGCAGTTTTTGTTGAAAAGTGGTGGGGACAAAAGATCAGATGAAAAAAGACATTACAGCAGGACGGGAAAAATATTGAATAACGCCGCATCAAAAACAAGAATTTGTTCAAGTTACTGATCGCCGCATGCATGTTTTTGGGTCATTTTAGAATCAGTAATATTTTGTTTAAGTTACTTTTTTGGACAATGTACATTGTTTTAAACTGCATTGCATGTTTTATTTTGTGCAAATACACCTTTAACATTTCTTGGTTCGCTTGATTTTTCAGAACATTTTAACCAAATGCTTTTAAAAAGTGGTGGGGACAAAATCAGCCATTTCAAAAAGTGGTGGGGACATGTCCCCAGTGTCCCCAGTGTAAATTACACCTATGATACTTTATATAAATAAAGTTTAAAGTATCAAGTTTACATCTGCAAGCAAAAATAACTATATAAGGAGATCACAGTGTTTTATTAATATAGAAATATGTTGCCATTTTTCATTAATAATAAAATTTTGACCGTATGTAGAGAGATTTGTAGCAGGCTTGTCAATATAATTTATGCTAATTATAATGTAACTGTATATAGGCCTACATATATAGCCCAATATATGATTTTATGTTTCATTTTATTTTCCTTTTTACGTTAAATACACAAAATACACTCCTACACTCTTTTTTTTAAGGGCGGGACCTTCAGTATTTAAATCATCTGCTGCGCTAATTCAAGCTTCGTCCGGCATTGAAAACAGTTTTTAGAAGTCGATTAGTTGAGTTCTTGCTGTTGTTTCTAGTTAAAATTAATCGCTTAAATGTGTTATTAATTATACCAGGATCTTTTGTGTCTTTTATTTATTAAAAGCACAAATATATTCAGATCTCCCTGTTTGTGGAGTATTTCTATTTTCGTCAAAATGTTGAGGAATATTATTTACAAAATATCTTTATTATATTTTTTATTTTTTCTCATAAACGGTAAGTCATCTTCAAGTTCGTGTCGTCTTTTTAATTTATGTTTTTTTATAATATTGACCGTTTTGTCCTTTCAGTCAATTGTCAGTACGCTATCGCCTTACATTTAATTGTGACGAATGTAAAAAGTTTTATTGTTAAGTATTTATGAGGAATCGGCTAATAAAAGACTCGACGATCTTAATATTGTTCATTTCCTAAAGCACTAAATTAATCTTAGTTGTGTATAAGTTGTGGCATCGTTTTATAAACCTCGTTTGTCACATTTGATTTTAATAAAATTCGTAACTTCAGCGTAAATATGGTTTGCTTTTAGGTGTGTTTGGTGTTGATGGAGATGAAGTAAAGTCAGTGTCAGTAATGGAGGGAGATTCTGTTACTCTACACACTGATATTACTCAAATACATCAACGTGATCACATACTGTGGATGTTTGGACCTCAAGAGACTCGTATTGCTGAATTGTATAAGCAAAGCATTGATATGTTTGATAGTAACAAGACATTTGGACAGATGAGACTATTTCTGGAAAGTGAAGGATCTCTCACCATCAGAAACATCAAAACTGAACACTCTGGACTTTATAAATTACAGATTCGAAGTGACAGAGGAAACTCAGATAAGAGATTCAGTGTTAATGTCTATGGTGAGTTTACATTATCCTATATAATTCTCATAAATTGTCAGTTATGCACATGTTTCATACATTCAAAAATGGCTTATTTAAAAAAAAAATATTTTGAAAAGGGTAGACTGTAGTATACATTACATGTTAATGTTTTTCAGGGCATCTGCCCATTCCTGTCATCATCAGAGACTCTTTACAATGTTCTTCATCATCATCAGAAAGATCTTCAAGCTCAAAATGTGTGTTGTTGTGTTCAGTGTTAAATGTGAGAGATGTGAGTCTGTCCTGGTACAAAGGAAACAGTTTATTGTCCAGCATCAGTGTGTCTGATCTCAACATCAGACTCTCTCTGGAAGTTAAATATCAGGATAACAATACATACAGCTGTGTGGTGAACAATACCATCACAAACCAAACTCAACACCTCAACATCAGTGATCTCTGTCAGCCATGTTCAGGTATGCAGCCACTAAACAACCCAAACTTTGGTGTTTTTTCTGCAGACTGCATTATTAAGGGCCTATAGTAATTAAAAAACATGTACATTTATATAAAAAATAATTTTCTTCAAGTTATGTTTTTAAAAATATTTTATCGATCATACATTCATACATTTCATTGCCAAGTCTATTGTCGGGGGTCTATTAAGTTATTAATGTGAAGCCCATTTGAAATATGAATTTTGTTTTAGAGCAAAGCCAGGTGAACCGTGCAGCAGTTATTCCTGTGGTAGTTCTTGTGATTGTACTTGCAGTTGTGATTATACTGTGCAGGAAGTACAAAAGAAAACCTAAGAAAGGCAAGTGTCAACTCCAGCTATACAGTACTTTAAAAAGCGTGAATTAAAAATAGGTAATTTTTTAATGTTTTTATTTCTTAATATTGATATAAATTATTAAGATGGAGGTATTACCTTCTGTTTGCTTAAGGTTTTGAACCATATGAACATGTAGTTCAGGGGGAAGAGGTACATTATGCTGAAACAGTGTTTCGTAAGGTAAGACTGTCAATAAACACAAGTTATGTGGATTTATGCACCATACCAAGAAAGCCAAGTTTTTATTAGTTTAGTAAACAGAACCAGACTATTAAAACCCCCATACAATGGAGATTTTCCACTACTCTTTCTAAATATATAATCTTAAATGCAAAACTGCTTACTAAAGTGTTTATATACTGTATGAAACCTCAACACAGTCCTTTCTCACCATTTTTACATTATATTACAGAAAACTGACGATTCAGAAGAAATTATTTATTCCAGAGTCGTCGTATGAGACGGATCAATAAGCAGAATTATTTCACGTGAATATGTCTGTATTAAGAAGAAGACTTTTAAAACCATTTTTATAGTTGGACTACATATAGGTGGAAGAACCAGCTAGTCTGAAACAGGCAAAACAGATCATTTGCATCAGTTTGAATGTGTGCCTTGTATTGAAGACGTGCACTTTTATTTGCATGCACTCATGAGCTCAAAAAAAGATGAAGCTTACTCAACCACTGATGTGTTTCTCTTTGTTTCTGGCCTTCAGGCTTATTTTTGTTTGACACAAGCATTGTGTTGTAAGTATTTTTATGTAAGCAAGTTTATTCTGTGTTAACTCAAACTGTGCAAATAAACTTGTATGGACACCAGTACTTCATTTACATCATCCTGTGTGTTTTTAAGCAATGCTGCATCTGATATTTATATATTATGTGGTTCAAATATCATAGTTAAACCTTTTAGTTCTGTAGTTAAGCAGCATTTTCACTGTGTGTATATGTACTACATCTGCATTTTTCAATATGCAAGGTCATCAAAAACTCATGTTTATCAAACAACATACAGAATTCTTGTAACTGCTGTATTTCCAGAATAAAGGGTGTGGCTTATGAAAAGTGAGCTTAGGTTTAATGCTGAAAAGAAAATTACAGCATTCTTGGTACATAATAAAGCACTATAACGAATGGCTACCACAGGATAAGTATAGGCCAAGTTATCACTGATGTGTTGGCAACTTTTGTGGGACACAAAATAACTAAACTCCAAAATATAATTATGTCTTTAAAAACGACTTTTTGGTTTATACGTAATGTTATTATAAAATAAAAGTAAAGCAAACATGCAGTAACGGGATGCTTTAGCTTTGTAAGGATGGATCTTTTGACAGCGTCCATATGAGAAAATGACCACTGAGTCACTGGGTTTTTTATTACAGAATGAAAGATAAAAACAAACATCATGAAACATAAACAGGGAAAATATTCATATACAATAAAAATACAAATAAAAAGTGGAAAAAAACAGATTTATATTACAAGGGATACAAGTCACATATTGTAGTTTCATATAGTGACAAAAAAACATATTTATTATATTTGGATAAATTCAAAGGATGAAGTAACGGATCTGAATTTAAGAAAAATTAAAACATGATGATTTTAATAATTTTTGTTTATGAATGAAACATTTTGCAAATAACATAGTTGACAACATTCAAGAGCAAAATGGTCAGGGTTTTCAAAATATAAAATGATTTCTTTGACAGCCAAAGATTGCTTCACATTTTTTGGGTTTAAAGAAATTAACTTAGGTTAGCTAAAAATTAATAAGTACATTATCAATAAAATGATAAGCTGTTTTTTCTGTTAGCATATCCCGTCAATGGCAGAATACTTAATAGAAAAACAAAACTTGCCTGACAAAGCCAGGCCTTCTTTCCAGTGTACAACTCCGACAAGGAAACTCCAATCAGATTTAACCCTTGGTGTGTCATTTATTTTCATTTGCAAATTTTTGTAAATGTGCTTGTCGCTTTTGATCTAAGATAACAATGCCACCTAAAGGCAAAGTAGATTGCACAACATTCCCCTAGCATTCAGCACTGTTTATTTCATTTGGATTAGACCTATTGGAAATTCTATTGAGGAAACTTGGAAGCCATGGAAATTCATAAACTGGTCTTGCGTTGGAATATTATAACTTTATATAGGCAGAATACAGAATTCAAGTTTATGTTAAACCAGTAACTTCAAGAAAGGGAGTGTTTTGCACAAAGCCTTCTTCAGCTCCTGTACTGGAAAATAGGCGTATGTCATTTTTTAACATTTTTCGGCTTCCAGTTCGAATATATGCGTGTTTGTAATTTCGCATTCTGTTTTGATCTGACATAACAAACCAATAGAGTGACAGCAGCCACGCCCACCAGAGCAGAAACCAATGAGAGCATCACGGCCTTCAGATGACTGGAAAACTCCACAGAGTCTAAGAAAATATGAATATTATACAGTGTGAGGAATCCTGCGTTTTCTTACAAAATATTGGAAATTAAAACTACATTTTATTTAATGTTTGTATGTAAATAATATAATGAAGCAGTAATATCACTGCTTACTCACCTGAGCACATCTGACAGAGTTCAGTGATGTTGAGATGTTGAGTTTGGTTTGTGATGGGATTGTTGAGTACACATCTGTATGTGTTGTTGTCCTGATATTCAATCTCCAGAGGTAGAGAGAGTCTGATGTTGAGATCAGACACACTGATGCTGGACAATAAATTGTTTCCTTTGTACCAGGACAGACTCACGTCTGTCACATTTAATACTGAACATAGCAAGGAACAATTTAAACTTGATGATGATGATGATGAAGGACATTGTGATGAGTCTCTGATGATGACAGGAACGGGCAAAGGAGCTGAAAACAAACATATATTGTGTATACTACACAGTTTTAACTAGATGAGCTACATAATTGTTCAAATATAAACTCACCACAGACAGTAACACTGAATCTCTTATCTGAGTTTCCTCTGTCACTTCGAATCTGTAGTTTATAAAGTCCAATGTGTGTAATTGTGATGTTTCTGATGGTGAGAGATCCAGTCTGAGTGTCCAGTAAAAGTCTCTGGTCTCCAAATATCTCATTACTATCAAACATATCAATGCTTTGCTTATACAATTCAGCAATACGAAACTCTTGAGGTCCAAACATCCACAGTATGTGATCACGCTGCTGTATGTCAGTAATATCAGTGTGTAGAGTAACAGAATCTCCCTCCATCACTGACACTGACTTCACTTCATCTGGACCAAACCCACCTGAAACTTTAGTTACAGATTAATAACATTGTTATTACATCTCCGACTACAATGACAGCAACACATATTCATCAAAGATAAATGAGTCTTACCTTCTGTTATAAAAAACAAGATGAAGCAGCACAGGTTTGTAAGCATTTTAAGTGTCGTGTATAGTTGTAGTAGCTCTCATGAGTGAAAGATTGAGTCAATGGTTGCCAAGTCCTCAGTACTGTTATGAGATGAGGAAGTTATCATCAGCATTAACCACCAGATACAGTACCAAATATTATGAGATCCAGAAGACAATAAAATTTGTTCTCAAATTTATGAGTCTCAAGCACTTTTAATAACCCTTCATCGCTCGCACCTTTTGTAAAACAGACATTGGATTTGAAGAGTTTTAGTCATGGTACAAAGCAAGCAGGTACCCCAATGTACATGCACACAAACCCACGGGCACATTGAGCAGGATACATCAAAGCACTGATGTTGTGGGCAGACAAACATTTGCAAGACGTTTATATGTGTGTGAGAGGTCGAACAACATCACCCAACATCACCCAATGAGATTTTAAAAGTTTTTAGTAGCCTATCATAATCTGTTTTGGTAACTTCATTTCAAGATGGTGTTCGTGTGTAAAACAAAGATAAATAAAATAACTTAACTACACAGGTGACTTTTACTTTACTTGCTATTGTTTTAACAAAACACCTTACATCTTCTGTCTCTGGTAGCCACAACTTCCTTTCACATGCAAGTGTGTTATGGGTCATTGTTAAACTTTATTCAGAACATGAATATTACACAAGTTATTTACATCAATCCCATATTTACAAGCAAAATAAAATATACACTGCATTATAGAGATGTGTTTATATTAATCTGATAGTCTTTGAGCAATCCAAACAGATCAGACTCTTCTTTCTATCGATGTCAGTTTGGGTTGACTGTTCAGTTCACCGGCGTCAGTCTGAGAAGTTTCTGGACTGAAGTTTTGCTCGTATTCCTGCAAGATCTTCACCACATCCGTGTGGCCGAACTGCATGGCGTCGTCTCGAGGAATGTTTCCCCACCTGGTTAAGAGAGATTGATAAGAAAAGTGTGTATACTACAGACAAGACAGCAAAGCTTAAAGTAAAGTTAGTGAAGAAACAGGACTGTGTACCGGTCTTTCACAAGGGGGTTGACTTGGCACGTCTGTGTCAGAAACAACACAACATCCACATGACCTGAAACACAGCAGATATAGAGAAGATGTTTTGCAGCAAGTCCACAAGGTGGCAGCTAATTTAGTCAAATGAGGGTTATATGGGGTAATACAGATATCTCTAAAATGTTCTTCGAATGCACACTTTAAAATCTTGTCAGAAGTAGTAGTTCCTCCTGGTACTTTCTGCCTTTGTGTTTATTCGCTTCAATTTCCGTCTATTCGCATCTTTGCATTGAATTTGCATTGAATACCATGATTTTGTACATACTACTCGCCTCGCCTACTTTATA
The DNA here is from genome assembly GCA_025389145.1 of Misgurnus mizolepis. NCBI lineage: Eukaryota > Metazoa > Chordata > Actinopteri > Cypriniformes > Cobitidae > Misgurnus > Misgurnus mizolepis. Next base: position 9,939,789 of record JAIFKI010000021.1, read on the forward strand.
GTATGGAAGTAGGCAATTTCTTAAGCGTAGCGCAAGCATTGCATTTTTAAGTATTGATAGTAATAGCACTGCGGCATCTTGGTAATATCTATAATATTTAATGTTACCCTCTGCAGCAGCCACATGGAGAGGCGTACGTGAGTCGTAGTCCTTCAGTTCCATATCCATAGATGAAAGAGCAAACCTGAGGATGAAAAAAGAGAAATATAAAAGATAAATAAAAGTTTTATTAATTAATAATAAAATAATATTTAAATGATTAAAAATACCTTCTCAGAGCAGAGACATCTCCACTGTGTGCGGCAAACATCAGATTCACCACCGTCTTGTTCTGAAACATTGAATATGCGAAAAATTACATTCATTAAATTTCATTTATAAGTTTATACTTTGTTCAAAAAGCCCCTGATTAGAAAACCCGAAGTAACACGATAACGCATCACCTAAATATTTTGTCCAAACTTACCCTGTCATCACCAAACTGTCTGCGGGGGTCCTGCTTTTTTACGAAATGCCTCAGATTGTCATAATTGTGAAAGTTAAACAACGACACCAGTTCCTGATGAAAAATTCACATTTGCATTTATAGAAATCAATAGTGTGAAGAAAACCCTTAGACATGCAAATCGACAGCGAATGATCACCTGACAGAAGTGGATTCCTCGTACGCTGTTACCAGATTTGTCCAAAGGGGGCGACCAACACATGACGCCCATCACGTTCGGCACGACTAGCAGCACTGAACCCGACACACCTGACTTGGCAGGTAACCCGACCTGATAAATGCACAAACATATTGCAAATATTTGTCATAAAATCAGTTTTCTAAACTTCAGGTCCATACTTACGTGAAAAGCGAACTGTCCGGAGTAATCGTACATCCCGCACGAGTGCATAAGGCTGAGCGTGTTTCGTACGGCTTCTGTGCTCAGGACTCTCTCGCCCGTGATCGGACAGATGCCTCCGTTAGCCAACGTCGCCGCCATCACGCTGCCGGATTCGCACGTGACCTCGATGGAGCACAGCTATGAGAAAATTAATTTAGAGGATTGTGTGACATTTTTAATGAACAACATACACATATACATATACACATACACTCACCTAAAGGATTATTAGGAACACCATATTAATACTGTGTTTAATCCCCTTTCGCCTTCAGAACTGCCTTAATTCTACGTGGCATTGATTCAACAAAGCATTTTTTAGAAATGTTGGCCCATATTGATAGGATAGCATCTTGCAGTTGATGGAGATTTGTAAGATGCACATCCAGGGCAAGAAGCTCCCGATGCTCTATTGGGTTGAGATCTGAGACTGTGGGGGCCATTTTAGTACAGTGAACTCATTGTCATGTTCAAGAAAACAATTTGAAATGATTCAAGCTTTGTGACATGGTGCATTATCCTGCTGGAAGTAGCCATCTGAGGATGGGTACATGGTGGTCATAAAGGGATGGACATGGTCAGAAACAATGCTCAGGTAGGCTGTGGCATTTAAACGATGCCAAATTAGCACTAAGGGGCCTTAAGTGTGCCAAGAAAACATCCCCCACACCATTACACAATTGCATTAATGAGAAATTGAACAAGTGTTCCTAATAATCCTTTAGGTGAGTGTACATATAAGCCAGGACATACCTGGAAGTAGAAGTCGAGGGCGTCTATCATGTCCGCCCCAGCAGGGAAACACTGGAAAGGGTGACATTACAGATGAGCTCAAGCATATTTTTTGTTTGCAAATGAAGTGTTTGTTTGCTTTTGGGTAGCTGACGTAAAATAGTCATGCATTAACTATCCTATCAATATTGAGAACACACCTTCTTCTCTTTAAGGTAGTATCCTATTGCAAAGTTTCTGTCTCCGGTCTCCTTCTCTGACTGGAAACTGTTAAACGAACATCAGACGAAAATCAGCGCTAATGAAACGGTTTTCAAATTAAAGTAAACGGGCAAAACAGAGACTCACGTTCCATTGCTGAAGCCTACATACTCTCTGCCTGTCATCTTCTTCACAAACTCCATCACCTGCATAGAAAAGAGCAAAGCTATGATACTTGACAGAGAATACATCAAACACTATAAAGGATAATAAGAATCACACATGCACAAAGGATTTTCGGTAAACTCATTTCTGCAAACGCACACATCTTTATTATGCCAAAGTCGGGTTAGAACTTACATAGTCAAACTTCTCCGCCTTGTTGGCACGAGGCTGAATAGAAAAAAACAAAGTTTTTTTTAGTCTTAAAAATTGATAGTTCACCTAAAAATAAAAATTTTGTCATTTACTTACCCTTAAATTTGTTTTGCTGCCCATAAATTAAGATAATTTATAAAACTGATCTGGGGCACCATTCACTTCCATAGTATTATTTTTCCTACTGAAGTCAATGGTGCCCCAGATATTTCTTCAAAAATATCTTCGCACCACAAAAACGCATTTATACAGATTTGGAACAAATTTACTTATTTTCAAGATAGGTCAAACCTGGGTTATTCCGACCCAAAATGCTGGGCTGTTTTAACCCATTGTTGGGTCAAATATAAACATTTTCAGGGTTCATTTAACCCAACGGATGGTGTACCAATTTATCAAATTGTTTAGAAACCAGGTCAGATTGGCTGGGTCACATTAAAGATACCACTGGGCTGTGAGTCTCCTCCATGACCCTAAATATTATAACAGTTCAAACACACCTACTTAAAAGGACACCTGTGATTGGCTGGATACGGGCCAGACTCCTAATACGTCTGCTTATATGCTATCACAAGTGAAAATTCTGGGTCAAACCCTGATCTGAACTCTTGGCCCGATCCATCCATCAATACATTTACGTATATCACTGTTTGTTTTGGACTTGAGTTCACTGGTCAAACAAGCAAATAAATACAAACCTAAAAACTGTACTCCCTTAGGGGCGTGTGCACCAAAGCGTTTAAACGCAGCTGAAAATGCCAGGCAGACGCCAACTGTGGACGCTTGCCAGTGTTTTATCAGCTGAGCGCTTTGGTTGTACTATGCGCCTATTGGTTGTTGTGGTATTTGTCCCGCCCCTACTCCACTGTGATTGGATGGATAAGTGAAAAGTGACATTGACAAGCTAATAGACAAGCGAATGCGGACAAAGCTCTCAGCGCTGAAAAAACACGTTGACGTCTTGGTGTACACGCCCCCTTTATACTCCTTAAAGAACCGTTAAGTACTGCATTTATATACATTTATAAGAAATTACACCATAAATATATATAAAGTCACAAGGTCAGATTTAATGTCTCTTATCATATCTGATCTAAACTGAGTCTCCCTATGTGATGTACAATGGTTTTAACCAATCAGAGCACGGCATGGATGTCTGCTTACCTTTATAAGTGAACTGATGACAATGGCGCCAGCGTTGACCATTGGGTTGTGAGGTTTATCTACGGACATAGAGAGCACCATCAGAAAAAGTAATTTTTTATGATTTACTCCAAATCTCGTCATTAGATTAAGAAACTTTAACCTGGCTTTCATAGACAGGGTCTCATGTGTTCACCCACCATCCTCATCCAGAGAGAGTTTGTTAAACGTGAATCCGCTCGGCTCTTTTCCCACATATCTGTGAACTCCTTCCGTTCCGTGTTCGTGTACAGCGATGGCGTATTCGAGCGGCTTCATGCACGACTGCAAGCAAAACGGCACCTTTGTGTCTCCCACCGAATGCCTTGATAAATAAAAAAGAACTTTTAAATGGCAGATTTAAATACTATGTGGAACCCCCAATTCAACTTAAACTTCAGTATTTACCTTTGGCCATCTACTGTGCAGAGAGAGACGCCCCATAAATCAGGACTAAACTTGGTAAGATGGGGAATGTACCTTGCCACCTGAAAAAAATGTAAATGTATTTATTATAAATTAGTAGACAAATGGGAACTATTGTATAGCTTCGCATTGCATTAACAGTGCTTAAGATCATGGGTTTGTACACATACTGATAAAAATGTATAAAAGTGGAAAAAAGCGTCTGCCAAATGCATAAAATGTCATGTAAAATGCAAAGGATAAAGAAAGTACCTGTCCATCTTCATGCTGTTTACACCTGTTGTAAATCTGGTTGATCATACCCATAAATTCCTCAAATTCAGGAATGATGAACTTCCGTCGGAAAGCGAGACTCAGCAGGACAATGTTCCCTCCTACACACCTTTCATGACACCAGCTACTATTAAAATGGTCTATATTTCATTGTTCTGCTGAATACTGAATTCTGCTGAATCAGATCTGGGGCACCATTGACTTCCATTGTAGGAAAATATAATACTATAGAAGTGAATGGTGCCCCAGATATTTTTTGTTTTTAATATCTTCATTTGTGTTTAGCAGAACATATCTATACAGGTTTTAAACACGTGAGGGTGCAAATAATCAGAATTTTCTTTTTTTTGTGAAATATCCCTTTAACACACGACTCAATGTCTAAATGATGCTCTTACGAAATGAGTGCATGTATGAAAAACGTACTTTCGGAAGAGCTCGCGGTCCATCATGGCATCAGCAGATTCCCGGACAGCCTGACGGATCTTGTCCATGCAGTCGCGCAGTCTGGGGTCAGATGTAAGAAGGCCGGTGCTTTTCACAGCCTGATAAACAAAATCAAGCTGTTATACACAATTGTGCGTATTTATTTTGTATGTGTGTTGATATACAACATAAAGATCAATTGGTAGAGCATTGGGTAACTTAGCAGCAGCACAAAGGCTATGGGTTCGATTCCCAAGGAATACATATACTGATAAATTTATACCTTGTAAACCTAATATGCTAATTACTTTAAAGTTGTATTGATAATATACAAAGGTTGCTTATTGATCTTACCCGTGAATGATGACACAAAGCAGTACCAAGGTCTGTCCAAACATGTTGCGTATATATGTTATTATGGTGTAATAAATGTGACTAATATCCCATGTGTATTGATATATGCTTCCCTTTAAACCACCCATTCTGCAACCGAGCCCAAAATACATGCATGAAAAATGCGTCTCAGCTGTCGCTCATAAAGGGTCACGCAGTTACTGTAGCAGACCGGAGGAATGATGAAATCCATGGAGCTGTTGCATATCAGTGACTCCGACAGTTCTAGTTTAACCTTTATTGGATTTGATCCGTGTGTGTGTGTGTGTGTGTACAGATGTCCAAGGAAAAAACTTACAGCAATAAAGTGAGATACAGGAATTTTATCAGCTCCTCGGGTTATAGTGTAGAAAAGCATGTCCTCCAAACCAAAGAATAAGCCTTTACCATTCATGTTTCTCCTATACAAAAGAAGAATAGTAAAAGATTGCAAATATTAACACTAAACATGCTTTATTCCCATGCAGTATACTGTAGTATTTCCTATAGTAAACTGTAGTAAGTTGCTGTTAATGATAGTTATATATGATAGTACTTTTATAGTATACTGTAGTATTCAGTAGTATTAAGTGTAGTACATTATAGTACTTTAATAGTATACCATTATAGTATTTTATAGAATACCATAGTATTCTGTAGTATTTAGCATAGTAAATTGATAAACTGTAGTGTACTGTAGTACATTATAGTACTTTATAGTATATTTCGTTTACTATAGTATTTTTATAGTGTACCATTATAGTATTTTATAGCATACCATTATGGTACTTTTAAAGTATGCTATAGTATTTTTATAGCATGCCATAGTATTCAGAAGTATGAAGTATGGTAAATTTATAAACTGTAGTGTACTGTAGTACATCATAGTACTTTTATAGTATACTATAGTATTTTTATAGCTTACCATAGTATTCTGTAGTATGAAGTATAGTAAATTGATAAGCTGTAGTGTATTGTATTACATTATAGTACTTTGATGGTATACTACAGTATTTTTAGTATACCATAGTATTCTGTAGTATGAAGTAAAGTAAATTGATAAACTGTAGTGTACTGTAGTACATTATAGTACTTTTTAGTATACTATAGTATTTTTATAGCTTTACCATAGTATTCTGTAGTATGAAGTATAGTAAATTGATCAACTGTAGTGTATTGTATTACATTATAGTACTTTGATAGTATACTACAGTATTTTTAGTAGACCAAAGTATTCTGTAGTATTAAGTATAGTAAATTGATAAACTGTAGTGTATTGTATTACATTATAGTACTTTGATAGTATACTACAGTATTTTTAGTAGACCATAGTATTCTGTAGTATTAAGTATAGTAAATTGATAAACTGTAGTGTATTGTATTCCATTATAGTACTTTTATAGTATACTAAAGTATTTTTAGTAGACCATAGTATTCTGTAGTATTAAGTATAGTAAATTGATCAACTGTAGTGTATTTTATTACATTATAGTACTTTGATAGTATACTACAGTATTTTTAGTATACCATATTATTCTGTAGTATTAATTATAGTAAATTGATAAACTGAAGTGTACTGTAGTACATTATAGTACTTTTATAGTATGCTATAGTATTTTTATAACTTACCATGGTATTCAGTAGTATTAAGTGTAGTAAATTGATCAACTGTAGTGTACTGTAGCACATTATAGTACATTTATAGTATACTAAAGTATTCTGTAGTATTAACTATAGTAAATTTATAAACTGTAGCATACTCTCGTATACTATAGTATTTTTGTATACCACAGCATTCAGTAGTATTAAGTGTAGTACATTGATCAACTGTAGTGTACTGTAGTACATTATAGTACTTTTATAGCATACTACAGTATTTTTATAGCTTACCATAGTATTCAGTAGTATTGAGTATAATAAATTGATTAACTGTAGTGTACTGTAGTACACTATAGTTCATTTATAGTATACTACAGTATTTTTAGTATACCACAATATTCTTTAGAATTAAGTGTATTAAATTGATCAACTGTAGTGTACTGTAGTACATTGTAGTACTTTTATAGTGTACTATAGTATTTTTATAGCTTATAATTTTCAAAAACATAGCCGTATCTTTACTACAGTTTACTATAGTAAATCCTATACAGCAGCATGTTTACATATGTGTTTGATCATTTTACTTACAGTATGCATGCAGTGCAACTAACGCAACGTAACGACAGTGAGTGCACCATAATACAATACAAATCTACGTGCATGTGTAAATGTGACTTACGTATTAGATGCAAGAGAATCTGCCGCTACAGGTGCGAGAGTCTCGTGGCTCCCGCGTGTCCACGGTGATACACTGAAGGATCTCCTCGCGTCATTCAGAAACACTGTGCTGTTCTTAACTAAGTCCTTATAAAGTAACCCAACAAACCCACTAGGCAGTCTTAAAATCTTTAAAAATATCATTTTCCGTGTCTCATAAGATATAATGTAAGGTTTGGAAAGATTAAACGCGAGCTGAAGAGAAGTCAGTGTCGCAGAGAAGTAACGGTCTGCATGCGGTTTGTTTTCTGAGTCGCGTGAACAGGTGCGCGCGGTGCCCGATAGGCGCGAGACGCTCAAACAACCGTGTTACGTCATCCAGAGTTCACGGAGTCAGAGATTGCAGAATAACCTTAACTGTACAAATATTGTAAAACAAACAGATCTCAAGGATAGTTTACAAACAAAATAAAGATTAGCAATGTTTTAATCAGCAAATGAAAACACAAATGAAAAAATGCACAATATTCTTACATATTTTTATTGAATTGTGTTTATACTTAGTAAAATCTCATTAAATATTTAAGTTGAGCAAGGCAGTAACTTTGACAGTTCATAAAATAACTACATTTCACTTTATATAAATATACAAAATAATTGAAATGGTATGTTTTAACAGTTCTCATGTCTTTAAAACTATGTAACACACAGTTACTGTAAATGCTAAAACCTGTGATTATTATTAATCACCCACTAACACAAAACAACAACAACATCTCTAAAATTAGGTACTCCCAAAATATCCAGTGTCTCATAAAGGGATTAAAAGTCAAGAGTAAAAATAGGAATACAATCTGCATGGTCCTAAACTTACTTCATTAGCACACTAGACACTTTTTGCAGGCTTTGGCAGTATCAGCTTTAAAGCAATGTCCACAACACAAGCGGGCATGTATGACAGAGGGATCCATACGAGTTTGGCATCCCAGCCTGCACTGTAGCGTGTCCTCGGGTGGGCAGCCAGCAGGGCGTGCTCCATGCAATTGGTCACTTTGCTTAAGTCCGTATCACACACAGCATTCATGATCAGTCTTTGGATCTTGATGTCTGAAGACACAAAGGGTAAATAAAGATACTGTACATTATTCTGCAAATGGTTTGGACTAAAATTTAAGGTAGCAAATTGTATCCGGGGTCACGTGATCATTTAGTCTTATGACACAAAAAGGAAATGATAGTTGGTCTATTGTCGTAAAGAACTTACATTTATCCAGGTATTTATCTCCATAACTTTCCTTCACCTCTGTGGGCAGCTGGTTCCAGAGGCGATGCAGTTCTTTCTCGATCGACTCTAAGCTGGTCACCTGAGTCTTGAAGAATCCAGGTTCGATTATACACACTTTAATCCCAAAATACTGGATATCCCTCCTGAAATTACATAAAGGGAAAGACTAAAGAATAAAATTAATGTAAAATGATAGTGGATGGACAAATCGACAGACAGACAGATAGACCGATAGATAGAAAGACAGACCGACCGATAGACAGATAGACAAACGGATAAAAAGACAGACCGGCAGACAAAAAGCCAAATGGAAAGGTAGGTAGATAAACAGGCAGACAAATAATGATACAGACCGGTGGACCAATATACAGACACACAGACAGACATGCAGAGAGATAAAGAGACAAATGGACAGGTGGGTAAATAGATGGATTTGTGGACAGATAGACAGGTAAATAGGTAGGTAGACAGGAAGGCAGATAGACAGACAGGCAGATGTACGAACTGACATATAGGTACTGCAGGTAGATAGGTAGACAGGTAGACAGACAGACAGGTAGAAAGACAGGTAGGTAAACAGACAAACAGGTAGGAAGACAGACAGACAGAGAGACGGGTAAGTGGACAGACAAGTAGGTAGGCAGACAGAAAGACAGACAAACAGAAGGATGGATGGATTGACAGACAGGTATATGGGTAGATAGACAAAGACAGACAGACAGAAAGACGGATGGATGGACGAAAGGATGCACAGATAGGTAGACAGACAGACAGACAGACAGACATGTAGACACACAGGTAAACAGACAGACAGGTAGGTAGGAAGACAGACAGACTAACAGAAAGACAGACAGACAGACAGACAGACAGACGGATGCACAAATTGACAGACAGGTGGATGGTTTTTAGACAGACAGACAGAAAGACAGACAGGTAGGTGGGTAAATAGACAGACAGCAAGACAGACAGAAAGACGGATGAATGCACAATTTGACAGACAGGTAGATGGGTAGACAGACAGACAGACATTTAGACAGACAGGTAGGTGGACAGACAGACAGACAGACAGACAGACAGACAAGTAGGTAGACAGACAGACAGACAGACAAACACATGGATGGATGGACAGACAGCTAGATGGGTAGATAGACAGACAAAAAGACAGACAGAAAGAAAGACAGACAGATGGATGGATGGACGGACGGAAGGATGCACAGATTGACAGACAGGTAGATAGACAGACAGACAGGTAGATATACAGACAGGACAGATTGACAGACAGACAAAAAGACAAGTAGACAGACAGACAGACAGGTAGACAGACAAACACATGGATGGATGGACAGACAGGTAGATGGGTAGATAGACAGACAAAAAGACAGACAGAAAGAAAGACAGATGGATGGATGGATTGACAAACGGAAGGATGCACAGATTGACAGACAGGTAGATAGACAGACAGGACAGATTGACAGACAGACCGGTAGATAGATAGACAGACAGAAAGACGGATGGATGTACGGATTGACAGACAGGTAGATGGGTAGATGGACAGACAGACAGAAAGACAGACAGGTAGGTAGACAGACAGAAAGACGAACAGATGGATGAACGATTGACAGACAGGTAAATGGGTAGATGGACAGACAGAAAGACAGACAGACAGGTAGGTAGACAGACAGAAAGACGAACAGATGGATGAACAACTGACAGACAGGTAGATGCAGTAGAATGATGGATGAATGTACGGATTGACAGACAGAAAGACGGGTAGGTAGACAGACAGAAAGACAGACAGGTAGGTAGACAGACAGACAGACGAACAGATGGATGAACGATTGACAGACAGGTAGATGCAATAGACAAACAGAGAGACAGACAGATAGGTAGACAGACAGATAGACAGACAGGTAGGTAGACAGACCAGATAAACATATGGACAGATTGACAGACAGGTAGATGGGTAGATGGACAGACAGATACCTGAGACAGTCTGAGAAACTCTCCACCCCAAACTTTGAGATGCAGTATCCGCCCCCATTAGCTGCGACTCTGCCCAGCACTGATGCCACATTCACTATTCGACCCCGAGACTTTTTGATCAAAGGCAGAAAATTCATGGTCGTCTCTATAACGCCAAACATATTGACTTTGAGGGTTCTTTGAAAGTCTTCGATTTTCATCCACTCAGAGGGACCCATGGGAAGGGAATATCCTGCATTGTTCACAAGACCCCAAAGTCCTGGAAAATTTGAAACAAATGTGTCACACATCTTTAGTTAACAAAATATTATATAGTATAATCAGAAGTCACAAGACTCTCTAACAGACCTTTATCACCAACTTCTTTTTTGGTCCATTCCACAGCCTTCTCAATGCTAGCCGTGCTGGTCACATCCAGTATGCAGGTCTTAAGATAAGGTCCAGTTGCCCTTTTCAAATCATCTGCTCCTTTTTCCGTAAAACACCCGGCTAGGACGCGGAAACCACGTTTGTCTAGGCGTTTACACAGTAGGTTTCCGAAACCAGAGTCACAACCGGTTACAAAGACATGCTTGTCCTTAACACCGGCTATTTCCAGGTTGTCTCGGCAGAACCACACCAGAGCCCAGAGCAGAACAAATGCACCAAAGCCGTGAATCAATGTAAAATTATTACTGGAATAAAGTACATACAGAATAAAAAATAACCTTCTCTATAGCGCTGTAGGTTTATTATTTGTTAGCATAACATTCAAATGTTCTTACCTTAAGTATTCAAACACTTTTTCTATATCCATGTCTGACTTTGCAAAGATGTTTTGTAAACAAATGCTGTATGGTAGGAATGCAGATAAAAAGAAAAATACACACACACACACACACACACACAATTAGTTCAGAAAGTTGGAGTTGCAGTTCCTTTAATAACCACAAGGGGAGCCACATGAAAATCAGGTAAATAATAAGGGAAGAATGAATGAATTTAGTTTTTTAGATAACTTTCTTCAACAAGAGCTGTGTATTTTTTGCTTCCAAATTGATTAATATAAAAATAGCAAAAGTACACTACAATTTATGCTATATTGTCTATTAAGGAAACCTTAAGGGCCCTTTTGTTTTAAAACGTTGATCCACATGCACAGCTTGCCTGCCTATGGTTTTAGATTAAGTGGTCATAACATGCGTAAGACTGTAGTTTCTGAGCCCATGAGAAATCTTGAGATAAGACTCTTATCAAACAAAGGGGAACCAGTGTAGAGATTTAGTGGGAGCTGAGAGCGTTACTTTCAAAGTCTGGTTTCACAGAGGTACTATAAGCTTCTCAGTGCCCAAAACCTATTAGCTACAGGGACTTACGGTAACAACAAGGAGAAAGGGAGATGATTCATTTAAACAGACTGGACTCAACAAGACCAAACCAACTAGATGCTCTGAATTGCATTTTGCTTTGAGATATGTACACTACTATTGTCTACAATTGTCTAAATTAGTGGTCTCCAACATGGTGCCCACGCGCACCAGGATGCCCGCACAGTTTGTGTGAGTTGCCCGCCAAAGCACATTCTATTAATAACCTCAATATTTTTTTTTTTTATATATCAGCTTGTCTTCTTTTATGCATGTTAACATTTAAATCATGCCATTTCATGTAAAATAAAATCAACAAGTAAAACCGAAAGTTTTGAGTAGACTATATCAAAAAAGTAGCCCTCCAGATTGTTTTATCTATTGTGGTAGCCCTTGCTCACAAAAAGGTTGGAAACCTTTGGTCTAAATCAATATATATCCACAATAACAGCATTTAAAAAGCTAGTACAAACAAGTGTCCACATATTTTTACGACAAGAATGTCAAGCTAGTGCATTCATTCTGGAATTAATGTAGGATTTAGATGCAAAATGTATGTTTTTTTATATTAAAGTGCCATGTTATCTTCAGAATATTTTTTAAAACACTACTTGACTTGGCTAAAAATCATAAGATTTGTATAAAATACATATTTTTTCAGGTTAACTTATATAATTCAAAGTAAAATATTAAATTATGTTTCTTAGTAAATCTATTAAACTTAAAGACCTAATAGACTAAATCAGATCTCATATAATGGTAATTGGGAAAATAAATTAAAAACAATTATTGGTCTTACCGTTCCGCTTCTTGAATGAAGTTTCACGTTGTGAATGTGTTTGGTTCAGGGATTTGGACTGCGACTGCCTGCTTCTCAGATTTGTTCCTAATACTGATCCTCTAAGACTGAGTCAAAGTTTTGTAAGCAATTGTAGTCTGTCTGCCTCCACCCAGATTTCAATCTAAAGCAGTGATTGTCAAACTGAGGGCCATGAGATTGGGCTTGGGGGCAGTTTTATGACATTTTATAAAATACATTAATTTATCATGTAATTAAACCTTTGAAAAATAAGGCTACTAACCTAATAACCAATACTACATTGTATAATTTTATATACTTTAATTAAAAAGTTACGTTTTAGAAAGTTATACGTCATAGATTTTTTACATACCATACATACATAACATACCATACATGTAAATGCTTGTTAAATACAAACATGCATGTGTGTATATTTTTATATACAATATAATTAGACTGACTGCACACATATATTGTGCAAAATCACACTTTTATTATGCAACGCAATTAACATTGTCAGCCCTAATTAAAAAGTAAATTAATTTGCAAATTTAGGTGTATTTTCTGTCTCTGGCTATTGCCGGTATTTAAAATGTAACCACCTCACCAGTCCTGGGGTCAGTTGCACTATAGCTGTGTAGTTGCCACATGAAGGTACACTTATGCAGTTCCATGCACATCCATCCATGCACATCCATCCATGCACATCCATGCATATCCATCCATGCACTTCCATGCACATCCGTCCATGCACTTCCATGCATATCCGTCCATGCACTTCCATGCATATCCGTCCATGCACTTCCATGCATATCCGTCCATGCACTTCCATGCATATCCGTCCATGCACTTCCATGCATATCCGTCCATGCACTTCCATGCATATCCATCCATGCACTTCCATGCATATCCATCCATGCATATCCATTCATGCACATCCATCCATGCAAATCCATCCATCCATGCACATCCATCCATCCATCCATCTTTTAATTTTTGCGTAAAGCAAATAAGTTTGAATCAGAGATAAGTTGTAATTAACAGCATTTCAACACAAATTCTGCTCATAAATTTAAAGGCTGCTATTGGATAATTAAATGTAAATGTCATGTTATGCAACTACACATTACTTTACAGCAGTGCTCACCGACCCTGTTCCTGGAGGGCACCTGTCCTGCATATTTTTTGCACCAGCTATCTCTACATTCTTGCTTAAACTCCAACGTAAAGTATACACTAAAGCAGTGGTGACCAACCCTGTTCCTGGAGATCCACTTTCCTGCAGAGTTCAGCTCCAGCCCCAATCAAACACACCTGAACCTGGCAATCAAGCATTTCAGGGCTACCTAAACATTAGAGTCAGGTGTGTTGAAACTGGGTTGGAACTAAAATATGCAGAAGCGTAGATCTCCAGGAACAGGTTTGGTCACCCCTGCACTAAAGGCTTAGTAACTACTAGTTAGTTTGAAACTTATTCTGTAGTTTATTTGGTTACAAAATGCAGCTAGGACATAAGCTCTCCAGAAAGCATGGGTCTTCAATGTTGTTCCAAGCACACCTGAACCTGCTAATCAAGTTGTTTAGGGCTACCTAAAAATAAGAGGCAGTTTGATTAGCAAGTTCAGGTGTGCTTGATTGGGGTTGAAGCTCAAATCTGCAGAAACAACATTGGAGATCCATGCTTTCTGGAGAGCTTATGGCCTAGCCACATTCTGCTCTAAGATGAGGTTGTGCAACCAATTTAAGTACAGAATTAGTTTTAAACTAACTAGTAGTTAATAAGCCTCTAGTGTGGACTTTACATTCCAGTTTAAGCAAAAACTTACTGATTGGCTGGTGCAACCCTACCTTGGTGTCTAGGCGTGCAGTGGATATTGACCTTTGTCCACACTCTTCTTTATACTTTCATGACCCCTTAATTTTTTGACTCTTATGTAAATACAGCTGAACCCGTGAGGCTAAAACTTGTGCAAATATGTGCATTATATAGCGTCACAGAGAGTGCAAACAAAGAGAATTATGGTGGAAAAAATAGCAACACCGTTATGAACAGTAAATACCTAGAAATTAGTGAGAATGAAAAGAGATTGCCAAACTTGGACTTTGTCTTATGTCGCATGGATATATTAATAGCAAAAGCCAACAATACGTTGTATGGGTGTAAAATAATCGATTTTCCTTTTATGCCGAAAATCATTAGGATATTAAGTAAATATCATGTTCCATGAAAATATTTTTTACATTTTCTTACCATAAATATATCAAAAATGTATTTATCATTAGTAACGTGTTGCTAAAGACTTTTATATTTTTAAAGGTGATTTTCTAAATATTTGAATTTTTTGCACCCTCAGATGATTTCAAAATTTGAAATAGTTGTATCTTAAGCCAAAATATTGTCCTAATCTAACAAACCATAGAAAGTTTCAGACGTATAAATCTCAATTTTGATCCTTATGACTGTTTGGTGGTCCTGGGTCACATATATGGATAAAGACAACACGTCAGTGCTGTGCCATCCAGTGCAGGCGTTGTTAGGCAATACTAACACGTAACGTATCGGTTGTTCGCAGCAGGATTATATTATTAAGTAAAGGTGCAGCAATTTATAATAGTTGTTTTTATTTTTTGTGCTATAAAAACCTTAAATAAAAAAGATATTTCAGAAATAAACAGCTGCAATAATTGCAACACAAACGTCTCCGAAAAGTGTCCAAGGATCAAGGTACCCGGAGCTTCTGTCCACACAGGACATCTCGCTAGCAGTGAAAGTCTGTTTGTTCAGGAGGTCGTGGGCTGAACCGGGCCCTTGTGCACGTACTCCAGAGCTGTCGCGATCGTCCTCATGTCCATCTCGATGCTTCGTGCCCAGTTCTCCACGTCTCCAATTTCCTGTCAAACACAGTCAGCTTGTTATTATCTCCAACATAAGGTTAATAAATGGCTTTAAGTTTAAAGTGAAAGGCAGTGTACCTTTAAAGCCTGGTTGAAGTTCTCCACCATGCTGATCCACTGAGCTGTCTGCTTGGCAAACTGACCAGCCTGCACCTGCAAAGTCTTCACCTCGTGGTCCAGTTTGCGCTGGTTGACGTAAGCTTGTGCCACCCTGAGAAGAAATACAAATCGATGAAAGACAATATAAGCTCTTCTCATAAGTATCGACTTTTTATTGTTGATACTTAAAGGTGACTAATTTTCCTCTCCACTCCTGCTTATATAAATTTGACTTTTACAATAACAATGTTGAATCTTAAGCTGCTTTAACAGAATTCCACACTTGGATTATGACCTCACTAATCACATGCAGCTTTATAATCCCATGCATTAACTAACACCTTAACAGACAATAATAAATGAGCTTCTGTATAAGAAACTCACCCAACATTGAGATGATCCACCAAAGCCTCTGTTAAAGATGTAGCAGCTGCTATGGCCTCTTTTCGCCGCCTCTCTGTGCACATTATTTGTGTGACATTAATACACATTTCAATTATTACATATAAAACAAGTTTCTATTACAAATATCACTATTCCTTTATATAGTGTGTTTTGTGTATATCCAGGAGGATTTATGGTGCTCGGCCACATAACATCCTACCAATAGTACCCAACACATTACCATTAGAGACCATTATAATCACCATTGAAGCAAATAAAATTCCCATTATAACCATTAAATCCATTACAATTTATAGTTTTGTATCTTAACGTGTTTATGAGAAATATATGTCTGGGTCTGTAAACTGCAGCTAGTCAGTAGTAAAGATCAACAAAAACACAAACCTTGTAATTCTTTCCTTTCGTTTTGCTTAGCTTGGTGTTCTTTTAATAAACGGGACAGCATTGTGGCAATTTATTGACGGAAAAAATCCTTTTCCTGAAATGTTTATGCAGTTACACGACTCACATGACAAGAGGCTCTGAAAACATAAGGAAACCGCGATTGGACAAAAAGCACCGATATTATTCCAAACGACACTTCAAAATAAAGGTTATGTCTTTTTTGCTAACCAAGTAAATACATGTGTAAATAAAACGATATGATTGTGTATTTGAATGTAACTAAAACAATGTGTGTTGTAAAAAAAAGTAAAATAGCAAGATATAGAAATATCTTATTTATATAAATAATACAAATTTAAATAATAAAATAAAGAAATATAAAATATGGCCGTTCTCAAACGGAAGGCTGCATCCTCCAGAGGTTGCATTTGCAGGCTGCATACTTCATAATATAATCGAATATTAACAAGTTATAAAGTAATCTTAAATTGTTGTAATATGCTTGGGCTGCATAATGATTAATCGCAACTAATTGTTTGCAGAATAAAAGTTTTTGTTTACATCATATATGTGTGTGCACAGTGTATAATAATTCTGTATATATATAAATACACAAACATGCATGTATAATTTTAAGAAAAAATATATTTATAGATTTAGTATTCATATTTATATATAATATAAATTATATTTAAATATAAAAATGTATATGCACATGTAAATATTTCTTAAACGTACACATGCATGTGTGTGTGTGTATTTATATATACATAATTATTATACACAGTGCACACACATATATGATGTAAACAAAAACTTTTATTCTGCAAACGATTAGTTGCGATTAATCGTTATCCAGTCCTAAACCAACTTGATGACGTATTAACCTGCATATGCGACCTCCTGAGGCACCCTTTCATTTGAGAAATGACCGAAATGTCTTAACACTAGCTTCAAATGAGACTTTGATTTTTTATTATGGGGAAATACCATATACTTAAGCCAAAATGTTTTTTTTATTATTTAATTATTTTATTATATATATGAAACATTATATAGAGTTACTACTTCGGTTGAAAAATAGTAACTTAAAACACACTTGATCCCTCTGTGAAGTTTTTATGTTATTTGTATGATGATCTCATACCTGTTTTACTTCTTTTTATTTTATTTTATTTTAAATAATTGTATTGTTTAATATATGTTTCTATTTTGTATGTTGCAATGATTTTTTTCATGTTAGCTGTAATGTGATTGCCAAATAAATAAAGAAAAAATAGTCTACAATTCACACTAGCTTGTATTAATATCTTTGCAAATTGGTTGTCTGTTTATATTTAGGATCCCCAAACCTGTTTATGGGGACTTTTATTTTGAACGGTTGCCGAGACGCCTCCTTTTGCTTCTGCTCGCTGTCGTAAAACCACAACTCCCAGAATCCCTCACTCCAACACAAACATCGAACCAGAGGATGCTCCAGCTGCTGCAGATTCTGAACTGACTTTCGTGAAATGACGCGGAAACTGTTCCGAGATCCCGGTCCAGTTGGGCAGAGCACGCGTATTTAAAACCTTTGACATGAGTGTTATAGACCGGCGAGGCAGATTGTACGCATCTAACATGAGTTTAAAGAGCTAACGCGGGCCTAAATCTGATGATGTGGCCTCTTAAATTAGCTGTCATGCTAAAGTAAAAGTCTATCGGTTGTTTATATGTTATTAATATATAAAATTATGTAGCTGGATTAAACGAGTCAAAGCCCGAAGGACGGGACTGAGGTTAACGACAGAATGAGTTTGAGAAAGTCGCGGAGCGTCGGGACGACTTCACCATTGAATGGACTCGGAAAACAAGGTGTGTTTGTTTATTATTAAGGTGTGCGTGTATGATCTGTGGTCAAAAAACATTTTGAATTAAGCCTTTTACTGTAATACGCCGCTTAAAACAATACTTAATTCTAATGGTTTCGTTACAAAACCATTATGAACATCAGATATTTACCATTAAAACCGTTAACTTACAACATTTCTTTATATAGTGTGGTTTGTTTGTATTGCAATACGATTTTATAGTGTACATTTTTTTCCCATCTTTTAATATAACTTATTATCAGAACATTACCAACAGAGACCATTATGGTTTCCATTTAAATCAATATAGTTCTCATTTAATCCATTAGAATGTCTGCGATGGTTTATATTTTTCTTTCAGCTGGGTTGTGTTTATAAATATCTTAATGCTTATTTTTAATTATTCCTAGTGTTCTGAAATGTAAGACGTATAGACAGATAGAAGTACAGTATGAATATTTTAGACGATTCCAGATTCTGATTGGTCAGATTTGACCGCTGCGACCAACGATTATGTGTATCACTGCGCACCACGCAACGTAAAGTCGGGGACTATTTTATCAGCGGAAGGAAGGCTTTTAGTGATTTTACTTCATGAAAGTTGCGTTAAAATACATATTTTTTGCTTTAATATTTTTAAGTATATGGTAACAGTTTTTTTAAAAGCAGTAAGGGACTTGAGGCTGTGCTATAATAAGTCACGACTGAAGCAGTTGCATTGACTCAACAACGCCCTTTAACTGTGACCAAAATACAGCACAGCCACTAACTTTATTGCTGCATACGTGTTTTATTTGTGTAAAGTTCACAGTTAAACAGTAAGATAATTGTTCTGGGTGTGTGAATTAATTAATATCCACCTCATAATAATCCTTTGATGTGATCTAATTATTTAAAAGGGACATTTCACAAGATTTTTTCAAGATTTAAATTAAATATTTGGTGTCCCCAGAGTACGTATGTGAAGTTTTAGCTCAAAATACCATATATATAATTTATTACAACATGTTAAAATTGCCACGTTGTAGGTGTGAGCAGCAATGTGCCGTTTTGGGGTGTGTCCTTTAAAGATGCAGTGTGTAAATTTTATGGATCGAGGATCTATTGACAGAAATGCAAGATAATATACACAACTATATTATATATCAGTGATGTATAAAGACCTTGCAGGATGAAGGCTTTTATTACCTTAGAATGAGCCGTTTTTATCTACATACACTGTGGGTCCCCTTACATGGAAGTGGGACCCACATGCAGATTTAGGGGGGTGCTATTATTATAATAAGATCCCCTTATGACATCACAAAGGGAGCCAAATTTCAAACACCTATTTTTTTCACATGCTTGCAGAGAATACCAAAACTAAGTTACTGGGTTGCTCTTTTTTACATTTTCGAGGTTGATAGAAGCACTGGGGACCCAATTATAGCACTTAAACATGAAAAAAGATTTTCATGAAATGTCCCCTTTAAATACGATTTACCCTCTCCTATTACAATCTGTGTATTCATGATACTGTGTGTTATTTTAGATATGTAGTTACGTACTGGAAATCTGTTTTTACAATATAGATTAGATGTTTTGTAACAAGGTCTAGATTTTGTGACAGATTAAAAATACATCTCATGCATGGAAAATGTTAAAATATTTGAAACTGAATGTCCTGCTTGCAGCTGTTGACTTGCAATAAAAAGACTTGCAAAAGAAGGGCAATGGTAAAAGATATTGGTCAACTTCTGCCATTCCAAAATATTCCATTACTGCAATATTACTGTGGTTTGGTTCAGAGCTGACTCTTACGATCATGCTAGCAGATGCCGAGTCCAGACGGAAGAGGAAGATGGCCGAGATCGCTCAGGCACTGAACACGACGCCCGTGGATGTGGCCGCTCTGAGGCGTATGGCCATCAGTGAAGGAGGTCTGCTGACCGATGAGATTCGACGTCAGGTTTGGCCCAGGCTGCTTAATGTGAATGTAGACAACATACCTGAAGAACTAGGTAAGATGCGTTACAGTCATCATCATTAGTACCGCCGGTAATCCATTTTGGCAAATCAATAATTTTCTTTCGCTTCTTATCCGTCAGAGAAGGTAGATCGCGAAAATAACAAGGACTTCAACCAGGTGCTTCTGGATGTGCAGAGATCCCTGCGACGCTTCCCTCCAGGTGAGCTGAACGAACATTGACTGCTTGTTATAAACCCAAATCCGGTACTGAATTATTTGTTTGCAGGGATGCCGGACGAGCAACGTTCAGGTCTTCAGGAAGAGCTGATCGACATTATCCTACGGGTGCTTGTGAACAACCCTCAGCTGCATTATTATCAAGGTTACCATGACATCGTGGTGACCTTCCTGCTGGTTTTGGGGGAACGGCTCGCCACTGCCCTGGTGGAGAAACTTTCCACGCACCATCTCAGGTGGGCCACACACACACTGCGTCCTGAAAAATTTGACTTGTTCATCAAATACATTTTTGTATACGTTTCTGTATTAATGTCTAGTTTTGTCCTCTCCTGTATCATAGGGACTTTATGGACCCCACTATGGACAACACCACGCACATACTGAACTACCTGATGCCCATTATAGAACGAGTCAACACAGAGGTGCATGACTTTATGCAACAGTAAGTATACACCTATAGCCTAGCAATGGCAAGATTATGGGTTTCATTCCCAGTGAACAAAAATTGATTGAATTTCGTCAAACGATTGTTTGAGATGAGCACGTTTGTATTTTGTCCGCAGAGCTGAAGTCGGCACCATATTTGCCCTCAGCTGGCTCATCACCTGGTTTGGACACGTGCTGTCAGATTTCCGTCACGTCGTACGGTTATACGACTTCTTCCTGGCATGCCATCCTCTCATGCCCATCTACTTTGCTGCTGTGGTACGTTTTCTTTATCTCACTGTCTTCCAAAAACTTTGGTCTGATGATCACAATGTTTCGATGCAGAAGTGGGTCAGCGGTTTCCACAGAAGCTATTTTTAGGCATGAATCGTGCCTTGTTGTTGAGTCCGAATAAATAATTGAGGTATTTGTTTCTGGGTTACTTCGTCTGTTGAACAAAAACAGCACCGTGATCTATCGTCTGCAGTCACCGTAACCAACTTGGATGTTTGTTTGCCGTTTTTGACAGGCAAAAGTTACTCTTAATGGGGTCGCACACCAGACGCACAGCGCCGCACCATTCTAAAAAAAAAAATAACACACTGTTTTCTATGAGTGTACGCACACAGGCGCACCACAGAGCGGCAGTCACATAGTTTAACATTAAATAACATCATATTTGTCCCAAATCGTTAGCGATTAACATTGGCTCCTAACGTATATTTTGCATTTTGAATTAGACACTATTTGACTAAGCTCGCACTATTTAATGTACACTACCGGTGTACGATACCTCAGAGTTGTCCTAGACGCGACTCAACGCGGCACTGAGCTGCGAGTCCGGTGTGCAACCCCCTTAAATTATTGTCTAGTTTTTACGCATGCACAAGTGTCCTCGTACAATGTACGTGACGCAAATTTCATCATCAGTATAGTAATTTTTTGTAACCGCACGCAAGTCGCGCATAAACGTATGAAATTAGCACTTCAAAATTTTAAATAAATGTAAAGTGCGTTATAATTATAAATAAAATGTATTATTATTATAGGAGAATGTAGTTTGTATACCAGGAGATTAATTGCATTTTGTCGCAATTTATCCATGTAAATGACGTACGAGTCAAATAAACTGTTCTAGGCTGTGCATTCGACTGCGTGCGTACGTTTGCGTACACGTAAAAAAATTATAAAATGTAACTATTTATAAAATAACTCAGAGGAAACTACTAAACACATTAATTGTATTTTACATTTCAAAAGTTAATGCTGATCAATATAAATTTGGTGTAATATGGTTATCCTGTGCATGTGTGTGTTAAAGAACATTATCTCTCTTCAGATTGTTCTTCATCGAGAAGAGGAGGTGTTGGACTGCGAGTGCGATATGGCCATGATGCATCATCTTCTGTCACGAATCCCAGACGACCTGCCGTACGAGACTCTGATCAGTCGGGCGGGAGATCTGTTCGTACAGTTTCCTCCATCTGAACTGGCCAGAGGCGTCGCCCATCAGCGGAGTCAGGAGTAAGTCCATCTCTTACCATCTTTTGGACTTTTGTGTGTTTTAATCATCTCATTATGTTTATATAACTCTTAATTTTCTCTTTATTTTAAACAAAAAAAATTTCGCCAACCAAAAAATTGTCAAGAAATCTAATTTAGACTTTAAAAAATATGGACGTAGTGTCCATGACGTCACCCTTAGGTTTGTGAAGAGCATTTTTTAAGCTTAAAGAAGGCGGTGCTTGCCATCGCCATCTTGGCCACACATGAAGTGCATCACTGGCGGAAAACCGAAAATTGGTAAAGTCTTAAGGCCAGCCTCAAGTGGCCAGTCGATGAATTGCAGTTTAAGTCACTTACGTTTCGGCTTCATCACAGAGATCGGAAGGTTGCCCCTTGGTTTTCACAGGGAAATTCAAATTTCTACATACTTTACGATTTATCTGAGCATATTTTTTAGTTTACTGTTTCTTTAAATATCCACAATGAAACTTGTTTGGTCTACATGCAACCTCTAAACGACGCAATTTGTTCTCTGCTTCATTCAGAACGGCCGTTTCTACTTTTAAAGACTTTGAATTGGCGTCAACCCAGCAGCACCCTGACACGGTGCTCAGACGGAGAAGAAAAGAGCGGCAGCTGCAACAGCGCCGCCTAGAGACCAAGCAAAGCACGGTCGCTGTTCGGCCCACCGCGCGACGCTTCGTGAGGCTGGCGGTCATGGGTTTGACTGTGGCGTTGGGGGCCACAGCTTTGGCTTTGGTGAACTCTGCCCTGGAGTGGGCACCTAAACTGGACTTACTCTTCCCATGAAGGAGCCAAGAGGAGTTTTGAATGTGCCTGCGTTTGTTTGGTTCATTTGCCTTTTTTTTAGTATTTATACACGGACTGAAGTCGAACCAATAAATATAATGTGCTAATAGAAATAAAATTCAACAAGATGTTTGGTGGTCGCAGAACAAATTTTTAGGTATATAGTTCATAAAGCCATTTTTATATTGACAAGCGCAAATGCTTTGAAACCATGTACGTAATGTTTGATATTTATGTGCGAGAATGTGCAAAACAGCATTCAAGCAACACGTACATTGTTTGTAAGCATATTCATTCAAAATGGTATTGAACGGTTTACGAATCAGTCCTGTTTGCGTTTTATAAGTGAGGTACGCTTTTGCGTAAACTGTTTGTGCAGGAACACACTCTTAAAAATAAAGGTACTATAGAAGAACAAATTTTGGTCGAATATTTGCATAAAGAACCTTTAACATCCAAAGAACCTTTCTATTTCACAAAACAAGGCCTAAAAATGGATCTTTGAAGAACCTTTGACTGAATTGTTCTTTGAGGAATCAAAATGGTTCTATGGCATCGCTGTGAAGAACCTTTTAAGCACCTTTATATTTAAGAATGTAGTTTGATGAAAGTAAAGTTTACGTAGAGATTTGTTCTGCTCGCAGTTCTTATGAATGATGAATGAGACCCCATGTGTATTATTATACTCTATAGGCCCTAATAAAGAGCCTTAGACTATTGAGACCAAAATATTTTAGGACCCCTTGAAGGCAGAAATATAATTTGTTTTGTGTACGTAAAATCTTATATATAAAAATATATTATAGCAGTGAATGAACACAGTCGTTTTATTGTTTGTATGTTAATTTTTCAAAGTTATTTTTTCACATTTTTTTTCCTGAAACGTCCTTCATCACAGTATTTAATTGAGCAATTAGCAATGCTTATAGTACAATTTCAACAAGTGGATCAAAAAGTATCAGATGGCAATTGAAGGTTTTGTCTAGACGGCGTAACTCCAGATCACGTTAACAGGACATTCTTGCATTGTAAAACAGTGAAAGTTGGATTCAATTTTTTTTACTTTATGCTGCATACACACCAAACGCGAAGCAAAGTGTTCCTCGCTCTAGATTACTCATGGGATTTAACTTCATGTAATGCAAATTTTTCCCTCGAATATTTTCAACTTGCGCGACGACGCAATTGTTTGCGAGTGTTTTTTTGGGGGGGCAATCACGCCGCCTGATTCATGTCATTCGCATCGCCCTACGCAAAGTTGCGTTTATTTGCATCTTTACATTGACTTTGTATGAAATCTACTTGCGCAAATCGTTGTTTGGTGTGTACGCCACATAACAAAATTTACGTTGATAAAGTAATTACATTTTTTCACTTAAAGTGAGAATTTAAGAAAAAATTAAGTAGATTAAACTTAAAAAAAAAATGACTTCAATTGGTAACACTTAAATTTAAATAGATCTAACTTTCACTTTTTACAGTGAATACAGTAAATACAATTAAAACTGATCATTGCCACAATTTTACTTTACAGTAACATCCAAGTAATTATTTATTATGGTCTTTGCATTTTATATTATTTAAAAACAAACTCACTTCCGTGCAGAACTACTGTTCATACATAATCACTCATGCTTTATTTTGCACTAAAGAAGATGCATCTTATTCTTTTGCACTTTGTAATATTGTTATGATTTGTCTCTAATGCATTCAATCAATGTGTCAGATTTGACCATGTCACTAAAGATGTTTAATAAAAATAACAGAGTGAAAGCGTTTCATTTGGATCAATTCTTGAAGCACGTTATATAATGCAAGTTATGAAAAAATAATTCTTTGTGCTATCTTAAATAATGCATAAAATATTGTAAACAGTTGAAAAAACAATTCCAGTTGTATTTTATTGTAATATCGTTATAATTAAAATATTTTGGTATGTCAGCAATTTGCATACTACACATTCGATTAGAGTCATTTGTCACAATTTCTCTGCATTAGTCACACGTATGTTTTTTTTTTTTGTTATTATTTTCTTCCTCTTTTTTTGTTTTAAGTCTGGCTGTACACATTATTAACATCAACTACAACAGCAGAGCAAACAAAAATTCCCTCGAGTATCCCATTGTGTATCCCTGACAACTCATTTCACAGCGCCAATAGATGACAGAAACCTGTTTGATTATCCGTCATTGCACAATTCCCATAGTATGATTTTATAATAAAAAAATAGTAGTGATTTAAGACATAGTTTTTGTAAACACTTAACAATAAGGCACTTCCTATAGTTAACTTCCTATTAAGGCTCAATAACTTCCGAATTCTGTTGTGGTGACAGTTTATACACAGGTCTGTAATCAGTGTTTGGTAAAAGTTGAGTCTTGTGCCATAGTGGGTTAAATAAATGGAGCATATAGCTTCACAACCTGTGTGTCGCACTGTGTGTGAGGTTTTATGGGGTGTGTAAAAGTGCGTTTAGTGGCAATTTTGGCATTTTGGATGGCAAAGAACTCCATTGACTCGACATTTGCAGCCACCTGATGTATCTCCAGCACCCTGAAGTGACAAAACATTAATGAGTTTTTTTATCACACTAAATATACAGCATATAGTCACTAAATCGTGTGGTTTAGTCTCTGACCTGTGGTCCCCATCGAGCCTGTTTGGTCACCCAGCAGATCTCCGTCTTACACATCAGACAGCAGATCCAATCACAGCCGTCTTTCTTCTGGACGATCACCTTACATTTGGGACAGTTCATCGCCTCGCCGCTGGTTAGAAGTTGCTACAGTCAATGAACAAAATTTTAATATATATATATTATTTCTATATGACTTTGATTATTAGTATTTAAAGGGTGCTTAAGCAAATAAATTTTCTGCGCACCTCAAGCATCTCTGTGGTCTGGCGGGCTGCGGCGTCATTCTGCGCTCTTACGCGAAGATCGTCCTGATACTCTTTGCAATTCATTCCCTTATGAATGGCCTATAAAAAACCCACACGCTTAAGATCTATATAAAGAGACCTCTAAACATCCATGAAGCTAAACAAGACTGGTTTTTACCTTGCAGAGGAGGCAGTTGGTCTCGTTGCAGATGTCGCACAGAAATTCGTTCACGTCGTCTTCGAAGATGCACCAGCCTGGGCAGTCGGGCGTCTTGCAGTGGTAGCTGTTCTCGCTGCGGGACTCTGCGATGCTTAGCCTCAGTTCCAGAATTTTTTGATACTCATCCTGGGTAAGCAGCTGGAGGAAAACAATGAAGTCTATGTTGAAGCGTAGCAGGTAAATCACAATAAATAAAAGTTGTAGTGCTATATAACCCTGCTATAAACAATTTCAGAAATTCAGTTTAATGGTTTTAATAGGAATTGTATTGGTTTTAATGAAAGCTATAATGGTCTCTGTGAGTTGTGTTGGGATCTGTTGGTGCATGGGAACCAATAGGAAACCATTAAATACTGCTGAAAGTAGACTCAAAACACACTACATAAAGCAAATGTGTAATTGTTTTAATGGTAAACAGCTGATGTTAACTCTTTCCCCGCCATTGACGAGTTATCTCGTCAATTAAGAAAAAAACATTTGAAAAGTGTTCCTGATGAGGTTTGATGTTAATCTGTATTACCACAATTATCCACTAAATTGGGCGCACTTACCCAATTTATAACATTTTTTTATTAATTTTAAATTCTGTATGTTTGGATAATCATTCTGAATCTGATCTCTAACAAAATTCTTTCACAAAAATGCAATCAAAATGCAAAAAAATGTCCTACAAAATTATTTTTTATGAAAAATACCCATATTTAAGAGTTTATAAGCAGAAAAAATATATAGATGGGATGAAAAATTTTTTTTCCCCATTTGTTTATTTCATTTTTTTTTTAAAGCAGAGGGTCTGGTTTTTATTTGATATATTTGCATGTTTATATATTTTTAGAAGAAAATTTTCCCGGAAGGCATTTTGTGAAACTTTTGTGAAAATCACAAAAAATGCTGACTGGGCAACTTAAAAAAAAAATGGCTGGCGGGGAATGAGTTAAAGGGCACATATTAATGAAAATCCACTTTTACAGGGTGTTTTGAAATAAATGTGTGTTGGCAATGTGTAAGCACAACAACCTCAATCCACCCTCTCCTTCCTTTTAATCCCCAAACTAAAGCAGTTTCATTAGAAATGTTTTGATTTTCTTGTTAATGTGATGTCACACTGATAAAGCCCCGCCCACGACTACTGACTGACTAAAAAAGCTTTTCTAAATTTGTTTGTTAGCATGTTGTAGCGCTAAGTGGCTAAAGATACTATTGTCTACTACTATTTCTAACCAAAAGCACTCACTGTCTGTTGTTAAGGGGGTGAGGGCAGTAGCTCATTTGCATTTAAAGGTACACACTCGCTTTTTTGCTCCCACCCAAATAGGGGCATTTTGGACATGCTATAATAAATGATCTGTGGGGTATTTTAAGCTGAAACTTCACAAACACATTCTAGGCACACTTGAGACTTATATTACATCTTGTAAAAATGGGCGTAATATGTGCCCTTTTGGTTTTGTAATAGAAACCATTCAAATTTCTATTGTTTTTTTTTTTAAGCAGGAAAGTTTCAATCTTACCGATTTGATTTCTCGGTCTTGAAGTTTGCAGTTACATGAATATTCTTGGTCTACAAAAGGACACGTAACTTCAGCATCTCTGCAGTTCTGTACAGTTCCCTTCAGACATTCCCTGTAGGAAACGTAAAAGGCAGATTTTAGTCTATGAGGTAATTATAGTTTAACTCTTATATAAACAGTGTCCCATCATATCTTACCTGCAGAAGCTGTGCAAGCACTCTCTTAATACGGCACCCTCCCCTGGCGAGATGGTGCAAAGGCAAATTGCACAGTCCAGTTCATCCGTGTTTCCCACCAGGCTGTGGGCTTCAATATTCAAGAGGTCACGGAAATTATTCTCCCGTTCTTCCTGAATAGACTATCAATGAAGAGAAACCAGACACAGTGGTGCATTATATTTTAGTATTTTATCATTTTATGTGATAATAATTCATACACAAACACAATAATCCTTAATTATTTTTATCCAAAGCATTTATGGTATACATTACATACATAAGTCATTATATAATTGCAGGTACATTTGGTGTCCAAAGTCATTATATTTCTTTTTTAAATGGTTGAATATTTTAATAATTTGGTACTCCTTGTCATGGATCACTTAAATAATTCACTTTCTGTATCTACATCCTGCAGATCAGTATTACATTTATACATTTGGCATACACTCTTATAATACATTCAAAGCATACAATATGTCAGTATATGAGTTCCCTGAGAATCGAAATCATGATCTGGTCGTTGCTAGTACAGTAACAGCTTTAACTTAATAATAAGTAATGTCCAATATGTGATGTCCACTCAGCTAACCAGCTCATACTGCAGGCTAGCGAGTTCCTCACACTGAAGTCTTCTGGTCTCCTCTTCATCTGGCTGGTACAGGTCTGGTACTTTGTAGTTGTCGGGTCTGGCCGTGCTACACATCTCACATCCTGGACGGGTGGGTTTATTCACGAATGTGCACCCTGGACAGGACCAGCCGGCCTAAAGTAACATTCATAATATGATCATTCATAGGCAGATAGATAGGCAGTCAGATAGATAGACAGACAGACAGACATGCAGACAGACAAGCAGATAGATAGATAGACATGCAGATAGATAGATAGACAGACATGCAGATAGATAGGTAAACAGACAGGTAGGCATGCAGACAAACAGACAGACAGACAGACAGATAGATAGACATGAAGATAGATAGACATAAAGATAGACATGAAGATATATAGATAGACAGGCAGATATATAGATAGGCAAACAGACAGGTAGGCAGGCAGACAGACAGACAGATAGACATGCAGATAGATAGACAGACAGACAGATCGATAGATAGATAGACAGACAGACAGATCGATAGATAGATAGACAGGCAGGCAGACAGACAGACAGATAGATAGAAAAAAAGATAGATAGACAGATAGGTAGATAGATAGATAGGCAGATAGATAAACAGAAAGGTAGGCAGACAGACAGACAGGTAGGCAAACAGACAGGTAGGCAGATAGACAGGTAGACAGACATGAAGATAGATAGATAGACAGGCAGATAGATAGATAGGCAGGCAGATAGATAGATAGACAGGCAGGCAGGTAGATAGATAGATAGACAGGCAGGCAGACAGACAGATAGATAGATAAATAGATAGACAGATAGGTAGATAGATAGGCAGATAGATAGACAGGCAGGCAGACAGACAGATAGATAGATAAAAAGATAGACAGATAGGTAGATAGATAGATAGGCAGATAGATAAACAGAAAGGTAGGCAGACAGACAGACAGGTAGGCAAACATACAGGTATACAGGTAGGCAGATAGACAGACAGACAGACAGGTAGACAGACAGACAGACAAATAGATAGATAGATAGATAGACAGACAGACAGACAGATCGATAGATAGACAGGCAGGCAGACAGACAGACAGATAGATAGACAGATAGGTAGATGGACAGGCAGATAGATAACCAGACAGGTAGGCAGACAGACAGACAGGTAGGC
This sequence comes from Misgurnus mizolepis, assembly GCA_025389145.1. NCBI lineage: Eukaryota > Metazoa > Chordata > Actinopteri > Cypriniformes > Cobitidae > Misgurnus > Misgurnus mizolepis. The sequence goes on from JAIFKI010000021.1 coordinate 9,969,514, forward strand.
AAACAGACAGGTAGGCAAACAGACATGTAGGCAGATAGACAGGTAGGCTGACAGACAGACAGATAGATAAATAGATAGACAGATAGGTAGATAGATAGGCAGATAGAAAAACAGACAGGTAGGCAGACAGATAGGTAGGCAGATAGACAGGTAGGCTGACAGACAGATAGACATGCAGATAGATAGACAGATAGATAGATAGACAGACAGACAAATAGATAGATAGATAGATAGATAGATAGATATATAGATAGATAGATAGATAGACAGACAGACAGACAGACAGACAGACAGACAGACAGACAGACAGACAGACAGACAGACAGACAGACAGACAGGCAGGCAAATAGGCAGGCAAATAGATAGGCAGGCAGATAGACAGACAGATAGACAGGCAGACAGACAGGAAAATAGACAGATAGATAGGCGGGCAGATAGACAGACAGATAGATAGATAGATCAGACATGCAAATAGATAGGAAAATAGACAGATAGATAGACAGGCAGACAGACAAACAGACAGGCAGGCAGACAGACAGATAGATAGATAGGTAAATAGATAGACAGATAGGTAGATAGATAGGCAGATGGATAAACAGACAGGTAGGCAGACAGACAGACAGACAGACAGGTAGGCAAACAGACATGCAGATAGACAGACAGACAGAGAGACAGACAGACATATAGATAGATAGGCAGGCAGATAGGCAGGCAAATAGGCAGACAGATAGGCAGATAGACAGGCGGGCAAATAGATAGGCAGGCAGATAGACAGACAGATAGACAGGCAGACAGACAGACAGAGACAGACACACAGGTGGGGAAATAGACAGATAGATAGGCGGGCAGATAGACAGACAGACAGACAGACAGACAGACAGACAGACAGATAGATCAGACATGCAAATAGATAGGTAGACAGGCAGACAGACAAACAGACAGGCAGATAGATAGATAGATAGATAGATAGATAGATAGATAGATAGATAGATAGATAGATAGATAGATAGATAGATAGATAGATAGATAATCAGGCAGACAGATAGATAGACAGGCAGATAGACAACCAGCCAGATAGATACCTGAGGTTTGGGAATATTTGCTTTCGGGCGCACATCTGGAGGCCGCTGAGCTGGCCGGTCTTGATTTTCAATGTTTTCTATGATATCTTTATTGAAAATAAAAGTCAACCTGTGTTTAATCTACCCAAAAACTATGAGCTGTCATTCAAGCACCATGTGAATCAGTAAATGTAGTCAATATAGAAGGCCCAGTTCATTACCATCTATGAGTTTCTCTTCCTTATCTTTTCTTTCCTGCTCACGCTTCAGATTGACGGCCTTGGCCGCCATAATGAAGAGGAAGACAGAGTCGTCGTCGTTTCTGATCCCATATCGAAACAAGGTCTCTTTGTCCTGGGCGAGACGCTTCCCGATGACCCATCGCTGGAGGGTCGGGTGGAATCCGTAGTCATTACTGATCTAAAAGTTTACGAAAATTTAGGACTGCAATTCGCTCTGTGCACAATATGGCGACCACTGACGTTTCTAACTTGACTGTGTGGGCCAGTACTTCCGGTGAAAACTTCCGGTGATCTGAGAGTGAGAGCGGGAGACAGAGACAACAGTGAATGAGATCAACAAACTGGATGACTAGATGTTTTTATTATGAGTGTTTTTAGAATTAAAGAGAGGCGACTTGCCTTTCAGAGAGTTACAGGCTCAACACTTCATTGTTGTGTGCCATTATGTACCGTTTCGTCAAACTACAACAAAGTAATCAGCTTTCATGCATTCCCCGTTGATGCTGCGGTACGGGCTAAGTGGATGCAAAATATCCGGAGGGATGACTTCAACCCGACCCAAAACACCCGGGTCTGTAGTCGGCATTTTAAGCAGACTGATTTAAATGTGACTGCCGGGGGGTTGAGGAGGCTGAAGAAGGGAGCCGTACCAGTTTACTTTTCGTGGAATGGGTACAAACTACCTGCGCCCCGACCGAGCGTCTGGGAACGGCGTCCGCGGGCCGAGAGTCCCGCACCAGAGTCAGACTCGGACTCGGAGATGGATACCGAAATGGCCATAGATCATGACTACTGTGTAGTCCCTGAAACAGGAGCGAGGGCGAGTAATTTGGCAGACGAGAATGAAGCCCTACGTCGCCAGATCAGAGAGCTACAACAGCAGTTAGAAGCCCAGAAACTTCGCCAGCGTTTTGGGATAGATCGCCTGTCTACATCAGATGAGAACATGCGCTTTTATACCAGGTTTGCGTCCTACAAGAGTTTCATGGCATTTTGGAAATTAATTGAACCTGCTGTGATCCACAAGATGGTGCGCATAACCAGTGCCAAGACAGCTTCTGCCAGCATCAGCACAGTCCATCACCCAACAACGGTAGGTAACATGACGTGCATACAGTTGTTGGCTTAATGTTACTGAAATTAGATTTAAAATATTTTGTAATTGCCCCTGTTGGTTTGTGGAGTTAACTACATCTAACTAAAAAGTAAAAGCCAGCCAGCTGATGTTGGTATTATTTTCTGATGTAGGCTATACTTAGTAATAGCAATGTCAAGGTAACTAAACAGACTTTTGTTTTTTATCTGAACAGAAACTGAGACCCATTGATGAGTTGCTGCTGTTCCTGATGTATCTGTCAGTGGGTTTTCCTCTCAATGACCTTGCAGAGAGGTTCAGCATTCACCGCACTACTGCAAGTCGGATCATCTCCACATGGACTCATTTTCTGTACTGCCTGCTGGGAAGCCAGCGCCTTTGGATTCCTCCAGAGGTAGTGAGAGCTCACCTCCCACCTGAGTTTGCAGATTTTTCAGATACACAGGTAGTCCTCGATTGTACAGAGATATTCTGTCAGACGCCATCCTCTCTGCTCCTTCAAACTGAGGTGTTTTCTACCTACAAATCGCACACAACATTCAAGGCTATGATTGGCATGGCACCCCACGGTGCTGTCACTTTTGTGTCTGGGCTATATGCAGGCTCTATGAGTGATCGCGAGATCTTTAAGCTGTCTGGGATTATAAAGCTTTTAAAGCCAGGTATGGCGATCATGGTGGACAAAGGTTTTGTTGTGGACAACCTTGCTCCTTGTAAGGTGTACCGGCCTGCCTTTCTCAGCAACAAACGACAAATGAGTCGAGAGGATGTCAGACAAACACAGTCAATTGCACGTCTGAGAGTGCATGTGGAGAGGTGCATAAGGAGAGTGAAAGAAAACAAACTGTTTGACAAGGACATACCACTGTCTATATGCGGGAACATTGATGAATTGTTCAGTGTGGCCTGCTTCCTGGTCAGTTATCAGAATGGGCCGTTAGTGAAGGCATGGGCAACTCCCCAATGAGTTAAATTGGTAATTTTGATATTAATAAATCGTTTAGTCTTAAATAGTGTTTAAATTGTATGATGTTTTCTCTCTTAATTTTTACTACTTTCGGTTATCTTTTGATATTTTATTATTAGTGTTCAAAATGTATTGTACGTGGACGTTTTGTTTGATATGTTGTGCAGCACTTTGGTCAGCATTTATGCTGTTTTAAAGGGCTACAGTATATAAATAAACTTGACCTTGATCTTAAAGATCTATCTTGCTTATTAAAAACAATTCTTTGTGTCATTGCCTTCATTACATTAGCTTTGGATTTTTACTGATGACTTGAAATCAAATAAAAACACACACCACAGATGACATTAGATGTAGAATTTAATAAGAACATATTGAATAACACTTATACAACGATCTAATATTAACAATTAGGGACGCAAAACGATTAATTACATCCAAAATAAAAGTTTGTATTTACATAATAAATGTGTGTGTACTGTGTATAATTACTTTGTTTTTAAATGCACATACGTGCATGTATACATTTAAGAGAAATGTATTTACATATAAAATATATAATATAAATTACATATAAATGCAGTAATATGCACATGCTGCTGATAATAATATAGTTATTGCAAATAATATGCAAGCATATGTGTGTGTTTTATAGATAAAATAATTATACACATTACACACACACATTTATTATGTAAATACAAACTTTTATTTTGGATGTGATTAATTGTTTTACAGCTAATCACAAAACTTTTACACCAGGCTGAACCATTAATGTTTTAAAGATCAGATCAGGTAATGATAGAAAAAGAAAAAATCCCCCCTCTCCCTTATAACCCTAGCAACCTCTGCATCTGTATAAATTCTTTGTACAAAAAGGTCCTCCTCTGCAAAAACCACAAAATCACACCTCTGCATTCCAGTGATAAGCAGTTGGCCTTGCACCTGCCAATAGTAGCTGTGGCTTGGCTTCAGACGCAAGGCGCCACTCTGCATGTGCAGGCAACCAGAGTCAACATAGCTCTTCAAGTTGGGGCATTTCACCTCCACCAGCCCGAACGGTGGTGCCTCCGTTCGATCAAAAACGACACCATCTGGAGAGGATCCGAGCCAGGGAGCATCTGGATGGATGACAAATCCTGATGGCCAGTAGTTGACGTTTTTAATGCGGGCATATTGCTGAATAGCTTCTGGCTCCAGTGCCAGCCCCCTCTTCATCAAGGCTGTCTGAACCCCACCTTTGCGGATGCGTTCTGCAAGGTTCTCTGCAGAGCTGTGACCTCGGACATGGCACACCTCACGGAACCTGGATGAAGTGATCCTCATCTTCCTCAGGCTGTGCCACTCTGCGCTGCCACTCTGTTCTCTCGTAGCCATCTCGATGGATCTTGCCATGTCAAAAGTAATGTTAAGGGACATTACATTAAGGTGTTGTTGGTGAGTGCACACAAAGGAACATGTGGTTGGGTCCAGCCTGTGACCATCTAACGGCAGGGGTGGTGGAGGGGGTGCGTCTGGGTGGTGGATGATTACCCTACTCACTGGCAATGGGTGCTGATATGAAATGGGGCTCCCTTCTTGAACGGTCCCAAAGGTTGAATCAACAAGAGGGACATCACTGCTTATCGAGAGTGTAGTGATTAGCGGAGCAAGTTCTGCCGCGAAGTCCTGGTATGCCTCGTCAACCTTCAGGGAATCTGGGTCTGGCAAGTCACCCCGCACTGCTTTGTAGCGCTTGCTCCTTTGAAAACAGTTATGTCATAATTATAAAAAAAGAAATAATAACTCTTAAAACAACAAGAATCTGACAATGACTGCAGAATAGATTATTATTTGAGAGTGAATATTACCTTACACCATCAGCAGCTGTGTACTGTCTTGACTTGGGTTTGGTTGAGATGAATACCATGTTACCCACTCTGCCTGGTTTCACACCCTATCAAGTAAACAAACAAATAAACAAATAAAACTTAAGGACAGTTGGTTAGCCCCCATAACATACCATCACACGTAGGGGTGTGTCATATCATACCGTCCACGATAATAAGGGTATAATTTTTTACATATAAATGACACAGCGACACACTGACGTATGGCACATTTATGTTCCCTAGTGCGCTCATCAACAACACCATTCTGCAGTACGTTAGCCTCCGATGATGATTTAGTACCTAAAAAGGGAGCTACATCACACAGACTCTTATGTATAAAAGGCATGTGACAGTGTGACAGACAGATTGAAATCAAGCTTCCTTGTGTTGTGTAAACTCTTAACAACAACAATACCCCATAGTAAAAACGCAATGGCAGAGCAAACATTTAGGTGAGATAAATGTAATAAGAAAAAAATATTCTATATCGTCATAAATATAATTTTTGCAATATTGTTGAAATATAGCAATATAATTAACCCTGTAATAGATTTGGTAATGATGCGCTTGTTTTGTCTTCATTGTGCTTTTTAAACAAGGTTGTAGAACTTATATCCAATTTCAAAAAAAAAATATATATATATATATTAGCCTAAGTTCTTAAGTACTTACCAATCTTCGTGGTTTATGCCATCGCTGCTCAGTTTCTGTGCAGCTGAGGACAGGTGGTACTGCTTTTAGTTGTAGCGTAGAGTATTTTGTGGTCTGATACAGTAGTGCAACACTGTGGTTGCAGAGAGCGGTTCCAGCCACACAGGAGCACTCAGCCACCGCTATTTGAATCGGTGAGCTGTCCTCAAAAGTAATCTATGAATAAAACATGATTTTAGCAAATAGTAGAGGTATGATTCATAAGGCTACCAGAACAACTAGAACAAATAAGACAGCCTCAATAATCTTAAAAGATTTTCTGTTGTATTAAAATACAGTTGTTACTTAGAACAAATGAACAGTGTTAGTAAAACATTGAACAGGTTAGTATAGCCTAGATTGAGGGTACAAAATCAACGCTTACCTCACACTGACTAATGTACCCATCATGAACAGGCCTACTTATGCTCCAAAGAACGGGAGCAGTAACAACCAGTTTCTGGGGTGTCCATGAAAGTATAGTTCAGGTTTAAATCAAATAAACAGACTTAAGTTTTCTTATTGATATTCTACATCCACATCACCAACTATAGCCACAAAAATACCCCAGAATCTGACTTGAACTGGTTAAACACATGTTTTGTCACCCTACTCTGAGGTCGTGAGGCTTCTCATGCTTCCTCATGGACCTATAACATACAGCCCTGACGGTCACCCTCCCTGCAGGGTCTTTGTTTGAAACTGTGGGAATTTAGCATCATTCATGTAATGTTAGACATATAGACCAATACTTACTATAGCTGCAAAAGAAGCACGAAACAGAACTGTATTCTGCCGTACTGTCTGTGCGCACGACACTGGTGCGTGTCTTTCTGTGTGTGTGTGTGTGTGTGTGTGTGTGTGTGTGTGTGTGTGTGTGTGTGTGTGTGTGTGTGTGTGTGTGTGTGTGTGTGTGTGTGTGTGTGTGTGTGTGTGTCACAGTCAGGGCATTTACATGATATGATTAAGCGGGCAGCACTAACATAAACCAAAAAGAAATACTCAGACCTGTCAAATAAATAAACGGCTCAAATAGACAAATAAATAGACAGCTGTCTAAACTTAGCGATAGATTATGTTTTCTCTACGCCCGGTTGAATCGTTTGTTTTGGTTCTGGAAAGTTAGCGCTTTTTCAGGGTGCTGCGTTTTTGTTTTGGTCGTATCGTATGCACCTCAACCAAAAATAAAACGTTTAAAAACAATTGTTAATTCTACAAATCTAAAATCTGTACAGGACAACTGACCTAAATGTTAACTACATAGCTACTGCTACCTAGTTAGTGATACAACAATGTGAACGTGTTTTGCTGTCAGTTTCAAACTTACCTTCATAGTTGTCAATAAAACTTGAAAGGTACATCTTGTACCCCTTTTCCCGTTTACTCCGGGGGGCAGAGCATCCATTTCGGACGAGTCTGTGGACGTCTGATATAGTAATTTTTGGCAGGTCTTGGAGACATCTGGTGTAAAACATCGCCATCTTGCCGGAAGTGCTCACCCACACAGTCGAGGTGCGGAAGTAGAACGGAAGTAGAGTCGTGCACGGAGCCAATAGCTTTCAGAGATCACTCATTTATTAACAATATCAAAATTATTCACCTTTTCTTTCAGTTCTGATATTGTTATGTAAACAGGTACCGTCACTGTAATGGGGATGTGGGCATCTGACATGGCATCAGCCACTCCAACCCTCAACCTGCAGTCCATCAGAACATAGCAGAACATCAAGTAAGGGTTTGATCCTCACCAGGGAGACTTTCAGAACAAATACTTCTGGTTTGACAGCATACCTGATGTCATTTTGGACGTACGCTTCTGGTTTTATTTTGACGCACACGGGGAGCTTCAGATCCAACAGCTGCTCCAGATATTTCATCGCTTCTTCTTTATCGCTGGAGTTGATGGCTTCACTCAGGAGCTGAGCTGCATCCTCCGCTGGTTACATTAATGTTACATTAATATGTTGCTATATGTGGCCAAGCATGGATTAGCATTGCATTAACAAACACATGAAAAACACTTACCTTCTTTTATATTGCTAGAAGCATCTAGGGCAGCCATACCTGTACCTGATCTCAAAAAATAGACATAAATAAGCTTAGGCACTAGTAGTATGTAATTTAATGTAAGTACTGTGGAGACTCATTACATTAATAGCATAAAATGGCAGTACTGATGCTATAACATGCTATAATATTATTCATATGATATTTACATATTTAAAAAATATTATTTATAAAAATTTGAAAGCACCATACTTTTAGTTATTCGTAACGATTGAGTCAAATGAATGCATCAATATAAAATGGTCTTTATGTAAAATTGGCATAAATTAAGTTAAACAGTGAAAAAGAAAACAAGCCCTTGTGACGCCGAACAACATCGACAGCGAAATAACACAGCAATAAACTTACCATAAGACTAAAGTTGTTTAATTCTCCCTTTCTCTGTTTGTCTATCTTCGTCTGTTTTCTTTCAACTGTGAGCAGGCGATTAAAAACATTTGCTTTTTTCCAAGCTCAATGAACTGTAAATGAAAAGCGAAAGAAGCTGCTTCAGGAAGTTCCGAGGAAACCTCAAGCGTCTCTGAATGAGAGTTGCGCAACTCGCTATCAAAACCTAAGACGAATGCATGCATTTTCATGATATGAAACTTATTTTATAATGTTTAAATAAATAAATAAATGAATGCCATTAAATATATAAAAGTCAAAAATATATAATATATATTAGATTTGTATTATATCATTGCTTACTTTGAATACGTCGTAGTAAAAATATTGCCACATCTTAGCCTTTCTTTCTGCCTTTACGTCATGAACAAATCCTAAGTAAAAATCTATAATCGCATATTTCGCTTATCTGCAACGGGTCAGGCGCTTTGTTCTCGCGAGATTTGATAGAGTGCTGAAAAACCGCACGACATCGTTCTCGCGATACTTTGAAGAACGGGCAGTGTGGCGTTTTTCTCGCGATATTTAATTGAGGAAGAAACGCATGTTGGCACGTGAAGGACGCTGGCAGCCTGTTATTGTGTAAGTTTGGTTGTTTTTATAACAGTTATTAACAAATACATGCAATTTGCGTTGTTACACAGGTCTTGAGTCAATAGTTTTACGGGGTTGGAGCTTAAAAGTAGTGTAGACCTCACGCGTGAGTTGCAAAACATTGTTCTTTCCAGTAAAGTGTTCATTACTTTAATAATTTACCTTACATGAAGTACAGGATGAAAAACTGAGTTGCATTTTTATTTACCATGAAACTAAATGGCATTAATGTACCATGGTTATTATACCACCCATTGTTGGAAAGTTAATAATAATTCTAATGGTTTTTTATTACAAATATGTTTAAGCTGTTTTCCATTAAAACATTACAATATTTCTTTATGTAGTCCTTTATGTGGTTTATTCCAGTAGGATTTATTGGTGTCCTATTGGTTCCCATTTGCCAAATAACATCTCATCAACAGAAGAACCCAACACATTACCAGGAAAAACCACAGAGCGCATTATAGTTTCTATTATACAATTCCCATTAAATCCATTGGAACGTCTGTTGTGGTTTATATTGCTTTTCAGCAGGGTCCAAAGTACTTCAAATGTAAATGTTGTAAATGTTCAACAAACCTTAGTGCAGAACATAGCCCTGGATTAATAAATATCTATCTTTTGTTTATCGAAACGCAGATCACAGACTGTATGAGTAAATGAAAAGTTTACAACCACAGTAGGCTACTACAGGTTATGGAGGAACCCACAACTTATGAGCGACATGTGTACAAAAATGCCTCCGTATATCACTATATGAAGATATCCCTGTAAGTACATTTTATCAACTATCAACCATTATTATATTATTGTAATACATTGATTATTTTAATGTAATGTCTTTGTAACTCTCTTAGAATTTTGGAGAATGGAAACAAAAGTATTTCCGCCCCACAGTTTAAACAATTGATCATTTCTGCTCTTAAGGATCTGTATGGAGAGGTAAGGAAACCTATGCACCGTTTATTATATAACTAAGTAAAGTATAAGTAAAACGAGTAGATAAATACCATCAAAGTTCTGGTTCCTGTCTGTAATTCTGCACTATGTTTTGTATAGTCTAGGGGTGCCTAAACTCAGACATGGAGGTCCGGTGTCCTGCAGAGTTCCTGCCCGGAAGTTTTTTTCTAGTATGCTTAGTAAGACCTCAATTACCTGCTTCAGGTGTGTTTGATTTGAGTTGGCGCTAAGCTCTGCAGGACTCCGGCCCTCCAGGACTGAGTTTGGGCCCCCCTGCGTATAGACTCTTGTTTCTTTGGTGTAATTGAATATTTTTCTATATGGCAGATTGGAGCTGCTTTTCCATTTGATCTGTTGAAGTTTGATGAGAGCTCACGGACAGCTATATTGCGTGTGTACAACAGGTAAGTAGGTTTTCCATCACATATACATCGCATCGTAATGTTTTCAATGCACAGGAGAATTTAATCAACTCAAAATGGAGGTTTGGTTAGAGATAAGGAACATTTTTATTTGAATATACCAGGGTTCCCACGGGTCCTTGAAAGCCTTGAAAGTTTGTGAATCTGGGGAAAATAATTCAAGTTTTTGAAAATATACATGCATAGATACAGGTCATTGAAAGTGCTTGAATCTTTTTTATGCAAGAAGTTTTCTGGAAACAAAATCCAGATTATTCCCAAATTAACTAAGGTATGGGAACCCTGATATAGGGCTGGGCGATATTGACCAAACTTCATAATTTTGGGATGGATGGTGTAATGCTATAAATATCTCCTAAATATAGTCAAAGACTCATGAAATTTCACAATCATCTTTATAAAAACAGTGTATGATCAAAATAAAATGTAAAGAAATGGCCCTAGTTTTAGAGATGTGGGATATATTTTTGCTCTAAAGTTATGAAGCAGAATAACTGTGTTGTTATGAATTTGGACAGTCTAGTAGTTTTTTAAAGGTGCCATAGAATGTAAAACAGTATTTACAAAGGCATAGATGAATGATGCTAAATGGACATGTAAAACCATCTCTGGATCATTTTTGCACTTAATAAAGCCACATACTTTATATGTAGATATCAGAGAATAATTTAACACTTTATTTCAATGCATTCTTTGGCACCTTTAATAAAAATCTTCATTACCTTACATTCCCTGTTGTTTTTTTGCAAAAGGGGGCTGGTGAAATTGTGGAGTGCCTTGACATTGCTGGGATCCTTTCAGGAGGTGGCTTGTGCTTTTAGGGTCATACAGGTGGGTTTTTCCAACTTTACTAAATCTCTTATGTACTTTCAAGTCTTTGCAACTATGGAATTTTGGTACCTTGCATGTTGCATTCTTGTAATAGCAGTAGATGTCAGTAAAGAGCTTGTGTTCAACACATCCCAAAAGGTTATCTAAAGTTGTTTTATTTATTATTTCAGGTGTCACCTTTTTTGCTAGCTTTGTCTGGGAATAGCCGAGAGCTGCAGTTCGGACTTCGTGAGGAGGGCCCACAAAAGACATTATTTGAAAAATGACGTTTATTCTTAGAAGAAATATTTTCAGCAGAAATATGTGTCATGTTGTCAACTCAGCATTTTCTGGCGTACTGACAGTTCCCACACCCCTTACGGTAGGTCACAGGCTGCTTTATGTAGGGGAACGGGCGTCACTAGCAAAAACGTTCAGTCCTAGAGATGTCGCACTTTTTGCTGAGCTGACTGGAGACACAAATCCTCTCCACCTCGACCCTGAGTACGCCAAAACAACCTCTTTTGAGCATCCCATTGTTCACGGAGTGCTGATTAACGGTCTGATCTCAGCAGTTTTGGGGACTAAGTTGCCCGGCAAAGGTTGCATTTTTCTCCATCAGGAAATACGCTTTCCGGCGCCCCTCTACATCGGAGAGGAGGTGGTGGCGGAAGCAGAAGTTAAAAAAATCAAAATGTCCTTCGCTTTCATTTCTGTTTCCTGTGCTGTCAAAGACAAGGTGGTCATGGAGGGAGAGGTCATGGTTATGATCCCGGAGAACTCACAGTGACCATGAGAAACAAAATTTGTTTTTCTGTCCTTCGCTTTAACTGAATGGATGCTGTGTCTTGTGTTTATGAACAAAATGTGCTGCCAGAAAGCACATTTATTTTTGTTCTGTTTAAAGGTAATACTTCTGTTTCCTATATGTAATAATAAACAGATTTATTCTCTGAGGTGCAGTTTTAATAAACTTTGTGTTGAAAAATAATCAGTGTTTTGATTTTGTTGTTGGTGCGAGATAAAAAAAAAAGGTGATAATTAAAATATTGAAATTAAGTATTTTTCGTGTTGGGGTAAAATAATGTTCATGTTCTCAAGCATTTTTGCTAACCCATAATTAGTTTGTCTTTTTTTATGTTTACTTTTTATCTATAAAAGATGTTTAACGTACAAAAACATAGAGATGCTTTGCCAAAAGTGTATTATCGAAATGATGAAAAGGCAGTCGAGTCACTCGCTGCGAATGGTCACGTGATTTCCTCCTCAACCTTTAGCTTCATTGCTAGCGGGGTCGCAAAGACACCTAGCTTGTTTTTCCACATTATAACGACTAATAATGTAAGCAAGTGCATACATGAAGCCGATAGCCCTAAATGTATAAGCATATCACATTTATAAAATACTGAGCATCGCAAGAAAAGATGAAAGAGTCATTTTAGCAATGAGCCCATGTTGTTTCCTGTTTGAGCATAGCGTGTTTTTATTTATAAACGTGATAAGGTCAAATATTAATACAAATTAGTCCGTTGTACAGTCAGGAAAATACGTATAATACAGTATAGTACTATACAGTAACGTGTAAAAAAATAAAATGCCATATTTAATTTATTTGTTTAAATGCGGTGTCAAAAAATTAAATATCAGTAGTGCGAACTTGAAGAAAACAAAAAAAAACACACCAGGAAAAAAAATAGTGGTAAGCAGGCGGCATTTAATTAAACTTGATCACTTTTATAGTAAACAAATCGAAAGTGCGCACTGCGGACTAATCAGCGTATCACATCAAAGTACCGCGAGAGGGATGGGAAAGCATCGCTCTCGCGGTACTTCGACGTCATACTCTAATCGGTCTGCGCAGCATTCCAAGGAATCAAACACGCCTTGTGATTCGCGTTTCCCACGTTGTCACGCAGTGGAGAAGCGCAGTGGAAGTGAAGTGTTTAACCGTCACGTCCCTTTACCGACCGGGGCGGGCTCTCGGTTACACCGAACCCAGCGCAGTGGAATTGAAGCTGTTTCGTGTTGTTTTCCTTTGGGATGGCGTTCATGGAGCAACAGACGCCGCCGCTGTCCGGCAGGAAGCCGCCGCTGGACGACACCGTGCCGCTGATCGCCGTGATCGAGACCACGCAGAGTTTACAGTCGCACACGGTAAACGGAACCACCGGAGAAGCTTTGATGGGTTGTTTATATCCGGGCTGAGACCCGGGGGGTGTCGTATAGACGGTTCTGGATCCGTAAACCCCTTTAATATAGGATACAAATATATACAGTTAATGACGACAACGTCAATATCAAAGTTAATACTAGTGTTTAAATTCCAACTTTACGCTTTCTGTTGTTGATTTAAATGTTGTTGATTGTTAATCGATTGTGATGTTTAAGTTTATCTTAAAATATATCATTATCAAGTATAAGATGACATTTACAGTTAAATGTAAATTGACAATAGGCTGGAAATTAACCGTACTGTCAATGTAAACAAACATGCATGAATGAAGAAATCATGAAATGTGTCAGCATTATAAAATCCTTTTATTTAAACAATCTTTTGAATATGCATACATTTTGAATGAAGTGATATACGCGTTTACAAAAAAATATTTAAACGTTTATGACGCTTTATATAAAGATAAATCTCATGTGACACATAAACCACCCTTAAACTGATCTTGTGGCTTCATGCATGTATATAAAAAACGATTCTTTGTATTACTGCTGCAAGAAATGTACTCGTGTTGTGAAAGCAAAGCCACATGAAAGCCCATCGCTTCCCCCTCCCTCATTTGTCATCTATTCACTTTTCATTACCCTGGAAATGAAACTGCTATGTAATCACTTATCAGCTTTTCAGTTTCGGTAACAGACAAGTTTACATTAACAACCTGTAGATATGTTTTTATTGTCATGTTCATCCTTATATATTTTGCATCCTGAAAGAATGTGAGTGCATGTAAAGACATGAAACAACAGTAAACGGAAATGATCAGTCATATAATAGATTTCCACTGAAATAGTCATGCTCCTGTCATGCATGATGGAAACTGTAAGGGCAATAAAAGCCTTTACCCTATGTTTAAGTGTTAAGAGAGTGTCAGGTGACATTTTCAAGGAGAGTCAAACATTAAAATGTATGAGTAACATAATGATGGGGTCATTGTGAGGGGGCAGATGAGATTCAGATGTGTAACTTGTACACTGCAAGTCTTTGGACTTCCTGTTTTTACACAGTTTTCCTGGTAAACCCACAAAATTTGTAAATCCGTGATTGCTTGAATAGACAGTGTTGTAAAGGAACAACCGAAATGAGCTTTTTAGGGCCCGAGCACCAAGGTTGTTCTTCGAAGAAGTTATCATTATTATTATTTATGGTTTTATTCTTTCGTGATTGAAATGAATTTCGATTATAAACCATGACCTTTATCATTTTTATTAGCATAGCAAAGAAATGCATTTTGTTCATGCATTAAGAAAGGCCATCAGACTGGTTTTCGGTGGACTAACTGGTCAAGTTTGATGATGGTAGAGGTTTTGTAAACAGGAGTTTTTGATTCCTCTGTTGACAGGAATACATCATTCGTGTACAGAGGGGGGTTTCCACAGACAACAGTTGGACTGTAAGTTGAACTGGAAAATACTTTACACAAGTATGAGAACGGTTTTAGCTACGCAATCTGGATTTCATACATTGCTTCTGTATGTCTGTCTGTCTGTCTATTTTTCTGTGTGTCAGTCTGTCTGTCCATCAACATATCATGATTTCACCTAGTAGGATGTGATCCTGAATCAACAACATTGTTGGTCCTGGATCAACATTTTTATTATCCAATCAGATTGCAGGATTAGGGTGTATGTTAGATTTAGGATTGGGTTAGGGGCTTTTTATAAAATCTTCTCAAACTATTTTTTCACACTAATTTAAGGGTTAAAACATGGTAAGGGTTTGAGTTACGGGTATGTTGGGGTATTTTTGATCAAATGTTGATTCAGGACATTTTACTTTGTGACCCTGTCTGTCTACCTACTTGTCTGTCCAATCTATCTATCTATCTATCTATCTATCTATCTATCTATCTATCTATCT